>OW388080.2:73503940-74737178 GCA_936449025.2 Sarcophaga subvicina | reverse complement strand
TCTATTTTAACAGCATCATTTATATCAAGGGGTTTCTGTTCTTTCAATTGTTTTAAAGTTTTTCTCACAGTAGCTGTGAATAATTTCTTATTACACTTATTCATTTTTCCTTTTCTTTCTTATGTCTCTGCTCCTTCAAACCTAATCCAAATTTCACTTTAGCTTTCATAGCGTTTGTCACAAACCACGCGTTAGCACGTTCTTTAATATCACTATCTTTAGATTTAACTCGTTGCCAGGCTTTTTCAGCTAATATTTGATCTGCTTGATGTCTTGTGTCTATATCTTTTGATTGTGAATATGCAATATCGTGCTCTCTACAAGCTGCGTCTAATAAATTTATACCCTTATCTCCTCTTGCTAAACGTTTTTCAAGTTTTGTACCAGGTCCACAAAACTGATAACCAGGTAGATGTAATTCAACAGGTACTTTATTTATTAAGTTGTTTACAAATCCTCTTCTCATCTTACACTGACTGAGGTTTTGTTTTGACTGTAGATTATAACAAATTTTTTTTCGTTACTTTTATACCTCTTCGCAAAAATAACTGAAATCAAGACGATCTCCTATATATACAGCAATTTATATGATTTCAGTATGTTAATTTTTTGATATTGATTTTGATCTGCTTTGTATCTGATCACGATCTACTTTACATCTGATCACGATCTGCTTTGTATCTGCTCACGATCTATTTTATATCTGATAACGATCTACTTTTTTGGTTTTGTCTATTTTATTTTAATTTTTTTATTTTTTTTTTTGACATTACCATGTTTTACATGTTTACATGTTCTACCTCAATGTTTAAATTGTTTATTTGATCAGCTAGATCATCATGTATTTGTGTTATATGTTTTTCGATTACGATATTTTTGTTTTTATGGTTATATTTATTAAACCCTTCTCCAAATTTATTAATATAAGACATTTCTTTCACTCTTCTAATAAATTATGTTAGCTTCTTTAAGTTCTTCGATAATAGAGATTATTTCGTTTTGATGATTGTTGTGACCAGAACCTTCCGATGAAAGAAGTAAACGTAGTCTGTCAACTAGTTCATTAGGATCATCCCAATGTATGTAATTTGATCTCAGATTATTTTGTAATTTTAGCATTAAACCACTGCCTTTTGTTAAAATGTTTGTTGTTGTTTCGAATAAACGTTTAATTATTCGTATATATTTGAAGGCTCGTGTTCCTTTCACTTGTTCATTAGGTTCATAGCGACGTTTATGTGCATTGGTATTAATTAAAATCTCTTTATATTTTTTCAAATCATTTTTAGAATAATGGAGAGGTTTTTTATGAAATACTAGTTCAAATAATCCAGGCGTCATTTTCAATTTCATATTCCCTATCTGCATAGTATTATCTCTATTAAATATTAATTTTTCCTTGCCATATCTCCAACTACCGTCTACATCTTGATTAAAACCATAAATTTTATCCAATTGCTTATTATTAATAAGTGTTTGTATATTTTCAAATAATGGAGAGCTTTTCGTCAGCTTTAAACATTGTTTTCTTTCCAAGTTCTTGATACATGTACTTGATACAGGTCTATTATGATCATAGTTTTTTTCACCATCATTATCATCAGTTGAAATATTTTCATACTGAAAATCGTTATTATCACCGTTTACATCATCATAATCATCGTCATCATCAATAGTGTTGTCTATATCTTTATGCTTATCTTCAAGTTTTCCGATGATTTCATTATCACCATTTACGTCATAATAATCATCATCATCATCAATAGTGTTGTCTGTATCGTATGCTTATCTTCGAGTTTTCCAATGATTTCATTATCACCATTTACGTCATAATAATCTTCGTCATCATCTATAGTGTTGTCTACATCCTTATGCTTATATTCAAGTTTTGGGATGTTTTCATTATCATCATTTACATCATCATGATCATCGTCATCATTAATAGTGTTGTCTATATCCTTATATTTATCTTTAAGTTTTCCAATGATTTTTTAAGTGGTTTTGTTATTGGTTGAAAGGTATCTTCTAATAAATTAACTCTATCTATTTGATTCAGTTTAATATTTTTTAACTTTTTCTTTAGAACAGCCCTTGTCTTTACAAGATCTTCCAACACTTTATTATGGTAATTTTTAGACATTATAATAATTTTTTTTATTGAATTTGATCTGGTTATGATCTGCTCGCTATCTGATTATGATCTGCTTTGTATCTGATTACGATCTGCTTTATATCTGATCACGAACTGCTTGCTATCTGGTCACGATCTGATTTATACCTGATCACGATCTGCTTGATGGCTTGTGTCTATATCCATTGATTTTGAGTACGCTATATCGTGCTTTCTACAATCTACATCCAATGAATTATTCCTTTATTTCCTTTATTCTTGCTATTCGTTTTGAAGTTTTGTATCAGGTCCACAAAACTGATAAACAGGTGGATGTAATTCAACATATAATTTGTTTATTAAGTTGTCTACAAATCTTCTTCCAATCTTACACTGATTAGGTGTTTTTCTTTTGACTGTAGTTTATTAACCATTTTTTTTTTCATTACTTTCATACCTCTTCGCATGAAACACTACACCAGCTATACCTGCTATACCAGCTATACTAGCAAGCTATACAATCTGTACTAGCTATACTAGCAAGCTGTACTAGCTATACTAGCAAGCTATACAATCTGTACTAGCTATACTAGCAAGCTGTACTAGCTATACTAGCAAGCTGTACAATCTGTACTAGCTATACTAGCAAGCTGTACTAGCTATACTAGCAAGCTATATCAGCTATATCAGCTATACCAGCTATACCTGCTATACCAGCTATACCAGCTATATCAGCTATACCAGCTATCCTGCTATACCAGCTATACCAGCTATACCAGCTATACCAGCTATACCAGCTATATCAGCTATACCAGCTATATACCTGCTATACCAGCTATACCAGCTATACCAGCTTATACCAGCTATACCTGCTATACCAGCTATACCAGCTATATACCTGCTATACCAGCTATACCAGCTATACCAGCTATATCAGCTATACCAGCTATATACCAGCTATATCAGCTATACCAGCTATACCTGCTATACCAGCTATACCAGCTATATCAGCTATACCAGCTATATACCAGCTATATAGCTATATCAGCTATATACCAGCTATATATATATATAGCTGGTATAGCAGGTATAGCTATATAGCTGGTATATAGCTGGTATAGCTGATATAGCTGGTATAGCTATATATATATATAGCTGGTATAGCTGGTATAGCAGGTATAGCTATATAGCTGGTATATAGCTGGTATAGCTGATATAGCTGGTATATAGCTGGTATATAGCTGGTATAGCTGATATAGCTGGTATAGCTGGTATAGCTGGTATAGCAGGTATATAGCTGGTATAGCTGATATAGCTGGTATAGCTGGTATAGCTGGTATAGCTGGTTATAGCAGGTATAGCTGGTATAGCTGGTATAGCTGGTATAGCAGGTATAGCTGGTATAGCTGATATAGCTGGTATAGCTGGTATAGCAGGTATAGCTGGTATAGCTGATATAGCTGATATAGCTTGCTAGTATAGCTAGTATAGCTAGTACAGATTGTATAGCTTGCTAGTATAGCTAGTACAGCTTGCTAGTATAGCTAGTACAGATTGTACAGCTTGCTAGTATAGCTAGTACAGCTTGCTAGTATAGCTAGTACAGCTTGCTAGTATAGCTAGTACAGCTTGCTAGTATAGCTAGTACAGCTTGCTAGTATAGCTAGTACAGCTTGCTAGTATAGCTAGTACAGATTGTATAGCTTGCTAGTATAGCTA
Source organism: Sarcophaga subvicina (assembly GCA_936449025.2). NCBI lineage: Eukaryota > Metazoa > Arthropoda > Insecta > Diptera > Sarcophagidae > Sarcophaga > Sarcophaga subvicina. Next base: position 74,733,349 of record OW388080.2, on the reverse strand, counting down.
GTACAGATTGTACAGCTTGCTAGTATAGCTAGTACAGATTGTATAGCTTGCTAGTATAGCTGGTATAGCAGGTATAGCTGGTGTAGTGTTTCATGCGAAGAGGTATGAAAGTAATGAAAAAAAAAATGGTTATAAACTACAGTCAAAAGAAAAACACCTAATCAGTGTAAGATTGGAAGAAGATTTGTAGACAACTTAATAAACAAATTATATGTTGAATTACATCCACCTGTTTATCAGTTTTGTGGACCTGATACAAAACTTCAAAACGAATAGCAAGAATAAAGGAAATAAAGGAATAATTCATTGGATGTAGATTGTAGAAAGCACGATATAGCGTACTCAAAATCAATGGATATAGACACAAGCCATCAAGCAGATCGTGATCAGGTATAAATCAGATCGTGACCAGATAGCAAGCAGTTCGTGATCAGATATAAAGCAGATCGTAATCAGATACAAAGCAGATCATAATCAGATAGCGAGCAGATCATAACCAGATCAAATTCAATAAAAAAAATTATTATAATGTCTAAAAATTACCATAATAAAGTGTTGGAAGATCTTGTAAAGACAAGGGCTGTTCTAAAGAAAAAGTTAAAAAATATTAAACTGAATCAAATAGATAGAGTTAATTTATTAGAAGATACCTTTCAACCAATAACAAAACCACTTAAAAAATCATTGGAAAACTTAAAGATAAATATAAGGATATAGACAACACTATTAATGATGACGATGATCATGATGATGTAAATGATGATAATGAAAACATCCCAAAACTTGAATATAAGCATAAGGATGTAGACAACACTATAGATGATGACGAAGATTATTATGACGTAAATGGTGATAATGAAATCATTGGAAAACTCGAAGATAAGCATACGGATACAGACAACACTATTGATGATGATGATGATTATTATGACGTAAATGGTGATAATGAAATCATCGGAAAACTTGAAGATAAGCATAAAGATATAGACAACACTATTGATGATGACGATGATTATGATGATGTAAACGGTGATAATAACGATTTTCAGTATGAAAATATTTCAACTGATGATAATGATGGTGAAAAAAACTATGATCATAATAGACCTGTATCAAGTACATGTATCAAGAACTTGGAAAGAAAACAATGTTTAAAGCTGACGAAAAGCTCTCCATTATTTGAAAATATACAAACACTTATTAATAATAAGCAATTGGATAAAATTTATGGTTTTAATCAAGATGTAGACGGTAGTTGGAGATATGGCAAGGAAAAATTAATATTTAATAGAGATAATACTATGCAGATAGGGAATATGAAATTGAAAATGACGCCTGGATTATTTGAACTAGTATTTCATAAAAAACCTCTCCATTATTCTAAAAATGATTTGAAAAAATATAAAGAGATTTTAATTAATACCAATGCACATAAACGTCGCTATGAACCTAATGAACAAGTGAAAGGAACACGAGCCTTCAAATATATACGAATAATTAAACGTTTATTCGAAACAACAACAAACATTTTAACAAAAGGCAGTGGTTTAATGCTAAAATTACAAAATAATCTGAGATCAAATTACATACATTGGGATGATCCTAATGAACTAGTTGACAGACTACGTTTACTTCTTTCATCGGAAGGTTCTGGTCACAACAATCATCAAAACGAAATAATCTCTATTATCGAAGAACTTAAAGAAGCTAACATAATTTATTAGAAGAGTGAAAGAAATGTCTTATATTAATAAATTTGGAGAAGGGTTTAATAAATATAACCATAAAAACAAAAATATCGTAATCGAAAAACATATAACACAAATACATGATGATCTAGCTGATCAAATAAACAATTTAAACATTGAGGTAGAACATGTATACCTAAAACATGGTAATGTCAAAAAAAAAAATAAAAAAATTAAAATAAAATAGACAAAACCAAAAAAGTAGATCGTTATCAGATATAAAATAGATCGTGAGCAGATACAAAGCAGATCGTGATCAGATGTAAAGTAGATCGTGATCAGATACAAAGCAGATCAAAATCAATATCAAAAAATTAACATACTGAAATCATATAAATTGCTGTATATATAGGAGATCGTCTTGATTTCAGTTATTTTTGCGAAGAGGTATAAAAGTAACGAAAAAAAAATTTGTTATAATCTACAGTCAAAACAAAACCTCAGTCAGTGTAAGATGAGAAGAGGATTTGTAAACAACTTAATAAATAAAGTACCTGTTGAATTACATCTACCTGGTTATCAGTTTTGTGGACCTGGTACAAAACTTGAAAAACGTTTAGCAAGAGGAGATAAGGGTATAAATTTATTAGACGCAGCTTGTAGAGAGCACGATATTGCATATTCACAATCAAAAGATATAGACACAAGACATCAAGCAGATCAAATATTAGCTGAAAAAGCCTGGCAACGAGTTAAATCTAAAGATAGTGATATTAAAGAACGTGCTAACGCGTGGTTTGTGACAAACGCTATGAAAGCTAAAGTGAAATTTGGATTAGGTTTGAAGGAGCAGAGACATAAGAAAAGAAAAGGAAAAATGAATAAGTGTAATAAGAAATTATTCACAGCTACTGTGAGAAAAACTTTAAAACAATTGAAAGAACAGAAACCCCTTGATATAAATGATGCTGTTAAAATAGCTCAAAAGGCTATTCATTCAAATTTTAAAGGGAAAAAGCGAGCAGACATTATAATACCGAGAGTTATACCTGTACCGAAAATTGGAGGATTTCTTCCACTTATTCCCGTACTAACAGCATTGTCAGCGCTTGGTGGTTTGGCAAGTGGAGGATCCGCTATTGTCAAAGCAGTAAATGCTATCAAAAATGGAAAAGAACAATTGGCTGAAGCTAACCGTCATAATAGATATATGGAATCAATTGCAATGGGTAAAGGGTTGTATCTCAAACCATATAAAACTGGATATGGTCTCTACTATAGTCCAGCTCCAAAAAACTATTAGATAACCTTCCCAATCGCCCATTAACAGATTTGGATTTGAATAAATATGGAAGACATCTCAAACATTTTAGGGGTGTTTTCATGCGTGATTCTTTACCTGAAAAACCATTCAAACAAGAATGCGGCATTGTTAATTTAGATGATTCAAATGGTATGGGAACACATTGGGTAGCATATTATAAAAACCACAACTATAAAGAATACTTTGATAGCTTTGGAAACTTACAACCACCACTTGAGATTGTCAACTACTTAAAATTTCCTGTTGAATATAATTATGAACGAAAACAAAAATTTAATACATTTAATTGTGGGCACTTGTGTTTAAAATTTTTATTCAATAAATATAAATTGAAATGAAATAATTCAGAGTACATCGTCCCGCACTAACACAACCTACTATTAAATTTTTAAAGAAGGGGAACAAAAATGGTTACATCAGCTGTATTGGAAGAACTATTAATAAGACATATAGATTTATTTATGAAACTTATAAATGAACTAAGAATATGTAACATTAGTAAAATAAGTAATCCATTTGTATGTATTAATATGTCATACGTAACACTTAAGTTATTTAATCTGTATAAACGTATTTTTAAATTCGAATCTGTAAAAATCTGAAAAAAAAGAAATATGTAATAAAATTTTCAAAAAATAAAAAACTAATTTGTTTTAATTAATCCCTTTATTCTATAATTTCATTTATTTAAAACAGTAAAACTAAAAAATTCTAAATCCTTAAAAACAAGTCTATTTATACTCTGGGGTGTTGTAGATCAATCAGTAAATTCAATTATGTGAAAACAGATATTACTTATACTTATACGTGAAAAAAAAAACCCACAGGCACAACTATACATTTCTTTCTCATCAAATTAAAAACAACCGCACAACCAACCTACCCTTTCTTATTAGTTTATATTTCTATTTCTTCTACCTGTGATCATGAGCAGTGCGTGCACACATTCATTCTGTACGTCCAATCATTCGAAAAGCAATACAAATACAATGAACATGTACACTCATGTTTCTACTTAGGTATACGATGTTATTTATTATCCCAAAAAAAAAAAATTTGTTACACAGGTGTTCATCTCTTTCTTATCACATTTAAAATTAAAGATCCTTCTAATTAAATCATACAAAAAATAAAAAAACACACAACAACTATATAGGTGTAGATCCCTTTTCTATTTTTTCAGCATTGAGTATGATAATACGTGGTAAGAATTTACTATTAAAAAACGATCATACACATTACATGTTACGCACACACTCATTCTGTCCGTCCAAACATTCATGCATACGTATATAAATTTTCACATTACAGTCTTTCTATACTCTGAGATGTAGATGAGGAAACGTGCACGCACTCATTCTGTCCGTCCAACCATTCGTTTGAAAAGCAATACAAATGAAAGGACCAACAAAAAGTAGGTATGATTCCAAATTTGTAGGGAAAAATTAAAAATTAAAATGATTTAATTCTTTTCCAGATATGCATTCTCACAAATTTTAACACACACACACACACATACACATTAAAAAGCAATACCTTTTCATAATACATGTTACAAACCTAAAGACCGATCGCACACAATTCATTTCACAATGCTGCAATGTTCTTACTCTTTTACAGCTATGCATGCACCAAATTTTGTATGAAATAAGTGACCCCGAACATACAAAAACATACTACTGATATAGGAAACGGTGGTAAAAAGATGAAACACACAAGAGAGAGTGACTATAACCTTCAGGCCCTAGCACTTCTCAACCAGCTCAACCTTTTATTTTAGATCTATGGAAAGTTCTAATGTCCCAACCTTCAAAAAACCCATGCCCAGGGTCATCAACCTTTATATACTGAGGGTGGATACTTGCAGAGGAGGTGTTTCCTGCAGTAGCCCGGCTGGGATGTATTCCAAATCCTTGGCAGAGCTCTAACATCGCAGTTCCCTGTAATTGCTGATATCTAAACTAATGCCAATATTAAATGCCATTATGAGAAGAACCTTTCTTGCTACGTTTCTCATGTTTTTGACAGATTATGACATAAAGGCCTGATTAAAACACTGAAAGCAAATTTCCCATTTAAAATTGCGACGCATCTAGAAAAATATTTTATTCACTGCAAATTTGCGGAGAAAATTAAAATTTTTGAGAAAAATCTATGAATGTGGCTGCTTCCTAATACATCTTCTTCTCCGGATTTACATTACATATTTTGAACAGATTGCCAAGACTGACTTTTTGAAGAAATAAAAAAAATTGGGGAATCGTTAAACAAGAGTGTAGAGTGAAAATAAAATGATTTTTTATTCAATAACCTGTACTTCATTCAGAAAGCAAAGACACCCTCGTCAACAGTTATTAAATAGTAATTAATGGGCTAAAGATTGGAATTCTTCAGACACAATCTGAATTCACAACGTCCGTCATATGGACAAATACTACCACGAGTTTAAAATGCGCCAAAAGTACGGTTGACGTATGCAGATATCAGACTACATAACAAATCTGGTATTCAGTTGAATTGTACGAATAAATATCACAACTTGTTTTAAACTCCCAGACGATAACAAGTGAAGATTGCATTGTGTTTAATAATTTTAACAACACGATTTGCCAAGTCTTTCAGCAGGCATGTAAGAAAAAATATAAAAGCTAAGGTATAATCATAAGTACGTCGTCATCATTCGATTTACTTGATTTTATGCACTTTTATTTGATTTTATTTTCATTTTATCCAAATATTTACATATCATATTTCACTTAAAAAAACATATTGATTTTTATTTCAACATGTTTTTTTTTTAGAATTTAATCTAATCAATCATTTCCTTATTTTTCTTTTTCTAAATGACCCCATTATGGCTTATTAAAGTGTTCGTTTCTATTATTGTTTGCTTTAGAAACATTGCGCTTGTGTTTGAATTTGATTTTCTTTCTTTATTTTTTAACATAAAAATGTTTTTTTTCTTTTTTTCTTTTCTATCATAGTATTCTCAAACAAACATATGTATACACACATAAACTCCTATTCAACTTACAGAAATATTCTTGTCTTTGGCTTTCTGTAAATATGTCTATGTCCCACTCTGAAAACTCAGAGATTCTTTTAGGCCGTTGATAAAGTGTATTTAAACTTGAGAACAGAATCACATTTCCTGGCCAGAGATAATCTTGTATTTTTAACTTAAAACTGTTCTACTGTTTTTCAAATATTTCGACGTTGAACATGTGCAAAATAAGAAGGACATCAAAGTGGCCCATAAAAATTTGATAATAAAGTAAACTGCTCTTACTCTCGGCTTATATATTTAATAATAAATTATTTCATTACGCTTTTATTAAATAATTGTGTATATTTTTAAATTTTTATAAAATTAAAACAAACATTGTCTACGTAAACAAAAGGCCATCCCATTCTCAATTCAAAATATAAACTTAATAAATTTACGAAAATGGTAAAGGTGTTATCGTTTAACATTTAAGTAATAAACAAAAGCTGCAAAAACAAAAACTATGGACTTGTTTACATGATCAACAAATAAACAAAAATATAGCAACAACATCAGTATAACAAAGGGGGATAAACAAGTAAACAAACAGGCAACAACAACACTGCAAGGACAAACGTAAACAAAATACACAAACAACAATAGCGTAAACAACATATTTACATTTATAGAGATTTCGCGAAGGCAAAGTCATTCTCCTTCAAGAGCATTCATCAGGCTGTTTACCCTGCGATATAAAGGGCAGCGGGATCTAACGAACAATTGTTAGTGTTTACGCAGAAGTGTGTAAAGAGAAATAACAAACAAAGCAAATTGTGGTTGTTTACTTCAAGTGAACTGTGGCACACAAAAGTAGTGCGAACAATAAAGAATTTATTTAAAACTAAACACAATTTTATTTCTATTTTATTTGCAATCTACGAACTCATATCCTAAACGTTTTTAAAACGGTAAAACGTAACAATATTTTTATTAAATCAAAACATAAATTCTCCACGTAATCAAATGGCCACCCCATTCTCTATTTAAAAAATATATAAGAACTTAATAATAATGATAAAAATTACTTAATTACTTAATTAGTCAACACCTTAGACAGAATTAAGACCTAGCTTCTCACAAAACCAATGTTGTGCGCGTTAATTTTATCCATGAGTTGCAAGACCTACAGTTTAACTCTGTACGACAGATTTTTAAGAAACTTTTACTGGCAATTTTATTTTACTCACAGAAGAAAGAAAGTCGTTGAAAGAGATATTTCCTTTTTAGATGCAGCTATGCGACGGGCTCTTGTCTGAAAAGCCAATGGCCTAAATTTTTAATGGTTTTGGGTCTATACAACTCCGCGTCTTTCGTACAAGAGTTCAAAATTCTTTTTAATTCACTTGAAGACAGGGAACACGCCTTTTGAGAACTCAGAGGAGTTCGATAGAGTTAAGATCGACTGATAAGAGACGCTGATCAATTACTTTTCAGTGATTGTCTTTGAGCTTTTTTTATAAATTTATCGGTATGCAGTAGCTGATAAGTTAGTACTTAAAATGTTTATAAAAATCAAATGTTATCAAAAAATGTTTTTTTATGTTTAAAGATTTCAGAGCTCTCGTCTAGTAAGCCAACATATATACATTCATATACATACATAATTGGTCGTTACAACCCTTCAGTCAGGATTACGACCTAGCTTCATCACTTATGTTGTGTGCATTAATTTTATACATGAGTGACGGGACCTACAGTTTAAAGTCGACTCTGAACGACAGATTTTTTGATAAACTTTTTCATGGCAATTTTATTTACCCTCAGAGTTTTTGCCAGAAATCTGCTGAGATGAAGTCGCTGAAGAAATATTTTTTCATATTTCGTTTTAATGTCTGACTTGGGGTTTGAACCGTGGCCTTACGTCTGCTAAGCCAACACACTACCTACTAGACTATGGCGACTTCATACTACTTAACGATTTACTGTCTTCCGCCAGAAGAATGCAAGAATACTTTTAGACCGAAATAATTAAGATTAAGTGTTAATCTTTTACACAAAACATTATAATTTTTGAAACTTTTTATCCAAAATTACCTTTAAGACAATGGATCACGGCATTGTAAAAATTGCTAACAATTTGTTAAATAATCCATTAACAAAAAAATTTTAAATTTTTAAAAAAAAATTATTCTTTAATCCAAAGATATAAAGTTTTTTCAACTTCATTAAATAACATCTCTCGTTAGAACTGTCATAAACCTTTGCGCATTAACACATAAACTTCAACACTGCTTGCGTATGAGAATTTTATCTTCCGAAAAAAAAACTTTTAAAATAAATTATGATTGAAGGCAATAGAAAAAAGTGGCTGTATTTCAGTTTTAGTCATTTATAGTCGCAAAGTTGAGGTTCTTAGATAAAAAGGATAAAAAAAGTTTGAATGAAAACTTTTTTGCAATCATAAGGCGTGTTGTCCATGGAATATTTGCCTTGAAAAGCTGAAAATAGAAAAGAAATTCTTTAATTTCACTTAATATTCTAAGTTTTTAGAGGAAAATATAAAGAAAAAATAAATATTTAGGGAAAGATTCAGGAAATAGTTTGCACATAATTTTTTCATTCATTTTTCAAGAAAATTTTCTTATGCGTGTGCAAGTTAACATCAGGTCATCAGGACATCAGGAATTGTTTAAAGATATTGCCCTGCCAGCCGCCGTAGTCTAATAGGTAGTGTGTTGGCTTATTAGACGTAAAGCCCGGGTTCGTATTCCAGTTCAGGCATCAAAACGAATTATAAAAAAAATTTTTCGGCGATTTCCTCTCAGCAGATTTCTGGTAAAAACTCTGAGAGTAAATAAAATTGCCTTGAAAAGTTTTTCAAAAATCTCAAAGATCTGCCACTCATGTATAAAATTAACGCACACAACATGATTGCTGTTAGAAGCTAGGCCGTAATCCTGACTGAAGGGTTGTAACGGCCAATTATTTATGTATGTATTGCCCTGCAAAGGTTTTTGTCTGCCATAAGTACTACCTTTTTGCATTTCATTCAAGAAAATAATATCTGAGGCGTATATAACTTTAAAAATATAAAGACAGATAAAGATTGTAGCTGCTTACAGGAGATAATTCATTTCCAGTCCAAGCGAACAGTCAACATAACTTTATTGAACATCAATACAAACTTTTTTTTTTTGGTAAAACCAGCACTCAGGGGATGGCCCCTACTCATGCAGTGCATTGTGCAGGTTTAGGAAAATAGGAAGGTGGAAAGAGGGAGTAGTGTTTGTGGACATTTGATTTAAACTCAAGATGCGAACGGCAAGGAAACGAGTTGCTGCTAGGTGACTATATAATGGCCAATGCTATACCTTCACCATTAGACAGTCTACAGCAATCGTCCCCAAGAAGCCCGCATCTTAAGGTTATTTGAGTTCAAACATTTAAACATTTAAATTTTTGCGGTTAAGTGTATGTAATAGATATGTATGTATGGAATAGGTTATTTTTAATAAATAAATACTCCGTTTGTTGGTGTTGTTGTTTAAAAACTGTAGTTTGTTGTTATTGTCTTATTAATATTTAAATTATTGCTGTTAGGTGCATGTAATAGGTATGTATGTATGTAATAGGTTATTTTAATAACTATTTCGTTTGATGGTGTTGTTGTTTAAAAACTGTAATTCTTAACCGCGAAATTGTTATTGTTTTGGTGTTGTTTTATTTTGTTTTTGTTTTAGTTTTGTTTTCTTTTTAATTTTAGCATTTTAGTATTTTTATGTTATTGTTTGTGGTTTATTTTAAAGTATTTGTGGATTATTTTAAATTGTTCTGGTTTTCGTAAAAACAAAATGTAATAGGTCTGTACGTTGTAATAGGTTATTTTTAATAAATATAAATATTTCGTTTGATGGTGTTGTTGTTTAAAAGCAAAAATAGACGGACCACACAAAATAGACGGACAGTGCGAATACATCTGCACACGACGAACGATGAAACACTATACTCTATACTCATTTATAGAGGGTCATTGATCTTCGTGGTTGAAATGTGATGACAATGAATGTGGTTAATCCACGATTAACAGTCAGAAATGGTTATGTAGTGTATTAAGAGGCTTTGACAAGTGGCCAGCTATGGATTTTTCATCTACTGATTATTAAGGATTAAGGATTCAGCGAATTCGGATCACAAGTCTGCAATTATTTGCAATTGCTAGTATTACTTGAGCGTTTTATTAGACTTTCAAAGAGTTTGAGAAAAAGTATTAAACGACCAGTTTTTATTCATTTAGAGACCTCAGAAGTATTTATTTATTATTTATTAGAATACAATCACAAATTAAATTATAATTATTCCGACCTGAGTAACGTAGAGCTTTTGCTTGGTATATTGTATTATCTTTGGTTGGAATCATACCCACGAGTCTTTAGTATGTAAGTAACTAAAGTGCATTACACCACCCAACAAGTAAGTAAAATCAAACCAACACAAAAATAAGCTTAGCAACAAAAGAAATTCCATATAAAATCTATGAACATACCCGGGTATGCTTCTGTTGACGTAAGTATAATTTTTTATCTGTTGACATAAAGGTTAATAACGTTTGGAGCCCTTGTATTCTAGTGGGTAGTGTGCTAGACTAATAGCGCCATGGTTGTGGGTTTGATTCCCAACATAGGCTCTGCTCTGTAGCATTACGCGGATCTTAAGGTCTAAGCTACTAAGCTCTTAATAATTATAATATAATTTGTAAATGTATTTTAATAAATAAATAAATGTTTAATTATTTTACTGTTTATCTAGAAAAGATTATTAATCCTGTAACTGTTTAGAACACAAAAAAAAATGATTACATTCGCATTATTATTCAAAGAATCCACTGAAATTATTTACCATGAGAATGAAATAAAGGTCTTATGAGAAAATGTACATTTCAGAACATTCGGTAACTTGGCAATCTTATTTATGTTCGCAAACAATAAAAAATTCTGGGACAGTACCGTTACAAAATATATATTTTATAAAAAATGTGTATAAAAATATATATTTGCTAAATAATCAACACGCAACATTTGATTTTTGTCATAACTGCCAACTTTTACAGGCAGAATCGCATTACTATGTTTATGTCGAGTATACTTGTTTTTTGCTGGAAAATAATTAAGAAGGCAGAAAGAAAATTAAACAGTCAAAAGGTTAAATAATTATTGAAGTTGGGAAATAATTCCATCATATTTTTCTCTTGTTTCATCATAAAACAAATCTTCAAATCAATTGCGGCCCCAGAAAGTCTGTGCTGTCCTGAGTATGCCTGCAAAATACAATTTAATCCAGCAAAAATTTAATTGTACAATTGGGGCCAACTGCTTTTCTTAAAGTTGTCAAATTAGCAAAGATTTAATCGCTCTTTTTACATGTCATTTTCGCTACAAAAATAAACAAGTGGGATTGATTAAGGAAAGCAGCTGAAAGTATGTAAATTTATTTTAAAATTCGATTTATTTCTGTCATGACTGCTAACCACTGCACGTTCATGACGTTGTGTAAATAACATTCATTCTAACCTTTGGTTCGAATTTTAAAATAACTTTTATTTGCTTTAATTAACGCAAAACGTTTGAAATATTTAAATTTCTGAATTTTTTCAACCTCAACATGGTATTTCTCCTGCGTCAATATTGGCTTTTCACCATTAATTAGTTAATCAATTTGCACTTTCAACGGAGATTATTCGCATCCATGTTAGTGTGTTGAGCTCCTGCGGTGGGTACTTTGGGGGTTCCGTGTTAATAATACATTTGTGTAGCGTGTGCACATGGTTAATTTAATCATATTTTCGCATTTAAATTTATATCTTTACAGTCATTTGTCCAATTTCAGTCATAATTTAATTATTTTTGCTTGAGTGAGCTTTCGATCCAGAAAATAATAGAACACATATTTAAAAAAGCGTTCGCGACTTTTATTTTTGAATGCATCCAATGCATTATGATGTCTAAACACCATACATGTTATAGTCTTACGTAGGCTACTCATTTTTGAATTCTGACTGCAACACTTGGTACTTCCGACAAGCGGCAGGTGGGTTACAGTAAAAGTTTTTCTGTAGTTTCAGATAAAACCAGTTCACGTAGAGAATGGTAACAGTAAAATTAATCAGAATATAAAATCAGACTTAAAGGGACGTCTAGACAGCTCTTAAAAATATCATTGGTAGATTTTGTAATTACATGAGATCCGAATCGTATATGAAGATTGTATCCTATGACTTAAATATTGTATTTCTTCAATACTAATAACTAGGTTACATTAGGTTAGGTTTGAGAACGTGTACTTGCCATTGTACTTGTACACTACCCGGAGGTCAAAAAGATCCATTGTAAGATGAGAGAGAGACTGAATAGTAAAGGAGATATGGAAATGGGAAAAGCAAAAGAGGTAGGAAAGAGAGGATATAGGAAACGGTGGTAAAAAGATGAAACACACAAGAGAGAGTGACTATAACCTTCAGGCCCTAGCACTTCTCAACCAGCTCAACCTTTTATTTTAGATCTATGGAAAGTTCTAATGTCCCAACCTTCAAAAAACCCATGCCCAGGGTCATCAACCTTTATATACTGAGGGTGGATACTTGCAGAGGAGGTGTTCCCTGCAGTAGCCCGGCTGGGATGTATTCCAAATCCTTGGCAGAGCTCTAACATCGCAGTTCCCTGTAATTGCTGATATCTAAACTAATGCCAATATTAAATGCCATTATGAGAAGAACCTTTCTTGCTACGTTTCTCATGTTTTTGACAGATTATGACATAAAGGCCTGATTAAAACACTGAAAGCAAATTTCCCATTTAAAATTGCGACGCATCTAGAAAAATATTTTATTCACTGCAAATTTGCGGAGAAAATTAAAATTTTTGAGAAAAATCTATGAATGTGGCTGCTTCCTAATACATCTTCTTCTCCGGATTTACATTACATATTTTGAACAGATTGCCAAGACTGACTTTTTGAAGAAATAAAAAAAATTGGGGAATCGTTAAACAAGAGTGTAGAGTGAAAATAAAATGATTTTTTATTCAATAACCTGTACTTCATTCAGAAAGCAAAGACAACCTCGTCAACAGTTATTAAATAGTAATTAATGGGCTAAAGATTGGAATTCTTCAGACACAATCTAAATTCACAACGTCCGTCATATGGACAAATACTACCACGAGTTTAAAATGCGCCAAAAGTACGGTTGACGTATGCAGATATCAGACTACATAACAAATCTGGTATTCAGTTGAATTGTACGAATAAATATCACAACTTGTTTTAAACTCCCAGACGATAACAAGTGAAGATTGCATTGTGTTTAATAATTTTAACAACACGATTTGCCAAGTCTTTCAGCAGGCATGTAAGAAAAAATATAAAAGCTAAGGTATAATCATAAGTACGTCATCATCATTCGATTTACTTGATTTTATGCACTTTTATTTGATTTTATTTTCATTTTATCCAAATATTTACATATCATATTTCACTTAAAAAAACATATTGATTTTTATTTCAACATGTTTTTTTTTTAGAATTTAATCTAATCAATCATTTCCTTATTTTTCTTTTTCTAAATGACCCCATTATGGCTTATTAAAGTGTTCGTTTCTATTATTGTTTGCTTTAGAAACATTGCGCTTGTGTTTGAATTTGATTTTCTTTCTTTATTTTTTAACATAAAAATGTTTTTTTCTTTTTTTCTTTTCTATCATAGTATTCTCAAACAAACATATGTATACACACATAAACTCCTATTCAACTTACAGAAATATTCTTGTCTTTGGCTTTCTGTAAATATGTCTATGTCCCACTCTGAAAACTCAGAGATTCTTTTAGGCCGTTGATAAAGTGTATTTAAACTTGAGAACAGAATCACATTTCCTGGCCAGAGATAATCTTGTATTTTTAACTTAAAACTGTTCTACTGTTTTTCAAATATTTCGACGTTGAACATGTGCAAAATAAGAAGGACATCAAAGTGGCCCATAAAAATTTGATAATAAAGTAAACTGCTCTTACTCTCGGCTTATATATTTAATAATAAATTATTTCATTACGCTTTTATTAAATAATTGTGTATATTTTTAAATTTTTATAAAATTAAAACAAACATTGTCTACGTAAACAAAAGGCCATCCCATTCTCAATTCAAAATATAAACTTAATAAATTTACGAAAATGGTAAAGGTGTTATCGTTTAACATTTAAGTAATAAACAAAAGCTGCAAAAACAAAAACTATGGACTTGTTTACATGATCAACAAATAAACAAAAATATAGCAACAACATCAGTATAACAAAGGGGGATAAACAAGTAAACAAACAGGCAACAACAACACTGCAAGGACAAACGTAAACAAAATACACAAACAACAATAGCGTAAACAACATATTTACATTTATAGAGATTTCGCGAAGGCAAAGTCATTCTCCTTCAAGAGCATTCATCAGGCTGTTTACCCTGCGATATAAAGGGCAGCGGGATCTAACGAACAATTGTTAGTGTTTACGCAGAAGTGTGTAAAGAGAAATAACAAACAAAGCAAATTGTGGTTGTTTACTTCAAGTGAACTGTGGCACACAAAAGTAGTGCGAACAATAAAGAATTTATTTAAAACTAAACACAATTTTATTTCTATTTTATTTGCAATCTACGAACTCATATCCTAAACGTTTTTAAAACGGTAAAACGTAACAATATTTTTATTAAATCAAAACATAAATTCTCCACGTAATCAAATGGCCACCCCATTCTCTATTTAAAAAATATATAAGAACTTAATAATAATGATAAAAATTACTTAATTACTTAATTAGTCAACACCTTAGACAGAATTAAGACCTAGCTTCTCACAAAACCAATGTTGTGCGCGTTAATTTTATCCATGAGTTGCAAGACCTACAGTTTAACTCTGTACGACAGATTTTTAAGAAACTTTTACTGGCAATTTTATTTTACTCACAGAAGAAAGAAAGTCGTTGAAAGAGATATTTCCTTTTTAGATGCAGCTATGCGACGGGCTCTTGTCTGAAAAGCCAATGGCCTAAATTTTTAATGGTTTTGGGTCTATACAACTCCGCGTCTTTCGTACAAGAGTTCAAAATTCTTTTTAATTCACTTGAAGACAGGGAACACGCCTTTTGAGAACTCAGAGGAGTTCGATAGAGTTAAGATCGACTGATAAGAGACGCTGATCAATTACTTTTCAGTGATTGTCTTTGAGCTTTTTTTATAAATTTATCGGTATGCAGTAGCTGATAAGTTAGTACTTAAAATGTTTATAAAAATCAAATGTTATCAAAAAATGTTTTTTTATGTTTAAAGATTTCAGAGCTCTCGTCTAGTAAGCCAACATATATACATTCATATACATACATAATTGGTCGTTACAACCCTTCAGTCAGGATTACGACCTAGCTTCATCACTTATGTTGTGTGCATTAATTTTATACATGAGTGACGGGACCTACAGTTTAAAGTCGACTCTGAACGACAGATTTTTTGATAAACTTTTTCATGGCAATTTTATTTACCCTCAGAGTTTTTGCCAGAAATCTGCTGAGATGAAGTCGCTGAAGAAATATTTTTTCATATTTCGTTTTAATGTCTGACTTGGGGTTTGAACCGTGGCCTTACGTCTGCTAAGCCAACACACTACCTACTAGACTATGGCGACTTCATACTACTTAACGATTTACTGTCTTCCGCCAGAAGAATGCAAGAATACTTTTAGACCGAAATAATTAAGATTAAGTGTTAATCTTTTACACAAAACATTATAATTTTTGAAACTTTTTATCCAAAATTACCTTTAAGACAATGGATCACGGCATTGTAAAAATTGCTAACAATTTGTTAAATAATCCATTAACAAAAAATTTTAAATTTTTAAAAAAAATTTATTCTTTAATCCAAAGATATAAAGTTTTTTCAACTTCATTAAATAACATCTCTCGTTAGAACTGTCATAAACCTTTGCGCATTAACACATAAACTTCAACACTGCTTGCGTATGAGAATTTTATCTTCCGAAAAAAAAACTTTTAAAATAAATTATGATTGAAGGCAATAAAAAAAAGTGGCTGTATTTCAGTTTTAGTCATTTATAGTCGCAAAGTTGAGGTTCTTAGATAAAAAGGATAAAAAAAGTTTGAATGAAAACTTTTTTGCAATCATAAGGCGTGTTGTCCATGGAATATTTGCCTTGAAAAGCTGAAAATAGAAAAGAAATTCTTTAATTTCACTTAATATTCTAAGTTTTTAGAGGAAAATATAAAGAAAAAATAAATATTTAGGGAAAGATTCAGGAAATAGTTTGCACATAATTTTTTCATTCATTTTTCAAGAAAATTTTCTTATGCGTGTGCAAGTTAACATCAGGTCATCAGGACATCAGGAATTGTTTAAAGATATTGCCCTGCCAGCCGCCGTAGTCTAATAGGTAGTGTGTTGGCTTATTAGACGTAAAGCCCGGGTTCGTATTCCAGTTCAGGCATCAAAACGAATTATAAAAAAAATTTTTCGGCGATTTCCTCTCAGCAGATTTCTGGTAAAAACTCTGAGAGTAAATAAAATTGCCTTGAAAAGTTATTCAAAAATCTCAAAGATCTGCCACTCATGTATAAAATTAACGCACACAACATGATTGCTGTTAGAAGCTAGGCCGTAATCCTGACTGAAGGGTTGTAACGGCCAATTATTTATGTATGTATTGCCCTGCAAAGGTTTTTGTCTGCCATAAGTACTACCTTTTTGCATTTCATTCAAGAAAATAATATCTGAGGCGTATATAACTTTAAAAATATAAAGACAGATAAAGATTGTAGCTGCTTACAGGAGATAATTCATTTCCAGTCCAAGCGAACAGTCAACATAACTTTATTGAACATCATTACAAACTTTTTTTTTTTTTGGTAAAACCAGCACTCAGGGGATGGCCCCTACTCATGCAGTGCATTGTGCAGGTTTAGGAAAATAGGAAGGTGGAAAGAGGGAGTAGTGTTTGTGGACATTTGATTTAAACTCAAGATGCGAACGGCAAGGAAACGAGTTGCTGCTAGGTGACTATATAATGGCCAATGCTATACCTTCACCATTAGACAGTCTACAGCAATCGTCCCCAAGAAGCCCGCATCTTAAGGTTATTTGAGTTCAAACATTTAAACATTTAAATTTTTGCGGTTAAGTGTATGTAATAGATATGTATGTATGGAATAGGTTATTTTTAATAAATAAATACTCCGTTTGTTGGTGTTGTTGTTTAAAAACTGTAGTTTGTTGTTATTGTCTTATTAATATTTAAATTATTGCTGTTAGGTGCATGTAATAGGTATGTATGTATGTAATAGGTTATTTTAATAACTATTTCGTTTGATGGTGTTGTTGTTTAAAAACTGTAATTCTTAACCGCGAAATTGTTATTGTTTTGGTGTTGTTTTATTTTGTTTTTGTTTTAGTTTTGTTTTCTTTTTAATTTTAGCATTTTAGTATTTTTATGTTATTGTTTGTGGTTTATTTTAAAGTATTTGTGGATTATTTTAAATTGTTCTGGTTTTCGTAAAAACAAAATGTAATAGGTCTGTACGTTGTAATAGGTTATTTTTAATAAATATAAATATTTCGTTTGATGGTGTTGTTGTTTAAAAGCAAAAATAGACGGACCACACAAAATAGACGGACAGTGCGAATACATCTGCACACGACGAACGATGAAACACTATACTCTATACTCATTTATAGAGGGTCATTGATCTTCGTGGTTGAAATGTGATGACAATGAATGTGGTTAATCCACGATTAACAGTCAGAAATGGTTATGTAGTGTATTAAGAGGCTTTGACAAGTGGCCAGCTATGGATTTTTCATCTACTGATTATTAAGGATTAAGGATTCAGCGAATTCGGATCACAAGTCTGCAATTATTTGCAATTGCTAGTATTACTTGAGCGTTTTATTAGACTTTCAAAGAGTTTGAGAAAAAGTATTAAACGACCAGTTTTTATTCATTTAGAGACCTCAGAAGTATTTATTTATTATTTATTAGAATACAATCACAAATTAAATTATAATTATTCCGACCTGAGTAACGTAGAGCTTTTGCTTGGTATATTGTATTATCTTTGGTTGGAATCATACCCACGACCTTCACGCTAATAGTCTAGCATACTATTTACTACAAGGTATCCAGCCCACAAATAAATGAAGTGTATATTTACTCTACAGTAAGATATTTTTTCCTTATTGGCTACATCTTTTTCCTTCGTTTTCCTAAATTTTTTTTCAAAAAAATAAAACAATTTCCGAAATTAAGCATACCCGCATTGTAAAGACAAAAAGTATATTTAAAATTAACCTATTAATTGGTTCTAACGGTCCTTTGGGTCTTACATTAAGCGTTTCTTTTCCTTTAATTTAAGTAAAATATAATTCAAACCCAGCTCAGTCATCTCGGCACAAAGGCTGTGAGTAAATAAAATTGCCATGAAAAGTTTCTCCAAAATCTGCCATTCGGTGCCGCCACTTATGAATGCAACTAACACACACAACACAATTGGTTTGCGAAACTAGGTCGTAATCCTGACTGAATGATTGTAATGACCAATTATGTATGGATTTTCAAACGAATACGAAAAGCATGGTGATGCGATAATATGTGGATATAACATCGTTTGAAAGTCCGCGACAGCTTCATTTGATAGAGAGCATTCGAAATGTCCAATGCTCCGCGACTCTACATAAATGAGGTTGAATTTAATAGATTGCATGATTTATATTGGTTTTGCAGAGTATGTGGTTTGTGGCTTATATTAGTAGTATGTTTATGCCGCTTCTCGACCAATTATTTCATACGAATTTGGGATTATGCATATCTGGAAAAGAGTAAAAACATTGCAGAATTGTGAAACGAGTTGTGTGCGATCGGTCTTTAGGTTTGTAACATGTATTAAGAAAGGGTAATACTTTTTAATGTGTTTGTGTGTGTTAAAATTTGAGAACATGCATATCTGGAAAAGAATTAAATCATTTTCATTTTAAATTTTTCCATTCAAATTTGGGATCATGCCTGCTTCTTCTTGTTCCTTTTATTTGTATTGCTTTTCAAACGAATGATTGGACGGACAGAATAAGTGTGTGCACGCGCATAAGATCAATAAGAATATTTCTTAATGTAAACAAATAAACAATTTTGGATGTGGTTTCGCTTAATTAATTTTTTTGTTATTGTGATATATTTCCGTTATGTGTGTGTGTGTGTGTGTTTTTCTTGTGAACAAATGTGGGATAACGACACATAAACAATGGCAGCGCTTTGTTATAAATAATAACAGCGTGACTCCTTATCATTTCTTACTCTTCAGCATAAGATCAATAATAATATTATATTTTTAATGTAAACAAATTTTAAAACGCTGACTCAAGAATTATGCAGCTGTGTGCACGTTTACATCGTATACCTAAATATAAACATGATTGTGCATATTCATTTTATTTGTGTTAATATGAGTATATATGAGTATATGTACTTAGAACAGCTCTTGTCTTTACAAGATCTTCTAACATTTTAGTATGGTAATTTTTAGACATTGTGCTAATTTTTTCATATTAATTTTGATCTGCTTCGTATCTGCTCACGATCTACTTGGTATCTGGTCACGATCTGCTTCGTATCTGCTCACGATCTGCTCACGATCTGCTTTGTATCTGCTCACGATCTGACTTACACCTGATCATGATCTGCTTGATGTCTTATGTCTATATCTTTTGAATTTGGGTACGCTGTATCGTGCTTTCTACAAGCAGCATCCCATAAATTTATTCCTTTGTCTCCTCTTGCTAATCGTTTTTGAACTTTTGTATCAGGTCTACAAAACTGATAACCAGGTAGATGTAATTCAACAAGTAATTTGTTTAAGTTGTTTACAAAACCTCTTACAATCTTACATTAATTAGGTTTATTTTTTTTTTTTTTTTTTGTTTTGACTGTAGTTTATAACCATTGTTTTCGGTATAGCTGTTATGGCTGGTATAGCTAGTAAAGCTGGTATAGCTGCTAGTACAGCTTGCTAGTGTAGCTAGTACAGGTTGCTAGTACACCTAGTACAGCTTGCTAGTATAGCTAGTATAGATTGTATAGCTTGCTAGTATAGCTTGTACAGCTTGCTAGTATAGCTAGTACAGCTTGCTAGTATAGCTAGTATAGCTAGTACAGCTTGCTAGTATAGCTAGTATAGCTGGTACAGCTTGCTAGTATAGCTAGTACAGCTTGCTAGTATAGCTAGTACAGCTTGCTAGTATAGCTAGTGCAGCGTGCTAGTATAGATTGTGTAGCTTGCTAGTATAGCTAGTACAGCTTGCTAGTATAGCTAGTATAGCTAGTACAGCTTGCTAGTACAGCTAGTACAGCTTGCTAGTATAGCTAGTACAGCTTGCTAGTATAGCTAGTACAGCGTGCTAGTATAGATTGTGTAGCTTGCTAGTATAGCTAGTACAGCTTGCTAGTATAGCTAGTATAGCTAGTGTAGCTTGCTAGTATAGCTAGTATAGATTGTATAGCTTGCTAGTACAGCTAGTACAGCTTGCTAGTATAAATTGTGTAGCTTGCTAGTATAGCTAGTACAGCTTGCTAGTATAGCTAGCATAGCTAGTATAGCTAGTATAGATTGTATAGCTTGCTAGTATAGCTAGTACAGCTTGCTAGTATAGCTAGTACAGTTTGCTAGTATAGCTAGTACAGCTTGCTAGTACAGCTAGTACAGCTTGCTAGTATAGCTGGTATAGCTAGTACAGCTTGCTAGTATAGCTAGTACAGCTTGCTAGTATAGCTAGTATAGCTAGTATACCTTGCTAGTATACCTAGTACAGCTTGCTAGTATAGCTAGTACAGCTTGCTAGTACAGATTATATAGCTTGCTAGTATAGCTAGTACAGCTTGCTAGTATAGCTAGTAAAGCTTGCTAGTACAGCTAGTATAGCTATACTAGTAACTAAGTAGTAAGCTGTACTACACAATCTATACTAGCAAGCTGTACTAGCTATACTAGCAAGCTGTACTAGCTATACTAGCTAGTTTAGTAGCTGTACTAGCTGTACTAGCAAGCTGTACCAGCTATACTAGCTATACTAGCAAGCTGTACTAGCTATACTAGCTATACTAGCAAGCTGTACAAGCTATACTAGCAAGCTATACAATCTATACTAGCTATACTAGCAAGCTGTACTAGGTGTACTAGCAACCTGTACTAGCTACACTAGCAAGCTGTACTAGCAGCTATACCAGCTTTACTAGCTATACCAGCCATAACAGCTATACCAGCTATACCAGCTATAACATCTATACCAGCTATATCAGCTATACCTGCTGTACCAGCTATACCACCCTGGTATATACCTGATACATACCATACCAGGTATATATCAGGTACATACCAGCTATACCAGGTATATACCAGATACATACAAGGTATATACCAGATACATACCAGGTATATACCAGGTTGGTACAACTGGTACAGCAGGTATATCTAGTCTAATTGGTATAGCTAGTAGTCTACCGGGTGTAGTAGTCTAGCTGGTATAGCTGTTATGGCTGGTATAGCTGTTATAGCTGATATAGCTAGTACAGCTTGCTAGTATAGCTAGTATAGCTTGCTAGTATACCTAGTACAGCTTGCTAGTATAGATTATATAGCTTGCTAGTATAGCTAGTACAGCTTGCTAGTATAGCTAGTATAGCTAGTACAGCTTGCTAGTATAACTAGTATAGCTAGTACAGCTTGCTAGTATAGATTATATAGCTTGCTAGTATAGCTAGTACAGCTTGCTAGTATAGATTATATAGCTTGCTAGTATAACTAGTACAGCTTGCTAGTATAGATTATATAGCTTCCTAGTATAGCTAGTACAGCTTACTAAAATAGCTAGTATAGCTAGTACAGCTTGCTAGTATAGCTAGTACAGCTTGCTAGTATAGCTAGTACAGCTTGCTAGTATAGCTAGTACAGCTTGCTAGTATAGATTATATAGCTTGCTAGTATAGCTAGTAGAGCTTGCTAGTATAGCTAGTATAGCTAGTACAGCTTGCTAGTATAACTAGTATAGCTAGTACAGCTTGCTAGTACAGCTAGTACAGCTTGCTAGTATAGATTGTGTAGCTTGCTAGTATAGCTAGTACAGCTTGCTAGTATAGCTTGCTAGTACAGCTAGTACAGCTTGCTAGTATAGATTGTGTAGCTTGCTAGTATAGCTAGTACAGCTTGCTAGTATAGCTAGTATAGCTAGTACAGCTTGCTAGTATAGATTGTGTAGCTTGCTAGTATAGCTAGTATAGCTAGTACAGCTTGCTAGTATAGCTTGCTAGTACAGCTAGTACAGCTTGCTAGTATAGATTGTGTAGCTTGCTAGTATAGCTAGTACAGCTTGCTAGTATAGCTAGTATAGCTAGTACAGCTTGCTAGTATAGATTGTGTAGCTTGCTAGTATAGCTAGTATAGCTAGTATAGCTAGTACAGCTTGCTAGTATAGATTGTGTAGCTTGCTAGTATAGCTAGTATAGCTAGTACAGCTTGCTAGTATAGCTTGCTAGTACAGCTAGTACAGCTTGCTAGTATAGATTGTGTAGCTTGCTAGTATAGCTAGTACAGCTTGCTAGTACAGCTAGTACAGCTTGCTAGTATAGATTGTGTAGCTTGCTAGTATAGCTAGTACAGATTGCTAGTATAGCTAGTACAGCTTGCTAGTATAGATTGTGTAGCTTGCTAGTATAGCTAGTACAGCTTGCTAGTGTAGCTAGTACAGCTTGCTAGTATAGATTGTGTAGCTTGCTAGTATAGCTAGTACAGATTGCTAGTATAGCTAGTACAGCTTGCTAGTACAGCTAGTACAGCTTGCTAGTATAGAATGTGTAGCTTGCTAGTATAGCTAGTACAGCTTGCTAGTATAGCTAGTATAGCTTGCTAGTATAGCTAGTACAGCTTGCTAGTATAGATTGTGTAGCTTGCTAGTATAGCTAGTACAGATTGCTAGTGTAGCTAGTACAGCTTGCTAGTATAGATTGTGTAGCTTGCTAGTATAGCTAGTACAGATTGCTAGTATAGCTAGTACAGCTTGCTAGTACAGCTAGTACAGCTTGCTAGTATAGAATGTGTAGCTTGCTAGTATAGCTAGTGCAGCTTGCTAGTATAGCTAGTATAGCTTGCTAGTATAGCTAGTATAGCTTGCTAGTACAGCTAGTACAGCTTGCTAGTATAGATTGTGTAGCTTGCTAGTATAGCTAGTACAGATTGCTAGTGTAGCTAGTACAGCTTGCTAGTATAGATTGTGTAGCTTGCTAGTATAGCTAGTACAGATTGCTAGTATAGCTAGTACAGCTTGCTAGTACAGCTAGTACAGCTTGCTAGTATAGAATGTGTAGCTTGCTAGTATAGCTAGTACAGCTTGCTAGTATAGCTAGTATAGCTTGCTAGTATAGCTAGTATAGCTTGCTAGTATAGCTAGTACAGCTTGCTAGTATAGATTGTGTAGCTTGCTAGTATAGCTAGTACAGCTTGCTAGTATAGCTAGCATAGCTAGTACAGCTTGCTAGTATAGAATGTGTAGCTTGCTAGTATAGCTAGTACAGCTTGCTAGTATAGCTAGTACAGCTTGATAGTACAGCTAGTACAGCTTGCTAGTATAGATTGTGTAGCTTGCTAGTATCGCTAGTACAGATTACTAGTATAGCTAGTACAGAATGCTAGTATAGCTAGTACAGCTTGCTAGTACAGCTAGTACAGCTTGCTAGTACAGCTAGTACAGCTTGCTAGTATAACTAGTGTAGCTAGTACAGCTTGCTAGTATAGATTGTGTAGCTTGCTAGTATAGCTAGTACAGATTGCTAGTATAGCTAGTACAGCTTGCTAGTACAGCTAGTACAGCTTGCTAGTACAGCTAGTACAGCTTGCTAGTATAGCCAGTACAGCTTGCTAGTATAGATTGTGTAGCTTGCTAGTATAGCTAGTACAGCTTGCTAGTATAGCCAGTACAGCTTGCTAGTATAGATTGTGTAGCTTGCTAGTATAGCTAGTACAGATTGCTAGTATAGCTAGTACAGCTTGCTAGTACAGCTAGTACAGCTTGCTAGTACAGCTAGTACAGCTTGCTAGTATAGCTAGTACAGCTTGCTAGTATAGCTAGTACAGCTTGCTAGTATAGATTGTGTAGCTTGCTAGTATAGCTAGTTCAGATTGCTAGTATAGCTAGTACAGCTTGCTAGTACAGCTAGTACAGCTTGCTAGTATAGATTGCGTAGCTTGTTAGTATAGCTAGTACAGCTTGCTAGTATAGCTAGTATAGCTTGCTAGTACAGCTAGTACAGCTTGCTAGTATAGATTGTGTAGCTTGCTAGTATAGCTAGTACAGCTTGCTAGTATAGCTAGTATAGCTAGTACAGCTTGCTAGTATAGATTGTGTAGCTTGCTAGTATAGCTAGTACAGATTGCTAGTATAGCTAGTACAGCTTGCTAGTACAGCTAGTACAGCTTGCTAGTATAGATTGTGTAGCTTGCTAGTATAGCTAGTACAGCTTGCTAGTATAGCTAGTACAGCTTGCTAGTATAGCTAGTACAGCTTGCTAGTATAGATTGTGTAGCTTGCTAGTATAGCTAGTACAGATTGCTAGTATAGCTAGTACAGCTTGATAGTACAGCTAGTACAGCTTGCTAGTATAGCTAGTACAGCTTGCTAGTATAGCTAGTACAGCTTGCTAGTATAGCTAGTACAGCTTGCTAGTATAGCTAGTACAGTTTGCTAGTATAGCTAGTACAGCTTGCTAGTATAGCTAGTACAGCTTGCTAGTATAGCTAGTACAGCTTGCTAGTATAGATTGTGTAGCTTGCTAGTATAGCTAGTACAGATTGCTAGTATAGCTAGTACAGCTTGCTAGTATAGCTAGTACAGCTTGCTAGTATAGCTAGTACAGCTTGCTAGTATAGCTAGTACAGCTTGCTAGTATAGCTAGTACAGCTTGCTAGTATAGCTAGTACAGCTTGCTAGTATAGCTAGTACAGCTTGCTAGTATAGCTAGTACAGCTTGCTAGTATAGCTAGTATAGATTGTATAGCTTGCTAGTACAGCTTGCTAGTATAGCTAGTACAGATTGCTAGTATAGCTAGTACAGCTTGCTAGTACAGCTAGTACAGCTTGCTAGTATAGAATGTGTAGCTTGCTAGTATAGCTAGTACAGCTTGCTAGTATAGCTAGTATAGCTTGCTAGTACAGCTAGTATAGCTTGCTAGTACAGCTAGTACAGCTTGCTAGTATAGATTGTGTAGCTTGCTAATATAGCTAGTACAGCTTGCTAGTATAGCTAGTATAAATTGTATAGCTTACTAGTATAGCTAGTACAGCTTGCTAGTATAGCTAGTACAGATTGTATAGCTTGCTAGAATAGTGTTTCATACGAAGATGTATGAAAGTAACGAAAACAATGGTTATAAACTACAGTCAAAACAAAAAAAAAAAAAAAAAAAAAATAAACCTAATTAATGTAAGATTGTAAGAGGTTTTGTAAACAACTTAAACAAATTACTTGTTGAATTACATCTACCTGGTTATCAGTTTTGTAGACCTGATACAAAAGTTCAAAAACGATTAGCAAGAGGAGACAAAGGAATAAATTTATGGGATGCTGCTTGTAGAAAGCACGATACAGCGTACCCAAATTCAAAAGATATAGACATAAGACATCAAGCAGATCATGATCAGGTGTAAGTCAGATCGTGAGCAGATACAAAGCAGATCGTGAGCAGATCGTGAGCAGATACGAAGCAGATCGTGACCAGATACCAAGTAGATCGTGAGCAGATACGAAGCAGATCAAAATTAATATGAAAAAATTAGCACAATGTCTAAAAATTACCATACTAAAATGTTAGAAGATCTTGTAAAGACAAGAGCTGTTCTAAGTACATATACTCATATATACTCATATTAACACAAATAAAATGAATATGCACAATCATGTTTATATTTAGGTATACGATGTAAACGTGCACACAGCTGCATAATTCTTGAGTCAGCGTTTTAAAATTTGTTTACATTAAAAATATAATATTATTATTGATCTTATGCTGAAGAGTAAGAAATGATAAGGAGTCACGCTGTTATTATTTATAACAAAGCGCTGCCATTGTTTATGTGTCGTTATCCCACATTTGTTCACAAGAAAAACACACACACACACACACATAACGGAAATATATCACAATAACAAAAAAATTAATTAAGCGAAACCACATCCAAAATTGTTTATTTGTTTACATTAAGAAATATTCTTATTGATCTTATGCGCGTGCACACACTTATTCTGTCCGTCCAATCATTCGTTTGAAAAGCAATACAAATAAAAGGAACAAGAAGAAGCAGGCATGATCCCAAATTTGAATGGAAAAATTTAAAATGAAAATGATTTAATTCTTTTCCAGATATGCATGTTCTCAAATTTTAACACACACAAACACATTAAAAAGTATTACCCTTTCTTAATACATGTTACAAACCTAAAGACAGATCGCACACAATTCGTTTCACAATTCTGCAATGTTTTTACTCTTTTCCAGATATGCATAATCCCAAATTCGTATGAAATAATTGGTCGAGAAGCGGCATAAACATACTACTTATATTCACAGAGACTTACACCAAAGAATATGGATATAAAGAATACGCATCATGTAGAAGTAAAATTTCTTATGGCGGGTCGTAACATTACGACCCGCTCTCATCAAATTCATTTCTAGATGAGAGGGAGGAAGACAGAAGGAAAATAAACACAAACAAAGAGCGTAACAATGTGTTGCTCTCATTGTACGTATGTACATGTATTCTTGTGTTTTTTGATTTAGTTGTCGATCAGACTGCTACAATAACACATGCTTCGCGGATGCTTTATCATTTTATTTCAGAATAACACTCGAAGAACATTTTGTGTTAAAAATGTTATGTCATTAGCTGGGCGTATTTCATTTTTTTATTTTGTCTCATAGTATAATTTTTTTAAATGCTTTGGAATGATCGTTTTTTTTTCTTTTAATAAAAAATAGTTTTTTTATTCTTTTTATTTTTATTTATCTAAAAAACATGGCCTAATTTTTAAGCCAAAGATGGATAGCTTTATGTTCTTTTAATAATAAAATGGACTTTTAATTTTATTTTTATTTATCTAAAATTCTTAAGCGAAAGATAGACAGCTTTATATATGTATGTTGATAAAATGAAAATAAAAATAGCGTATATTACTAACACTTTTATATGGCTGTAATAAATAAATTTTCTCAACTTATTTTCTCTCTCTCACTCACTAATCCATAACCATAGGCATGTGTTAACCTAGAGGAAAATTGTTAGTAATAATTTCAAGTTTACTTATTAACATAATGATATGTATATGTGATCGGAAAATATAGAAAAATTGTACTGCGCTAAATCTCTAAAGACACCGTATTTAACTTGGCAAGTATTCTTCCAAAAATCGAAATCATTTCTCATCGCTATTAGTGAATACTACTGTGATATTTCTTTGGGCGTATAATTGAAGTCTAAAAAAAGCGACATGAACCTTCTTCTTTAATAGCTGACAAGATTTTTACGCTCTTTTTAACGAACATTCTTGATGTTCGTGTCCTATGTGTGAAAAAAAGCCGAAGATGTTCTTCCCCTGAGGGACATTGGTGCCGACGTCTGTTTTTAACACAGAAAAATAAATAAAAAGTGGTCAAACAACAAAAACGCACGATGAAAACAACGCATTGTTACGCTCTTGGTTTCTGTAACCTTCCCTTCTATCTTTCCCCCCGCGTCATGAAATATTTTTGAAAAATATTCCAAAAAATGTTAAAATGCGCATTCTTTATACTTTATTTTCTTTGCTTACACATACAACGGGATCAACTATACGTGAGATGACCATATTCTCAAACCTCTTTTGTATAACATCCAATTTAGCATGGCATGTAATTTCTGTATTTGTAGTTGGTGTCCAAAAAAAAAATGATAATCATCGACCTATAGTACAACCACTGACCGTAATGGTCTGACTAACACCAGTATGAAAATATTACATGGTGACATCATTAGTCCAAAATCCCCGCTAAACACTGACATGTTTGCGATGCATTTGACGCCCATGGATTGGTATCGCACCAAATTTTGTTTGTTCACGTATACATCCAGGAATGGGTCTCATCGCTGAGGAGGATTTTTACATACATACATTACAACCCTTCAGTCAGGATTACGACCTAGCTCCTCACATCACTTATGTTGTGTGCGTTAATTTTATACATGAGTGGAGGGCCCTACAGTTTAAAGTCGACTCTGAACGTCAGATTTTTGAAAAACTTTTCATGGCAATTTTATTTACTCTCAGAGTTTTTGCCAGAAATCTGATGAGATGAATACGCAGAAGAAATATTTTTTCATATTTGCGTTTTGATGCCTGACCTGGGGTTTGAACCGTGGCCTTACGTCTAGTAAGCCAACACACTACCTACTAGGAAGATTTTTAGTTCGAACAAAACTCCCCAAAACAGACTAAATAAATAACAAAGAATATAACCACATGTAGCTGCAGTAAAATGGCCGTTAACAACTCTCAAAGTTAGAAAGTTCCTGTTAGTATGATGACGATTATGATTTATAAGTTATTTGGTTATAAAGTTTAGAATCTAAAGTTTAGATACATTAGTATCTATGTATTTGAATGTTTAACAGATGATTTTGCAGAAAGAGGCATTTTCGCAATAACGAGCAAACTAACTAATCAAAAGTAACTTCAATGATACATTGTATGTATATCATATAAAAATTTGACAAAAAAAAAAAATATGACTTTAAAAGTAGGTATATTTTTACCGGTAAAACTTTTAACCGTAATATAATACTGTTGTTAAAACTATTTGTTATAAAAATTTCTATTCAATTTCGGCCGTAATTTGTACTCTTTTTTGTTGTTCTTGCAATAAACTGTCAATTACGAATAATTTTTCTGCTTGTAAACGATACAACACAATCAATTAGTTTTAGTATCTCGTCTTAGTTTCCATTTTTGTTTCACTATTAAAAGTTTCCCCTCAAACAAAAAGAATATCGCCTTGTTTAATGAAAATGTAGATGTTTTAATACATAATTAAAAGAAAAATCCACTGAAGGCCTTGGAAATAATTGGACTGTTTAAATAGGGATTAAATTACATCATTTGTGGTATACGTTGGTTTTAAGAATCAAAATGATTATCGGAAATAACAGAATTAATTGTAAAGATTGTAATTAATACTCAATGAATATATTTATTTGTACATATTTTAGGATTTTTTATTTTTAACTAAATTGATCAAACAATTATGGAGAAAAGAGATGAATTAATCAAATACAACTTTTTAGCAATTCTTTAAATTCCAGAAAATAGCCACAATCTTTAAACATTATAACAGGATTATCTCAAAAGTTTTCAGTTTACAGATGTACTTCAGTGAAATTCTGTACCAAAGCTTAAGAAAGTGAGATGCAATACTGTTTGCATATGCTCTTACGGTATCTGCTAATAAGTTTTAGAACCATGACACCGTTTTTTCAACTGAAACCTAATCTTTTTTTAACTTCTAATTCTATTTTGTACAAAAATTCATTACAAAAAGTGATATACTTACTTTAGGGCACTATGATCTTGGATCCATCTATGAAATCGTTGTCGACAATCAATTTTGTGATTACTATTATGAAACGTTTATTTACTGTTCATGAGTTAAGAAAACAAAATTAAAAATAAAAAGAAAAAAATTCCTGATGCAAATGTTTTCTTTTTTTGCCTTAAAACAGTTCTTAATTTTTAAAATAAAAAAATGCAATGCACGTGTATGTTTTTAATGTTAATAATATTTAATATTTTTACAGAAATGGAAATGGTGTTACATAGTTTAACATTAAAATAACAAACGCAAGCTACAAAAACAAACACAATGAACTTGTTTACATAATAAACAAGAAAACAAAAATACAGCAACAACATAAGTATAAAAGGGAATAAACAAATAAACAAATATAACAACAAAAATGTAAACAAAATACACAAACAACAATGAAACAGCGATGTTTACATTTACGGAGATATCGAGAAGGCGAAACCATTCGCAAATAACAAACAAAGCAATTGTTGGTAACAATATCATTTAATCGTAGATCGATCCTTAACAAATTTCATAATTCTAGCAATGTATCACTTTTGATACATACTTGTATTTCATAGAATTTTTGCAATTAAATGTTTTTTATTTTTTTTAATTCATACTAATGAAATTATTTTATATTATTACATTTTATTATCACTTTCACGAAATTTGCGCCAAAATTTTTGACATTATGTACATTGTGGCATGGTTTTTTAAGTAAAAATTATACACTTCAGCTTGGTTTTATTTTTTTCTAAATGGGAAGAAAATTATAGTCTGTATCTTAATGAGCATGTGTTAAAAGTAAAATTGATGAACAAGAAAAATAATAAAACAATAAATCTAAGAAAGTAGAACTAAAAAATGTTTACAAAGAAAAAAAAAAAGCTGAGAGAGATTTCCACTACTTTCACAAAAAGAATTAAATACAATCAATATAGAATGTGAGATATCTATTGCGAGCCAAAAAGGCATCAGATCAGGCTAAATTGTCAAAAGTGTTATTACAGAGAGACATATTTTTAATTTCACGAAACCGATGAATGTGATAGAGTAAATGTGGTGGTAACAATACCGCTAAGGTTGCCTGCTGTACTCAATCGATAATTCTGATAGATAAACACCTTTAAGTAGCTCTTAGTCATGTGCCACATGTTGATGCATTTGATTGCATTTGTCTTGGAAATGTTTGTTTTGCTAATGATTTCGGCAAAAGCTGCAGAAATAAGGAAGAGGAAGGGACTGTCCTTCAACTGCTGGGTCCATGACCGGCACTTTGTCTCAGAAGAAACAAGTACTTTGGTGCTTACTATGTGGATGATCTGCAGGAACTGTCACGGATTGACTTTGGCAGCCTAAGTCGCTTCATTTCTCTCTTGGATTGACAGACAACTCTACCTACCTAAAACTTCATGTGCAATATTACCATGAGAAGGTCTCTGCTACTATATGGAATTAAACTTACTCTTCTTTCAATATTTTCTCTTTTTTTTGCAGAAAACACCTCTTTTAATCGAGTTTAGTATGTCCTATAGAACCTACAGTAAATAGTTATCGACTGATTTTCCAATTGTTTCGCTTTCCTTACCAGTGATTTTATTTTTACATTTAAATTAACACGAAATAAAATACAATTTTATCAATTGGTTTCTGCCTATTAACACTACATTATTAATTTTAATAACAATTTATCGCAAAGAAAAATTTTTGAAAATTAGAAAATTTTTAAAAGTGCAGTATCAAGATTAAGTAAAATTTTTAACCTTGTATTTTAACCTGACGTTGAAAATTGTTTAATAATATTAAACAGATTCGATACAAACAAAATTTCAAGTTCATTAGGTTATAAGTTCACAGGTCAAACAATTTTTGCAAAAACATTTCATAAAATTTTTCCCAACTATTGAATTACAAATTTTCCATGTTTTCATTACACAATACAAATAAAAATACATTTTATTTTTCACCAAAATGTACTTGTGAAGAGGAAACATGCATTCCAACAGCAGTTTACAAAACCAAACTGCCAGTTTCAACAATTTTTGTTTGTCTGTTTTATTTGTCAGAATTTATTTTAAATGTTAATATTTGTTGTTGTTGTGGTGTCAGTCACTTTCGAAAAATTTTTATTTTTTTGGGAAGAAATTTTTTATTCAAGTTGGAACGTAGGTTTGAATTCCGTTTTTACATTTTTTGTTTCTATCGTTTAGCGCAGAAAATACAAATGAAAAGTTTGTTGTTCTCATTTACAAAATTTATTTTATGCTGTCGAATAAAACAAAGGACGGAGCCAAACTTTTTCTTCAATTCATTACCACACATAAAAAATATACAATCATATAGTCCTATAAATATGGGTAAGCCCATGGAAAATACTTTCCTTCTCATTGATTTCAATAACAAAGTTAACCAAAACAAACTGATGTTTTGTAAAGGATTGATGACAACAGTACTGGGATATCTTTAAAATACAAGATTTGTAGTCAACAAAAATATTTTTCCTTTTAGTTTGAAATCGAAAAAATTGTGAATTTCTTTATGATTTTATACAAATCTCATGTCAAAGTCCATTGTAGAAATGTTGAGGGAGTTTCATGAACATGACTTGCTCAATTAAGTTCTTTTTAGAAAGCAATTAAAAAAAATATATCATAATACTGTGGGTGCCCTGGGTGTCTAGCGGGTATTGTGAGAAAGTAAGAGCGTGAATCGAACCCACGATTCCAACCAGAAACTCTGGTCTGTTACACTATACTATACTCATCTCGTGACTAACATGATACTGTTTTTGTACTGTGGATTCATAATAAATTTCTATGTTTAACGGTTAGATTAACAATTATAAACACAATGTTTCTAAATTAATTTCTTTAATATATTATAATACAAACCTTTGCTCTGTTATTTTGCTTTTTTTCTTATATCGGCTCAATAGACGATTAAAGGAATCTCTGCAGCGTTCGTATCAAATTCTTTATAAGCCAGTAGTGGTGGAAACACATGGTATCCGTAAACTTTGGAAAGCATTGAAATACCAGGTTTATCGGTATAAATGGGCGTCTTATTTAACTACATATTTTTGTCATCTTTGGTGCACTTTCTGTATTCCACGCCAAAAAAACTGTTCGTCTATTAAAGCAAACTAATTAGTCAACCAAATTTCATATGAATTGAACTGCTGCCCAGCCTATGCCTGTCCCATCAATGAAAACAAATAGTCGAAGGGAGCAAAGTCTTGTGATTACGGCATTTGGGGTAGCAGCTTTCTCCCTAATGCTTTGATTGTATTCTGAACCGGTTTGTGTGCAGGTGCATTGTCAAATTGTGGCCCATTGTGGTCGGTTAATGCATGAATCACTTGTTATCGGTAGGGATCTGTGTAAACGATTGCACTATTTCTCGTTTTCTTGTTCCACACGGCATTGCTTTACTGCCTAACCGATCAGGTTTTACAGCCGTTATTGATGGTTTCCCGGTATAACCCATACTTTTTTCTGTTGACGATTTTGAAAATAAAACCGTTTCTCATCGCCAGTAACAATGCGATGCAACATGGATTTTCAATCGTGTCTTTGAAGTAAAATCTGAAAGTCCTTTTTCAATTTTCTAACTGTTTATCATTCAAATCATATGTAATCGATTTTTCAGACTTTTGAATCCTTCCGCTTCTTTCGGCGTCTTCAAGCTTTTTTGGTGATTTTCCTCGTTCTTCATTTCAATTGCACGTTCTTGGTGCTTTTGACAGACCATGATCACCATATGCCATGAGAAGCACTCGATGCGGCTCTTCAGCACTTTTCAAATTTTTCTCTCAGTTTATTTATGTAATTGAATCTTCACTATAAAAGTGAACTAACAATTATTATATCAAATCTTAAAACTAATAACGACAATTAAGACCCGCCAGCGCGTGACAAAATTTTATTGTTTCATAGAATCTTAAGTCAATTTGAAATTATTAGCGCTCTTCTTCTAATGAGGTCCACAGTGTCTCTTCTTCTTAGTCGGATATGGCCGGCATCATTCAAAATAGCACGAGATAGTGGATTCGGCTGTATCATCAGCGAAAGTCGAGGTAAGGGTACTGCTGCATGTTGGCATATCGGAGGTATATATTAAATATAATGAAGGATTTAAGATGCTTCCCTCCGGTACACCGGCCTTAATTTTCTGGGGTTCGCTTACATAAGCACTGAGTATGTTAAACACGTATACGGACGTTATTTTATATTATAACTGCGTGTCTATTTTTGCATCTTCTTGCTTTAGAAGCAGCTAACGTGTTAACAAATATTACTTTTTTTTGCAACACCCTTTCGAAATAGTATGACATCTTATTCAGTTGCGAAAATTATTATTCAAATTGTTGGCTGGAAAGTGGAATATTCATTACCAAACTTGTCAATAATAATAATTAATAATTTTTTAGTTTTGATATCAAAAACTTTTTTGTGAAATCGATTCTATTTTTTTGAAGCTTTACCAACGAGTGGTATTTAAAGGAATATTTTTAAGGCAAAAAAATTAAGGCTAGAAATGCTGTGGATAACAGTTATGATATTTAGTTTTTAAGTAAAACCAAATTTATTTTATTTTTTTTTATATTTTTATTTATTTAAAGAAATAGTTTTAATTAATGTTTTAAATTTTAATACAATTTACACAGTTCCATTTGAAACAGTTTGTTCTTTAATGTTTTAACACAATTTTATTTACAACAATTCTTATTTTAATATTTAACACAATTTTAACAAGCAACAACAATTCTTATTATTATTCTTTAAATAATTCTTAGTTTGATACTTCTCGTTCGAACGCTAGATCAATAATGTTTCTTTTCTTTCTATGCTACCGTTTGTATATAGTTTAATGTAAACGAACAAAACCAAACATGATCGTGCATGCATGATCATGTTTGATTTTATTTATTATGTCTTCTTGATTTTTCTTCCTACATTCTTTTTACATGTAGCAAAGTAAGCAAGTATGTACATACATTTACTTCATATGCGTTAACGTTTGTTATGTAAAATCATAACAAAAGAAAGCAAGATTGTACATGCTCAATCATGTTTGTTTAAAAAGGAATAGAAAAAGAATTATATCAAATAAATGCTACAGTTGTACCAAATATGTATTTATATTAAAAGTTACATGAAACATGAATAAATAATTACGGTTACCGCAAAAGAAAACAGGATTGTGTATGATCAATTAAAACTGTTATTTAAGAAGAGAAAAATAATAAAGTAAATGGTACAGTTGGACCAAACATATTAAAAGTTGCATGTACACATGTCTGATTACTACAACGATCATTATGGGTGTTCACACACATAACTGATAACATTATTCATTTTATGGTTCCAATCGGATTGCTATACAAGCAAAATGTAAAAAGAAACTCTCAAACATACAAACAAATGAAGAAACACAGTTAAATCGAAAATTGAAAAAGTTACACATTTCTTCACTATCGGATTTCGATCTGGGATTCACTAATGTTATTAAGCGTGCTCTAGGGTAGTAAGAAATTTCAAAAATATTAACAGGAATTGTTTTTTCTTTCTTTCTTCATTTGTATATAAAGTGAATGAAGACCAAAAAACATCACATAAAAAGCGTCCAAAGATTACTCAACACCTGAAAAGCTTACAACATTATCCTACTCTACGAAGTATCTCTTTTAAATGCCTTACTTGCCTAACCATTTTTTTCTTCTTTTAATTCCTTAAGCGCATCTATTCTATGAAGAAACAATCAAACATTTTTTTAATCAAATTGCAATCGCTTTCTTTGGACAATCCTTGTGACATTCGATACAATATAAAAATTGTATATTATTTGTGACAAGTAATCCGATGTTAAGTATTTGAGAATGTCCACATAAATAGTTCACAAAGCGGAAAATTATTTTGTTTTCACAAAGTATGTTCATTGTCAGCTGTAGGCAAAAGTGTGCAGATTGCAAAATTTATCTCAGTGTGGTGGTTAAGAAACTTATGAGTGGAGCTTAACAAACTTACAAATACGTAGACTTTGCCATATGTTTAGTTTTATCGTTTAGGAATTATCTTGAAGCTAGTAGCACAGAAGGTTAATTCGTTTGTCAATTGTCTCGCAAAATGACAGAATATTGTGCATTTCACAGGAGTCGGTTATGTCGTACTATCGAGTCCTATAGTGCATGCCAATAGAAAAAAAAACAATATTATAAGAGCCTTATTATCGCTCTGGAAGACAAGTACTAATGAAGTTATAACTGAAATGTCCAACGACTTGAACAATCACCAGCACATCGCGCTCGGTAGATCTTCACAACAGCGATATTCAAACCATGAATGTTCTTTTCACACGCAACGCGTCTTTACACAAGACTGACTGAATTCCTACTACTCGTTGCTTGCTTTGTCTTGCCTTTTTATATGCACACGTATTCAGTCTGATGAATGTTCTAGAAATGGAATGTTCGTGTGTTCGCTTTCTCGAGAGCTCTATCGCTACTACATTGTTGTTTGCGTAGTTTGCTTACGATGTTTGTTGTTGCTTTCGTTCTTACTGATGTTGTTGGTATATGCAAGCAAGTTCGTTGTTTTTTTTTTTGGTGTAGCTTTTGTTTATCGTTCTATCGTTTTAATGTAACAATATTAAGACACCAACTTATGATTCGTTTGCAAAAGCCAATATTGTCGACATACATATATCCCACAAGAAGTTAGAAGTTTTAATTAAACAGTTACATTTTTTAGATAAACTCCTGCGAAACTCTATCAGAAATAGGCAGAGATGAAGTCACTTTTTATTTTAACTAAATTTTTATTATTTATGTTTCGGGTTATAAAATATGCTGTCACTAGAATTGCACCATAGAAATGCAAAATCATTAAAAATTGTATTCAATTTTCTCTCAAGACATATTTAAAATTTTTGACTTTTAATGCCTTTTTCAGACACTTTGCATAAATACCGCTAAAATTGTATGCAAATAAAAAATTATTCAAAAATTATCATTTATTTCTCCCCTCTTTTTTATTTTCTTTTTTTTTAATTTAGAACTTTCAATATGAATGTTTTAACTATTAATTAATCCATTGACAGAAATGAAAAATAGAAAAAAAATCTTTTATGGTCAGTAATTATTTACAAACTACGTATACATCTCATTTCACGTCTAATTTACATTAATTTAATTTCCTTTTTATTACCCCATTTAGTACCATTTTTATTATTTAAATTGTAGTAATTCTCCTTGTCCCATTTATTACCGGCAGAGAACAGTGCAGGGAATATAGTTAAAAATATGTTTTACGACTCATAAGGGATTTAATTGATTTACTGCTGTTGAATTAGGCTAGACTTTAGGTAGCTTAGCTGACTTAAAATCGAATTGAGTATGTTGACATTTCAAAAACACGTGAAGTGGGTATTAAATACAGCCGCCGTTGTAAAATTTTAACATTGAAAGCTGGAAATGTGGGAAAATATTTGAACTAAATTGATGAACGAAAAGTTTTTAAATATTTGTAAGCTGATGGTCAACAAATCAGATAAAGTCCACAATTTACAATTATTATAGGCCGCTAATAATTTTTATCGTGAGAACAATAAATCTTAAAATATTGTAATACAAGGGCAGTGCAAAAACACAATAACAAAATACAAAAACCATCTTCACCCTTACCCAAGGGCATGTGTCTGACCAAACTTTTTTGCATTTTGTTTGCATCTTGGTTTTCTAATAATAAAAACGAAAGAATAATTGAAACATAAAAATGTATAAGAAAGGAGACACAAAATTTTTTTAAATTTATATACATAATAGTAACACATACATGTCTAGCCACAGTCGTTATCGAATGAAGTTGATCGAAATTTTAGTATTTGAAATCACCGCAGTCGTTAGCGAGTCAGGTGTATCGAAAGTTGAAATTTTGTCACTCGATAACGAGTACCCTTTCGAGTGATATCTGTCGAAATCTCATTCGATACTAAATAAGCAACCGAAATTGCACACGCTTTGTTTTTTATTAATACGAAATAAACGTAAAATAATAAATTTATAATAATATTGCCAAAAATTTAAGTAGCATATATTTTTTTTTTAACTAAAAGTAAATATAAATATTATTTCCCCTTTCAGGACAAATATTAACAAAATAAACTGTAAGCAAAAGGACGTTATGGCGGAATATATGTTTGATCATCCCAATTTAGCTAAAAACTTGCTGCCCAATTGTGGACAGGGAAAAGAAACAACTAAAAGATTGTGGGAATTGTCCAACCGTTTGAATGCATGTGGTCCACCTATTAAAGACGTGTCATGACGAAAGGTAAACTAGTGTATTTTTTTCTTTCTTATTTATAATACAATTTTTTTACACATTTCTAAGGTTTTCGCTGACCAAAAACAGCGTAAAAAAGGTTTCATTTAACAAGGAAACAAAGAAAAAACCGGTGGTGGTTCCTATGAGGAAATACCTTTGTCTCATGCAGATGAACAAGTAATTGAAAGAGAAAAGATCCAAACGAAGAAAGACTTCTGAAGTGGAATAAAGTTTACAAAGAATTTGAGGTGTAAACAGCGAATATGATAATTCTATTGAAAAAATAGGAAAACATACTCCTAATCCTAAAAAACAAAGAACCATTTCAAAAGGTAAAAGCAAATTCGATCTCTTAACGCTCAACATAAATAAAAGTGAAGAATATCACAAAATTTTAAATTCGAAGCTAGATCGCCTTTAGGAGTTGCAGGAAAAATCTTTTAAACTATGATAAGAAGAACATGCTGCAAACATGGCTACTAAAAATCGATTGAGCATGAGCTTTTAAAAAACAACAATAATTTTTCTTACCTAATTCCTATTCTCAAAGTACAAAGAATTGAATTGAATAATATTATAATTTTTATTATAAATATTTTTCTCTAATTTTATTTACTTGTGTTTTATTGCAAAATAATTTTTTTATTATTTACAAATATACCAATCATATGTTTTTGTTCTTTTACTAAACAACAAATCTTTTACATTATTTTTGTAAATTTCGATTCGATAGTTATCGAATGCCGTAATTTGGTTATTCGATGCGAAACGAAATTTTACTCGATACAAATGCTCATTCGATCACGAGTGCCGCGATTTGGGCCCAGATTTATAATTATTTTTGTGTTTAAAAATTCTTTGTTAGTTTAAAAAAAATATATCATGTCCAGAGTGTCATATTTTTTGATTTAAATAAATCAAAATGTGTCTGATTTTATTCACTTGATATTTTATTCACTTGAAATATGTATCCATTTATGCCATTACGTGTCGAAATTAACATCGTTTAAATGTCCGATACGGCTTTTGTGAGTGAAGTGCATCCAAAATATCAGTTTGTACATGATTGAATATAACTCATGGTTATTTAAAACTCAAAAAATTGTTCAAAATTCGTTGTTAAAATTTCGTGGTTCACTGTACGAACTGTTTTACTATGAATTTAATTGAAATTTAAAAATTTACTCTTTTCAAGATGAATTTTCGATAACGTCAGTAAAAGCTGTGATACGGATTCTCTCCTTTACAAAGCCAGATTGCCTTTGAGTCAAACGATATGATTGTCAGAACACTCTATGATTTCTCTTCTCAGCCTGAAACATATACATATATTGTGTAAACAACGCTTTAAAAGAAAAAATAACGTTGAAACACGAGGTAGACATAGAAAAACTTCATTAACTACAGACAAACGCATAGTCATACTATCCAAACGAGACACTTTTAAGTCATCTAAATCGATTGCTAGAGAAATTGAAAATACAGTGTCATCACGAACTGTGCGAAGACGTTTACCGAAGGCAGGCACACAAGGTAGGATAGCTCGCAAAAAGCTGGTCTTTTTTTGAATTCACATTATTTTAAACATAATTTACTGTTATTTTCCCTTCTTTTCAACTTTTAAGAACGTAAAATAAATTAATTTTATAAAAATAATGACTACACTATGACGTATAAATAAAACCGAAAGTGTAGGGACATAGTTTGCTATGTAGTTCACACCTATTTTTTTGACCATGAGTGTATGTACAGTAGCCTTCATATAAAACTTTATGTTTTAAATTCAAGTTGTATGCACAAATCTGGCCAAAGTCCTTACTTATGAATTTAAAAATGCACTCATTTATAACTCTTACTCCTTCAAAATATGCTCATAGAATCCGCTGAACATCAGAACCTGGTTAACCAATAACTTATCAGTAGCACGTAGACTTTCTTATCAAATTTCTAAATAAAAAGGTCACCATAAAAATGAAATTAACTTTCTTTTCAAAAGTATTATTTTCTTTTTGTGTATGATTTTTGAACTTAAAGAATTTACTCGGTATGTAGGCAGTGTATTGACTTGTTGTGACGCCACGGTTCAAATTCCAGGTCAGACATCAAAACGAAATATGAAAAAATTTCTTCGGCGAATTAATCTCAAAAGATTCCTGGCAAAAAATCTGAGAGTAAATAAAATTGCCATGAAAAGTTTCTAAAAAATCAATCGTTTGGAGTCGATTTTAAATTGTAGGTCCCGTTACTCGTGCGTAAAGTTAACTCATACGACAGAAGTGAAAAGTTAGGTCGTAATCCTGACTGAAGTGTTGTGATGGCCAATTCTGCATTATGTTAGGTATATATTAGAGAGGATATAAGCAACAATTTTTAATTTATGACGAAAAACAAAATGAAATTTTAATGCACTCGGCACAGTTTCGGACGTTACCTCGACGTCACTTTATAACGAAAACGTACATCCTTGAAACGTGATATTGTACAGTATAATTTTTGAACCAAGTAAGGAATTGTAATGAAATTTGTTGTATATGAATGCTTGGACATTGAAGAACACTATTTACAAAAAAAATATATCAAAATTTTTTTCTATTCGACGCTTCAGTGTGAATTGAGATCTTGTAAATTTCTTCTCCCGCTTACCGGATTTTTTTATTATCGTATCAAGTTTCCCACTTCATTGAGCCACACCCTTATAGCTTTGGACGCCTAATCCACCATATCTACAAATTGCTCAACGGATCAGAAAACTGTACAGTCCGTCGTGAACGATCTTCGCACGTTACTTTTCGACGTGTAGAACGGTTTATTTATTTATCCTGCATTTTATTAATTTCATCACATTTCGAAACTACAGAAAACTACTACTTAAAAAATTGTGGTGAAATAATTTCA
Organism: Sarcophaga subvicina; assembly: GCA_936449025.2. Classification (NCBI taxonomy): domain Eukaryota; kingdom Metazoa; phylum Arthropoda; class Insecta; order Diptera; family Sarcophagidae; genus Sarcophaga; species Sarcophaga subvicina. The sequence goes on along the minus strand of OW388080.2, from coordinate 74,692,390 downwards.
TTGTCCGTAATCGCTAACAAACTACCATGTCCCCTCAGAGGGGACAACCGAGTAATATGCTAAACTTAGGTTGTCCCCTCAGAGGGGACAGCCGAGTGCAAAGGATTAATATATTATATTTTTCTATTCTCTGGCCACCCAATTTATAATGACCGATAGGATAATGCCCACTAATGTATCAATTGGTTTTTACGAAATATGATTTCGTATTGTCATCTTTTCAAATCTTATTTTTCAGCCTTTGTGCAGTGGACTCTCTTGCGAATTATTAATAGAGTTTCTTTATACGTGGATATCGATGTGATAATTACTTTCTAATAGAATGAATCACGCCTAATACTCTTTATATTAAATAATTGGAAAATTACATTCAGTTTGATGGTAATTATGGTTTTTCCCCTTTTTTTAAATTCTCATGGGCGTGTAAATGTATACGAATGCATAATTCATATTTAATTGTCAGTTGAAAATAAAGTGTGTGAATGTACCTCAGGGTGAAATGGGATCGCATCAAGTTGGTTTAGATACGTACATCCTACTTAAATATCTTGAAAGGCAAGAGTAAACATTTTTGTACGTCAGTTTCTAAGTGTTTTATATACCATATGTTGACCTAAGGAAAATACCAAAAAAAATTAAAAATTAATTTCCAGAAAAGAGCAAAGAGAATAACTCCTGTCGCTATTATCATATTTTTTACATTGTATTCCTGAAGCCATAGTAAGACATAGCGGAGTCATATGAAACGAAATGAATTCAACAATGATATCAGCAGTAAAGCGAAGTGAAAACTGTAGAAAGTATATTACAGGCCAACCGCCTTATATCCAATAATGTGTTCAACTTGAAATATATTTAAAAATAAATTGGGTTAATAATGAACTTAAATTGAGCCAAAATAATATGCTACAAGGAATGTTGAGGTTTGAATCAAATAACACTTTTTTTCCATCAAATTAACTTTAAGTTTAAATTTAATTTTTCCAAGTCTAGTGAATTGAAATATTTAAACAAACATTTTCTTCCGTTCTTTTTCAACTGGGGGTTGTCTCATATTCATGCAGTGCATTGCGCTAGAATACGGGAGAGTAAAAATTTATTTCTCAGTGAATTAAATTACAATTTAAAAACCGAATACGAAAATGGGCTACGGTAAAATTATAAATACTACGAATCCACCATGACAAACGGTGAACTGTAATAATGTACACGTCGCGGCACACAACGTAATGTCGTGTTGCAATAAAAATAACCGATAAGGAATATGGTATCCGCCCCGTCGTCCGACAAAGTGAAAATGTCATCGTTTTCGTTGACACTTAATTTACATCAAATGCATGTACATACATACCATATACTCGTATGACAAGAAAATGTGGGCGTTGTAGGTGTTTAAATACCATAAGCAGACTGTGGAGATAATTGTAGGGGAAGAGGTATATTTACACAAAAAAAAAAGAAAACAATTATTTCAAAGAAAAAAGATACATAAAGACTATAAAGCATGTTGGTATGCTGTTCTGCAAAATATTTGTATGTATCGATCAAATTTCGAGTACCGTAAGCAAATTGAAGACCTTTTCAATAAGTCGATAAGGGGAGAGACTTTGCATCAATAAATGAAACAAAATCTATAAAGTAAAGACGTCTACGGTTACCAGGAAGTAATGACAGAACACTTGCCTAAACTTAGCGCCGTAATGTACAGTCGAAATTTGTGAGCGAATGAAATTTGTCTGGAATGAATTATGAAATATGGACCTTTTTTTAAATTTAGTTTCATTCAACTGCATTAGTTCTGTTGACATTTTTAGTAAAAATATTTGTTGAATTTGAAATCATTTTTTCAGGTCTTTCATCAATCTAAGTGTTGATACCTGAATTGTTTTCCTGCAAAAAAATCTTTCAGATCATAGTAACTGACCGAAATTGTACTTACACAGTGTTGAGTATATGTTCCTTTTACTCCTCTAGGAAGTACAGGGCCGCAACAAGTTGATTCCAATGAACTCGATCATCAGGACGATGTTTGAATTCGTTCCACTGTAGACGTAGTTTGGATAGTTCGGTTGTGATTTAACGTTTCCAGGTGTGTGATGGTCGTTCGATGCACCTGCTTCCCTGGGGGTTCCAGTCAATGGTTTCTTTGTGATGTCATCTAATGGCTTACGAAGAGTGTGCCCAAGCCATCCCCACTTGCATCTCCTTATTTCCCTCTCAATTGGTTGCTGGTTTGTATCTGACCAGAGTTGGGCATTGGATATTACGTAAGGCCAGTAAACACGCAAGATTCTACGCAGACATTTGTTAACAAATACCTAAAAGACTGGGAATTGCGCTGTGCCATATTCTACGTTTCGCAACCGTACAGTAATGTGGATTTAACGTTGGAATTGAAATTTTTTATTTTGGTGCGTCTCACATACAGTTAAGTTCTCAATAATACGCCAAAAGAATGGGAATGAATGTGTTCTAGAGCAGTTGGCAATTGATATTAATTTTTTTTGTCCAAAATCGGCTTCAGCGATGAAATTCATTTATGGGTTTCCAGTATCATAAGATCAGAAATAGCCTCTCATTAGTGTGGATTTTGGGCTGACATTGTCTTAGGTCTGTATATCTTTGAAAACGATATTGTCCAGGTCATCACTGTCAATAGCGAGCACTACTGATCAATGATGCCGTCTTGTGACCGGAATTGAGTCATTTGAACACCAACGTCAGTTTCCGTGCAGTGCGGCGCTATGTGCCAAAAGGAAATTTGAGGGCATACTTATCTCAGGTAGAAGCGATTTAAAGTGGCCCTCGATATTTTGCAATTAGACTGCAATGGACACAGCCACCATAACTGGTGTGGGAAACTATCGCTATGGAAGGCTATCTGCTACCTTAGGCTTTGTTGAAATTATCTTCTCGTCTCTACATTATGGCATAGAGACAATTCGTTGAGCTTGAAATATTCGAAAAATTTTTTTAATACAAAACATTTTTGAATACAATATTTGCATGCTTTTCTTTTACACAAAGTTTATGAAATAAAACCAAACTATTATTAATGTGTGCACAGATGATGTACTGGAAACTGAATTTCGTCATCACAATGAAAAAAATTTATACAGATTGTGCAGGGTATTGTTTTGGAGAAGTGTAGACAAGACATTGTCGCAAGTCGCTGAAGTCTAGTGATAGTGTGTTGGCTTATTATACGTAAGGCCTATGTTCAAATGCCAAGCATCAAAACGAAATACATTTCTTCTGCAAGTTCCTCTTAGCAGATTTCTGGCAAAAGCTCTGAGAAAAAAAATTCTCTTCACAGTGTTGCTCAGGCTTTTCGTGTCAGAAGTAAATTTAAAAAAGTTTAGCATTGTTGAACGTTTTCTCCCTCCAACACAGAAAAAGTTTCGTTATCCACACAAGATGAAAACGACTTCAACAATTCATCAAAAAGTGTTTATTTCAACATGAAAGCGTCATGGTAATGTAATTTTTCAAAATTAAAAAGTTGTTGCACAATAATAAATAAAAATAAATGAAATTAAAACTACCTACAGAGTGTTCTATTTAAAGAATAAATTATCTCTTTGAGGCTCTTTATATTAACAGAGTGTATTTTTGGTATATACGAGTATGTCTAGAGCACGTAGAAAGTTAGTTGCTATTCTAAACTTAGGGCCATTATTACAACTTGCCGTTAAACTTAGGTTTAGTTAAAGTTACCTTTAACTAAAGGGAGCTGTAAAGTTATCTTTACCTTATTTTCGTTAGGTAGGTTGTTGTTGTAGGTTGTCTACAGATAAAATAAAGTTAACTTTTTCAAAAATATGCTCAAATTAAACAAGATTTTTTTAAACGCAGAGGCAACGACGGGCTTCTGTTTTTTGTTGTTGTGTTTCATCATTTTGTTTATACTTGAAGTTGCCATGTTGAAAATAAACTTAACTTTAAAAGTTACCAGTAGGATGATCTTCCCTTTAGCGTAACGCTCACTTCTAACTTATCGTGTGCTTAGAATAATAAAAACAATTTATCTGCCCTTTAGTTAACGGCAAGTTGTAATAATGGCCGTAAGACTCCTTAACCCTTTCATGCCCGATGTTGCCTATAGGCAACATTGTACATTTTTGTTTATAAATTCCGTAATTTTTAATTTTTTTAAATGATTTTTTTTGCAAACAAGCTTGGTTAAAAACGTGTAAAACCAGAATACGTAGGACTCTGAATTTAAAATCACTTCATATTTAGGCCATGACTAACAAACACATGTCCTTAAAAATTTTTTAGCTCTGGCCCAAAAATTTCGGGCATGAAAGGGTTAATGCTTCTGATATTATGTTGTGCATAGTGACTGTCGGTACCGATAATTACAGATTGCGTACGCTCCAGAGTCAATAAAACTTGAGTGTATTTAAGTTTGCCCAGATTATATAATCCAATCCGGATCATATCTATAAGCCTATATGTCATATGTGAGGAAGTCAATGATATTAACTGCATACTAGTGAAAAGGATATGATAATGAGAAATAGGAATGTCAACTGAAAATAAAAGAAAAATAGAAATTTAAACTAGAAGGGAAACTTACTCACTTACTTAATTGGTCAATACAACCCTTTATGCAAGATTACGATTTAGCTTCTCATACCACCCATGTTATGTGTGTTAATTTTATTTATGAATGACGGAACCTATCATGTTTCTGTCAGATTTTCGTGACAACTTTATTTACTCTCAGAGTTTTTGCCAGAAGACTGCTGAGGGGAACTTGCCGATAGAAATATTTTTTTCATATTTCGGTTTAGTCGAGATGTCTGAGCCAGGAGTTGAAACACTGACACGCGTCTTATAAGCCAACAGACTTCCAACTGGACTAAAACATCTTCTAAAATTGACATAAATCGATAAAATTGCCTTTGGTTATTCAAAGTAGTTGTTACAGTTCGTTAAATTCCATGAAAAGCATCATTTAAGAAATAATTGTTTTCTGATTTAGTTTTGGTAATAGCAACTAATGGCGATTCAAGATAAGTGTAAGAGAATTCACTTTTATTTATTACAACATTTCCGAAGGACATAAAGAAGATTATTCTCTTTTATTCATTAAAAATTTTTTCTTCTAATGATGTAAGTTAAAGCTTGGAGAGGAAATCAAATAGAATTAACAGCAGGAATTAACAATTGTTTAGTAAATAAAACGTCAAAGGAAATGGTTTGGGATTGGCATGTAGAATGGTTTGTGGAATAAAAAACTTGCAAATCTAATCGGAAAAGGGAAAAATCTTAATCTTTTTTATTTTCATTCATTTGCTGTATATTATTATTTTTATTTTTTTGCAATAAATCTTTCATTTCTCAAATTATAAAAATACATCTTGTGGCTTTGTATAAAAATAGTAATAAAACATAACTAGATTTTTAGTAGTGAGAATATACAATGAATAATGATTCATTAAACTATTCGGTACAAAACAACATATCATCCAATACGTTAGGAAATTAATCTCCTAATTTGTACCTACTTTACTCGTCTACTCAAATACTATTCACCATGTTTTTGCTGTGATATTTACTATCCATCTAATTGTCAAAGTGTTGGCATAAAAACAACATTTCTTCAATTTCATTTAATTATTTACTTTTACAGGTTTATGGAAGCAGAAGAATTTGGAACTGATAATGAAGTATTTACAGTTTATTTACAAAGTTTGTTTGTAATGGCAATTCGTCTTGTTTTTATCTCTAAGGAAGAAAACACAATTTATCTGCTTTTCTTCTATTTAAAACACATACGTACGAGTGCATAGCAAACAGACATAATTAAATGAAAGACAATGAAACTATCCTCCACACTCACTTCCCTAGGAAAGATTGATTAGCCAATTTGAACTTTTATGTTTAGTTCGCAGTTACAGCATTACAACATAGGCATCAAGTATATCATTAAGTAATTACATAGTGATTGCAGTGTTAGATTGCTCTATTTTGAAGCAATTTATTGACTATAAAACATTTCGAAATAACACTCAGATGTTAAAAATATCTGACTGAACTTAATTGCGTTATGGTATTGTTACGTTTTTACCTTTTAAAATCGTTTGAAATATGTGCTCGTAGATTGCAATAAAAATTAAAATAAATTTTATGTTCAGTTCTAATTATTCTTTTCTCTATTGTTCGCACAATTCTGTGTGCCACTGTTCACAACTTGATGTAAACAACAACAATTGCTTTGTTTCTTATTCTGCTTTACACTCGTTTGCGCCAACAATAACAATTGTTCAACAGATCTTCATAGCCGAGATCTTCAAACCACAATTATTCACTTCACACACAATGCGTCTTCACACAAGACTGAATTTTACTGACCGCTTTGCCTGCTTTACTTACTTACTTAATTGGCCACAACAACCCGTTTATCGGATTTCGGCCTGCCGCAACACATCCTTCCAGGCGCCTCTGCTTCGTGCGCTCCTACGCCAGTTGGTCACACCAATCGATGACAGTGCTTCCTCGATTTGGTCCTTCCAACGGATGCAAGGTCGTCCTCTTCGCCGACTTCCGCAGATTCCCGCATCAAATACCCGTCTTGCCGGCGCATCCTCCTCCATTCGAACGACATGGCCGAGCCAGCGCAGCCGCTGGATATTAATACGCTGTACAACGTCCATGTCGTTGAGGAGCTCATACAGCTCACTGTTGTATCGGATACGGAAATCATCGCCAACTCGCACTGGACCGAAGATCTTGCGCAGTACTTTTCTCTCGAACACTCTCAAGGCCGCTGCATCTGTACTTAATAGGGTCCATGCCTCTGCGCCATAAAGAAGCACGGGTAGGATGAGTGTCTTGTAGAGTGTTAGTTTTGTCGTACGAGAGAGGTCTCTGCTACTCAATTGCCTATTGAGACCATAGTAGCACCTGTTGGCAAGAGTGATCCTGCGCTTGATCTCCAGACTGACATCATTTCTGGTAGTAACGGCGGAGCCAAGATAGATGAATTCCTTGACCGTATCAAAAGTATAGTTATCGGCCGTAATCTGAGAATCAATACGCCGCGCGTCTCGACTCGTCGATAACATATACTTTGTTTTGCCCTCATTTACTGCCAAACCCATCTTGGTAGACTCGCGTTCAATAGCACTAAAGGCAGCAGTAACATCTCTCTTCGTACGCCCTATGATGTCAATGTCGTCAGCGTACGCAAGCAACTGGACACTTTTTTGAAAAATAGTGCCACTGCGATGCACTCCTGCCTTTCGCAGAACACTCTCCATGACGAAGTTGAAGAGGTCGCATGATAAGGGGTCGCCTTGTCTGAAACCTCGCACGGTATCAAAAGGCTCGGAGAGGTCCATTCCTACCTTGACGGAGCTACAGGAATTGCTCAACGTCATTCTGCAAAGCCTTATCAGCTTCGCAGGTATACCGAGCTCAGACATTGCGGCAAAAACACGATCCCTTATGGGGCTATCAAAGGCAGCCTTATAGTCCACAAAAAGATGGTGTGTGTTGACTTGTTTCTCGTGGGTCTTTTCCAGGATTTGGCGTAGTGTGGAGATCTGATCGATGGTGGACTTGCCAGGTCTGAAGCCGCACTGATAAGGTCCAATCAGTGTTTTGACGAGTGGCTTCAGTCGTTCACACAATACGCCTGTAAGAACCTTATATGCGATAAGGAGAAGGCTTATACCCCTATAGTTGGCGCATATAGTAGGGTCTCCCTTTTTCAAGCAAGCTTTGCCTGCTTTGTCTTTCCTTTTACATCGTAGGGTAAACAGTCTGATGGATGCTCTTGAAGGAGAATGACTTCGCGTTCTCGAAATCTCTGTAAGTGTAAACATCGTTGTTTCAGTGTTGTTTGTGTATTTTGTTAACATTTATTCTGGTAATGCTTGTTGTTGTTATTGTAACAGTTCTGCTGTTGTCTCCGGAAGTATCTCCCTTGGGAAAAAACTTCAGGTTGATACAGCTTTCGCTAGGTTGACAATCCTTGGCCGATAATGAATCGGGTCGTTCAGGAGTAAGGATCCGATTGTCGTGGGAACGGGTAATGCTTGTTGTTGCATCTTGTTTACTTGCTTATCCCCTTTTTATACTTATGTTGTTGCTATTTTTTGTTTATTTGTTGATCATGTAAACAAGTCCATTGTTTTTGTTTTTGTAGCTTTTGTTTATCATTCTAATGTGAAACGATGTAACACCATTTCCATTTTCGTAGCAGTATCATTTAAAAATTTTTCAGTTTGATGAAATGTAGGACACAATGCAAGTGATTTCCAGGAATACCTTCATTTTGATATGGTATGGGTCTTAACTCTAGGGTCAGCAATGAGTATTCAAAAAATGAGTATATACGCATTCATACTTATTTTAATATCATACTCTTACTACTCATATTCAAAGTTAGAAGTACTCATCGTACTAATACTTAACAATACGTATGATGTTGTTGATTTGATTTTGATTTCGCGTACGAACACTACAATACTCACTAGAAGGTTGTGTGTTTGCTTTGTTTGCTGTCTTTGTCTTTTTCTTTCTTCTGCTTTGGTAAATGCAACAACAACTAAGACTGTAAATTTTGATGAATGATTCGAATCACTCGATTCATTTACAAGTATTTTTCTAAATTTATGAATCTAAATAAGTAGGCGTATGAATCAAACATATTTCGAATGGTAATGAGTTTGATGTTAACATTGTACACATACTCATTGCAACCTGTACTTATAAATCAATGTTTTAAGGAGTACAAATGAACCAGAGTAGTTAAATTTCAATACTGTTGACTCAAGCTACTACTTATAAGTAGCGAAAAAACGGTTCTGGTCTTAACCAAGAGATCATTAAATTTAAAAAAAATCCGATTTACTCATAAAATTACTCTGAATGATAAACCACACGATTCCTTAAATATCATATAATTAAAGTATTTTGATGTAAACTTAAATTCATTTTCAAAACAAATTACACTTTGCAACAAAATACAAAAAATTAAATACTCTACCTAGTCTAAGTTGTTCAGTTAGTTGAGTAGAACTCAAAAATACTTTTTTTATTTTAATTGGTCATTCAAATAAGTAAGTTAATCTGCAAAACATAAACACAGTAGAATTGTCACATTAGCTCGTAAATGTTTAATTCCAAATTAACCGTTTACTTTATATTTAATTGAATTTAAAATATATTACTTATACGCACTATATGACATATACATACTTAAAGAATTACTCTGGAAAGTATGCAAAAAATAAAAAAAATTTAATAATGTTTGCAAAGTAATGGAATTAAATATCACTCATACGACACATACTTGTTGTTATGAATTTTAAATATGTAGTAGATATGAGTATTATGCGAGTGAGTAGTTTTGGTTCAAATAACACTATGCGACAAAATAAAAAAAAATTAAATACACCCAGCTAATGACCTTTAACCCTCCAAACTTGATTTTATATAAATCAACGGGTAACAGGCAACCAGTAGTATGAATTTAGTCAGTCTTGTGTGAAGACGCATTGCGTGTGAAAAACAGTCGTAGTTTGAAGATCGCCGTTGAAAAGATCTGGGTTGTAAATAAAGAAGAATATCGAACAAACAATTATTGTTGTATTCGTCAAGTTGTAAATAGTGGCATACAAAAGTAGTGCGAACAATAAAGGGTTTAATTGAAACTAAACACCAATTTATTTATATTTTGTTTGCAATCAAGGAACTTATATTTCAAACGTTTTTAAAAAGGTAAAAACGTAACAATATTTATCTTCATCGATGAAATCATTATTGAAAGTGATAGACAGTGATGGCAAATAAAATGCAAATTTTTACTCAAAAACCTCTGTTTCTAAAAAATTTCTGACTGAATCTTATTGTTGTTAGATCGAATACTTCTTTTTTAACCCTTATCCTGTATTAATGGGTCAAAATTGCCCAAACAGTTTATATTGCTCAATTATTCTTTAAATACTCATCGGATTTTTTTTGAAACTTTTGTACAATTATTTTTTTAGGGAGTACTATTAAAATTTAAAATATAATTTCTGTAGATCGTTTCACAAAGCGTATGTAAAAAAACTTACGCAATTGGTACGTTTGGGTCAAAATTGCCCAATGCAACAAAATCAATTTACGCATGTGATGCGAGCTTAGTAACAATTTTGTGTGCATTTACAACATCATAACTAGCAACAAAACAAACAAAAATAAGTAAAATGGCAGCTATTTGATAATAACACATGTGTTTTTTGGTGTTTCTGTTTTTTTAGAACGGTATTACAAACTCCAACAAAACCAAAAAAAGAGAATAAGTAGTGTAAATATTTCATTCGTGTATGTGTTTTTGAATTAAACACAAGTGACAAAAGCTTTACTTATTTTGGAACAATGAAACCAGAAGAGATAAGAATTTTTCTTATGCTATCAGACTCAGGCTATGACTTTGACCCCAACTCCTCTTCAGGCGCTAGCATGGACAAACTACGGATGAAGTTTTAATGTATCTAAACAGGACATTATAAAATATTTTCTTCTGTTATTTCTGTCTTTATTGCCAGATAATGTTCTGAATGTCAAAAATTTATTTGCAAAAATCATTCTGAGACCAATATTGTATGTAATGAATGTAAAAAAATAAAAAAAATTTAATAAATATTATAATTTTTTGTATTGGGCAAATTGGACCCATATGCGTCATATGCGTTTTATTTTTGAAGTACAGGATAAGGGTTAAATGTTTTCATTTCATTTCACCAAAAACTTTTAAAATGTTACTTTAGCTAATCATCATCTATTTTATGCTTCAACGGAAAGAATTCCAAATTATCACTGAAGATAATTTCTTGATGAGAATTAGGATTAATTACTAAAAAATAGACGCCATTGTTTATGGTTGTCCACAGTGATTTGGCAAAACACACTGAAAAAATGACAACTGAAGCCCCTGTTGGAAGATATAACATTTTAAATAGTTCATAAGATCATTATTGTTTTTAATCAATCGGAATAATTAATAGAAAATTCCAGGGTATCAGGTATTTAAATTTGAAATGGGTCAAGATATGACCCTTGCAGCCATTTAAAATTAGTATAATTTTATGCTTAAATGAAATTGCATTTGCAGCCTAAGGTATGCTGCATGCACATTAATTATAATAAAGACAGCAGCAGCAAAACATAATCAAAATAAATGAAAAATAAACAGGTGTTTTGTGTAAGGTAAGCAGTCTGATGCATGCTCTTGAAGGAGAATAACTGTGCTTCGCGAAATCTCTATAAATGTAAACATGTTGTTTATGTTATTGATGTTGTCTATTTTGTTTACGTTTGTTCTTGCAATGTTGTTAGTGCTTCTTGTTTACTTGTTTATCCCCTTTTTTTATACCGATGTTGTTGCTATATTTTTGTTTATTCGTTGATCATGTAAACAAGTCCATTGTTATTGTTTTTGTAATTTTTGTTTACCATTTTAATGTTAAGCGATAACACCATTTCCATTTCGTCACAATATGTCGAAATAATATACGAAATCAAAATAGGTAGAATAGTTGAAATTATACTCCTAAGTCTACTTTAGCTCTAGTTTCGACTATATTTTCTAAATTTTTCATAATAATTATGATTATATTAATATTTTTTTTAATGATTGGTCCTTAAAACTTTGTTTACAAAAAATTATTGAATTTTCTTTTACTTTGTATTACTCATGGTCAAACTATGTTTACGAGAAAATTGGTTTTTGCATTCATTCATATAATATCATAAAAAAGGCATAACTTTTCGATTTTTTCAGTATTTTTTTTCTACGAAAACTTGCAATAATGATTGAATAAGGTCTGTATTTGCTTTTCGTTCAATGAAACTTAGGATCAAAAATATTTTATTCTCTTCGAATTTATATCATAAAATCAAAAACTTGAATACAGAAGATAATAAAATAAAAAGTTAAGAATATTTTATTTCTCTTTCAAAATTCGAGTGCATAATTTCGTTACTTTTATTATGATTAACACAGCATTGATGTGAAATGCCAAATTATATACTTGCAATTATTGTCCAATAATGTGGCACAAAGTTATTTAATTCAATGGGAAAACATTACAGAATGACTTCAGAGAATTTCTTAGTCAGTTTACACACGAGCAGTGCAGTAATTAGTTCAAAATGTATAAAATACTCGCGTTGATACTGATATTGGATTATAGTTTTTGTGAATTCTAAATTATTTTGATTACTAAATCGAAAATTCATTTGCGTTTCCAAAAATAACAAAGAATAAATTGTCCTTCAATCATGATTTTAATTAAAGAGGAGAATTTACTGAATTAATATTACTCGGTTCAAGATTAAAAGAAAAAAAACTCGCTCCTTTTATTGGTATAGAAATAGAGAGAACGATTTTATTCCACATTTTGCACAAGAAGGAAATTTAATTTATTGCTCAGATATACCCGTATTATTCAAGATGTTTAATGTAGAACGCAATCCAAATAATTGGAGACTTTTTATAGTATCTTCTAAATGAAGTCTTAAAGCAGTATCACTGCATAATCGTAACAATTATGCTTCTTTCCTGGTCGGTAATTCCATTCATTTGAAAGGATGTTATGAAAATTTAGAACTCATCATCGGATCATGGTTGTACTATATTGAATATGCTTCTGGGTCAAAATACAAATACAAAATATCCCTGCTTCCTTTGTGAATGATACAGTAGATATAAAGCACAACATTGGCTCAAAAAAGACTGGCCTGGTTAGGTCGGAGTGGTAGCTCTGATATCACAAAGCTCACTTGAGCACGCGTAGCTGACCAAGTTCTTCTTCAGGGAAGAGGAAGAAGTTGGTCAGCGCAAGGGCTGCACATTAAATTTAAATTAGGTATTATGAAGCAATTTGTGAAGGCAGTACCTAAAGATGGTCCCTGTTTCATGTACATTTGTGATAAATTTACGTATTTATTGCATTAAAAAAGGCATTTTTGTCAGGCCTGATATAAGGAAGTTAATGCAAGAGGATAAATTTGAAAAAAATCATGAATAAAACCGAAGAGAACGCTTGGAAGTCATTTAAAGAGGTAGTGAAATTTTTTTTAGGAAATAGAAAAGCCCATAATATGAAAATATAGTGAATGATATGCTCAACCACTTCCACAATCTGGGTTGCAATATGAGTATAAAGTTGCAGTACCTGCATTCTAATATCGACTTCCTTCCTGAGAAATTTGGTGCCTTAAGTGAAGAAGAAGGTAAGCGTTTCCACCAAGATATTATGGTTATAGAGAGCAGATACCAAGGAAAGTGGAACGCAAACATGATTGCAGAGTACTGCTGGATGTTGAAGAGAGATGAACCGGATAGAAATCATAATAGAAAGATATTGAAGAGGAGTTTTGAGGGATGCAGAATAATATATCATAAATAATTTTGATTTACTTAGCGTGTTTTTTGCATTATTTTTAACTAATACTGTTCATTTTTTAAATCCTTTAACTTTGTAAATTCATGAAAATATTTAAAAAAATCTAAAACACGCACGTCATCAATAAAAAAAATTTGATGTGCTGAAAAAAAAAAAACAAAGTTTCATTTTAGACTAACATACCTAGATAGTTAAAAAAATAACATAATTATTAGAAGGGGAAAATAAAAGTAAGATTTCGCAGGCCTGTGTAATTTATCATGCAGTGATAACGAAAATATAAAATTTACTCTGCATAAAATCTAAATGAAGCCTTAAATGCCACTTAAGTACCCGTAGTACACATATTGGTTACTATGCAATATTTATAGTCTTTTTTTAACCACTCAAGCGTATGATTAATATTAATTGATTAATTTTTTTAAATAATTAATAATAATCATACGTCATGCTATTGTCTGCTATAAATTCTTTTATTTATTAGATTATTAAACATTTTATTATATTAAATAAAATTGTCATTTGTTGATTTGTTATAATACCATTGGGATTATTTGAAATGTTGTGGTCACTCAACGTACAACTGTTTTAAGCATTATCATATGTTGTAATTGAACTGAATTTAAAATTTAAAAATATTTAAGAAAAAATAGTTTAAAGATCGCCATTAAAGAGTTCAACAGAAGATTGTTTTTATATGAAAATCGTAATTAATTTATCCTCTTAATACTGAAAAATACTACTTAATACCGCATTGATGGCTCCAGATACGATAATAAGGTGGGTAGTGGTTTCTTTTCTGGGAAACTTGACCTGAATATTTCCCTCCGACTACCGCCACACTGTAGCCGCTCAATGGATACTCATCAACGGTGGTATTTTCACCTGTATTGCAAACTTTTCTGATAGCTAAGGTGTTATTAGATCTCTCACCAGCGTTACAGTCAACTTCATGCCTGTTAGAGGAGATTATCGCCGGTGACTAAACGTTTTCTCTGGGCGTTTTAGTGTCTCTCTCGTCTGGGACTCTAGGCACAGGGACATTCTAAGCTGGTGGAGGTCTAATGAGCTAGCCAGAGCAGGTACACTTCTTCTGGAATCCACGAAAAACGGATAGGCAATGCCACTTATCTCGGTTAAATTGGCAAGTATGCGAAAAAATCTTCCGGGATAGCAACCTATCCTGGGTCAATGAGATATCTTACTCTACTGCCAGACTTACTTGGACCACAATGCACAGAATGCATACCAAATAATAACTCAAACTCAATCGCTTTATCATCCTGATCACAGCGGCCGTGGTTACATTGCGACTACTGTTACTATTATCCACTTTCTTTGTCAATGTCTATCTCTTGTGAGGTGCAGATTTAAGTTATTTGACTCTCCATTCCATGTAAAACCATAGAAAAAAATCGTAATTAATTTATCCTCTTAATACTGAAAAATACTACTTAATACCACATTGATGGCTCCAGACGCGATAATAGGGTGGGTAGTGGTTTCTTTTCTGGGAAACTTGACCTGAATATTTCCCTCCGACTACCGCCACACTGTAGCCGCTCAATGGATACTCATCAACGGTGGTATTTTCACCTGTATTGCAAACTTTTCTGATAGCTAAGGTGTTATTAGATCTCTCACGAGCGTTACAGTCAACTTCATGCCTGTTAGAGGAGATTATCGCCGGTGACTAAACGTTTTCTCTGGGCGTTTTAGTGTCTCTCTCGTCTGGGACTCTAGGCACAGGGACATTCTAAGCCGGTGGAGGTGTAATGAGCTAGCCAGAGCGGGTACACTTCTTCTGGAATCCACGAAAACGGATAGGCAATGCCACTTATCTCGGTTAAATTGGCAAGTATGCGAAAAAATCTTCCGGGATAGCAACCTATCCTGGGTCAATGAGATATCTTACTCTACTGCCAGACTTACTTGGACCACAATGCACAGAATGCATACCAAATAATAACTCAAACTCAATCGCTTTATCATCCTGATCACAGCGGCCGTGGTTACATTGCGACTACTGTTACTATTATCCACTTTCTTTGTCAATGTCTATCTCTTGTGAGGTGCAGATTTAAGTTATTTGACTCTCCATTCCTTGTCAGCTTAACGGAGTTAACAAGGATATAGCTCGCCTTATGAAACTATCAAGAAGGGTAGTCGTGCAGCTCCTGCGCTGAGTAACTTCTTCGACTCCAATATCCCTGTATCTAAAATAATAATAATAAAACCATTAGTTAAATAATTATTTGTATATT
Organism: Sarcophaga subvicina; assembly: GCA_936449025.2. Lineage (NCBI taxonomy): Eukaryota > Metazoa > Arthropoda > Insecta > Diptera > Sarcophagidae > Sarcophaga > Sarcophaga subvicina. The sequence continues at coordinate 74,676,714 of OW388080.2, read as the reverse complement.
ATGGGTTCAAAGACCCAGTCTCCTTTACCAAATGATAAAATAACAAATATTAGTCGGCGTATAAAAGAAATAAATATACGGATTTTACTTTTAATACGATTGTATTACAAGCCACGTACGTACATACATATGTTGTCTTTACGACTAAATTTGTGCGTATTGAAATACATCCGTCATTCAAATACTTTCCGAATCAGTCAGTGCATATGATTAATATTCATTTGTTGACGCATAATAATGGTTATCATGTATACGTCACGTATTCATGTTATGAAATAGAACAGTTTTATTTCAAACCTTTTTACCTTACTGATATCAAGAATGTAAGAAATCTTACTGACATGAGACTCGAGCTCTGGATTCACCCATGTCCTTCGGACAAAAGTTTATAGTTTGACAGCTCTCTTCTTGAGACAGAGAAAGTATTTTTTACGAACAACCTTCTGCCTGATTTGGTGGAATTTTGTATTTTGTCCGGACAAATTAGGACACTGCTGCCAATAGGTTATATTTTACGCTAGTCGACGTAGTCTAGTAGGTAGGGTGTTGGATTATTAGACGTAAAGCCCGGGTTCGTATCCCAGGTCAGGCATCAAAACGAAATATAAAAAAACACCCGCGTATTCACACAAGACTGATTGAACTTTTACTGACTCGTTGCCTGATTTGCCTTGCCTTTTATATAGCAACATAAACAGTCTGATGAATGTTCTTCAGGTCGAATGTTCGTGGCTTTGCCTTCTCGAGATCTCTATAAATTTAAATATCGCTTTTATTCTTGTAATGTTTGTTGTTGCACTTTTGTTTACTTGTTTATCCTTTTTTATACTGATGTTTGTTGGTATAATTTATTTACTTGTTTATCATGTAAACAAGTTCATTGTTTTTGTTTTTGTAGCAAAACACCATTTCAATTTTCGTAACAATATCAATCAAAATTATATTTTATCGGAATGATTTTAATTAACATCGATTAATATTTATACCGTACACCCCACCCACCACTTGCACGTTTTAAATTTAAAAGTACCCTCAACATCTGCTGATAACCTTGGGAATCGACTTCACCTTACTGATAATTATACTGAAAATGTCAACTTTTTAAACTAAATCACGTAACGTACTGTTTCACTTTATAAATCGCATTACCTATGCTCGCGAAAAGGTGTCTTTTGTGAGTTATTTCCAATTTTTTTTAAAGGTTAGATGTTTTCTCCTTTGTGTTTACATTGTTAATTACTTCGTAATGAAAAAAGCCTGCATACGTGTGTCCTTCAAATAAAATTTAAAACAAAGCACAGTGGTGTGTAAAAATGGCCTGAGAAATGAAGCATTTTTGGAATACGTACATTTATATTCAATGATATCGTTGTGTAGGGTTATTTACAATGTTTTGATACAAATAAGGAGAACCCAAATTTGTAGCCCGAGGAATTGCAGAAAAAATTTCACAAAGGTTTCCGAATTTTTAAATTAAAACGATTTTATTTCCTTAAAAAGTGATGCATCCGAGAAACATTCTGATCCCTGTCCCGACAGTAGATAACATCAACCACAAACATCATAGCAAAGAAAGACAAGGTCACATCTCGAGAAAGAATTGAATTAAATCAGCAAAGCTTCTCATCATTAAACGTAACATATGATTGTAGGCATCGAAAGATGTCTAATTAATCAAACCAGGATCTGCAACAAGCGACCAAATAACCTCTTTAGTTAGACTGAAACAAAGCAAAGAAAAAATAAGAAAAAAAAGGGAAATGGTTTATGGCAGCCCTATGAATGAAAACGAATTATGAAACACTGTTTCATTAAAACCATTAGTTTTTATAATTTTTCGTGTTCATACTGTGAATGAGTACCATGATACACAATGCAAATAATTTTCTGTCGGTAGTGTGTAACTGTTAAAAAGTATTCCGTTAAAGTAATTTCTTAAAATAAACGGATACAATTCAAATAGAAAAACAAAATAAAGAAATTTTTCATATGAGGGGGAATAAACAAAAAAAAACAACTTTGTTTTCAATTTTGTGCTTATAATTGTTATAAAATTGAAACCAATCAAATAACTAAAAATTAAAGAATTTGTATTGTCAATAATAAAGGCATAAATAAACAGAAATTTATGAAAGAAAATTATGAGTTTTTGTTAGAAGTTGGATATCCAGTCGTAATCAGAATTTTATTTTAAGCTGAGTTGATAGTAAAAATTTTTTGTATTAAAGGAAATATTTATTTACATAAATAATATAATAATATATATATATATATATAATGATTAGCAAAATAAATTTGTTAACTTTTGCATCAAAAATGAATTTTATTTTAATCGAGTTTGTTTTAATTTTATTAAATTATGTTTTATTTTATTTTGTTCTTCGGTAACTTCTTCTCAGCAGAATTATCATTTAAAACCTTCTTTATTTTCTATACAAGAAATTCAAAAAAATTGTGACTTAAGGGTAAAATAATTCATTTGCCATTTTATAATTAAAACAAACTCAACTCAAAAAGCTGTGGGTTAGTTAACTTCGAAGACAGACAAACAAACTCAAAAAGCTTGAGTTAGCTAGCTTTGAGGACAGAAAAGGCGCATTAAGTTTATATAATTTAAAATATTAATAATAAAGCTTTGTATAAAAAACAAAAGGAAAAACGAATTATAAAATGTCGATATCTACACAAACAAGCCGTGGGATACAAATTACTATTATCACTACAAATATCATTTATAGGTTTACAGAAAATCTGAGGCCTAAAATAGCTACAGATTGGCATGCTGCAATTGACGTATAGTAAGCCACATTAATTCTTTAACGACCATAAGGTTATGAGATTCAAAATGATAATTTTGTCGGTTTAGCATAATATACATTATATCAAAAAGAAATATTTTTAAACCAAATTACCAAATTGTCTGTTTTTTCGTGCGACATACATATATGTCCCTATGGTAGTTAACCCTGTACGGTTACTCTTCATTTTTGTACATTAAGGTTACTCTTCGTTGAATCGACGAACACTTTAACCCTAACTGGTTACTGTTCGTCGAATCGACGAAGCTCATTTACTCTTTATAGTATAATTCTTTTATGTTTGACCAAATTTCTCTCTTTTTATCAAAAATGTTGGTTGATAACGTAAGCTTGTAGTGAGTAAACGTACCCTGGCCACACATTTTTTTAATCCTGGATGGTCATTTTTGTACAGTAAGGTTACTCCTTGTTGAATCAACGAACATCGTTTACTGACTGCAAGCTTCCTTTATCAACTAACGTTGTTGAAAAAAGGAGCGAAATTTGGTCAAACATTAAAGAGTTATATGATAAAGAGTAAGTGAGCTTCGGCGATTCGATTAACAATAACAGTCCAGGGTTAAAGGGATTTATATAATTTCCTTTTTTTAAACCAAGAACATTTTATAAGTATTTTAAGTAGTAATATCTAGTTTTTAATAAAATTAAGTTTTTGCTGCAATAAGTAATGAAATATAAAATTTTTAGTGCGATGGTTTGATCACCAGTCTGAAGCCCTATTTGACAGGCTTATTTTCTAAGAACTGCTCCATTACATTCATTTTCATTGAGTTTAATAATTTCATATCTTCTGTAAAGCATAATCTAGATTACCAATAGTCAGTAAATAATAGTAATAGTAAGGAATCGCAACTTCTGTATGTCAATAGAAAAATTACTTTATGGACCATAGCGACACCGGTGTGTGTACAATTTTTACAATAAATTTTAAACACATTTTTTTTATTTTATATTATTTTGTTTAGTAATTACAATACAATTACAAATTATATTTTAATTATATACGAGCGGAGTAATTTCGACCATATGCTCACAGACCAAAGCGTCTGGTGGGAATCGAACCCACGACCTTCACGCTAATAGTCTAGCACACTACCAACTAGATTACCAGGGCACCCACAAATTTTTTATATTTATTAAAATTAAAATAAGAAAATATACCCACCAAGCAAGAAATAATTCATGATATGTGTAACGACCATTGAAATTTACATATCAAAACACATCAAGGGACCATATATAAAGAATTACTGTTCGTATACCCGGCTGTAGATAGGATACGCAAATACGTTTTTTTTTTAAATAAATAAAATTAGTATGACACCAACCCGGTTTTTAGTTATTTAAAATTTTGAAATTTTGGATTTCTGATATATGTATGTGTCCCTGTGGTCGTTATAGCGTTAAGTATTATTAATCTGTACAAACTCTTTCCGATTTTAAAGTATTTATCGAACACTCTCTTACGTGTATAAAAACAGATCTGCCACCTCTTTTGCACTTTTGTCTACGTCATTACAAACATAATTCACGACATTTACAACTGATTCGTTATTTTCCCATCGCTTCTTAAACCCAACTTTGTATTAAAAAATCCGATCATTGGCTTCCAAGTAACGCAAAAGACTTTGAAAGAATTATTCAAAATCTTACAAAGGAAAGTTGACGTTGTGCATGCCACATAAATAAGACAGACAATAATTGCATTTAATTCGAAATTATTCAATGATGGTTTAAGGATAAAGATTTGATTGATAATAAAAGTATGTGATAATCTATGATCATACTTACATACATAATTGGTCATTACAACCCTTTAGTTAGGATTACGACCTAGTTTCTCACACCACTTATGTTGTGTGAGTTAATTTTTTTATACATGAGTGGCGGGACCTACAGTTTAAAGTTGACTTGGAACAGATTTTTGAAAAAATTGTATTTACTCTCAGAGTTTTTGCCAGAAATCTAATGGGAGGAAGTTAACGAAGAAATACTTTTTCATATTTCGTTTAGTTGGAGATGCCTGACCTGGGGTTTGAACCGATGCCTAACGTGTAATAAGCCAACACACTACCCACTAGGTCACGGCGACTTCAAATCTTCAATATGTGTCGCCATAGACAAAAAATCACTTAAATACATATATCGGAACGGCTGACTTTCAAAATGTATCATTAGAAAATTTGTATACATTTCTACTACGGTATATAAATTATGTAGATATGCAAAGTTACCAAAAATGAAAGATTGCTTTTTGACTGCTATAAAATTACACATTGACGACGTTTTGAAATATAATACATTGTAACCATTTTGTAGAGCGGCTTTATGAAACACTATACCTTGTTCAAACACAAAGCAGCTAACATTTTGGAAGTCAAACAATCTATCAAACATGCTCCTTTATCTGTAGGCGATTGTTTCGGGGAAGTAAATATGAAAACCAAAAATAACATATTTCAACCGAATTGGGGAGAAAAATAAAATATAAAAAAATTCAAAAGAAAAAAATGTTTCAATAAAACATTACCTTTTGCTTTAGGGGTTGATCGAGAACAACCTCTCTTTTCTTTTATTATATAATTATTACACAAGCCACAATAATAAAGGAGTCGTATTTACATACTAAACTTACAACTAAGGTGACCATCGTAAGCAGTGTTTATAATCGGTGTGAGCTTGAGTTTCTGGATATGGTACTTTTAGAGCATATTTATTGTTAAGTATTTTCATTCTTTCTTTATAGGCAATGGGTCAATTCGACCTCCGGGTACTGTTCTTGTCTTAATTAATAAGTACACGTCCTCTAACCTTATAGGCAATAGCTATACTGAATTATAAACATAAATATACACTTGACGAAATATTTGTTTACTTATATAAAATAAACAGGAGTCTTCTACGGTATGTAAATCCTTGAATTTAATAAAAAAAAAATTTTTTATTTAAGTTTACGGTTATGTTTCGATTTCCTGATGGAATAAGCCAAATAGAAAAGGGTCGTCCACAAGAAATGTTTATCATATTTTTTGTTTACTTCTTGCTTATTACAAAAGCATTTTACAAATGTTCGATCCCCTGCCAGAATGCAACAATTGAATGATCCTGTTTTATATACGACAGATGATGAGCCGTTTGACGCAAGATACAGTGAAGTGCCAAGATTTTACCAAAAAACATCAGGTAAGGATGAAAACAAAGTTTCCTATGCGTCTGTGCTAAAATCTAGCAACAAACCACAAGAAAATAATAATTTGTCAAACGAACAGATTTTAGATATTTACTTCGAGGCAATTAATGCTCTTGAAAAATGTAAAACCAAGTACGATAAGTTAAGGGTGCTTGGAAACATGCTCAGACATGTCATATAATATTACCAATACTAGGTTAAATATTATGCATTGGAATGCTCAGGGTATTACAACACCCACAGCAATTATAGAGTTGGAGCAAGTATTAAAAGGAAAACAAATTGATTTAGTTCTCATAAATGAAACTTTTTTGAAACCACATCATAGATTTAAACTGGCTAACTTTAAAGTATATAGAAATGATCGTACTTCGCATGGTGGAGGTGTTCTGATAGCTATTAAAAACTCTATTCCACATGAACTTATCCCAAATTACCGAACTTCTAAAATGGAAAATATTTCTATCGCAGTTAAAATAAATAATAGGCCAGTGAGATTTACATCGGTTTATTCTCCAAAATACACAAATGATTTTGTAAATGATCTAAATATTATTACTCATTCTTCTAATGATTACTTCATATTTGGCGATCTTAACGCCCGCCACACAAGCTGGAATTGCAGCACTAACAACACAGCTGGTAACAGTCTTTATGTTCATCAACTTAATTCACAATATTATATATTCTCCCCCAATTCATTTACTCGATTTGGCCAGTCTATGAATCCAACTCAACCGTCAGTACTCGATCTTCTCCTCACAAATTCTAATCTGCATTTCTCACATTTAGAAACACACCCAGAACTTTTTAATTCAGACCACACTCCAATAACTTGTTCAATCCTTGGTGCAGTTATGGAAAAAATCATACAATTTCCCTTATACAGAAAAGCCAACTGGAACGAAATAGGAAGATGGGTAGATAATAAAATAAACAATAATAACTTACAATCAGTGTCACTTACAGAAACAAATATTGAACAAACGTTATCTAAGATTACCAGTATTGTCCAGAAAGCTTCGGAGCAAATTCCACTCGGTTCGAAACCAATTTGGCAAAGACAACTGTCGAGAACAACTTTACTTTTGATTGGCCAAAGAAAGAGATATCGGCGAAAACTTCAAAGAACAAATAATTTGTCTGAAAGAATACTAATAATTTGTTTACTTAAGCAGCTGACTAGGCTAATAAATTTCCATATTGGCAATGATAGAAACAACAGCTGGAATCAGTTTCTGAAAGGGTTGCCTACAGGCAATAAAAAATTTTGGAAATTAACCAAGGCAATGAAGGGCAATTCCACGAACATAACGAGTTTAACAACAGATGGCGTTGAAGTTTATAATAGTAAAGAAAAGTGTGATCTTATAGCCGAAGTTTTTGAAAACTTCCATAAAACAACGTATAACTTGTCTTCGATAAAAGGTAATATAGCTTTAAAACATAAAAGCTGGTTAAAGGATCAAGATTTGTCAATTAACGCGCCCGGTAATTTAACGGATGTGGATGAAGTCAAGTTTTATGTAAAAACTTTAAAAAACAAAAAAGCCCCTGGGTTAGACGGTATAAGCCCTATTATTTTAAAAAATATGACAAATACATTCTTTGTTGTTATTACCAGAATTTTTAATTGGTGTATAGTACATGGATATTTTCCGAAATTATTTAAAGTAGCTAAAGTTGTGCCAGTATTAAAGCCGGGCAAAGATGTAAAATCTCCAAATAGCTATCGCCCAATAAGCATCTTAAGCTGCCTTGATAAAGTTTTTGAAAAAGTTATTCTAGACAAGATAAATGAATACACCGAAAATAACAATATACTACAAAGAGTGCAGTTTGGTTTTAGGAAAAACCATTCTACGATACATCAGGTTAAGCGAATAGTTAATTTAATATCTAAAAATAAAAATGAACGTAAGAGCACTGGAGTGGTGCTTTTGGATATCGAGAAAGCATTTGATTCCGTATGGCATGACGGACTGATATATAAACTTAATATGTTTGGCTTTCCAATTTATTTACAAAAACTCATTCAAAGTTTCTTATGTGAAAGGTCTTTTGTTGTAAAAATTTAGGATGAGTACTCCAATCAAAGAATTATCCCCGCAGGCGTACCTCAAGGTTCAGTATTATCCACCACGCTTTATTCGAAATACACTTCAGACTTCAAAGTTCTTAAAGATGATTCTTTAGCATTGTACGCAGACGATACCGCAATATTAACAACGGGTAAATTATCTGACGCTATAGTAAAAAAATTAAAAAAGGCTGTTCTACACGCACAAGCATATTACAAAAAGTGGAAAATAAAGATTAATGAGAGTAAGATTCAAGCTATAATATTTCCGTTCAACAAGTCGCCGAAAAGAAATGCTTCCATTTCACTGTCCGTACATGATGTGCAAATCCCTCTTTTGGACGCTATTAAATATTTGGGAATTGTATTAGATAAAAAGTTGACGTTTAAGCAGCATGTTCTGCAATCATGCGAAAAAGCAGTTAAATGTGTGAGAGCTTTATTTCCCTTACTAAACAGAAGATCTTCTCTTAACAGTAAAAATAAGCTACTACTGTATAAGATGTGTATAAGACCGATTATGACATATGGGTGCCAAATCTGGTCAAAGAGATGTGCGAATACCTATATTAAAAAGCTCCAAGTGGTACAAAATAAAAACTTAAAAATTATATTTAATCTACCTTATAGATACTCTACAAGTATACTACACAGAAAATATAAACAGATCATGTTTAATGAGCTAATAAGAGCAATAACACTACGATTTGAAGATCGCAACAGCTCTTCTAGTTATGATATAATAAGAAGTTTGTGACATTAATAACTTCGTCAACTTCAGGAATGAAGCTAACAGAAGTGTTAATATTAAAATTTCTTTAAATTATTAAGAGGTTTTTTACTATCTTTTTCCCCTAAAAATGTAAATATCAATTAATTTGTATATTTGTATAAATTTAAAAAAGCAAATATTTGTTGCAATACTTTTTTAAAAGTAGTACCTCAAAACAATGTAATTAAATAAAATAATGTAAAAATTTTTACCTGTGATATTGATAGAATAAATAAATAATAATAATAAAAAATAATAATAACAAAAGCATTTGTTTGCTAATGTGTGTATGTATGTATCTGAAGTATTTACCTTTCTTATGTTAAAACTTTAGAATTGTAAATTAAATCAATAAGAAAAGGATTATTTTGCTTTTCAAGAATACACACTTACCATTTTTGTTACCTTTTTGTCTGACCTTCTATTTATTTAATAGAATTTTTTTAATTAACCGTTTAGCATATGGCGTTCTGTACTAAATAGTTTGTTTCAATAGTAATTGGATTACGATAACAACAACTGGGAAAATAATTTAATCTCAAAGGAAGAAAGATTTATAAAAAAAATATCGTCTTTTGATGTGTCATTACATTTGAAAACCCGAATACTTTATTATAATCTGAAGTACAGTGACTATAGCAACCTAAAAATATACAAATAGTAATCACTTCACAATCAAATAACTATACCACCGTTCGACCATCAGGAAAGTTTGAGTCAAATCTATCCAATTTATGCCAGATGAGTCTGATAGTGAAGTAAGCAACCAAAAAATACCTTTGCCTAATAGGCGATCTGATTGAGGTAAGAATCGTAGCTATTTTCAAGTGAAGAATGGTGTTCTTTAAGAGTGCGCCAGTTCAAGCAAGTTCATATGGCAGAGTTACTCGGAATGTCTATGTGACCAGGAATACATTTCAGGTCCATCAAACGAGTCGAAGTGGATGATAATCGCTTAGCTGTCAGCTAAGTTCCGTATCGTAAGTTATGCTCACAGTATAGTAGTCAAAAAGATTCTTAAGATTAATAAGATAATTCCATATCGCACTTTATTGTTAATGTTGGAAATAACCGAGTAGGCAAACACAGAACAGCTAAAATTCACCCTGCCAGAGGAACAGATTTCCTTGTATGGAACACTAGTGTGAAATCTTGTATAGAAATCAGGTTGAAACAAAACATTTCATATAATTTTACCCATTGCCCAGAGATCCTCAAAGGATGGAGTATTGCCTAAACGGCCTAATGTGCCCGTGTATCAAAAACTTAAGCCGCATTGCGACAAGTGTGGTATATTGGCTGGCAAATGGCGTAGAAAGAGAGTTCATTAATGCACTTGTAATATGTATTGTAGATTACAATTTAATTTAAAATTTTTTTAAAGCTTTTTACAATAGTATTGCTACTCAGGATAGTCCTCTAGAATACAACTTCATACAGAAGATTGTGTCAGATCGACAGCGAAACTATTTTGTAAATCACACTAGAACCTAAGGACACTAAATTGTGTCCAATTTAGCTTTATCAGCTCTTTTAGATTGGTTGGGATCAGGAATCAGCCCTTGAGGTTTAACCCAGAAGTTCGAACTTACTATGATACCGTTCGTTCTAGGTAGCATTCATTGCATCAACCGAATATAATGTTTAGGCAAAAATTTCTCAGGTTGTCTATGGGTTAATATCTGAATATTTCAACATTTATTTTATGCAATCATCATCATCATTTATTCCATCTTGATTTATTCGATTGTGCTAATCATTTGGTAATATTAAAACAAAGCAAAGAAAAACGACTTTTTCACGCATCATTCTCATTAATTTTAAGAACGCTGGTCCGTATTTGTGCATACACAACTTAAAAGTTAGAACTTTTATCTGTTTCTTAAATCCCATTCGTTTTGTTCATTATTATTATTAAATTCAGGATGTATTATGTTCCTATCGCTAAGTCATTAAGCGGTGCAATATGAACCTTTCAACTTTTGTTGCTCGCTCACAAAGCAACAGGGTCTTTTATTTTTTTGTTTCTTAAGTTTTCACTCACTGTGTACATTGATAGTTTTCTTATTTTTCTTTAATCCTTCCTTTACAAATAATCGCCTAATAAAGACTCAAGTCCTCAGTCACCTCAAAAAATGTAACACATTATGAAGCCTTAATTTAAATCCGAATTCAAATCCCTAATTTAAATTCATTATATTTTTATCAGTCCAAGTCTGATATCCACACCTTTCCATTTTTATATCAAACTGTTGAAGGATAACGATAACAATTTTTATTACGAATCGCTTTAGAAATGATTCGATTATGTTGCGGTTCTAGAACGTATCACAGATATTAGCGGCGGTGTTCTTGTCTGTCTTATTCCTTCTTATACTTTGAAAATTGTGTTAAAAATAAAGAATTTATTGTCATTCACTCCATAGATACGACCTTGATTTCCTTAAGTTTAAATAATTTAACACACAGCATCTATAGTACGTATACAAATCTACGTAATTCGTAAATCTTCGCAATTAACTGCTCACGCCTTATTTTCGTCCTTTGATGAATTTTGTCATGAGGATGTGCGCCAAATACTTCAGCAGTTTTTGAAATAGTCTACAATGTATCGAGTATCGTTAATTTTAATAATAATAATTACAATAAGAAAATTGTCTTCTTATTATATTTACTTTTGTTTTATTTTGGCTGTAATACGTTTTGTTATTGTGTTTGTAAGTTTCCCTACAGTATTCTTATATGTATATTAAAAATATGTATATTAGAATAGAAGACGGCTATAAATTATGGCAAAGTTAATAACCGACGTTTTCTGAGAAATAAAGTAAACTCTAGATTTGGAGTCAGAATTATTTCTAATTTTATTTACAAATTTTTTCAGCTCATATACTATATCTTATTCTATGTTCCTTGCAATAATCTTAAACTATTTCCCCTACTTATTCTTATTCTATGTTTTCTGTTTTCTTTTCCCTTTTATCCATTATTTGTTAATAGTTTAGTGACCTAAAATAATATTAATAGTAATATCGAATTCATATGTAATGCATTTCTAGTGACCCATATTAATCAACACAAGCCACTTGAAATTGCATACTCTGCATATTACGATTATATTTTTGTGAAGTCACTTTGCATTTGTTTATTTTAATTTTTTTATTTTGGGTATTTCATTAATTTTATATGTGGGTGAGTGAATGCATACATTACAAATTAATCGTTTTTTCGCTACTCATAAGCACTCATGAGTATGAGTGAGTTAACATTATTGAAATTCAGCTACTCTGATTCATTCATACTCACTACAATATTGATTTACAAGTACAGGTTGCAATGAGTATGAGTGCAACGTTGACATCGGACACGTAGCATTCGAAATATGCTTGATTCGTAAGCCTACTCATTCAGTTTCATATCTTTAGAAAAATACCTATAATAAATGATTCGAGTGATTTGAATCATTCATCAAAATTTACAGTCTTAGTTGTTGTTGCATTTACAAAAAAAGAACAAAGAAAAAAACAATGACAGCAAGCAAAGCAAACACACAATCTTCTAGTGAGTATTGTAGTGTTCGTACGCGAATCATACTTATTTTGTGATTCTTATAAATGTTGAGCAAATGAGAGTCGAAATCAAGAACATCATGTGTATTGTTAGGTATGAGTACGATGAGTACTTCAAACTTTCAATATGAGTAGTATGAGTATAATATTAAAGTAAGTATGAATGCGTATAAGTATCAGAAATTATGAGTATGATTTGATTCTACTTATATTTTTGAATACTCATTGCTGATTCCTGATTCCTACCAAAAGACTCTGGGAGTCAGATTATTTGTCTGACATTATACGTGATTATTTAAAATAGAAAAAGGAAAGTGAGAATTATTACAAAAATAATTCTCGAAAAAATGTAATGAAAGTATATACTAGGGACCTACTGAAATGCCAATAAACCGTAATTTTGTGCATTAACTATAAAGCGAATTACTGTTGCAATCTTATTCATAATTTTATCATTCAACTATTATGCTCCAATATGTACATCTCTTTAATAAACTCCGAATACTACTTCATTCATTCTCTCTGCATTCTCACTCACTCACTTGTAACGCAAAAGCGCAGCAATAATATTGTCTTTAGTAATGGGTGGTAGAAGTCGCCGTGGTCTAGAAGGTAATATTTTGGCTTCAAACCCCAGGTCAGGCATCTCCAACTGAACGAAATATGAAGAAATATTTCTTCGGCAACTTCCTCTCAGCAGATTTTTGACAAAAACTCTGAGTAAATAAAATTGCCATGAAAAGTTTCTCAAAACTCTGTCGTTCGAAATCGATTTTAAACTGTCCCGCCAGTCATGTATAAAAATTAAAGCACACAATGTAAGTGGTGTCTAAAGGGTTGTAATGACCAATTATGTATGTATGTAATAGGTAGGGTAGGTATTAATGAGTATGACGCTTTTGATGTAAAGAACATGAAAGTTCAATGTGATGTTCTTTGGAAGCAGCACTTTTTCAAGTGTCGAAAGAAGCTTTAAAGTTCTCATGTTTCTTAAGATGGTGAAATACTTCACTTCATCTCATCTCTGTACTATTTATACCACTTATGTTCGATTGAGAATTGAATGCAACTATCATGTATCCGAACGCTTACAGGAGAGGGCGAATGTGCTCACTAATGACGGTAGGATATTCAACTCTATGGATTCATTATAGCATCGTCACAAGGCTTGTGTTGCACTGTTCTACATCTACTACAACGGATTTTAATCTAGCGAGATAAAGGAAATCGTTTCCGAAAATCGTGTTTTCTTACGTAGCACCCGTCTTTCTCGAAGGACACATCGGTTTGTGGGCGATTGGCCAGTGGATCGCACACTGCATTCGTTTTTATTCGGACTATCCGTGTGTGGAACTCCCTACCTGTCGACGTCTTTCCCTCCACACGTGAAATAAAAAGATTAAAATCTAAATTAAGATTTTAATTTGGTGTTTACTTGTTTAGATGAAGTATAAAAATACGCTACATAATTGAAATAATTTGTGTATTTGAGACCTGGAATATAATGTTTTCAGTATTTGTGGATTACGTACGTAATTGGTCATTACAACCCTTTAGTCAGGATTACGACCTAGTAATCTAATTGTTATACATGAGTGGCGAGACCTACAGGTTAAAGTCGACTCCGAACGACAGATTTTTGAGAAACTTTTCATGGCAATTTTATTTACTCTCAGAGTTTTTGCCAGAAATCTGCTGAGAGGAAGTCGCCGAAGAAATATTTTTTCACATTTCGTTCAGTTGGAGATGCCTGCCCTGGATCCTCACTTAAATCACTTAAATAAGCTAATAAAATTGTGTTTTATATTAACATGTTGTAATAAGTAAAGCATAATAAAGTATATGTCGAATGCATTAATATTAAAAGCAAAAATTTTTTTATTCTTTTTTAAATAAACTTCCACCTTCAAACCTAATAATATATAATGGGTTTTATTTCAGTTATTTTTCCATTTCCTTTTAAGTAGAAAGCATGTGTCCAAAAAGAATATTATGTAGAATTAATAACACAAAAAAAGGAAAAAAATAATAAAATTGAATTGAATTAAATTCTAATAAAATTATTAACAAACAATTTTGAATTACCTATTGAAACGAAAAATAATTTATTCGCGCTGTATACACACAGACACCTTTTTATTTTTTTTTGTCCATTTCGTAATTTATTGAGTATTAATGTAACATGAAATTATGGTGTGTTATTTATCAGGGATTATCGGAAAATTTATTTTTTCTATTGTATTATAATATTGTTAAATGGTATTCATGCCATACTTTGTTTTGTATAAATTTCGTTATTAAAATATTCCTGAATGGAACGACGAATATGGCAATTATGTTTTGTTTGTCTATCTAAAAATATGATTTTTTTATTAAGGATTACACTCTTAAGCAAACTCATTATCAGTGTACCTTATTGTTCCATTATGGCGTGTTACCATTTTCAATCTAACCTCATAATGCCGTTTAATTATGCTAATGTCACTTTTCGCAATTTTAAAGAATTCCTCGTTTGCCATAATAAAATAAATATAATCTCTAATGTTGGATATCCTCCAAAATTACGGATTTTTCTTAAAAGTTTTTCTTAGACCGATTTATCATCACAGACATATCATCTCTTGAGAGAGTAAAATTTCTGTTCTAATTTAAATTTCTTTTTAAAGTCAGTTAGACTTACATAGCCGAGTGATTATGTATTCGTCTGGCTTCTATGGAATTTAAGTGAGGAACATTTACTCATGCCTAACACTCTTGTCAAGTTTCACAGACAACGCTATTTTCTATAATCTTTGCAATTAAGTGAAAAACTAATTCTTAAGCAAAGAGAATTGATTATTATATCAAATGCATATACATATGTATAGATTTTTTGTGTGATTTTTTGTCTCCAGCAAAACCGAAATATGAAAAAATATTTCTTCAGCGACTTCTTCTCTGCAGATTTTTGGCAAAAACTCTGAGAGTAATTAATATTGCCACGAATGGTATCCCAATAATCTGTCGTTCGGAGTCGATTTTAAACTATACGTCAACAGAATCTTTGTCTAGTCTTTGTTTGTATGACGATCTAAAAATATGCTAAATTTTCATACAATATTGGATGCTATACACCATATGCTCCCAAAATTTAAGCACATTCGGTCTTCCAAAGTAAAGAATGGGTTAATTGATCTCTTGCTTCGAATACTGTATGAAAAGTATTGGATGTAAATAAATTCAATATTTGATATTGATAAAGAACTTTACTTGTTGTTGTTGCACACCAGAGATCAGCAATGATCTAGAATCGAATCATACTCATAATTTCCGATACTTATACGCATTCATACTCATTTTAATATTATACTCATACTGTTCATAGCCAGAGTTTGAAGTGCTCATCGTACTTATACTTAACAATACGTATGATGTTGTTGAGTTCGACTTTCCATGACTCAAATTATACACGAATCACGAAATAAGTATGATTCGCTTATGAACACTACAATACTCACTTGAATGTTGAATATTTGCCCTGCTTGCTGTCTTTGTCTTTCTTCTGCTTTTTGTAAATCCAACAACAACTAAGACTGTAAATTTTGATGAATGATTCGAATCACTCGAATCATTTATGAGTATTAAAAATATTTTTCTAAATTTATGAACATGAATGAGTAGGCATATGAATCAAACATATGTCGAATGGTATGAGTTCGATGTCAACGTTGTACTCATACTCATTGTACTCAAACTTATAAATAAATGTTGTACTGAGAACGAAAGAATCAGAGTAGATAAATTTCAATATTGTTTACTCGCTTATATTGTAGCATGATTTTACAGTCGTCAATGCTAACACAACATTTCATGTTCAAGGCTAAAGAATATTCAACTGCATATGAGCAGCGGTCACTTGACTTAATATTAATGACCGTCGCTGCAGCGCATAACACCACAATTGGTAGGCGCACTTTCGATGGTCATTTGATACTTTGTTGTCGGCTCGCTGGATACACTGCATTAAATATTGTGTGCACAGTGAGTGTTTTTGTTGTATTGCAGTACTTGTGATCGTGTGTGGCTCTCTTAACTCTACCGTGGGAATTATGATTTTTGTGTAGGGACAATGAGCGCGTGTCAAATTGTACCCATTTGTCCCGTAATAAATACACACTCAAGCACATGAAATATTATTTAGTATAGAATATACACACTAACTATTGTTATAGCATTAAGTAAACATAAGAAATGTATTAGAATTAATGGGCTGAGTTGGAAATGCTAAATCATTTAAAATTTTATGTAAAAGAAGGGATATTTTCCCTCAAAATTTAATCACTAAATAAATGTCAAGAAGTGCGTACAATAACAAGAGCACTTTAAGTACTAATCCTTTTGAGTATTTATTTAAAAATTTTTACAATATTAAAAATTTCATGAGTGCTTATAAGTAGCGAAAAACGTAATTAGACAGCATTCTATTTAAGTCATTTCAGGTGCATTACGCGATGTCGTTTAAGGCGAGTGATCGGGTTGAAGAATATAGTCAGCGTTTTATAATTTGCCTTTATTAACATCTCTATTGCTTCGTTGTGTTGTCATAAGTAAATAACTTAAACGAAGAAAATGAAAATTAGGAGACTGCATCTGCTTTAAATAATTTATTTAGGATACCCCATGACACCACTAAGAAGATCAGATCAGAGAGTGCTGCCTCCTAAAACAGAGCAAGACTATTGCTCATTGAGTTCATCCCCACTATAACTAATACATCCCCCTAGGTAGCGTTGTTAACAATACGAACCAATTCTGTTAACCTACGAAATATTATAACAGACTAAAGAATATAAGCATAGAATTAAAAATTGGGAGGTAAAAGATAGCGAAAATTAACAAACTTTTGGAAATATAATTTTGAGATATTAAGTAGTTAAGTTTGATAACATTGACATGTTAACATTTGAAAAATTGGAAGCACAGCAGAAGAAAGCAAAACAATATAATGTACTTTTGTAATAATCCCAGCAATAGTAAGCTTCCTAATTGCATCAACTTGTATTTGTTTCATTCTTTTTTGTTCTTAAACATAAGCACCGAACGTGCTTAACAGAAGTAAAGAAGTCAATATTTTCTATAATTGTAAAGAAGTAAGTAAGTATTATTTTAGATATTTTAACACTATAACAACTATTTGACAGTTGAAAGAACAGTTTATAGAATAAACTGACATATTCTTACTTAGTACTATATATTCCAAACTTAGTATTGTTACGAATTCTCTTTGAGTTTTGAGTTTCATCTGGAGCCATTTTCAAACTACACAGCAGGTTAGGATATTAAAATTTTTTAAAAATCCTTCAGAATTGTCATATCATAGCTTAATTCCGCATTAATTCCAAAATTAATGGTGTATACTTTATTTTTTATTGAATTTGAAATATATTACTCATACGCATCATATTACATATATATGGAATAGTTACTCTGTAAAGTATGCAACAAAAAATCGTTGATATTGTCATGTATGAAACTAATAGAATTAAATATCACTCATACATCACATATTTGATTGAATTTTACATGCTAAATATAATAATTGGCCAATTCATTCGACTTTGTATCGTGTATGTTGTATTGAATACTGATTTTGTTTGTGAACGCTTAATGCTATGCTGTATTGTGTATTTCGTATGCCAAACGTCAAAAAGCGATAAGAAGAAGAAGACTAGCATTCATAATTTAATTTTAAAGCAACAAAATGAAAAATATTACGAATAAAATTAAATTAATTAATAACACAGCCCTGCAAATTTGGATTTTTTTTGTGCAAATAAGATGGCTTCAGGTGTTTCCGAAGGCATTTGGCGCGCTAAACACGAATCCGGTTTCAAATTTTCCATCACGTCAGGTTTTCGAGAAAAAGGGGGTTGAAAACCCTAAAAATAGCGTTTTTGGCCATTTTTGAAACATTGTAGAGCTCAACACTGACGTGCTAGAACCATCGCTATTGTTAGAAATTGACAATTGATCTTTGCTCTTTAAAATGAGCCCAAAAGCCAAATTGTTTGCATACACCCTTAAAGTAGGGGGTGGGTTTATGTCAAGGGATGCAAAAGAAAACGAAACACATTACGGAGGTCCTTAAAAATTGATCAGATTTACTTGAAAATTGTTACTTATGGGTTTTTGGGGTCGCTGATTACAGATTTTCATTCAGATTTAATAAATTCAAAATGGCGGATCCAATATGGCGGTCAAGTAAATCTGATTAATTTTTATAAACCTCGACCGCCATATTGGATCCGCCATTTTGAATTTATTAAATCTGAATGAAGATCTGTAATCATCTTCTGAATGAAGATCTGTAAAAAGCCCTGAGTAACAATTTTCAAGTAAATCTGATTAATTTTTAAGGACCTCCGTAATGTGTTTCGTTTTCTTTTGCACCCCTTGACATAAACCCACCCCCTACTTTAAGGGTGTATGCAAACAATTTGGCTTTGGGCTCATTTTAAAGAGCAAAGATCAATTGTTAATTTCTAACAATAGCGATGGTTCTAGCACGTCAGTGTTGAGCTCTACAATGTTTCAAAAATGGCCAAAAACGCTATTTTTAGGGTTTTCAATCCCCTTTTTCTCGAAAACCTGACGTGATGGAAAATTTTTGAAACTAGATTCGTGTTTAGCGCACAAAATGCCTTCGGAAACACCTAGAGCAATCTTATTTGCAAAACCCATGCAGGGCTGTGTAATCTGTGCGAAAAATCATAATTCTGCAATGTTAATTGTTGACTTAAGTTATATAGAAAATATTTTGTATTTTTTATTCTTCTTCTTGATTACTGACATTTACATAAAATGATAGCTCCAAACCAATAAAACTTTTAAAAACATATGGAAAAAATGTGCATAAGTGTATAGGATTTTTATATGAAAATTGTCAACAATAAGTATACACTGTTGTATATTCGTCCAACAATACAATGAATATAACGGTACAACGGCTTGTGCGAATTGCCCAAATAATATAGCAACTGTACTAAGTAAAGAGTTTTCTCTAGTAATTGATTATTATTTAAAGTTCTTTACGTTTCTTCGCAACGAAGCACGCACATACATTTCTGAGAAGTTGATCAAAAGTAAAATTATTTAATAATATTTTTTTTTTTTTAATTTATTTACATTATTTTTTTTAAGAGTTTTTATTCTGTATCGCTTTTGTTATATTTCAGCAAAGGCCTGATTCTTTGCTTTAGGTTTTTGTGAACAAGTAACATGAATCCTGACGTTATTTCGTCTGTAAAGTTCATAAGTTAATTTTGCTGAAATGTTCTATCAAAGTGATTCGATAATTTCGAAATAATACTTTGGAAACTAAAAGATCTTGTCAATAACCGTTTTATGTTATATTTCGAAAATGAAAAAGGTTCTTTTCGGATATTGGAAATCTGCCTAAAATTTAGCCGTTTCTATTGTAAATTTGTAGGAATATCTCTAGAAATTTTTGTATAGTGTTTCTGCAGCCACTTGTTTGTTTGGCTAGCAAGTGCATGAATGAAATAAAAACCAACAAAAATTTCAATTTTATGTAAATTATCATCAAACGTGTTGCAAATGCAGAAACAGTTTTTCCAATGAAAACTTTTCAAACACGTGCAGGTTTAATGTCCCATTAAAAATTAATGTCATCGTTACCAAAACCATACGAGTTTTCTTTTTCTTTGGTTTGTTGTAATAAAACAATATCCATACCACGTTCTAGTACCTGATCTTTTTTATTTTTAATTTTGCGAAAGATATAAAAGAATTTAATTACTGAGCAGTACAACACGCAAATAGCAAGAAAATGAAAATATTTTTGTTCTCAAATAAAGTAGATTGCAAGACAATGAGGTGAATATGTAAATTTAACTTTATTTCAATGTTTTTAAATGTTATTAAATATTTCGTGATTTTCAAACTATTATCAAATTAAATGCAATATTTTTTAAATTAAAATTACAACCGGTAAACCAGTAAAATTGTTGCGATTGGTTGATAATTTAACAGAATCTATAATGGAAATTATATTCAATACAGTTGAACATTTTTAAATTAAATTAAATATACTGAATATTATATATACATACCAGAGATCAGCAATGAAGCATTTTTTCACTACTTATAAGTACTCATGAAATTTTGAGTATGAGTGAGTCAACAGTATTAAAATTCAATTACTCTGATTCATTCATACTCACTACAATATTGAGTTATAAGAACAGGTCGCAATGAGCATAATTACAACGTTGACATCGAACTCTTACCATTCGAAATATGTTTTATTTATACGCCTACTCATTCAGATTCATAAATTTAGAAAAATGCTTATAATAATTATAAATGACTCAAATCACTCATCAAAATTTACAGTCTTAGTTGTTGTTGCATTTACAAAGAAAATAGAAATAAAAAGGCAAAGACAGCAAGCAAAGCAAGTGAGTATTGTATTGTTCGTACGCGAATCATACTTATTTTGTGATTCTTATAAATGTTGAGTCATGTAGAGGCAGAGAGAGTATTGTTAGGTATGAGTATGATGAGTACTTCAAACTTTGAATATGAGTTGTATGAGTATTGTATTAAAATAAACAGCTATGCGTATAAGTATAAGAAATTATGAGTATCATTCGATTCTACTCATATTTTTGAATACTCCTTGCTGACCTGTGATATTTACATACGCATATTGTTGCATTTTTTATTAAGTTTGTTTTATTAATTTTGTCAAACACATTATTGTTATTGTCGTAATTTGGCGGTTTCTTTATTGACTCCACTTGATTTCAGATTTCGGATTGTAATATTTTTAGTCCTGAAGACCAGGTAATTTAACTTTCCGATTGCTTTGTAGGGTACACCTTAATGAGTCTGTAATTAAAGAGATAATCTCTTCTTTTGTTGTAGTCTGCTCAGTAAAACCAGTTGGCTTCCTTTGAATCCTATAGGCTTGATTGCACAAATGTAGATGAGTACTTTTTTTTTCTTTTTCCAACTACTTACGTGGTTGTATATTTTATTTGAACAAAACTCATTTTACAATATTGATTAGGCCTCAGCGCCAAAAAGGCATTATTAAAGCAAGCAAGCAAACTAATTTAACACAATGTATGTACAAATAAAAGAAAAATAGTAAAAAAGAGCTTACATAACTATTAAATATCTGTTTTAAAAGGAATAAAATAAAAGAATATTAATAAATTGGGAAAAGTCAAAAAAAAATTAAGAAAATTAAAATATAAATGGGAGGATTTTAACGGGCAGATAAATTGCTTTTTTATGAGTACTAAAAAAGATAGAACTAATCGTTAAGCTAAAGGGAGGATCATCCTACCTTTAACATTTAAAGGTCACTTTATGTTTGAACTTGCCATATTATATATTATTTTCATTATGGCAACTTCAAATTTAAACAAAATGAGCATATAAAACAAAAAAAAAAAAAAAATAACAAAGCCCGCGGTTGTCACTTCGTTAAAATTTTTTTTTTATAATTGAGCAGTTTTATCGACATTGCTCCGGCAGTACCATATTTGTGAAAATTGTTATCTGTAAGTTGTAATAACGAAAATAAGTTAAAGGTAACTTTACAGTTCCCTTTAGCTAAAGGTACCTTTAACTAAACCCAAGTTTAACGGCAAGTTGTAATAATGGCCCTAAATTTAATAACCTCAAAATTATATTATATTAATTAATTAATTATATTAAAAGCGTTTCGATTGAATTCAATACATACTCTTTACAAGCGGACTTAAACATAGAAATTCTTTGAATAAGCTTTAAGTCGTTAGACAAATTATTAAGCTTTACTCCACATATATAATCTACTCTCTGTTTGGTTAGTTCTTATCTGCATCGAGGACTCTAAGATTTGACCTGTTTCGAGTGTTAACATTTCCTTGGTTTTGTCCGAAAGGAATGGTATGGTAGCCAATACTATTAATATATTTAAAAACGAATATGAAAACTTGATATTCATGTAATCCATAAATTAGTAATATTGGCCTTGTATAAAGTAACAGTAGAATACAGCAACGGTAAATTGTGTACAATTTTTAAAGCTCTGTTCTGCATCCGCTGTAGCGATCTAAGTGTGTTATTATGGTTATTGTAAGCGTAAGTAATAGCCAAGCAATTTAAATGGGACTGTATTAAGGATTGATATATCAAAAGCTTCGATTTTTGATCCAATTTATTCTTTAACATGTATAATATCCCAATTGCTGGAGCTATCCTCCTTTTCACAGCATTGATATGTAGCTCCCAGCATAGACTGCTTTGAAGAATAATTCCCAGATACTTTATTGAATACGTTTCGCTCACAATTTTCCCATCTACACGAACATTAAAATAGTTGTTGATACTCAAAGAGACCACATTCTTTGATTATTTTGAATTAGATTGGTTTTATCCGAATTGAGTAATAATCTATTTAATTTCGCAAATTCAAAAAAAGGGAATCATTTTTTCGATTTTGGTTTTTAGCACTAAGTCGTGCTTGTATGGATACAAAACAAACATATCGTCCGGTGTTCCTATTTCTCCTCATAGTTAAGCTCGCACTTATGTTCCTTGTGAATGACAGGACTTTTGTTGTGTAATTTTCCCTAATTTTTTTTCTTGTAATTGAATTACATTGTCGCTCTTTTGCAAAGAAACATGGGCTTGTAATATCAAAAAAAAAAAATAAAAAAAATTTATTTCATGTTCATGTACAATGTACATATTTGCCACGCTGGAGGTATAATACGTGGGGAACAGTTTGATACAATCATATTTGCTACTCTATTTGCAAATATGATAACGAATTCGAGGTGCAGGGTAATAAAGCAGTTCCGATTGGCAATATTCTCTATCTTAAGTATTCCTATATTAAGGATTGGAGATTCCATTGTATTTCTTATTTGGTTTGTTTCTCTAAGTACAAGTACATATGACTACAGTTTATCCATTTTAAGGTTAGTACCATGAGAATAGACGTAAAAAATTTTTTAGATATTCGTAGCAATACACTTATAAAGTCTTTACAAAGTAAAAATCAGTGAATTTATAAAACAAGCCAGAGAAAATTTTGTATGTTAAGTTTTCTTTAACGATGAATAAAATACAGGCAACAATCAAAATTGGCACATATATATATATGTAGCTCGAAGAACCCAGAAGCGGTTGTAGAATAGATGTTGTTTGAAGCGCAATATGGTTTGAAGGAATTTCTAGCCGTATTTTTTTCGTATAAACGATGGAACAGAATTACTGCCATTTCAGATGACTGTGCGGGTGTAATATTCAAGTTCTTTAGCCTGTAATTGAAGATTATTAACTGGACGGCCGTGGGATGACGGTGCCACGTATTTTGCAAATGACTGAGTTATGATTTATTACATGAGAAAGTAATTTCACATTTTGACGATGTTAAATAAGATTAAGCCGTATTTGCACGATTAATACCCTAACTTTGAATCGATTGAATATTATTATAGCCGAGATATCGCCAGAAAAGTGCGTATATATTGCTGAGAACTGTCTTAGAAAGATTGACTGACAGACTGCTGCAACAAATCCGGAGGTGGTCATTTAAATGACATTATGTTTCGTATATAATGGCATGGCTGCGGAATCATAATGAAATCAAAGTTTTGCCGAAATCTTAGCTTCACGTTCACATTCTTCATTTAAGTTCACTTTCGAAACCAAATCGAATGAATAACCGATTAAAAATACTAAAGCGATTATAAAATTAATAGTGTTTGTAAATTAGCAAGGTTTTCTAATGTATTTGCTACGGTGTTTATGGTATCGATTTGAAAAATACTGTATTGATATTTTTAATTTCGAAATATTTTTATCTTTCGACTGACATGCATATTTGCGCATCCGTAATATTCCTTGTTAAGTCATCGTAGTCTAGTAGGTAGTGTGTTGGCTTATTCGAAGTGAAGCCACGGTTCAAACTCACTCACACACAACAAAAGCGGTGTGAGAAGCTAGGTTGTAATTGTAATTGTAATTGATTAAAGGTTTGTAATGACCAATTATGTATGATTATTTGTGGACAAGTTAAAGAATAATACCAGAATTATAGGGTACCATTAAATATGTCTACTCTTACCTTGAGACATTGATCAAACCAAGAATATCGTAAAATAGGAATTGGCCGAAATGTCCTAAAACAGATATTGATATCGACGTGAATAAGTACGGTAACTTGAATGATGACCTTTGTTGTGTTCCACCACAATACTCCTTTAGTTTTCGTTGCGCAAATCAGTTTGAGGTTTTGGAATGTATTCCAGCGGTAAAATCAAATGCAGTTGGTTCTGACGATTTGGATCCTTTATTCTTAAAAGCTATGACTCCTATACTTTTGCCATACTATATTCACTTATTCAATACAGTTGTGACTAAATATTTTTTTCCTGAACATTGGAAACTAGCTAAAATCCTTCCCATTCCCAAAACTAACAATGAGTTCACGCTATCCTTCCTTTTTTATCCAAGGCAATAGAGAACATTATGACCAGACAAATCAATAATGATCTGGAGAGTCACATTTACTCATGAAAGATAGGAGTTGTATAACCGCTCTAATAAATGTAATTGAGGATCTTAGGTCGGAACTAGATGTAAGTTGTGGTTCGTTTTTAGTTCTTCTTGAGGTTTTCGATACAGTCGATCACAAAGTTTTATTGAATAAGCTCCAGAAACTGTTTAACCCAGTTGTTTGGATGACTGTCAGGTTCATATGTGTGCTGATAATGTGCATCTTTATACTGGTACTCCTAAGGAGAAAATGAATTCTTGTTTGGATTTTAATAATCGTGATTTAGTAAAGATTAACAGCTGGACTATGCATCAATCCTTCTAAGTCAAAATGTATTATACTTCCGATACCTGAATTGAGCATCAGGGGGAATAAAATTGAACTTGTCAAGTCAGCAACCAATCTGGGTATTGTCTTTATTGACAAATTATCGTGGTCCAGCCATATACATAAGTGTTGTTGTTGGCAGAATTTACAACATGCTTCGAAATTTCTGGGCTGTCTTTTTGTCATTTGTATGCAACTAGCTAAAACGTACTTAATTCCGGTTCTTCTGTATGGGTGTGAAATCTTCGCAAACTGCAGTTGCGATGACAACCGGAAAATTAACTTAGCATTTAATAACATAGCTAGATATGTCTTCCTAAAAGGGCGTCGTGATCACATTTCTCATTTAGCTAACCAGATTCTTAGTATAAAATTTGAGAATCTCTTGAAAATAAAATGCCTTATTCTACTTCATAAAATAATTTACCCGAAACAGCAAAAATATTTATTTTGTCGCATTAAGTTTGCTAGATCCTACCGGGGTATGAAGATTATTCAGCAACGATTCAAGACAGCGACAGTTTTTTATACACACCATTAGTCTTTGGAATTCTCTGACAAATTACATTCAAAATCTAGGCTATGCAACGCATTCAAAAAGGAGTTACTTAAATTATTTTCATAATAAAAAATTTTTTACGACTTTAACTTCATATTTATAATTTCTGTGAACTTTTTAAACTGATTTTTCTAAATAGTACCATTTTTATATCTTTATAATTTATTATCTATCAACTCTTTTATTTATTTCTACAGTACTGTTAGTATTTTAAATTCATATATATTATATTTTTATTTATATTTAAATTTAATATTTATATTAATTTTGTATTGTTTACATAATTTTTTTATATTTAATTAATGTTAATTTTTTATATACACTGCGGTTCATCAGGATAGAACCAACATATTTTAATAGAACCAACATATTTTAACCAACATATTTTATAAATTGCAAATACAGATTGAATAAAAAAATTTGGTTTTGCAGAAAGATAGTTGATACTGTAAATGATAATTTAAGCACAAAAAATTTTATAAAAATGAGTTATAACGGTACTTTTTCACTTTCTTTGTAGTCAAGTATAAAATTTTTCATTTATTTTTTGGTTCAACAGAATAGAACCACGTGCATTTTTAACTTAAATCATTGGGTGGTTGTAGTAAAGCTTTATAAAAACCAAATAAAATTAAAATTACAGTTTGTGACTGCAGTTAGCTAAATCAATATGGGAAGAAAGAGTTCTTTAAATTCGTCTGAAATGGTAAAAATTGATTTTTACCATTCTGAAAATTATTCTTATCGCGAAATCAATAGAAAAATTAGACGAAGTCGTAATGTGGTAATGAATTACATAAAACATCGTGAAAAATATAATAAAAATTTCAAAGAAGGTACTTAGACAGCTCTAACACTACAGGACAAGCGAAAAATTCTTCGAATTGCCTCAAATTCAGCCCATTCTACCTCTAAAATTAAGCATTTAGCAGGAGTTAAAGCAAGTAAATCAACAGTTCGTCACGCTATTTTAAGCAGTGAACATTTACAACTCCGAAAACTAAAGAAAAATCTCCATTAAATACAATCCGTCAACAACAGCGCCTTCAGTTTGCCAAATATCATTTACAGTATCAACTATCTTTCTGCAAAACCAAATTTTTTTATTCAATCTGTATTTGCAATTTATACAGTTTTTTTACTTTAAAATATGTTGGTTCTATCCTGATGAACCGCAGTGTATTTTATAACTTATTGATTCTAAACATAGCACTGTCACTTATAAGATTTATATCTTGTTGTGCTATGTTAATTATAATAAATAAATAAATAAATAAATTTCTAAGACAGTAAGAAATTACATTTCTGTCCCTTGCGTAACGGCATCGCTTCTCCTCTTGGTTTTGACAAGATTTTTAACGCAATGGAGGAAATGACTCAAAATGTTTACTTAGCAAAAAGAAAAGGAATACGTACTTGTCTAAAGTGATTTTAAATTAAACTGAATTCCCATTAAAATGTATTGTATATCGGTTTCGAAACGAAAAGTTTAACGAAATAATAACGAACTTGTTTCCTATAATCTCATGTGTTTCCAAAATATTCATTTCAATAGCAAAATACGAATGAGTTTATTGTTTTTGTAAATTGAATTTGCACTTTAAACATGTCCAGTTACTTGCACAGGATATATGTCTGGCGGGAGAAATCAAAGAAGTAATGTTCGTAGATTTTGATTTAAATTGGTTTGTAGTGTAATGACAGATAAATATTTCTCTTAGAAGTTTGTATCAGAAGCGTAGAGTTTGTTATTGCCCCTCATGACTTACGAGAAATGTAAGTCAAATATTTATTAGATTAAAAATCCATATTAATCTGTCAATAGCAATGCAAATCAATGTAAATAATAATAAATAAAAAAATCTACGAACTTTACTTCTTTGATCACGTCCATGGCCATGACTAACGAGCAAATTGAATTTACAAAATAATCGTGCTAATGATTACAATTTATTTTAGAAAATAGATTATTTACAAAAAATTAGTTGCTAATTCTCCATTATTAGATTTAATTAACTCCAGTAGAATGTCTAATTATTTAATTAAATATTCAAATGTGGTCGAATCTTGGCAGGAAATTGTTAATGAGCTTGGGGTTGTTAACAATGCTAGAACTCATATTATTACTTAGTCGCACAACTAAGGAAACAATTTAATTTAACGGATGCTGCGGCTTTTCATTACTTTCATTAATAAATTTTATACAATAATTTATTCTGTAGTATTGCTGTTAAAGGCATCCTTACACAACATGTTTTTCACACCGTAAATGTCATCTTTTGCATTATTAAACAGCTGCATGTCACGCCTTTAAAACATTGATTGTGTAAAAAAAAACATATCAGCAGTCCAAATTTCTATTAGAGCCTGCTGTAATTTTATGTACATTTGTCGACGCTGAATTGTGTGTGCTATCATTAGCCGGCTGAAAGAAATAATTTGTAGAAATAACTAACAAATTTTTTTCTTAATTTAGTTTTGTCTTTATTATAATAATAATACGGTGTTCAGATATGCACCTTTATTGTGTAAATCGCAATAAACGCCATTATTAAGCTCAATATTTCATATAAAGTTTCAATTAATAATTGCGCAATAAATACGCAAATTATTAGAATATCGAATAAAACTTAAAATACAGTATTGCCATAAGTATGTTCAGTGAGAACGTTACAACTTATACGAACAAATTTTGTTGGTATTTGTATTGTCAAATATCAACAACGTTAAATAAAAATGTCGAGTGAGGTGGAAGGTATGTGTATTTATATTAACACTAAATCTACCGATACCTCTTGTATTTCTATTTATATTCCATTCTCTTTCTACTATATATTATTTAAAATTTCGAATGATTAAAATATTTTGAATGCTTCGAAATTCTGGGGATAAGGACTATAACAAAACAATGAAATGAGAATTTTTATTAATAAAATACCACTAGATATTTTTACTGTAATACTCGCTTGGAGTAGAGTGAATGTCCATCCAGCCAGAAAACAAACAATATTCCGAATCATACCAGGCTATGCCAAAATGTCCAAAACAGTGGTTTTATATCACAAAATATGCAAATCAAGATACAGAACCACAGTTCTCAGGGCAGATAACTTCCCGCATTAGTCAGGGCAGTTTACATGCATTCCTCAGTAAATAAAAATACAAGATAGGAGTATATCTTCACAAACGTATTCGATGTATTTTTTAATAGAAGTCGTAAAGGCAAATAGCGATGTTATAATATTATATTCAAGAAATTCTGATAAAAAATCTTAAATAAGTAATTTTTTCCGTTACGGTAGGTATAGTGTTAAATTTATGAAGTGTTATAAAAAAAATAAAAAAATATTGTTGTTTTCCAGCTGTCAAATGATTATTGAATTAGCTGATTTGCTTATTGAAGTCGCCGTGGTGTAGTAGGTAGTGTGTTGGCTTACTATTCGTAAAGCCCGGGTTCGTATCCCAGGTCAGACATCAAAAATGAAATATGAAAAAAAAAAAATATTTCTTCGGTGACTTCCTCTCAGCAGATTTCTGGCAAAAAAAACTCTGAGAGTAAAATAAACTGCCATGAAAAAGTTTCTCAAAATTCTGTCGTTCGGAGTCGACGTTAAACTGTAGGTCCCGCCACTCACGTATAAAATTAACGCACACAACATGAGTGGTGTGAGAAGCTAGGCCGTAATCCTGACTGAAGGGTTGTAATGGCCAATTATGTATGTATGTATGTGATTTGCTTATGCCTGAACACTTAAAATAATTTTGTCAATTAAACGAATATTGACTCAATTAAAATTCATGCCTGAACATAGACAAGTAATATTTTAATTTTTTAATACAAGTTTAATAACTTGTAAGTTTCATAAAGAAAAACTTTAAAAATTATTGCATCATCAGTACTTCAGTGATGCAATCAAAATCGTTTGTAAACGAATGACGTTGGTGTAATGACCATGCCTTCAAATTGCTACGTGTAGCACGTAGCATCGTCTTATAGAAAACACATATTGTTCTATGATCCAATTCATGTTAAAAAACTTTGTAATCATCAATGTATAGTGCTCGCTGTTGTCAGTGATGGCCGATACATATACACCTGCAATTGTACAAATGCCTTTGTATATGTAATTCAAGTCGAATTTTGGTACCCAAGAATTTGTGTTCATCATTATACTGTACATTTTTAAGACTGCAAGTAAAAAGATAAATACTATATATACTATATATAAATATGAATTGTATGCATACAAAGAATTTTACCAATATTAGAGTCGAATCTTCTTGAAAATATGTTCTCTCGATATGCTGTACGTATTCGAAGCGGATATTAAATGGGGCCTGATACTATATTTCAAATTTATTTTCAATTTTACTATTGGTTCCTATTAATATGGCACATAATCATTCCGAATTCATCTACACTAGTAATAGTAGAAATTCGAAAATCTCTATCAAATAAATTATAATTTAATATCTATCGCGTTAGCCGAATTCGGAGCTGTATAACAGTACAAAATGCATATTTAATGAAATAAAGCAAAGCTTTGTTTGTGTATAGAAATGAGACAGTTTTTCACTTATACTGCTCCTTTTTATACGATTTACACTACCCTCTCGCAAATTACCTTTTGCTTATACACATAATGAGTGTATTAGAGGCCAGCATTACTGCATTCACTTCATTCAGTCACGGTAAATTCAAATTATACTACAACACACGCTCTGTACAGACGTTGAGTCACACAGAGAGAAACCTATTAAACAATGTTTCACTCTATTAAATATTAATGCTCATATAATGCTCCATTATACAGCGTACCAATAGAAGCAAATAGTGAATGAATCTTGCATTCATTAAAACATACATGCGTCCATTTAAAAACGCGAGTATTCTTTTCTCATTTCCTTTACCTTTGTCTACTTAAGACGAATGATTTCACACGTTCGTCTGTTTATACGGAAAATACGAACAATATTGTGTTTTCGTGTGAAATCGTTCTTCTTACAAAATCAGTTGTCAACACTTACAACACAGTGTATGATATAATTGGCTAATTTACACGACTTTGTATCGTGTATGTTGTATTGAATACACTTTTTGTTTGTGGACGCTCAAAATGCTATGCTGTATTGTGTATTTCGTATTCCAAATGCCAAAATACGATAAAAAGAAGACCAGTGTTCATAATTTGCTTTTCAAGCAACAAAATGAAAAATATTACGGAAAAAAGTTATAACTTTGAAATATTATTTGTTGACTCAAGTTACATAGAAAATATTTTGTATTTTTTTATTCTTCTTCTTGATTACAGGCATTTACATAAACTGATAGCACGAAACCAATACAACTTTCAAAAATATATGAAAAAAATGTGTATATGTGTATCGGATTATTATATTAAAATTATCAACAACAAGCATATACTGTTGTATATTCATTATATTCATCCAACAATACAGTGAATACAACGATAAAAGGGCTTGTGTGAATTGCCCAATTATGTAGAGTGCATATTAATGATTCTCTTACACACATGTGAGGGAATGCAAAGAAAAATGAATGGAGTAGTATTAAATTACAGTTAATTAAAGAGATGTACACATTTTGAAGACTGCAAAAGGATTAATGAGATTGCAACAGTAATTCATTTAATAGTGATTGCACAATTTTGTGTTTTATTGACATTCATGCAGGGCTCTGGTTTGTATGCATGTGAAGGACTCAACATCTTCAAGCTTTATATTGTCATTATTTTTTTAAGCTCTGAAGATTTTTAGGTGCAAACTGTCAGACATGTCGATATTTATATGAGGATCTGCTTTGCAAACAGTATTGTGTAATTCCTCCAGTTTCACAGTCAGCTCGGAGAAATCAAGTGCTATCAGACACATCAGCGTAGTTCAAATCTACCTGATACTAATTTATTGCCCATTTGATGCCTCTTCTTATCCGAAATTAATGAATATACAGCATAAAGTGTGACATGATTCAATCGATTGTTTATATGGGTAATACAGAAATGTAAGCTTTAAAATAGCTTCTTTGCAGAAGAGCTGAACACTTCTCAGGTAATCGTATTAATTTGCTTACATTGAGTTTAGAAGGTTATTAGTGCGAAATCTCCAAAGATGTGCTCTATAGACTATGTGCTAACAATGAAATTCGTGTTGAACTGCATCATGGTGCTTCAATGCTGTTATAGCAGTAGCGGTCTCCAAAATGTGAGGACATGTTGTCCTTAATAGTGCGACATTAACTTTGACCATGGAATGTGCTATCGGAGTTCGATACTGGCAGTATATCGATCGATATCAGATATTTGCTGTTCTGTACAGATCATGATCTGTTGCATCCTCAGTGCGAGAAGCCAATTGTACTCGATTTCGAATCTTTCACATGGTACATATTGTCAATGGCAGACTACACACTTACATACATACATACATAATTGGTCATTACAACACTTTAGTCAGGATTACGACCGTAGCTGCCAAAAGTATCATATTGACGATTTGACGATTTATGCCCTAATTTTTGGAAATGAAAAATTTACGTATATTCTTTAATTCAGTACATTAAAACTCTTTGTATTTGCTTTGCAATTGTTACTATTGGAAATTTATGTTAGTAAAAACAAGGAGTAAAGTAATACATTTTTAAGTTACTTTCGAATACAAAATACAAAAAATTGCAACTCCTAAATAAACTCGTAGATGAGAATAATTTATCACTTGTCATTGCAGACAATTTTAAAAATTCGATTATAGCTTCTAATATTACCATCGGAAGAACAAAGGCAAGCGCCGTTATTTTGTTTCGTACGACCAACACTCAGGGGATCGATGGCATTGTCTTTGGAACTATAAAAAAGTGTTATGTGAAGAAGGAAAGAGAGAACAGTGTTTATGGACACTGGACTTGTATATATTTATACCATAAGTAACAGGAAAGGCCTATGCAGGAAATGAATTCCATATACGAATAGTCCGACTAAAAAACGTATTTTTACTGTAATGCAGTGTGCGATCCACTGGCCAATCGAACACATGCGGAAGTGGTGGCCGACAAAGAGGAGCCTTACGTAGGAATATATTATTTTCGGCAAAAGGCAAAATCCTTTTGTCGAAGCGACAGAACTGTGAAACACAAACCACATTGCAACGATGCTCCAATGATTCAATGGAGTTGGATACAATACCGTCATTAACGATCTACTACGGCTGTCCTGTACAGGATCGAGAAACCTCAAAATAAACGTTGAGGCACCGACCCATACATGAGAGTTGTATTCTAGTCTCAGTCGTGTACAAATGGTGTAAATGTAAGATCATAAGATCTTAAAAAGGAAATGAAGGAATTGAAAAATGTATCGGTTGAAGACAACATTATACTGAATTTTCATGCTCAGATTGTCAAGAGCTTCTGACTCTTTAATATTTACAGCATCCATAAATTAAGATATTATTACTGCGCTTATGTGTCCATAAACAACACTGGGATAGATTGTTTAATCCTTAAAAAAATTTTTCCTGAAAATGATATAAAATTTCTCCGTTTTTGGAAAAAGAAATTAATGAATGATGAGGGACGCCAGCTTTTAATTTCTAAAAAATTTTTAAATGCTTTATTTTTGAACTCAGATATGTACATATATTGACTTTATATGTTTTACTACAATAGAAATAATTTTGGTTTTTAAAAAATTTTAATTTATTTATTTATTTATTCTGACGATTTTAATAAACGTCTTTGACGATTGTGACGATTTTTTCTCAAATATTTGACGATTTGGTGCCTCATTTATCTGGCAGAAATGATTACGACCTACGTTCAATGGCAGACTCCATTGAAAACCTTGTCTAGGTTAATGGTTTGTAATACAGTTCATAAAAATTGAATGGTTTTTGTAGATATCTAGACGATGTTATCGGTCTTTCGAATCTTTCTAATAATGACATAAACCGCCGCCGGAGTTATTGCCAAACCAATAATTATTAGAGTATTTGGGAATTAAAATGATAAGTTGATTAAGTTCATTGTATTACTTTTATAATTTTTCGTCAGAATATTAATAGAAATGTGTAAAGGGGTAAAACATAAAAAAGTTCATTTAAACCATTATTATAGTGCAGTAGGAAGTGGAATTTCAAAACACTAAATAAAATAAAGTACCTTAAATAGCAGAAATATGCGCATGTATATACCATCACTAATAGCTAAAGCTTTGGGTAAAACAAGAGATAAGAAATTTTTCTACAGAAGAGAACAGAGAGTAATTGAAAGCTTTTCATTCATAAATTCGCTTTCACTAAAGTAATAAGAAATTTAGAATAAAGAAATTGGGGGTATTATTGTAAAATTTCTTCTAAAATAAAAACATTTACAAAAACTGAGCGAACAAAGCATATTTAGTTGTTAAAACATTCTCGTTGAGAACGGTTAGGCTCAGAATGCACAACAAAACGCGCCAAATGTTTACAGAATGCGTCCTCTTCAAATAGCCAAAGAATATTAATTTAAGTTGAGCAATATATACGCATGTTGGGACGTGTATCTTGTCACTGATTTATCGCTGATGTTGTGTTAAGGCAAGCATTTTTTGCCTTGTAATAAAACAATGTATACCTGAAGGTCTTTAAAATAAAGTTGAAAAAACTTACAAAAGAATGAGATTTTTTTCTAAAAAATAGTGGTTTTGGAAACAAAAATTAAATTAAGAAAAAATTAAAAAATATCAATTCAAATGGAATTAAAAACTGGAGTATAATTAATTTTAATAAATAAAATAAATTAAAACGATATTTAATAAAACAAAGAAGAAAATAAATTAAACTAAAACAAAATATTACAAGAAGAAAACAATGAAATCCGGAATTAAAAATCATTCTCATGGATTTATTTATTTTCACATTCCGGTGTGTTACTTCAGAAGCGAAGCTTCTAGCACCACAAATAATAAACGATTATTCAAAAATATAATGTTTACTGTCCGCGTTTCAACTAGATCTGCTATATTGTTGACCAGGATAGACTTTAATCCTCAACAAATAAAAGCAAGCATATTAATTGCCCTGAATATTCCGCTTGATAGCAAGTTGCTGTTACATGCGATGGCACACTGAATATTCTGAATATCTTACTCAGGCATTTATTTAAAATTTAATTGCATTGAAATTGTTTCACTAAAATTATTTCGAACTAAAAGTTATGACTTTAAAAAACACAGCCTTTACTTATTAGTGATAGTTTTTTTTATAATGATTTAAGTTTTTTGTACGGTTGGTGGTTGTGGAGGATTTAATTTTTATTCCTTTAATGATTGTAATTCTACAGCAAATATTAATAATAATAATATTTATTATGATGATATTATGATACAATGATGCAATTTATAATGATACAACAACAAAAAAGCATAATAATAAAAATAATAATAATAAAATAATAAATAATATTATGAATAAACAATAAAATATATTTTGTAATATAATCTGCATCATGTGATGGTAACATCATATTTTTGTCTCCTTGTGGAAGAATTTGTGTCCATCCAATAATATTTCCATTAAAACCGCAAGTTCAGTTACTGAACAAATCGTAGTTCAAACTTAAAATCGTACAATGAAAAAGGAAAGAAGCCATATTTTCAAAATATTTACTATTTTAAGTGCTTGAACCTATATGTTAAGAAAACTATGAGTTTTTATTAAAAGTTCAACTTTTATACATACATACAGTTCATTAATTTTAGCCAAAAATTTGTATAAAAATTTATAGTTTTTATATTTATTCTATTAATTTATTTCTGTTTTATTATAAAACAAACAATTTTTTAATGGTTTTCATAAAACAAGAGAAAAATAAAGAAAAGTTTCAGATGACTTCATTGGTACCCGCAATGAGAACCCTGAGTAAATTTAAAATTTAAAGGCCTAATGTATGAAAATGTTATCACTTGTATTTAGTAGAATATCTCCCTTAAGGACAAGCACTCCATTTAACTCATTTGGAATTGAATGTACAAGTTTTGTTTTGCGTTTTCTGGTGGCACCATGAGCAAGTTTTTTGGTTGGCTTTTGTTTGATTAACGATTACATAACCGTTATTTCAAATGATCTCCTAAATACTCTTTTGAAGTCATATCGGGACTTTATGCAAGAGTATTAAACTGTGGGACTTTTTTTTGTCAAAAAATTTATTTCCCTACTAAGACTTTTGCTGTCCACTGTATGTACATACATATGTATACATTAATACTGTTATTATGCGCACAATAAACTGAACAAAGTGTTCAATGTCACAACAATGGCAAAAATTACTACAAACTTGTCTTTATACCAAGGAAATGTTTTACATTGGCCGATAAAATCATTTAAATTTATAAAGTTTAAAGACTTCTTCTGCCCATTTCAAGAATTTTCAGGGACGGGCAGAAGTATTGTCAAGTTGTGACACATCATAAGGGTACAAAGTAAGTAAATGACAGAGTATAATTTCATATAAAAAGCTTTAGGGAAAGAAAAATGCCGAGAAGATTGTACGAAAACAAGTTCCATTAAAAAATTAATTTTAATTGAAATTTGAAGTGACCCATCTTAAGACTTAAAGACCAATTGAATAAAGTTTTATTTTCCGATCAATTTAAATATAATGTAGTATCATCAGATGATATATAAAGGCTTCTTCGCACAACTACAGTCAAGGAAGAAAATATATGGTACATGAGTTTTTTCTAAAAAAAAAGTTTATATATTTTTTATATTTAGTAAAGAGAAACAAAAAATTAAAGTAAAAAATTTTCATAGTTTGTTTATTTTTATTAAATATTTCTTATAGCAATTCAAATTCTTAAAGGAAATATTTATATGGTACAAAATAAGAAAAAATTCAAAACTTAAATCTAATTAAATATATTCAAATAAAACATTAATTTTAATAATACGTGTGTCTTCCTCGATTTTTAATTACTTCATTTAACCGAAGTGGCATAGAGTTTATTAATTTTTGTAACTCATCTTGGGGAATTTCGTCCCATTTTTTTATTAATGCTTCTTTCAGCTCTTTTAAGGAGTTATAAGTCATCCCACTCTTATATATTTCGGCACTTAAAATTCCCTAGAGGTTTTCAACAGGATTTAGATCGGGACTAAGTGGTGGCCAGTCCAAAACAGTTATATCCTTTTCTTCAAAAAATACTTTGGTCTTTTTGGCTACATGTATACGGGCGTTGTCTTGCTGAAAAGTAAAATTATTTCCATAACTTTCTTCAGGTATGGTTTAAGAATATTAATTTTACAGATTGTCATGCCGAAAATATCCCAAAAGTTCTAAAAAAATTGGTTGACGTCACAGAAGTCGTTGTCAAAAATCTAGATAGTGTTGAGAGAACCCAGAGAAATGTTTTACTGGAAATATCAATAAAAATTGTTGTTGTCAGAACAGTACAGTAACATTTTTTTTATTTGCTTGTGTTGTAGTATGCTATATCCGTACTTATGGGTGCCCTGGTAGTTTAGTGGGTAGTGTGCTAGACTATTAGCGTGAGGGTCGTGGGTTCGATTCCCACCAGAGACTCTGGCCTGTGACACTACACCGAGCATATGGTCAAAGTTACTCAGCTCGTATATAATTAGAATACAATTTGTAATTGTATTGTAATTAATAAATAAATAAAAATACTTGGCCATTTGTGCAAAACAGACTTAATAAATGACTAATATGACAGACGTAGCTTCAACAATATGACTGTTTTCAATGATATACCATATGATGTCTCTTTTACATTTCAGTTTTTTTTTTATTATTTATAATAAAATTGGAGCTTAATTTATCGCTATAAGTCGCCGTATTCTAGTAGGTAGTGTGTTGGCTAAATAGACATCTCCAACAATATGAAATGCGAATGGCGAAATTCATCTGTGGCTTCTTCTCAGCAGATTTCTGGCAAAAATGCTAAGGGCCATTATAACAACTTATCTTATCTTATCTGTAAGTCGTTATAACGAAAATAAGTTAAAGGTATACAGTTCCGTTTAGGAAAAGGTTAGCTAAATCACAAGTTGAACGGCAAGTTGTAGTAATGGCCGAAGTCGCCGTAGTCTAGTAAGTAGTGTGTTGGCTTATTAGACGTAAAGCCAGGGAGGCCAGACATCAAAATAAAATACAAAAAGTATTTCTTCGGCGACTTCTGGCAAAATCTCTGAGAGTAAATAAAATTGCCATTGAAACAAAGAAATAGGGGTAGTTTTTCTTGTTTATAATTCTCCTGGGAAGAGCCCGAATGATCTTCCGGAGATATTAATTGTAATTACTCGTAAAGTATTACAATTATTGTAATGAGAAAATTAAGAGAAAAGGAAAGAAATCGAATTAATTTCTAATTTCACTAGTGGAGATAATGAGAGATAAAGAAATTGTCTTTCTTACCTTTTTTGTTCGATGATGTAAATTCAATAACTTTACTTAATGAGTTTAGTATTTCACCACTTAGCCACAAACTAAATATTTCAGATATGATTTTTTCCAGGTAAGTATATTATTTCATATAAATTATACAATTTTTTGATAACTTTGGGTAAGTATAATTAATTTATATTATTTCAATAATTGTATACAATTTAGGTAAGTATAAGGTAAGTATTAATTCACTTGATAGTTCAATTTATATAATTTATTTTCTTTTTGTATAATTTTAGCACAAATTATTACTTCTTTACTTTTATTTCTTTTATTTTTGTCACTTCTATTTCTTTTCACTATTGATAATGTTTTCTTAGTGTATATATTAAATTAATAATTATAAGCAAATTATCTTTTGTATTTATGATGTATACATTCAAATGTTCGATATGAAGTGAAGTTTTGGTAGGTTTTTATGTTTTTACCAAACCTCTTTTTTTTCTTAAATAAGGTAACGGTATGCTTGGAGGCATTCCAATAATTTACAAAACTCGGAGACATTCTTTTTATGTTAGTGGATTTAATGTAAAACCAACAAAAATAAAAAATGGAAAGGATTGTCTCTCAACTTATGTTAGTTAACATAAAAATTATTTAACAAAATTAACTGATTTTGTTTTTGTTTGTTAAATAATTTAAGTGTTCAAATCAAGTTTGAACAGCCATGAAAAAGTTTCTCAAAAATCTTTCGTTCGGAGTCGATTTTAAACTGTAGGTCCCACCACTCATATATAAAATTTACACACACAACATAAGTCGTGTGAGAAACTAGGTCGTAATCCTGATTGAAGGGTCGTAATGACCAATTATGTTATGTATATTATAATGGCCCTTAAAATATTTAAAATTAAATTTAAAGAAGAAATGTTATTTCGTTCGTACGCAAAATGCATTTAAATACATTTTTTTTGCAATATTTAGTTTCATATTGAAGCCACATTTAATTTTTCCAAAATTTTTCTAGCTCAAACCATCATTGCATCGTTCTTATAATTTACATATGTTCTACCCATTTTATTTCACTTTACCACTGGGTGCTCCCTCTTTTTCTTTTCTTTTACGTTTTACTTTACAACTTCATTATTTACTGCTATGTCTTTTGAAATACTGTATACAAAATATAACATAAACGCCAGGAGATGCTTTTCTTCCTCTTTTCTTGAAATTGAATTAAATTTTTTTACATTTTCGCTATATTATCCTTAAGTCAACGTATACAATAAACTTCTAAATTGACGTATACGCACATTTACTCTGGTGTTTCAGCATACAATTACATTTCACACTGATAAACTTTCACACTTTATCGTTGGCCGAGAATGAAATATGAATTACACAATCGAATACATATGTATGTATACATTACCTAGGGAAATTAATGCAAGCAAAAAATAGTTAACCTCAAAAGGTAAAACAAAATTTTAGAAATTAGCGGTAAATTTACAGTATCAGGTAGAGGTTCCACTCTAATTTTATTTTAATTAAGGATTTACGTGTGTAGGTTTTTTCCATTGCAAGGTTATTGTCATGTAAACACAATCTGTGGTATAGCCTGCCTGTGTCAAGCCTGCTATTCAGTCTATGCATCGTGTTGGTATACAGGAAATATAGTTTTACTACTTTGCTTTCAGACTAATTTCTAATTTAGTGTTCACAGTGAGAGGATTTGAAATATAACTCGAGGAAATGTTCTGTTTTTATTTATTTATTTATTGATTTATTTATTTTTTTATTTATTTCAAGTCTATTGAAAATCCTTACAGACTATTACACTTTTTATTTCAATTCAGAATTATTATTATTATGATTTCAATTAAAAAAATAAGTTAAAAAAGAGACAACATTGAAATTATTAATTAAATGAGTTTAATTGTAAAATTATATCATTTTTAATGGATTCCATACTCTTATTAAAATCTATATGAAGATACAGATTATTAAAATCAGTACAGATTCTACGAAATGGACCGAAGTTCGCGTAGTTAACTGTGTAATATTTTATATTTAAGAAATTTTGGTATCTTGTTGGACGAACAGGTACTTTTATGGAAAGTTTTTCTAGAAGAAATTGAGAGTTGATAACACCATTAATCAGCTTCAGGAGAAAGACAGCATTTAGCATTTTACGACGGCTTTTTAAAGTTGGTAATTTAATGAGTGCTAGGCGTTTTTCATAAGGTGGTAACCTTTAATTAGGATCCCATCCATTCCCTAAACCACGAAGACGAAATAAAAAAAGTTTTTTTGAACTGATTAAATCAGAATGTACAGCGTATTGAGGGTCCCATATTACAGATCCATATTCAAGAATTGAGGTAAACAATTGTTTGGTAACATATGGGTCAGAAAACTCTTTAGCCCATCGTTTGATAAATCCCAGGGTACATGTAGCTTTGATGTAATATGATTTCTGAAGTCCAATTTACAATCGAATACTATCCCTAAATCGTTAAAGGTATTGACTAGTTCAAGAGCAGCACCATTCATTGTATAAAATCCATTGGTTGGAGATGATCTAGTGAAGCACATATTTACATTTTTTAACATTCAGCTCCAAGAGGTTAAGTAGTTGATGTCCTCTTTGAAAAGTACTTCGTCTTCAATGTTATTAAATGATAAAAATATCTTAACATCGTCTGCATATATTAATGTGTTTGAATTTTTGATAACAGAAGGGAGATCATTTATAAAAAGAGTAAATAGGAGCGGCCCAAGATGACTACCCTGACTGCACATCAATAAAGTTAGATTGCGTATTCCCGAATTTAACGCACTGTTTTCTGTTTACCAAATTCGATTTAATCCAATTCAATAAAGATGAACTAAAACCATATTGATTAAGCTTATGAACGATTAAGTTATGATTTACTTTATCAAATGTCTTATTGAAATCGATATAAATGACGTCAGTTTGTTTGCCTACAATAAATCCATCATTTACCAGAGTTCATTTTTAGTTCGCGGCACTTAAAGTGTACGGACGTGCAGTCGGCAAATTATAAAAAATATTTGGAATATGTGTTTTATTACAACTAAAATAAAATAATAATAATAAAAAACAAAACAACTTAAACTTAATAAAGTTTAAAAAAGAAAAGAAAACTGCATAAAGACAGACAACAATCAAATAAATAAAAAAAATATAAAGGCCGTTAACCTAATTAATGAGTGAGCCAAGTGCAAGTGCTAATGAACGCAGACTGAGTTTTAATGATAGAAATGCTTACGTGATCATTACTTCAAAAGAATGTGAAACAGTTAATATAAATAAAAAAATTGATGACTCGCGTTATTTGACAGCGAAGCCTGCAAATCGGGTACGCTACGTTAGCGACCCAACAAGTGAAAAAAAAATCAGCAATAGTGCGAGTGGTCAAAATTTAAATAAGTGTGTAGGGCCAAATACAAATCTACCCCATACCCCTCTTTTGGGTAGTCATAAGAACATTGAAGATATTTTGCAATCACCGGACGTAAATAAGGAAACTACAACAATTAAAAAAAGTGCAGCGAAAACTGAGAGCAGTGAAAAAGTCCTCACAGGTATGGACCGTTATATCACAATAACGAAACGTAAGTCCAGCCCTAGAGAAGCCTCCACGTTGGAACCACATCCAAAACAGGCAAAAAATACCACTGACAACGCAAACCGTTTTGCAATTCTTGCAGAAAAAGAGAAAGAAGACAATACAGCTGCAAAAAAGAACTTCAAACCCCCACCACTGTACCTAAGAGAGCCCACTACCAATGCCTTGGTAACTAAGTTGACACAGCTTGTTGGCAAAGACAATTTCTACGTTGTTTCTCTATGAAAGGGTAATATTCAGGAAACCAAAATCCAAGCCAAAGATGAAAAGATTGTGAACAAGTTCGATACTGAAAAGAAAAACTACTATACTTATCAACTCAAAAGTGCAAAAGGTTTAAACGTAATCATTAAAGGCATTGACACTACTGTACCTACTAGCGATACTAAGAATTCCCTTCAATCTGAAGGGTATGAAGTCAAATCAATCCATAATATTTTAAATAAAAATAAAATTCCACAACCGCTTTTTAGAGTCGAAATAGAATTTAACTCGAACAATATAAGGAAAAAAGGTGACAATCATCCTATATATGGATTAAGGTATCTTCTAAACCGTCGAATATATGTAGAGGAACCCATTAAACGTAAAGGCCCCCCTCAGTGTTAAAATTGCCAAGAATTTGGGCACACAAAATCTTTCTGCAAATTACCGGCAGTATGCGTCAGGTGCGGAGACGTACACAGAAGCAGTGAATGTCCCCACCCGAAAACTGAAGTTTTTTTTTTTGAAGAAAATGCAGTAATTGCGGTGAAAACCACACTGCTAATTATCGAGGATGCAAAGTATACTTGGAACTCAAAGATAAAGCGGTGGTCAAAAGACCTACATATAATCAGTACCGTGAATCAAACTTCCCAAGTTTACGTCAGCCCACCATTCCACAACAGGCAAACTCCAAAAATGCTGCCCAAACCACAAGTAAATTTCCAGATGCTTTTTCATATGCTGACGCTCTAAAAGAAGGCATTCCAACTGCACATTCGAATTCCCAAAATTCAATTAATACTCTAATCCAAACTATGAGTAATTTTATGGCTAATATGCAGAACATGTTGCAACAGCTGCTGCAAAACCAAAATATGCTTATGCAGATTTTAGTAAATAAGACATGAACACCCTCAAAATGTGCTTTTGGAACGCGAACGGCTTAAGCCATCATAAAAACGAAGTAAAAAACTTCTTATATACTTACCAAATTGATGTCATGCTAATATCGGAAACACACTTCTCGGACAAAAACTGCTTTAGAATTAATGACTACTACACATATGACGCAAAACACCCTAGTGGTAGGGCATGCGGAGGGGCAGCTATTCTTGTTCACAAGGACATTAGGCACTTTCCATTGCCAGAATTCACCCAAGATTACATTCAAGCAACATCAATCAATTTACCCTACATTGGTGTTACAATATCAGCACTTTATTGTCCTCCAAGACACAACATTTGCAAAGATCAATTCCTCGATTACTTCAACACGCTGGGTCCGAAATTTATTGCAGCAGGTGATTATAATGCAAAACACACATTCTGGGGATCACGTCTCATTACTCCGAGAGGAAGACAGCTATTGGACGCAGTATCTTCGAACAGAATGGATGCCTTGTCTGCTGGTCATCCTACTTATTGGCCAACTGATCTAAACAAAATTCCGGATGTAATAGATTTTGCCGTAGTAAGAAATATTAGACGTGAAAATCTTCGTATGCACCCGTCATTGGATCTGTCTTATGATCACTCACCAACCATCCTAACATTTGTGCCTGATACAAACCTACTGGAGCAAAATTATCTTCAGACGAGGACAAATTGGCGGAAATACAAAATGTTCGTAAGCTCGCACCTGCCATCAAATATATCTTTGAAGTGTGAACAGGAAATTGAATCCGGCGTCCGCCAGTTTACTAACATCTTAACTGAAGCTGCTAGGGTATCTACATCCTCTACCCCTTTGGTAAGAAAACGAAAATTTCCCTGCTCTAATAACATAGAAGCACTGTTACGCCAAAAAAGGAATTTAAGACGCCAATGGCAAGAATATCGTTCCCCAGGTCTAAAGTTTCAACTTAATCAGTACCAAAGACTTCTGCGTGACGTTTTGCAGAAGCACAAAGAGTCGAACCTTGCAAAATTTGGACGCAACGAAAGACTCGGAGTACAGTTTATGAATGCAGTAAGGAAAATGAGGAGACCTACTTTGCATGAATCCCCTTTACGATTACAGCACGGTGATTGGGCAAAAAGCGCAGAACAGAAAGTGGACGCTTTTGCCAACTACTTAGAGAATGTTTTTACACCAAACAATTCTGTTTCTAGTATTGCCCCAGTTACAATCGACGATGTGGTTAGTAGGCCGATCAAGTTCCGGCTGTCTGCAGTGATTGCCGTCATCCAGAGCCTAAAGCCCAACAAATCACCTGGTTGTGACAAAATAACTGCGACAATGATTAAAAATTTGCCTACATCGTTATATTGTTCATCTTTAACTCTATGTTGCGAATAGGCTAATTTCCTGCATCTTGGAAATTATCTGATTTAGTGATGATACCTAAACCAGGCAAGGACGCAAGTATCATCATATCGTCCAATAAGTTTACTCCCAATACTTTCTAAGATGTTCGAAAAAATGCTGCTTAATAGTTTAATACCGCATATTGATGCCAACGCCATAGTTCCCGACCATCAGTTTGGTTTTAGGCGAAAACATAGCACGATTCAGCAAGTGCACAGAATTACCAATTTAATTAGACGTGCTTTTGAGAACAAGCAGTATTGCTCTGCGCTGTTTATTGATATATCTCAAGCCTTCGATAAGGTCTGGCACGAAGGACTTCTTTTTAAGATCACACAGTTTTTACCAAAGAATGTGCATAAATTGCTAAAAAGTTACTTATGGGATAGATATTTCCAAATTAAATCAAAAGATGT
The DNA here is from genome assembly GCA_936449025.2 of Sarcophaga subvicina. Taxonomy (NCBI): domain Eukaryota; kingdom Metazoa; phylum Arthropoda; class Insecta; order Diptera; family Sarcophagidae; genus Sarcophaga; species Sarcophaga subvicina. Next base: position 74,631,858 of record OW388080.2, on the reverse strand, counting down.
CACCTCTTCCCGCAGAAAGATATCTGCTGGCGTACCACAAGGAAGTATTCTAGGGCCGTTCCTTTACTTATTGTTCACTGCAGATATGCCTACAAGTTTAGTGACTCACACGTCTACTTTTGCGGATGATACGGCGTTTTTAAGTATTCATAGAGATTCTACAGTTGCGTCACAAAGACTTCAATCTCATGTTAGTGATTTGGAAAATTGGATGATGAAATGGAAGATAAAAGTCAATGTTTCTAAATGCATGCACATCACGTTTACACTGAGAAAGGGAAATTGTCCGCCCATCAAGATTAATGGTGTGACAGTACCAGAACATAGTAGTGTAAAATATCTGGGCATCCATCTCGTCCGTCCCCTTACCTGGCTCACCATATAGCTGCCAAAATTACCCAGATCAAACTCAGAACAGCACAGCTTTACTGGCTTATTGGACCTAAGTCAACCCTTGATTTAGAAATAAAACTGCTTTTGTATAAGTCAGTATTGAAACCTATTTGGCTTTATGGTATCCAACTGTGGGGAACAGCCTCACCATTCAATGTAGAGAAGCTTCAAAGGCGGCAATCTAGACTTCTTAGAATAATAACAGGTGCTCCTTGGTATATGAGAAACAGTAACATCCACAAAGATCTGAAGGTGCCCTTAGTTCGAGAGGAAATATAAATAGTAAGTGTCAATTACATCTCTAGGATTACAGAAGACGATTGGGATGTCTTGTAAGAGAATTACTTGTATTCGAGGGTCACAGACGTCTCAAAAGAGTTCAAACAAATGATTTGATCAGATAAATTTACTTTTGATGTGAACTTTTAGTTGTACGTTGCAGTGGCAATAACAACTTTTATTATATTTTAGGTTAAAATTTGAATACTTATTGTAAATTCTGAAAGGAAAGATTCAATAAATAATAATGAAAAAAAAAAAAAATTACCAGAGTTGTAAATTCAAGAAGATTTGTGATTGTTGATCGAGACTTACAGAATCCATGCTAGGAAGAAGATAAAATAGATGATGCCTGAAATGACAGTGTATCACATAAGAGATTATTGGCGTTAAATATAGATGATGAGTAGGTAGAAGCAAAAAATTCCGCAAACAAGTCACTAATTCTCTGAAGATTCATGACTACCAAGCTATAATATCTATATGATAGAAGGATAATCCGCTGCTCGACGTTAGTGGCATCATGGATAAAGAATTATTGAACTGAACCCAAACTGAATGAAATTCGTTATTTTTAAATTCAAATTGTGTGCTGTTAACGATAATTTTAGTTACGTGTCTATTGTATAACGATAATGATACATGATAAATGTTTGAACATTTAATTTGTTGTCCTTAAAACACTTTATATTTTGAAAGCGTTATAAATTACACAAATGACTCAGATGAAAACATTAACATGCATTGGAGGAGGAATAATCAAGCAACATTAAATGAATTAATGAGATTAATGGATACCATAAAGCCAACAAAAATTAAAATGAATATTTTAAGTCAAACAACATATTACGTCACAATTGGTAGTTTTTATTTGTTTAAATAAATTTGTTAAGCTTAACCATGAGATACTCTACATGCTGATGCTGTACTATGAATTGAAAAATTTGTCTGTAATATTCCTTTATAGTTAAGGATCTGGCTTGTCAACTGTTTGCCGGTTAAGTTAAGTTTTTCAGTTACCATAATCGACATCAAACACAAAATTTCTTTCCTTTAAAATCAACTTCGAAACTTCGAAAAATTAAAACGCATTTTTAAAATTGACTGAAAGTTTTAATAGCGCCTTTTTGGTCGTACATGTATAAATTTCATTTAAAGTACGAATATGAAGAGTCTAAAAAATACACGAATGAAAATGGGGAAGAAAAAAAAGCCACAAGATTGACCACTTTTCTGTCCATTGTTTCGCCATTTTCATGTTGTGTTATCTGCAAACATAGAATCTGTATTCATGACAAATTCGTGGGTGATTAACATAAATTTGTTCAGGGGAAAAAATTATTCTGGTAATTACCACATAAAAGGCTAAAAACATGAAAAAATTATTCCGTTGGGAAAAACATGTTTTTGTTGATAATGAGAATAATTTTCTTATGTATTCTCGGAAACAAACCCCTTACATGTTATGCTGTAATAACAGCTAACAAAATATTTTTTTTCTCTCTACTGATGTATGCGGAAGAAAGTATGGACTGACACATTAATAGCAATAAAATTATTTATTCTAAAACTTAGGATTTGAAATTCATGCGAATTGATAACCTACAGCTTATATTACAAAAACAAATCATAGCCACAGCATTTGCCCTTCCATAAATTTTGAGGTACCTTATGCATGTACTCTTGGATCGCAGTTGAGTCCATTTTCAAATGCTTTTTTTAATTTTAGTTAAAAGACAGTCAAGATATTTGGTTTGCAGCTTTTCCTGTAAACATTTCTTTTCAAATTCGCCAAAAAAGTTCAACTGACCTTAGTTATTGGACATTTAGATGAAGTCACCTTATTTTAGTAGGTAGTGAGTTAACTTATTAGTATTAGGTCATGGTAAAAACCCCGAGCAAGATATCTCCAACAAAACGAAATATAAAGAAAATATTTCTTCGGTGACATCCTCTCAACAGATTTCTGGCAAAAACTCTGAGAGTAAATAAAATTGTTATGAAAAGTTTCTCAAAGTTTCTCGTAATCCTGACTACAGCGTTGAAATGATCAATTATGTAAGTATGTTGGACATTTGGTAGGGTTTTGATATTTAGGTACAAATTCTATTCAAAGCAAACTGCGTGATTTTAGCATAATTCGACGATGTCAAATACGGCCAAAATGTGTATGTTTATGTCCTCCTTATGGTACCTTCGATTGCTTTTGTAAGCACAGAAAGATATTTGTTTACAAAAACTTGATGAGGAATGAAAAACAGTCCATATTTCATTTATTTACCTTACCTTAGGTTAAATTTTTAAAATCTTAAAACCAAGGTTGTAAATTGAACACGAACTATTTGAACTCTTTCGCTATTTAAGTATTGAGAAATACAAAGTTGTTAAAAAATTGTGGATTATATATACAAGAGTTTGTTTGGGAACCTTGCGAACTTTTCTGTGCAACCCAAGGCATTACTGCCAATTTCTGAAAATGAAAAATGGCGACTCTTCAAAGATCGTTTAAAAAATGTGCAGTAGAGCTTCTTAATAAACGAAACGAAACGAAAAACTATTCTATTAAAATTCTATATTGTGATGATAATACGATAATTACAGAAAGGAGCACTCTGAACAAAGTATATACAATAATGGACGATTTAATATGAAAAAAAGCTGCGACTAAGACAAAAAATGGCTTCGATGTTCTAGCTCTGTTTACTATTTTATGGTGCCAGAAATTGTAATTTCTATGAAAAACGTAATGCAAATTCATAATACTAATGGTTTTTGTAGACAAATTTTGTAGTTTTCTTATAGCAGAATGTTTAAAAAACAAGACGTTTCTATGAAAAGTTATCTTTATATTCCGACTGTTGCTATTAGAAATCAGTAGACATTCAAGAACTCGTTTATCTAGACGTTAGAGAAACCGGATATAATTTTTCCTTTAACGAATAGAGGCTAATAGTGACTATTTCACAAACTACTTGCTTTACTTGGATCTAAGAATTAAACAGAAACTATATTGTTACGAAAATGTATCATCGTTTAACATTAAAATGAGCAAAAACTACACAAACAAATACAATGAACTTGTTACAAGTAAACCAACAACATCAACAAGGGGATATGCAAGTAAGCTAGAAGGCAACAACAAACAAGGTGAACAAAATACACGAACAACAATGAAGTCGCGGTAGAGTTCTAAAGAAAGCGAAACCATGAACGTTCGACTTCAAGAACCTTCATCAGACTGTTTACGTGGGATATAAAAAGGTAAGACAAAGCAGGCAACCAGTAGTAAGAATTCGGTCAGTCTTGTGTGAAGAGGGCAGTCGTGGTTTGAAGATCGCCGTTGTAAAGATCTGGCGAACAATTGCTGTTGCTTACGCGAACAGATGTGTAAAGAAGAAGTAAGAACTAATCAAATTATTATTGTATTCATCAAGTTGTAAACGGTGGCACACAAAAGTAGTGCGAACAATAAAGAATTTAATTGAAACTAAACACAAATTTATTTTTATTTTGTTTGCAATCAACGAACTCATATTTTAAAAGTATTTAAAAAGGTATAACGGTAACAATATTATAAGATGATGTATATATGTATGTAACTTGTAAATATAAAAAGAAAATATAATGAAGTCTAGTCATACACATGGTCATTCGTAATATAGAGGATAAGCTTTGAACCAAGGAAAATCTGAACATGAGCAAGTGAATGGCTGGATTTAAGAGTACTAACGGTAATAAAACATACATAATTAGTCATTACAACCCTTCAGTCAGAATTATGAGCTAGCTCCTCATACACTAATGTTCCATGTGTCAATATTATACATGACTGGCATGCCCTACAGTTTAATGTCGATTCCGAACAATAGTTTTTGCCAGAAATCTGCTGAGATATTTGCGTTGAACTCTGCATCGAGGACTGATGTCGAATAAGCTATTATCAAGTACAGTCGTATAAGGCAGGATTGCATAGTACGTAATCATGCTTATGATGCATGATAAATGATTCATCCAAAATGTCATTATAATTCATCTTTAGTTTTATGCGAGCGGATATTAGACCGCTAAAAAAATTTTGTCAATTTATTTTGTATTTTGTGAGCATCTTTGTCAAATAATTTGAATTACATTGACGAGAATTACCATGACAAAGACTTTCAAATTAAAATTTTTTAATATTCCTTGTTGCCCATGAAGGTAAGCTTAGTGTATTTCATAGCACACAAAAAAGATAGAAAAACAAAGTAAACAAAAATTGAAATTTTTAGATTGTTTTGCGATGTTTTGTAGAACATTATTTAAATTAAAAATATGGTACCACAGTGATGAAAAAATATTCTGTGATATCGACCTTGATACATATTATTCTTTTGTAATTACTTTCGTATCAAATTTAGTGAACATATTCATGTTACTTGTGGGATAGAATATACCTTATGTTTTCATTTTATTTTTAAATATAAAAGTTTAATCGAAAAATTTTATCTTAACTTTCAAAAAGGGTTCAACCGAAACAAAAACATTAAAAATCTTGGTATAAGTCTTCTTTGATTGTTGATTCCGCTTTAAATTAATTTATGTGAACCGAGATTTATATAAAAAGCTGTATAGTTATAATATTGTTATGAAAATGGAAACTGCTCATTTTAACGTTAAACGATATTACACCGTTTCCATTTTCGTAACAATATGTTTATGTATACCGTTTTAAAGGAATACATACATAAATACATACATGTTCAAAATAGGTTTTAAAATATTTAAATAATCAATAAATTTGTGTGAAAAGTACAGAAAATAACTGCTTTTTCAATTAAAACAACAACAGGGTACGGGAACTATAAAAAGGATATTTTTGAGTTCTACTCAACTAAATGCGCAAGTTAGATTAAGTAGTAACTTGGTTGTATTAAATTTTTTGTATTATAATGAATATTTTTAAATTTTATTTCAAATATTTATGAGCTCGATTAAAATTGGATGGCATAAATTCCATCCAATCACATATGAAAGTTACACATCATGCCATCCATCAATTTAAACTGCAACCATTTCATTAATAACATCGTGTATGGTAGCATATTTAATTATTTAATTTTTTTCATTTATGAACTTAAATAAAATCACATAGTTATTAAATCATTTTGTGAAAAGTGGAGTATAAAAATATATTTTGAATTTTGTGTTCCTTGCAAAAACAAAAAAAAGTAAACAGCAGTGGGGGTAAAATCCAAAATAAAATATTTTAATTGAAATCGATCGACCTATAATGCAAATTGTTATAATATTGAGTAAAACTTAAAATGCAGCACTGTCATAAGTGTGTTTAGTGAGCATATTACAATTAACCGAACACTTTTTGTTGATATTTGACAACTTAAATATCAACTACGACAAAAAAAAAACAATAAAACAAAATTAAAACAATGTTGTTGAAACAACCAGTTGTTTTGTTTACCAGCTGTCAAATTAATATTGAATAAGCAGCTGAACTGCGTATATTATTATGCCTGAACACTTAAAATATTGTGCTCAATTAACCGAATATTGACTCAATAAAGGTGCATATCAGAACAAAGTATTAAATTGTTTTCTGACTACTATACTCTGGTGGGTAATGAGCATAACTGTCGCTGCTAAACTGATTGTGAGTAAGAGATCAGCAACTACTAGTATTTATACGTTATCTGGCAGGTAAGCGACAATCAAATCAAAACTGGTTGGCATCCACTTAAAGCCGTTTGATGGACTCTCGCTATAGCGTTCTGTTATTCTCAAATAGGTTTCTGGCCACAGAACGCAAGTGTGTAGCATATAAACTTGCTAAAGCTGGCACACTCTTAACGAATGCCTATCTTTACTTGAAATTAGGTACTCTTCCTACCTCAGTCGGATTGTCCATTAGACAAAGGTATTCATCTGGCTTAAATTACAGAGATTCGATGAAAGTATTCGACTTTTAAAATGCAATATTACATCAAAAGAAAATCATTTTTTATAAATCTTTCTTCTTTTGAGATTTAATTCAACATATTTCCTCAGTTGTTGTTACCGTTAAAGAAGTAGACATCTTTTCGACGCAGGCTTAAATAAATAATACAAACTTTTTAATGACATCCATTACTACTGTAGAACACCATAGTCATTTTGACGATTTTATGCCCCAAAAATATCATATTTAGGATTTGACGATTTATGCCCTTATTTTGACTATATTTGGAAATTTACAACTTTAGCACATTAAAAGCCTCTTTAAGCGTTGTATTTGCTTTGCAGTTATTAGTATTTCAAATTTAGATTAGTAATAACGAGGAATAAAGTATTATATTTTTAAGTTACTTTCGAATACTTGTGATGATTTTCCTGTATTTTATACCTTTTTCATCCCTTAAAAGCCAAAAAATTACAACCTCTGCACGTAGGGAGTTCTACATACGAACAGTCCGACTAAAGAACACATTTTGTCTGTAATGCAGTGTGCGATCGACTACAAACGAAGGTGCTCATCGAGAAATGCGAGTGTTACGTGATTCTTGATAATAAGTCCCTTATTTCGCTCGAGCAAAGTTCGTTGTGATAGCGATGGAACAGTGATTCACAACCCACATTGCAACGATGCTCCAACGAATCAAAGGAGTTCAATACACTACCGTCATTAACGAGTAACTTCGCCTTCTCCTGTACGCGGTCGAGAAGTCTCAAAATAGACGTTGAGGCCTATACATGAGGCTTGTATTCCATTCTCTTTCGGATATATGTAAGTGGTGTTAATAGTAAGAAGATCAGATGAAGTGAAGTATTTCTTGCACCGTCATAAGAAGCTAAGGCAATGTGTCGGTTCCAGCGAATATCAAACTGAATATTCATGTTCAGAACGTCAAGAGCTTCTGACTCCCTTATATTTACACCAATAATATATTTATATGAAAATTTTCCCAAAAATCTGTCGTTCTATAAACTGGGATCAAAAAAAAATTTTTGCAATAAACTTTAAAAACGAGTGTTTTATACAATGTATTTGTATGTTAAAAACATATAGTAGGTACATAGTTAAACATATATGTATATATTATTATGTTAGAATTAAACATTTTAATCAAATCTGATACAATACTAAAGTCGATACATTTACGATTGCTAAGTTTTAAAGAATTTAGTTTAATTTAAATTAACTTAATACTCTCTCTGCACATTAGCTGAAGAATGTGATAATACTAATATTTTTTAATATATTTAGTCAAGGCTCCAACCCTCATCTTCATTTCTGATTTTTTTTCCAAAAACCAAGAAGTCTTATATCATTTTCGGGAAAAAATTGTTTAAGGTTTAAACAATCTATCCCAGTGTTGTTTATTGACACATAAGCGCAGCAATAACATTACATATATACATACATAATTGGCCATTACAACCCTTCAGTCAGGATTATGGCCTAGCTTCTCACACCACTCATGTTGTGTGTGTTAATTTTATACATGAGTGGCGGGACCTACAGTTTAAGGTCGACTCCGAACGACAGATTTTTGAGAAACTTTTCATGGCATTTTTTATTTACCCTCTGAGTTTTGCCAGAAATCTGCTGAGATGAAGTCCTGGGGTTTGAAACGTGGCATTTGGTCTAATAAGCCAACACTGGCTTTGTTTCAGTCTAGCTAAACAGGTTATTGGTCGTCTGTATCTAATCTAATTTGACTAATTAGTCGCCTATCGTTGAATCATAATTTTTCTCAAGATGTGTCCTTGTCTTTCCTTCTTGTGATGTTTGTGGTTGATGATATTGTTACGTTTTTACCTTTTTAAAAACGTTTAGAATATTAGTTCGATGATTGCAAACAAAATAAAAATAAAGTGGTGTTTAGTTTTAGATGAAACTCTTTATTGTTCGCACTAATTTTATGTGGCAATGTTACAACTCCAACAATAATTGCTTGTTCACTATTCTACTTTATACTTCTGTCCGGCAAACACTAACAACTCTTCGATAGATCTTCACAACAGCGATCTTCAAACTACGACTGTTTACTTCGCACGCAATGCGTCACACAAGTCTGACTGAATTCGTACTCACGGATTGTCTGCTTTGTCTTGCCATGTTATATGCCCACAAAATCAGTCTGATGAACGTTCTTGAAGCTGAAGGTTCTGGTTTTCGCCTTATCGAGAATTATATCGCGACTGCTTTGTTTTTTGTATATTTTGTTCACTTTGTTTGTTGTTGCGTTTCGTTATCTATCACCTTCTCTTTCTTACTCATGGTCTTTGTTTTTGTAACTTTTGCTTATTCATACTAATGTAACAATATATTCTTTCAGGACAGCGATCAGAAAGCTTCTTGGATGCGTTATTTTTTGATAAATTGAAATCATTTGAATCTTAAAATTCGTAAACGATGGCGGGTTTTTTCGCTGCCTCCGGCATATAAATTTGAATTCCTCGTATTTATATTTACACACTTTAACTAACCATTATACAACGGCATCACTAAACATAAATGTTCATATTCTCAAATTGCTTCATTTGTCAGACCATTTTTGGATTTCACTGTGGTGCTTTGTTTTATATTTTATTTTAAGGGCACACGTATACAGGCTTTTTTCATTACTAACTGATTACCAATGTAAACATAAAGGAAAAACCATGTAAACTTAAAAAAAAGAAAAAAATTTGAAACAACATACAAAAGACACCTTTTCGCGAGCATAGATAATGAGATTTACAAAATGAAACAGTGTGTTGCGTGAGTTGATGTGAAAAGTTGACATTTCCATTATAATTCATATGACTGATGAAGTCAATTCTCAAGGTTATCAGCAGGATTAGAGAGAAGTTTTAAATTTGAAATTTGCAAGTGGCGGGTGGGGTTTATTGTCCAAATATTAATCGATTTTAATTAAAATTATTGCCATAAAAGGCAATGAGCGTATGCGGTATATATGAGCGGTATAAACATTTCGGAAATTATCAGGAAAACACAATCTTTTTAGCATTACATTGTATGACAATCAGCTTTGGCACAACAATTGGTTATTTGGAGTTTTTAATCGAATATTGAAAGATTCTAAAATGATAATTTATAGAGTCCTTGTTTTTGCTGAGGTCGACTTTTACAAAACACAATAGACATGGCCTCTATCTTCATGCAATGCAATGAAAGTTACAGGAGGAGGGAAGGAAAGAGTAGTGTTCATGATTATCTTTTTATTTATTTCTTCAAATGATCCACAAATTTAACAAAATGTTACAGTTAGAGTGTATGTCGCGAATCTTTGCATCACACTGGTAAATTAGCACACAAATGGGGCAATCGCTAAAACTTTATATCACAAGTTATCCGAAATGTGTGCCATAATACAATGTTTGTTAGCGTTAAATTGCGAAGTTTGTTGTGAAAGTGTATTAGTTTAGACAGTCATAAGCTTTAGTCAATGTTTTCTAACTTTTTTAAATTAACAAAACATGAGTACATATAGTTTTAAATTAAAGCTGGTGTCTTTACGGAATTTAAAATAATATTTTTTTATTTTTATTTCTAATAGATTTAAATGAAATTATTATATAAATTTAGAATTACTTATGTTTTCAGTTAAATTCCTTATAGTGTTTTCACACCAAAATTTAAAACCTGATTTTAGCATTAAAACCATAATCAGCTGATTTTGCGTTCACACTGGAAGTTTTCTTAAAACTGGTTTTAAATTCATGACATTTATGAGTGCGCATCAGCTGTTTTTGTTTTGATTTCGTCTTTTTTGCTTATTTATGTTTTGTTAGTTTTCGGGGTGGGTTTTTATTATTTTACACATTTCGATTAATAATTAAATATTTACAAATTTTTAAAATTTTTATTGAAGAAATTAAAAATATTCCAAATTTTCCCTATTTTAATACAAAATAAATGATTATTTACATTTATTTATTTATTTACAGCTGTTTCTGTTTTTATTTTGTTTTCATCAGAGCTGGTAGCTCTGATTTAGTACATTTAGTATTTCAAAACAAGGTTGTATTTCATAAAACCTACTTAAAACCAATTCAAAACTGGTTTTATATTTGGTTTCAACGCTAATACCAACTTTTGCGTTAAAACCACTCGGTGTGAAAACACTATTACCTTATTGCATAAGTTCGAATTAATTTTTATGAAATAAAATTAATTCAATGTGAGTTGTAGCCGTAGTCAAGTAGGTAGTGTGGTGGCGGTGGTAGGTAAAAAGGCTTGAACAAAACGAAATATAAAAAAATATTTCTGCGTCAATTACCTCTCAGCAAATTTTTGCCGAATTTCTGTCGTTCGAAGTCGACTTTAAACTGTATTTCCCGCTGGTTATGGATAAACTTAACACACACAATATAAGTTGTGTGAAAAGCTAGGCCGTATTCCTGACTGAAAGGTTGTAATGACCAGTTATGTATGTATGTATGTAATAAGTAGTCCACAATGTTGTGTGCGAATTCTAATACGGTGTCCAGATATGGACCTTTATTGAGCTCAATATTTCATATAAAGTGTCAATTAATAATTGCGCAATAAATACGCAAATTATAATAATATTGAGTAAAACTTAAAAGGCAGCACGGTCATAAGTATGTTTAGTGAGCATATTACAATTAATCGAACACTTTTTGTTGATATCTGTGTAGTCAAATAATTAAACAAACAAAAAAAAAACAATGTTGTTAAAACAACCACCTGTTTTCTTTACCAGATGTCAAATGAATATTGAATAAGCAGCTGAACTGGATACTTAAAATATTGTACTCAATTAACCGAATATTGACGCAATAAAAGTGCATGTCTGAACATAGTATAACTCTATTTCTTATTTTACTTAAAATATTCACTCTTCAGCAAACCATTCACTGACCTACAGCAAGCCTCTGATTCTGTTTGTGATGGGAGGGACAATTTTAATGCGCGAGAAATTGAATTTTGTTTGCTGGCTCATTATTTATTTATTTATTTATTTTATTTATTAATCATAGCACAACAAGATAATAATCTTATAAATGAAAGTGAAAAGTGGGAGGACATCAAATAGGAAAAAGTAATTACAAATCGCTCATTATATGAGTAATGAATTGTTTGAAGTACAGTATAAATAAAAATGAATAAGAACATGTTTTAACCTCAGGAAATAGCAATCGATACAAGAAAATTAGGATAAGAAGATGAGTATATGTAAAAAACTAAATTAGGAAAGATACAAATATAAAGAAAAATACAAACAAGGAAATATATTCATATAATGAGATACAATGAAACTTAAATAATAAGTTAGAAAAATGAAAATAATTAATCACTAATAAAAATGAAGAGTAAAAATTTATAAACAATCAAAATATGTTACAAACTACTTAAACAGATTCTATAACTCCTTTTTGAACTTAGTTGCATTGCCTATGTTCTGAATATAATTATGTAGTGCATTCCAAAGACTGATGGTGTGTATAAAGAACTGTCGTTTCGACAAAAGAGTCCTATGCCTTAATTGGATAATTTTCCTACCGCGGTTGGATCTAGCAAATCTAATCCTGCTAAATAAGTATACTGGCTGTTCCAAAGTAATAATCTTATGGAGGAGAATTAGGCACTTAATATTCAATAGATTATCGAAATGAATACCACATATCTGGTAAGAAAATTGTGAAATATGGTCCCGACGTCCCTTAATAAATACATATCTGGCTATGTTATTATAAGCCAAGTTGAGTTTCCGCCAATCATCCGCATCACAGTTTGCGAAAATTTCCGATCCATATAAAAGAACAGGAATCAAAAACGTTTTTGCCAGTTGCAGGCGTATAGCAAAAGGAGTCGAATCTATAACAGCCCATAAGTTCCTAAGCATACCATAAACTTTACCAACGATGACATTAATGTGGCAAGACCACGTTAGCCGACCATTAAAGATAACACCCAGATTAGATGCCGATTCAATAAAATCAATTTAATTCCCCCTGATAATAATTTCCGGCACGTCAAACGCTCTCTTAGTCCTGGAGAGCAATAAACATTTCGATTTAGAGGGATTTATACAAAGTCCATTAGCACTAGCCCAGTTGTCAATTTTCCGTAAATCATGGTTAATCGTATCTACATATAGTCGGATATTATCAATACAAGCGCTCCTATAGAGCTGAACGTCATCAGCGTACATATGTACGCTACAATTATCCAAAAAATCAGGTAGGTCGTTAATGTATATACAGAACAAAAGGGGCCCTAGAATTGATCCCTGAGGAATACCTCTTCCAACGTGTACCGAATTCGAGATGTTGCCGTTTAGGTAAACTCGTTGAGATCTGTTAATGAGATAGGAACGTATAAGGCTGCAAGCTGAATTAGAAAAATGAAAGAGGGTCTGTAGGTTTCTCAATAATATTCTGTGATCAACTGTATCAAAAGCCTTAGTGTGATCCAAAAGAACCAAAAACGCTATGTAATTTTCATCCAGCTTCAACCTAAGGTCATCAACTACTTTGACTAAAGCAGTAGTGAAGCTCCTAGCTTTCATAAATCCCGACTGTTTATCAGATAAAAAATTATTACTCGTGAGATAATCGTTCATTTGTCTAGCTATGAGGTTTTCCACAACTTTGGACAGGAACGGAAGAATGGCAATTGCCTGAATTCATTGTTAGATTTAGCAGTGGGAATGATTTTCAACTGTTTCCATTCATCAGGGAAGGAGGACATAGTTAAAACTGAATACGGTAAAAGTCTATGTGACAAAGCTTTTAAAAACAGAGGATCTAAGTCATCAGAACCAACCGCATTCGATTTCACCGAAGATAAGCATTCCAAATCCTCGAGCTGATTCACACAACGAAAACTAAAGGGGTTTTCTAGCGGAACAAAACAAAGGTCATCATATATGTTACTGTCACATTAATATTAACAAATTTGTCATTCAGACCGTTTACATCGACATCAGGAGAAGAATTATGGCATTTATGTCCAATACCAATATCGCGGATTACCTTCCATTTAGCTTTATTATCTAATGCGGAAGCGAACTTCCTGCCGTAAAACAATGTTTTTGCAATTTTAATGTGTTTGGTAACCTCACTACGAGCGGCTTTATGAACGGCTTTCAGATCATCCATTCTGAATCTCTTCCATCGCCGATAGGCAATGTCGCGCTTATCAATTAATGCTTTAATTTCAGCATTAAACCACGGTTGGTGTTTGGCTTTAACAAGTTTTGTTTTGATAGGAACACAACTGTCATATAGCAGACGCACATTTTCCTGAATTAGTGCCACCTGGTCGTTTACAGTACCCAGTGAGTAGATTTGATCCCAACAGATATCATCAACACTTCTGTTCAAAACTGTAAAATCGATACTTTTAAAATCACGGTATGTAATATACCTGTCCTCATGACTCGTAGACAGATTATAAGTTAAGAAGAGAAGATCATGATAGGAAAAGCAAGAGGCTGAAATTTGATCATATAACAGTACCTTAGTCATATCATTAACAAATACTAGATCGATTAGACTACTGGAAGAAGAATGGAAGTGAGTTGGCAAGGACACATTCACAGGATTAAGATGGAGAGACAACATTGAATCAGATAGCGCATTATCAAGTAAGAGATTATTATTAAAGTCACCAATAATAATAATGTCATCATATTGAATAGAAATTTCCTCAAGAATAGAAATAAAGGGATCAAAGTTTATATTAGAATTCGGTCTATAGACACTACCTAATAAAACTTTCTTCTTATTGGTGGATGAAATATCAAGAAATAAATATTCTATTTGACTACCAATTTCTGTTAATAATTTTACCTTGCACGGAATACCGTTTCGAACATAAATTGCAACTCCGCCACCTTTTGCCCTGGTTGCTATATTGTTAACTAAGATCTTCCTGTCTGACCGGAAAAGCCTAAAGCCCTGTAGATTGTACACCGAATCCTGAACTTCCAGAGGAAACCAAGTTTCGGAAACGCAAAAAATATCGATTCCTGCTGCCACAAATAAACGCCTAAATTCATCAATTTTATTGTTCAGACTCTGTGCATTTATATGAACAATGTTGAGACCAGTTCTTTGTTTGGCTAAAACTCTAATCATGTTGTACACACAGTCTCTGGAATAAGGGCTGTTAGAGTTCATCAGATTGTACGTAAGTTGTGGCAATGCAATCATTAGCGTGTCGTTAATAATATGTTATCTATTAGTATGAGTGGTGTAGGAAGTCACTGAAGTTTCTAGTGTGAAGTTTACTTATATTTTTGGTTCATTAATTTTTTAATCAATATTTTAAGATATTTTTGATAAAATATGGGAAAATATCGCGATTTATAGGAGAGTTTGAGAGGAAATGCATATGTGTTAGAACGGTGTCAGAAATACTTGATTTTGTCTGAAAATATGTGTCATTTAGTATATCCGACCGAATATAAAATGCAACGCTTAAATATTTAAAGCTTGTCGATTTTGCACAGGGACAAAAATAGATTTCAATCTAATGTCCATAAACCCTACAGCCTCTTTCCTCTCTCACAACTTAACTTGAAATTCTAGGCTTTTTATGTGGTTGAAACAAAGAATTAAATTTATAATATGAAGACTGTTCATATTGATTTGAAGATGACCCAAACTATTGCCCACACAGAGTTTTGTAATAATGTTAAAAATTACATTAAATTTCAATTCCACTTGTTGCGAACACATGAAGAGAATTGTTTTAATTGAAATTATTTTCATTCGATTACATCCAAACAAAGATTTCGAAATTTGAGTCTACTTTGGTTTATAACTAGTATTTTAGTACAGCATATAGTGCTTAAGTGGGTAATTCTTGCATCTAAATCCTACACCTGCGAACAAATAGCCACATGCCATTTAAGCTGATAGAAATCTATTTATCTCATTGACATTGGCTTCCTATTCACTGGAATGCTGTCTCGATCATCTTCTACAACTCCACGTATCACTTTGGGATCCTATGGTAACGTTAGCTATGCAGAGAATCAGGTCGTTGACAGGCCTGAGATCTGCACCAGGCCAGATTAACGGAAGAAGAGTTTCATGAATTTTCGAAAGGCGAACATTGGTGGATTGCATGTTTTCTATCTGCAATCAATTATCTGAGATTAAGTTGCCTCAGTGAGTTACGTCTTCTGAATGGCACACAGTGCAGCCTCTAACTCGAATAGAATAAAACCAACTTCAACGTCTTGTTACTTTTTCCAATAAATCGTTAATGGTGAATATTGGCTCAAGACTATTTTATCCGCAGAACTGCATGACTTAATATTGTTAAGATTTTACCTTTTTAAATATGTTTCGTTGATTGCAAACAAAATAAAAATAAATTGGTGTTTAATTTCAATTAAATTCTTTATTATTCTCACTACTTTTGTGTGTCACTATTTACAACTTGACGAATACAACAATAATTGGTTGTTCGTTATTATCCTTTGCTTACAACACAGATCTTTTCAACGGCGATCTTCATACCACGACTGTTCTCTTCACATGCAACGCGTTTGTCTGAATTCTTACTACTCGTTGCCTGCTTTGTCTTACCTTTTTATATACGCAAGTAATTAGTCTGATGAAGATCCTTGTAGTCGAACGTACGGGGTTTCGCCTTCTCGAGAACTCTATCGCAACTTCATTGTTGTTTGTGTATTTTATTCACATTGCTTATTTTTGCGTTCTCGCTTACTTGTCTATCCCCTTTTCTTTCATACTGACGTTGTTGGTTTACTTGTAACAAGCTCGTTGTATTTGTTTGTGTAGCTTTTGTTTATCGTTGTAATGTTAAACGATGGTACGCCGTTTCCCTTTTCGTAACAATATATTCCCATAAAAAGATATCTAAAAACGTTTAATCTCACGAATGAGGGAGGACGCTTTTCGGTAAGAAAGTTGTCACAAATTGACATATATAATCTTACGCGTTTATAAACGGGAAATGCTTAGAAGTGAGACGCATATATCGAATGACTTTCAGTACGTTTTAAGCAAATATCAAAATCACATAAGTTACAGTGCTACTAAGCGGAAAACTATTATATCTGGTGTGTTTATATCCCCGAAATACTGTATTTTATTTAAAATGATGTTTCTCCTTAATAGTGTTTAAGGATCTTCAAATAAATTATAATTTAATATTTAAAATTGGGCACTAAAAACAATGTTAGTGAAGACCAAACTTTTTACGTAATAAAAGGACCGGGCGAGTGTGATGATAATATTCAAATAACTTTATTACTTCACTTTTTACTTAATCCTAACATTTCTATATACTTAATTCTAACTGTGTAAATCTATTCAGCAACTCCGTTGCTTATTTATTTGCCTATTTATTACATTCTAAATGGTTATTGAACTTAAAATTAACTTAACATTAGGGTAGTTCAATATTACTTATTATAAAAAATTCATTATTATTAAAAATAAAAATATAGAAAATAGATATTGAAATGATACAACACAAAGTTTTAAATTTTTTTGCATACAACGTCTGCCTCAATTAGTTAGTGTGTCAAATATGTGGGTGAATAATCCGCTTAAAATTAAAGTTGTTGTTGCAGAGTGAAAATTTTAAAAAAATTATAAATAAAATTACTGTGATTCCTAATCCAGCAATTCAGAAATCATATTTTCTGTTCAAAACTGTAAAATCGATACTTTTAAAATCACGGTATGTAATATACCTGTCCTCATGACTCGTAGACAGATTATAAGTTAAGAAGAGAAGATCATGATAGGAAAAGCAAGAGGCTGAAATTTGATCATATAACAGTACCTTAGTCATATCATTAACAAATACTAGATCGATTAGACTACTGGAAGAAGAATGGAAGTGAGTTGGCAAGGACACATTCACAGGATTAAGATGGAGAGACAACATTGAATCAGATAGCGCATTATCAAGTAAGAGATTATTATTAAAGTCACCAATAATAATAATGTCATCATATTGAATAGAAATTTCCTCAAGAATAGAAATAAAGGGATCAAAGTTTATATTAGAATTCGGTGTATAGACACTACCTAATAAAACTTTCTTCTTATTGGTGGATGAAATATCAAGAAATAAATATTCTATTTGACTACCAATTTCTGTTAATAATTTTACCTTGCACGGAATACCGTTTCGAACATAAATTGCAACTCCGCCACCTTTTGCCCTGGTTGCTATATTGTTAACTAAGATCTTCCTGTCTGACCGGAAAAGCCTAAAGCCCTGTAGATTGTACACCGAATCCTGAACTTCCAGAGGAAACCAAGTTTCGGAAACGCAAAAAATATCGATTCCTGCTGCCACAAATAAACGCCTAAATTCATCAATTTTATTGTTCAGACTCTGTGCATTTATATGAACAATGTTGAGACCAGTTCTTTGTTTGGCTAAAACTCTAATCATGTTGTACACACAGTCTCTGGAATAAGGGCTGTTAGAGTTCATCAGATTGTACGTAAGTTGTGGCAATGCAATCATTAGCGTGTCGTTAATAATATGTTATCTATTAGTATGAGTGGTGTAGGAAGTCACTGAAGTTTCTAGTGTGAAGTTTACTTATATTTTTGGTTCATTAATTTTTTAATCAATATTTTAAGATATTTTTGATAAAATATGGGAAAATATCGCGATTTATAGGAGAGTTTGAGAGGAAATGCATATGTGTTAGAACGGTGTCAGAAATACTTGATTTTGTCTGAAAATATGTGTCATTTAGTATATCCGACCGAATATAAAATGCAACGCTTAAATATTTAAAGCTTGTCGATTTTGCACAGGGACAAAAATAGATTTCAATCTAATGTCCATAAACCCTACAGCCTCTTTCCTCTCTCACAACTTAACTTGAAATTCTAGGCTTTTTATGTGGTTGAAACAAAGAATTAAATTTATAATATGAAGACTGTTCATATTGATTTGAAGATGACCCAAACTATTGCCCACACAGAGTTTTGTAATAATGTTAAAAATTACATTAAATTTCAATTCCACTTGTTGCGAACACATGAAGAGAATTGTTTTAATTGAAATTATTTTCATTCGATTACATCCAAACAAAGATTTCGAAATTTGAGTCTACTTTGGTTTATAACTAGTATTTTAGTACAGCATATAGTGCTTAAGTGGGTAATTCTTGCATCTAAATCCTACACCTGCGAACAAATAGCCACATGCCATTTAAGCTGATAGAAATCTATTTATCTCATTGACATTGGCTTCCTATTCACTGGAATGCTGTCTCGATCATCTTCTACAACTCCACGTATCACTTTGGGATCCTATGGTAACGTTAGCTATGCAGAGAATCAGGTCGTTGACAGGCCTGAGATCTGCACCAGGCCAGATTAACGGAAGAAGAGTTTCATGAATTTTCGAAAGGCGAACATTGGTGGATTGCATGTTTTCTATCTGCAATCAATTATCTGAGATTAAGTTGCCTCAGTGAGTTACGTCTTCTGAATGGCACACAGTGCAGCCTCTAACTCGAATAGAATAAAACCAACTTCAACGTCTTGTTACTTTTTCCAATAAATCGTTAATGGTGAATATTGGCTCAAGACTATTTTATCCGCAGAACTGCATGACTTAATATTGTTAAGATTTTACCTTTTTAAATATGTTTCGTTGATTGCAAACAAAATAAAAATAAATTGGTGTTTAATTTCAATTAAATTCTTTATTGTTCTCACTACTTTTGTGTGTCACTATTTACAACTTGACGAATACAACAATAATTGGTTGTTCGTTATTATCCTTTGCTTACAACACAGATCTTTTCAACGGCGATCTTCATACCACGACTGTTCTCTTCACATGCAACGCGTTTGTCTGAATTCTTACTACTCGTTGCCTGCTTTGTCTTACCTTTTTATATACGCAAGTAATTAGTCTGATGAAGATCCTTGTAGTCGAACGTACGGGGTTTCGCCTTCTCGAGAACTCTATCGCAACTTCATTGTTGTTTGTGTATTTTATTCACATTGCTTATTTTTGCGTTCTCGCTTACTTGTCTATCCCCTTTTCTTTCATACTGACGTTGTTGGTTTACTTGTAACAAGCTCGTTGTATTTGTTTGTGTAGCTTTTGTTTATCGTTGTAATGTTAAACGATGGTACGCCGTTTCCCTTTTCGTAACAATATATTCCCATAAAAAGATATCTAAAAACGTTTAATCTCACGAATGAGGGAGGACGCTTTTCGGTAAGAAAGTTGTCACAAATTGACATATATAATCTTACGCGTTTATAAACGGGAAATGCTTAGAAGTGAGACGCATATATCGAATGACTTTCAGTACGTTTTAAGCAAATATCAAAATCACATAAGTTACAGTGCTACTAAGTGGAAAACTATTATATCTGGTGTGTTTATATCCCCGAAATACTGTATTTTATTTAAAATGATGTTTCTCCTTAATAGTGTTTAAGGATCTTCAAATAAATTATAATTTAATATTTAAAATTGGGCACTAAAAACAATGTTAGTGAAGACCAAACTTTTTACGTAATAAAAGGACCGGGCGAGTGTGATGATAATATTCGACTAACTTTATTACTTCACTTTTTACTTAATCCTAACATTTCTATATACTTAATTCTAACTGTGTAAATCTATTCAGCAACTCCGTTGCTTATTTATTTGCCTATTTATTACATTCTAAATGGTTATTGAACTTAAAATTAACTTAACATTAGGGTAGTTCAATATTACTTATTATAAAAAATTCATTATTATTAAAAATAAAAATATAGAAAATAGATATTGAAATGATACAACACAAAGTTTTAAATTTTTTTGCATACAACGTCTGCCTCAATTAGTTAGTGTGTCAAATATGTGGGTGAATAATCCGCTTAAAATTAAAGTTGTTGTTGCAGAGTGAAAATTTTAAAAAAATTATAAATAAAATTACTGTGATTCCTAATCCAGCAATTCAGAAATCATATTTTCTGTTCAAAACTGTAAAATCGATACTTTTAAAATCACGGTATGTAATATACCTGTCCTCATGACTCGTAGACAGATTATAAGTTAAGAAGAGAAGATCATGATAGGAAAAGCAAGAGGCTGAAATTTGATCATATAACAGTACCTTAGTCATATCATTAACAAATACTAGATCGATTAGACTACTGGAAGAAGAATGGAAGTGAGTTGGCAAGGACACATTCACAGGATTAAGATGGAGAGACAACATTGAATCAGATAGCGCATTATCAAGTAAGAGATTATTATTAAAGTCACCAATAATAATAATGTCATCATATTGAATAGAAATTTCCTCAAGAATAGAAATAAAGGGATCAAAGTTTATATTAGAATTCGGTGTATAGACACTACCTAATAAAACTTTCTTCTTATTGGTGGATGAAATATCAAGAAATAAATATTCTATTTGACTACCAATTTCTGTTAATAATTTTACCTTGCACGGAATACCGTTTCGAACATAAATTGCAACTCCGCCACCTTTTGCCCTGGTTGCTATATTGTTAACTAAGATCTTCCTGTCTGACCGGAAAAGCCTAAAGCCCTGTAGATTGTACACCGAATCCTGAACTTCCAGAGGAAACCAAGTTTCGGAAACGCAAAAAATATCGATTCCTGCTGCCACAAATAAACGCCTAAATTCATCAATTTTATTGTTCAGACTCTGTGCATTTATATGAACAATGTTGAGACCAGTTCTTTGTTTGGCTAAAACTCTAATCATGTTGTACACACAGTCTCTGGAATAAGGGCTGTTAGAGTTCATCAGATTGTACGTAAGTTGTGGCAATGCAATCATTAGCGTGTCGTTAATAATATGTTATCTATTAGTATGAGTGGTGTAGGAAGTCACTGAAGTTTCTAGTGTGAAGTTTACTTATATTTTTGGTTCATTAATTTTTTAATCAATATTTTAAGATATTTTTGATAAAATATGGGAAAATATCGCGATTTATAGGAGAGTTTGAGAGGAAATGCATATGTGTTAGAACGGTGTCAGAAATACTTGATTTTGTCTGAAAATATGTGTCATTTAGTATATCCGACCGAATATAAAATGCAACGCTTAAATATTTAAAGCTTGTCGATTTTGCACAGGGACAAAAATAGATTTCAATCTAATGTCCATAAACCCTACAGCCTCTTTCCTCTCTCACAACTTAACTTGAAATTCTAGGCTTTTTATGTGGTTGAAACAAAGAATTAAATTTATAATATGAAGACTGTTCATATTGATTTGAAGATGACCCAAACTATTGCCCACACAGAGTTTTGTAATAATGTTAAAAATTACATTAAATTTCAATTCCACTTGTTGCGAACACATGAAGAGAATTGTTTTAATTGAAATTATTTTCATTCGATTACATCCAAACAAAGATTTCGAAATTTGAGTCTACTTTGGTTTATAACTAGTATTTTAGTACAGCATATAGTGCTTAAGTGGGTAATTCTTGCATCTAAATCCTACACCTGCGAACAAATAGCCACATGCCATTTAAGCTGATAGAAATCTATTTATCTCATTGACATTGGCTTCCTATTCACTGGAATGCTGTCTCGATCATCTTCTACAACTCCACGTATCACTTTGGGATCCTATGGTAACGTTAGCTATGCAGAGAATCAGGTCGTTGACAGGCCTGAGATCTGCACCAGGCCAGATTAACGGAAGAAGAGTTTCATGAATTTTCGAAAGGCGAACATTGGTGGATTGCATGTTTTCTATCTGCAATCAATTATCTGAGATTAAGTTGCCTCAGTGAGTTACGTCTTCTGAATGGCACACAGTGCAGCCTCTAACTCGAATAGAATAAAACCAACTTCAACGTCTTGTTACTTTTTCCAATAAATCGTTAATGGTGAATATTGGCTCAAGACTATTTTATCCGCAGAACTGCATGACTTAATATTGTTAAGATTTTACCTTTTTAAATATGTTTCGTTGATTGCAAACAAAATAAAAATAAATTGGTGTTTAATTTCAATTAAATTCTTTATTATTCTCACTACTTTTGTGTGTCACTATTTACAACTTGACGAATACAACAATAATTGGTTGTTCGTTATTATCCTTTGCTTACAACACAGATCTTTTCAAAACGGCGATCTTCATACCACGACTGTTCTCTTCACATGCAACGCGTTTGTCTGAATTCTTACTACTCGTTGCCTGCTTTGTCTTACCTTTTTATATACGCAAGTAATTAGTCTGATGAAGATCCTTGTAGTCGAACGTACGGGGTTTCGCCTTCTCGAGAACTCTATCGCAACTTCATTGTTGTTTGTGTATTTTATTCACATTGCTTATTTTTGCGTTCTCGCTTACTTGTCTATCCCCTTTTCTTTCATACTGACGTTGTTGGTTTACTTGTAACAAGCTCGTTGTATTTGTTTGTGTAGCTTTTGTTTATCGTTGTAATGTTAAACGATGGTACGCCGTTTCCCTTTTCGTAACAATATATTCCCATAAAAAGATATCTAAAAACGTTTAATCTCACGAATGAGGGAGGACGCTTTTCGGTAAGAAAGTTGTCACAAATTGACATATATAATCTTACGCGTTTATAAACGGGAAATGCTTAGAAGTGAGACGCATATATCGAATGACTTTCAGTACGTTTTAAGCAAATATCAAAATCACATAAGTTACAGTGCTACTAAGCGGAAAACTATTATATCTGGTGTGTTTATATCCCCGAAATACTGTATTTTATTTAAAATGATGTTTCTCCTTAATAGTGTTTAAGGATCTTCAAATAAATTATAATTTAATATTTAAAATTGGGCACTAAAAACAATGTTAGTGAAGACCAAACTTTTTACGTAATAAAAGGACCGGGCGAGTGTGATGATAATATTCAAATAACTTTATTACTTCACTTTTTACTTAATCCTAACATTTCTATATACTTAATTCTAACTGTGTAAATCTATTCAGCAACTCCGTTGCTTATTTATTTGCCTATTTATTACATTCTAAATGGTTATTGAACTTAAAATTAACTTAACATTAGGGTAGTTCAATATTACTTATTATAAAAAATTCATTATTATTAAAAATAAAAATATAGAAAATAGATATTGAAATGATACAACACAAAGTTTTAAATTTTTTTGCATACAACGTCTGCCTCAATTAGTTAGTGTGTCAAATATGTGGGTGAATAATCCGCTTAAAATTAAAGTTGTTGTTGCAGAGTGAAAATTTTAAAAAAATTATAAATAAAATTACTGTGATTCCTAATCCAGCAATTCAGAAATCATATTTTCGGAGTATACGTTTACATTTCGAAGTCATATTTTATGCATAAAAAATAAGCACCCATCTTTGCTTTATTTCGTGATGTTTATGATAATATTGCGACTCATAATATTCATGATAGAGAATCGGTATTAAAATGAAAGCATAAATTCCAATAAATTTGTTTTGCTTAAGAACAAGCGTACTTAATAAAACTGTTCAAAGCAATGCATACATTATCCAAATATGGTATACTAAGGTTATGTTCTCGTATTCTTCTAAAAAATTGTGTTTGTAATGTTGATAACACTTAACGATGTGTTATTCAAATTGAAATAAAAATCAATTCAGTTGTTTTGACAATAAAGTAGAGGTTGAATGTATTGATTTCTACAAGGATTCTTCGACGTTTTATTAGAACTAAAATTTTGTCATAAATGAAAATTTATTGCTAAATTTTTGAAGTCAAGGATATACTCTTGTGGATATACATAATCTGGAATCGATGAGGAGAAAACCATTAGTATTTAAGACTTACTAAGTGCTACATGAGTAAGGATACTGTCTTAAATGAGATTATGAATGCAATTCAATGTTCTGAATACATCGAAATGATAGGACGCTTGTTATATTATTGCCCAGTTTTCGTGAGATCGAGATACCAATATTTTAGAGATGAAACTATTATCGACCACAACTCGTTCCAGAGGAGTGGAATGGAAGAAGTTAAGAAATTGGCATAATATATAGATTTTCTATAGAAGGATGGTTGGCATTCATTAATGCTTTAAAGTTTTAATAAATTTAAATAATAAATTTTTTTGTTAAGTACTTATAAACCTTAAATTGAGTTAAGTTACAATGTACGATAATGCTTAAAGAGATTGTAGATCGCATAGGCACAAACTATTTGCAATTATTTCTAGAATTTCCAGTAGAATCAAATAACTCCATGGTTGTCTAACAAATTAGAAAATAAGACAAACTAATATAAGAATATAACACGTTCCTCCTATTATTTATAAAAAGGTAATAAAGAAAATAATTTATAGCTGAGATCTACATGACGTATGATTATTATTAATTATTAAAAATCAATCAATTAATATTAGTCATACGCTCGAGCGGCTAAAAAAAATAGTATGAATATCGCGTAGTAATAGGGTTGCCAGCCTGGCTAGACTTGGCTGGATTGTCCAGCTTTTTTGATGCATGTCCAGTTTCAAGCTAAAATTTAATTTGTCCAGCTAAATAGAAATTTTTTAGTACACTGCAATAACTTGGGCAATAATTTTCATGTTATCTTTGTGAAATCATTAGCTTATTACAATTTTTTTTTTACTAAAGTACAAACTAGTATAAACAAAATCAAACTAGACTGAATTGTTATTTTTGATTATTTTGTTTTTAGTATTTAACTTTAATTCTTACATACATACATATGCAAATATGTATGTGACGGACTGAAGCGAAAAAATTTAAGTTTAGTTAAATAAAGTTTAAAGAATGCAATGAATTTATTTAATTGTAATATTTATATATATGTTTATAACAATGGATATTTTAATAAAAATTATTTGCATAAAACCAAAATTAATATTTTCCCAAGTATTTTTTTATGTCCAGCTTTTTTTGTTTTGTCCAGCTTTTTCAAGCCCAATGTCCAGCTTTATGCGAATAGGAATCTGTCAACCGTACATAGTAACCAATATGTGTACTACGGGCACTTAAGTGGCATTTAAGGATTAATTTAATGTTTTTGTTACCACATTAAGAAATGGATTGCATGAATAGATTACACTATGAGGCAAAATAAAAAAATTAAATACACACAGTTAATTACAGTGTAATTACAGTTAATTACAATGTGCTTTATTGAGTAAAACTCAAAAACTTGTTTAAAAAACTGTTTTATTTGACAAAAACTGTTTTTTGGACTTTACGCACAAATTTATTGATTACACAAACATATCTGAGCCCATGTCCAAAATTTAAACCTTATTAGAAAGGAGAGGGATGGACCTTTTTTTCAAATTTGTCCGTTCATAGTAGCCAACTTTAATAAAAAAATATGAAACAAATGCAGACATTCTGAAAGTGCATTATCTTGTGAAGATATTGACACTTCTTTTGAACAAATCGGACAAAAATGACCGTAGTTATTATTTAAAGATAATAACAGTGGATTCGAGACAGATCTTGATTGCTTATGGGAAAATGTGTCATTTTCACGTTTGAGCGACCATCAGAAGTTGGCCAATGTTTGCTCAAAGAGAAATAATAATATTTGGAAAAAAAGCACAAATATTAGTCGACTTCTGGCAGAAGTGCGAACGTAAAATTGACGCACTTAGCGATAAACAATCAAGGTCCATCAAAACTTTTGAAAATTTTTGAATAGAAAGTTCATTTGATAAGATGAATATACAAAAAAAATTTATATATAACACGACTGTTATACTATTTAAATAATAACTACGGTATTTTTTGTTCGATTTGATCAAATGCAGTGTCAATCTCTCCACAATTCAATGTATGAAAATTGTATGAAAAGATCAAGAATACCGTTTTTGTCAAATAAAACTAGTTTGGAGGGTTCGAGGAATATAACAAAATATATTTTTGAGTTCTATCCAACAAACCTAAAACCTACACTGTGCCATTAGTTGGTTGTATTTTGACAATCGCACCGTGTTATTTATTTTAAATAAAAAAATATTTAAAAAAATAAAATAAAAAATGTCAACGTTTTTACCCTCCCCGGGAGGGTATGATATAAACGTATGATGTAAAGTAGTATTGTGGTTAAAGAAAATAATTTCATGTATATAGTGAAGCAAAAAAGCGAGCACATAGTTCATTGGCATCATGTAAAAGAGTTTTTGAAAACCGAAAAAATGCGAGAGAAAATGCAGACAATTGAGAACAATCTTAACGAACAAGTACTCAAACGGTACTACATTTACGTGAATAAGGACTGAATTTAATCTCAGTATGCGTTTCAGAATGCCACAAATTGGAAATCGCTTATTCAAAGTATAGTATATGTGAAGAAGAAGACCCGCTAACGACAAAACTACTTAAAATAATTGAAGAATTTTTAATAAATAATTTAATTAGCGATTAATTCCTGGCAGTTTTCTGCATAAAATTAGCAAAAACAGCATGGGTGGCGTGGGAAACTAGGGCGTATTCCTGACTGAAGGGTTGTAATGACCAATTACATAAATTGGAATTGGAATTAAATAAATTGTGCCACATCATTGGACAATAATTGCAAGTGTATAATTTGGCATTTCACATAAATGCTGGGTTAATTATTACAAAAGTAATGAAATTATGCACTCGAATCTTGTTGGGGAAATAACATTTTTTAAATTCTAATTTATTTTCTTTAAAGCTGTCGTAAAGATTTTATATGAAAGTTTCTGGTTTTATGATATAAATTCGAAAACAATAAAATATTTATTATCCTCACTTTGATTGAACAAAAAACACAAATAAAAATCTTATTCAATCATTATCGCAAAATCTAATAAGTTTTCGTAGACAGAAATAACAAGAAAAAATCGAAAAGTTTTGCCTTTTTTATTACATTTTGTGAACAAATCCGAACACTAATTTAGGCGTAGACATAGTCTGACCTTGAATAATAGAAAATAAAAGAAGAAAATTCAATAATTTTTTGTAAACAAAGTTTTAAGGATCAATCATAACAAAAAACAAATTATTATTGTAGTCATAATTATTGTGTAGAATTTAGTAAATATTATTGAAACCTGAGCTGAAGTGGACATATAATCATAATATGCTGTGCGATTCCAACAGCAGGTGTTGCACAATTAACAGCAATCCCTAACGGCACCATCATACTTAAGTGTTCCACAGTTTCAATTAGTACCTTTTTCACACTTCAAACAATTATCCTACCAGAATCGATTTTGTAATTTATTCAGTTCTTCTTGAAGTCACCTAGTCTGTAGGTAGTGTGTTGGTTTATTAGACATGAGACCCAGGTCAGACATCTCTAACAAAACGAAACATAAAAAAATATTTCTCCGGCAGATTTCAAGCATAAACTCTGAGAGTAAAATAAAATTGCCATGAAGAAGTTACTCAAAAATCTGTCGTTGGGAGTCGACTTTAAACTGTAGCTCCTGCCACTCATGTAACATGTCGCTAACATTGCTCAATTAAAGTTATTTTTAAACGCAGTGGCAACTGCGGGCTTCTTTGTTTTGTTGTGTTTCCTCATTTTGCTTATATTTGAAGTTGCCGTATTGAAAATAATATATAATATGGCAAGCTCAAACATAAACTTAACTTTAAAAGTTACCAGTAGGATGATCCATGATCCTCCATTTAGCTTAATGCTCACTTCTACCTTATCGTCCACTTATAATAATGAAAAACAATTTATCTGCCTGTTAAAATCCTCCCTTTAGTTAACGACAAGTTGTAATAATGGTCCTTAAAAGTGTAAGGATAAGATTTGTAAGTGTACCGAACACATACTGTTTAGTTTCAATTGCTGTCTGGGACTTCTATACCCTGCCAGTTGAAAATTATTTGTCATTTATTCAGTCCGTTTTGCAACATCACCATGCACAACCATTATCAAAGACGTCTATGTTGTCAGTAGTTGACCCTAATTTTCATCGAAAAATCATCTTCAGTGTTGAATTTGGCCAATCCGTATCCACATCAACCTTTGTACCAGGCCATTACTATCAACTGCGAACATTATAGGTCGATTACCAAGTTCTGAACTCCAATTACGTGTGGTATCAATAGGAATACTTTACGTGCCATACAAGTCATGTCACAACGGATATTCTGCAAGAACATGGCAATCTCACTTTGTAAACTATTGTATTCCGTCATACAATGGAAAGGTCAAAGCATTACAATGAAGGTATTCAAATCTTTACTTTTGAAGCAGAAAATTAGAAATCCCAAATGGAAAGTTTTTCAATTTAATAAGAAGATCCAAAAATTATGTTTTCCACTGTATGAGTGGAACTTCCACAAAATTAACACAGACGACATAAGTGTTGTGAGAAACTAGGTCGTAATCCTGAACTAAAAGGTTGTAATGACCAGAGTATGTATGTACATGCATATGTATTGAGGCTTGCATTTACCCTTTTAAGTAAAAGGCAGGAAAGTCAGAAAGTGTTAAATTTATTGACCATATCTTGTACGTAAATTAGCCTACCTCGCCTTCATAGATAACTATTTCAAACGCTTCGTGAATATCGTATAACCTAAATCAAATGATAACACTGTTCTAACTAACATACATACATGCCTGTTGATTTCTGTCAAAATTAAACAAATTGCCTCATTTAGATTGCATTGCTGTATGGTTTGTTAGAACAATCAGGAAGAAAACTTAATTATTGCTCGTGCTTAATTATGATTAATTTTAGCGGAATTCTTCGCAAATCAAGATTAAGTAGATAAATACATCGGCAAGTGTCCATCATTAATCTCGGTAGTTAAAAAAATATTGTTTTGTGAACTTCATTTTGGATGTACATATATGTGAGAAAGTTGCTGCACATTCTGGACGTCCAGTTGACATCCTTACACACGATAATCTTCAAATACATTAACATAAAATAATTTAAGGGTACAATCCTTAATAACTTTTTCTAATGACATGGCATATCATACCATTTGAATATAGGAAAAATAGCTTTTCCAAACAAAAACAAAATTGTTCCAGTATAATACTATGTTCAGATATGAACTTTTATTGAGTCAATATTCGGTTAATTGAGTACAATATTTTAAGTGTTCAGGAATAATAATATACGCAGTTCAGCTGCTTATTCAATATGCATTTGCCAGCTGGTAAACAAAACAGCTGGTTTTTTCAACAACATGGTTTTTATTTTGTTTTGTTTTTTTTTGTTTATCGTTGTTGACATTTAAGTTGTCAAATACAAACAGAAAGTGTTCGGATAATTGTAAGATGCTGACTGAACATACTTATGACAGTGCTGCATTTTAAGTTTTACTCAATATTATAACAATTTGCGTATTTATTGCGCAATTATTAATTGAAGCTTTACATGAAATATTGAGTTCAATAATGGCGTTTATTGTGATTTACGCAATAAAGGTGTATATCTGAACACCGTATAACCTTCAGGAAATACTAGTTTTCACATTTTGTTTATTATTTTATTTTCTAAACAATCATAATAAAATCTGATTCTTTTTTATTCGTTTAAATAGATTTCATTTTGTTTTGTTTACCAAATAAAATTTTTTTTGTTTATTTTTCTTTAATTTGGTAATAAAAATCTGTTAGGTTTTCGATTTAGTAAATATCTGGCGATAGAAGGTTGCATGTTATTGCCATAGCAGTCTTAAGGTCTTGTGGCAACATCCAAAATGTTTTTTGTATTATTTTAAGATAAATTTAAGTGCGTAGAAACACTATTCAATTTAAATTATGGTACACGCCTTGCTTCTCTTTTGTTAAATTTTTATAAGATTTTTTGTTTTCTTTTTTTATTTTGTGCTACTGCTATTTCCATTTTATTTTATTATTTATTACCTTTCCTTTTCACAGAGTAGAACAATATACAGTTACCAGCTGTATTCTGCATTAGCCAAATAATAATAATTACTCTTGAGATGGTGTTTATCAGCTAATAAAAAAGATTGAAAAAAAATTGAAAACAGTACGATATATAATTAATACGAATTATTAAGTATCAGAAATCATTATTAATAACATGTTTTGAATATAAAGTTTACATCAAATACATACATACATAATTGGTCATTACAACCCTTCAGTCAGGATTACGGCCTAACTTCTCACACCATTTATGTTGTGTGCGTTAATTTTATACATGAGTGGCGGGATATACAGTTTAACGTCGACTCCGAACATGGCAATTTTATTTTACACTCAGAGTTTTTGCCAGAATTCTGCTGAGAGGAAGTCGTCGAAGAAATACTTTCACAACCACGAATTGATACCTGGCCTGTGGTTTGAACCCTGGTTTTACGTCTAATAAGCCAACAATAATAATATTGTTACGAAAATAAAAACGGTGTACCATCGTTTAGCATGAAAACAATAGAAAAAGCTACACAAACAAATACAACGAACTTGTTACAAGTAAACCAACAACATCAGTATAAAAGAAAAGGGGATAGACAAGTAATCGAGAACGCAACAACAAGCAATGTAAACAAAATAGACAAACAACAATAAAGTCACGATAGCGTTCTCGAGAAGGCGAAACACCGAACGTTCGACTTCTAGAAGCTTCATCAGAATGGTTACGTTGGCATATAAAAATCAGATTGTATGAAGACGCGTTACGCATGAAGAAAACAGTCGTGGTTTGAAGATCATAGTTGTAAAGATCTACCGAACAGTTGTTAGTGCTTACGCGAACGGAAGTGTAAAGAAGAATAACGAATAAAGCAAATTATTGTTGTATTCATCAAATTGTAAACGATAGCACACAAAAGTATTGCAGACAACAAAGACTTTAATTGAAACTAAACACATATTTGTTTTAATTTTGTTTGTAATCAACGAACTCATACTTTAAACGTTTTTAAAAAGGTAAAAACGTAACAATATGTTTTGGATATAAAGTTTACATCAAAATACTTTACTATAACGCCGATGTAGCCTATTAGGGAGTGTGTTGGCTCACTTACTGCGGCGACTTCTGGAAAATACTCTGAGAATAAATAAAATTGCCTTGAAAAGTATATAAAAAAATGGTAGTTCGGAGTCGACTTTAAACTATGGGTCCCGCCAAATTGACACACGTAACATAATTGGTCTAATAAACTAGGTAGTAATCCAGGCTGAAGGCTTGTAATATCCAAATTATGTACATGTATGGTTTATTATTAAAAAGCAATTTTATAAATAAATCTTTTAGCAGAAGCATACGCTATCGGAAAGAAAGTAATCCCTGAAGTCACTTGCATTGTGGCATGTTTGTCATCAAACTGAAGAACTTTTAAATTATATCATAATCTTAGTGATGAAAATGTAATTGTTTCTCTGAATTTTTTGAGAATGCGATCACTGTACAATTACCCATAACGGCAAAATTAATAAAAAAGTTGAGATTGATAAAGGCATCAGTAAGATCTTAATGAGCAATTAGTGTGGAGAAAAGTTTCATAGTCTCTCATTTTATTACGTCTGTTTGTTATGTACGTTCTTTAAAATATAAGAAAGGCAAATAAATTATGTTTTCTTTTTAAGATGTAAATACAACTAGGAACGTAAGATGATTGCAAACAAACCTTATAAATAAATTAACTTTAGACACTGCAGTTCAGTCCAAAATTCTTTAGGTAGTCAAAAGTGCTACAAAAGAATGACATGTGTTCGAATGGATTAAATTTGCTTAGAGCCCTTCCTCATAAAGTGTACCTGAATTCTAGCGAAATGACCATTCCCATAATCCGCCTGATTCAGTTATTTACAATGCTATTGAGTTTACTTTGATGCACCTTTTGTGTCCATAGACCTGAAGAAATAAAAAATTAAACGAAATTAAAGAAATGCTGGTTTCATGTTAATATTTTGGCAATTAGCTGAATAGAAAACATCACAGCGTTATATTTACCATATATTTCAGTTAGCGAGTAAAGTAGCTACAAAGAATGAGATTAGTTTCATACTGTATTGGGTGATATTGTTACGTTTTTACCTTTTTAAAAACGTTTAGAATTTGAGTTTGTTAATTGCAAACAAAATAAAAACAAATATGTGTTTATTTCAGTTAAACTCTTTATTCTTTACACTACTTTTATGTGCCACCGTATACAACTTAACGTTATAACAATAATAATCTGTTTTATTCACTAGTTCACACAATTATTCGCTAGATCTTTACAACCACGACTTGTTTTGTTCATACGCAACTTCACACAAGGCTGACTGAATTCTTACTGACAGATTCCTGGCCTTGTCTTGCCTTTTTATATACGCACGTAATCAGTATGATGAGAATAATAATAATGTGGAAGGTTCTTGTTCTCGCCTTCTTGAGGATTTTATAGCGACCGCATTGTTGTTTGTGTATTTTGCATACTTGTCCATTCCTCTTTCTCTCATGCTTGTTGTTGTTGGTTCTTTCATACTTCGGTCTCCTTTCATTTCATGTTGTGTATATGCAACAAGGTTCGTTGTACATATGTGTGTGTGCTGCTTTTGTTTATCGTTAATGTTAAACGATGTTTTCATGTGAAATGATATTAGGTCGTTTCCATTTGCGTAACAATATTTTGTCTTACACCGAATAGTATAACGCATCTCAGTTCATTCTCACTACTAAAAATCTAGTCATGATATATTACATAAATATGTACATACATACAGTCAGGATTACGACCTAGCTTCTCACACCACTTACGTTGTGTGCGTTAATTTTGATACATGAGTGGTGGGACCTAGAGTTTAAAGTCGACTCCGAACGACATATTTTTGAGAAACTTTTCATGGCAATTTTATATACTCTCAGAGTTTTTGCCAGAAATCTGTTGAGAGAAGTCGCCGAAGAAATATTTTGTAATATTTCGTTTAGTTGGAGATGCCTGGCCTGGGGTTCGAACCGAGACCTCACTTCTAATAAGCCCACACACTACCTACTAGAACAAGGCGACTTCAATATTGATATATTACTAGTTTTATAAAAAACGCATAAGACGTCTCTTTATAAAATGAAAAATAAAAGAATTATTTATTTTTATTTATTATTAGTCATAGCACAACAAGATAATAATCTTATAAATGAAAGTGCTCTGGCCGTCTATCAAAGAAACAAATAATAACAAATCATTGATTATATAAACAATGAAATGTTTGAAATATTGTAGAAATAAAAATGAATAAGAACATGTTAAAATCTCGGGAAATAGCAATTGATACACAAGATATGGATAAAAAAATGAATATTTGTAAGAAATAAATTAAGAAAATTACAAAGAACAGTATATACAAATATAAAGAAATATCCAAACGAAGAAAAAATATATACATACGAGTATACTGAGATACAATGAAATTTAAAGACTAATTTCGAAAAATTAATAATCATTAATAGAAATTGAGAGTAAAAATGTACAAAAAAAATAACCTAAATATGCTAAAAACTCCTTAAAAAGATTGCATAACTCCTTTTTGGAAATTAATTGCATTGCCTATGTTCTGAACATAATTAGGTAAAGAATTCTAAAGACTGATGGTATGTATAAAAAAACTGACATTGTGACAAAATAATCTTATATCCATACTGGATAATTTTCATACCGCAGTTGGATCTAGCAAATGGAATCTTACTAAATAAGTATATTGGCTGTTTAAAAGTAATAATCTTATGGAGGAGAATAAGGCATTTAATATTTAATAGATTATCAAAATTAACTCCAAATATCTGGTAAGAAATATGATATATGGTCTCGACGTCCCTTAATAAATACATATCAGGCTATATTATTGTACGCCAAGTTGAGTTTCCTCTTATTATCAGTATTACAGTTTGTGAAAATTGCAGATTCATATAAAAAACAGGAATCAAATACGTTTTAGCCAGTTGAATACGTATGACAAAGTGAGTCGAATCTATAACAGTCCACAAGTTTATAAGTATACCGTAAACTTTACCAACGATGACGTTAATGTGGTTAGACCACGTTAGCCGACCATTAAAGATAATTCCCATAGTGGATGCAGATTCAACAAAATCAATTTTATTCCCCCTGATAATAATATCTAGCACAACAAATGCTCTCTTAGTTCTGGAGTGCAATACAATTTTTTACATAGATGGATATCCTCAATAAAATTCTTTTTTAAAATAAAAAATAAACGAAACATTTGAAAACAATTATTAAAGAAAAATTGTCAGTTGTCGTTAGGAGTATTCCGTAAAATTTTTAGAACCAGTTTCAATTTAGGCTTCCATTTACCTAAAAAAGATGCAAAAATTACAATATCTTAGACACAGAATCCAAAAGGCAATTGAAATCATCAGAAGAGTATCAAATGACATAGAAAAATGCAAGGAAATATTTTTAGGGAACCTAGAAAAGCTATGTAAAGAAAATTCAGCTTATTTAAGTACAAGTTTCGACTTGCGAAAGGTCTTAAGTACTTTACATCAATTAAAAAAATTGCGTTCTGCAATATTCAGAAAAAAATACTTCAAATATAACTCTTAAATATGGGTACTTTGATGAATCTGAAACCAAAAGTTATGATCTAAATTCAATTCGACGATCCAGACGAAACTCTGAAAAAATTTCTAAGGGACCTACAATATTATATGATGATATCTTAAAGATTTCTTCCGCTAAATACTAGGACTTGTAATAAAGAAACTATGTATATCCATAAAGTTTCAACACGAATATTTAGATTTAAAATGGAATAAATCGATCCAAGATTGTAACCCACAAAAACCACCGTTACATTGCAAATATCTTATCAAAATTATTAAAATTAAATATATCACACAAAACAAAACTTACATTCTAAATTTCAAAGGAATAGCTTTATTAAAACTGCATTCACTGATAAAAAAAACCTCCTGTAAATTTCTAATTGTAAGGATTACATCTTTTTGGCGAATACGGCTCGATATGTGACGTATGAGTGATATTTAATTCCACTAGATTCATATGCATTGTTGCCAATTTGACGTTTTTCCCGTCAAATCTGACGTTTTTGCAATGCCAATTACGGGAAAAAATGCTTTGCAGAGCTTTAGCGTTTTTTAGCGTTTTTTCTAAGGTTGAATTATATGATATAAGTAAGATAAAATTCAACCATCTATTTATATTCGAGAGTCGAATAACGGTTAGTAGAAAAAGTACAAAGAAAATATCAAAAACGTAAAGTTGAAATCGATTTCAAATGAAGGTGAAGCTTAAAGTGTTGTGTTTAAAATAAGAAGGCAGAAAAAAGAAAAAATATCAATAAAGTAAGTACATGACAAAAAAAAAATAAAATTGTTACACATTAATTATATGAATATAATTTTAAAATGTACATTTAAATTGAATTTTCTCTTTAAAAAGTTATCGCACCTCAGTATCCACAAAAGTTTCGAAACGAATGGCTGGACCATTATAAACTAAAAGGATGGCTAACAAAAAATGAAAAAGATCATACAAAAAGTTTTTGCAAGTATTGCAAATGTGCCTTATCCGGAATGTTGAGCGATTTAATTAATCACGGAGAAACCCAAAAACATAAAACCCTAGTATCAACAAAGTAGGTACAATGACCACTTATATGGATGTAATTTTCCTTTTCGTAGATTATGTAACGATTTTAACATATATTATGATTTTATTGATTTTAATAGTAGTGTTTTTAATATAAAACGAAGCTTATATGCTGACATAAATTTGTAAATTATTATATAAAAATGGATTATCGTTCTTGTTATACGTAGTTCATGTTTATTGTAATTTTATTCAGCTTGTGATTAATTTCTGTAGCTGTTTTATGTTCCCGTTAAAAAAAATAAAAAATAAAAAAAGAAAACAAAATGCAGAAGACTGGCACTATATTTTTGAAAATACCTAATTTTGTTTGTAAATTATTAAACATAATTGAAAAAACAATTGAATAAAAAATATGTGTAATTATTTAAATTTTATTTTATTTAACGTTAATTTAAAATTTTCAATCTCTTTATTTGACGGGTTTCTGACGGTTTTGGTAAAATTTAATTTAGCGATT
Source organism: Sarcophaga subvicina (assembly GCA_936449025.2). Taxonomy (NCBI): domain Eukaryota; kingdom Metazoa; phylum Arthropoda; class Insecta; order Diptera; family Sarcophagidae; genus Sarcophaga; species Sarcophaga subvicina. The sequence goes on along the minus strand of OW388080.2, from coordinate 74,595,207 downwards.
TCTGGCGATTTTTAAAGCCCAATTTGACGGGAAATTTTGAAAAAAATTTGGCAACATTGTTCATATGTATGAATATCAAAGAATTTCTATTGCATACTTTTCACCGTAACTATTCTAGTACATGTAATGTCATGCGTATGAGTAATATATTTAACATTCAATTGTATATAAAGTATACGCTATTAATTTGGAATTAAAATGGAATTAAGTTATGATATGGCAATTCTGAAGGATTGTAAAAATTTGAAATTTTTCGAGATATCCTAAACTAAAAGTAAATAAAAAAACCACGATTCTAGGCTATATTCCAGTGGGTGCTACAACATGGCCTGTATCTTCCAAATTTTCACAACAAAATAATAAATTTGTCAAAATTTTTTCCATTATTACATTATTACACTGCGCTATCAGTTTTATTTACAAAGCCCACACTTTCTGTGTAAAACAGCTCTGTCTAATGCTGACGTGATATTGATGTGAAAGAATTTATTATTTTTCTTAATTATATTATTTTTTTGCAAATTGCATGTACTTTTTTATCTTTATGGGAATTTATTTTTGGTGCTTTTAGTTATTACTCTAGAGCAGAGGTTGGCAAACTACGGCTCGCGAGCCAAATGCGGTTCATTGGATGTGAAACTGTGGCACTTTAGTTCCATACACTTTTATTATTTACTGTATAAAAAAAATAATTGTTTAGAATCGATTAACAAGAAGAGTAGGTTAGGCCAGGTTATAGGACGTGTACTTGTCAATTAAGACAAGTACAGTCAACGGAGGTCGAATTGACCCTAATTTCTCACACCACTTATGTTGTGTGTGTTAATTTTATACATGAGTGGTGGGACCTACAGTTTAAAGTCGACTTCGAACGACAGATTTTTGAGAAACGTTTTTTGCAATTTTATTTACTCCCAGAGCTTTTTTTGCCAGAAATCTGCTGAGAGGAAGTCGTCGAAGAAATACTTTTTGTGTTTTGTCTTGATGTCTGGCCTGGAGCTCGAACCCTGGATTCGACACGTCTAATAAGCCAGCACACTACCTACTAGACTACGGCGACTTCAAAAAACAAGGAGTGTATGAAAATTAACAAATCATTTCGTAAACCATTCCATAATGTACACAACAACCATAATGTATCACAGCGAAATTAAATGAGCTGAATCTAAAACTGCAAGGAAAGGGGCACCCAGCCTATGTTTTGGTAGAACAATTAGACTGTTTTGAAGAAAAATTAATTATTTTTGCAGAAGATATTCAAAGCGATAAATTACTTCATTTTCAATTTCTAAAGCAATATAAGCGATAAAAGTAGTGCAACTGTTGACAGGAATTACTTTAGCACAGTTATAAAAAAAATTAAAGGGGCATTTTCTGAAAGATTTGATCAATTCAAAACCAACAAAACCACTCTTGCATTCATAGTAAATCCTCTCAACACAGACATTAACGAAATCCACATTGATCCATTTGGAATTGATTCTGGAACTCTAGAAATGCAACTTATCGAGTTGAAAAGCAAGTTGGAAGAGTTGGAGGTCCATGAATATATGTACGTAACACAAAAAAAGTGGACAGATTTAAAAGAAATGCCGCGAGTTGAGGCGCTTATATTCGACGCATGGAATAGTCTTCCAGATTGCTACAGTGAGGTGAAAAAGTTGGCATTTGGAGTGCTGACTATTTTGGATCGACATATTCATGCAAGTAAGCGTTCACGTGCTTGAATATAATTAAAAGTAAAGTTAGAAGCCAACTAACAAATTAAAATTTAAAGCCGTGTTTAAAACTTAAAACAACAAGTTAGCATCCAAATTTATCCGAACTTTCTAAAACTATGCAAAGCCATCGTTCCGATTGAATTTTTTTGATCAATTATTTTTTTACTTCAATAATAAGTATCTACCTAATAATAAAAGAATAAATATGTATATATTTTTTTATGAATAAATATATTAGTTTTTTTTTGTTATCAAGAAACTTTACTTTATTGTTGTAAAAAAAAATTTGTGGCTCTTTTAAAACTTAAGTTTTGCAAATTGCAATTTTTGGCTCTTGCGTCTGGAAAGTTTGCTGACCCCTGCTCTAGAGGGAGATAATACCCAGATTGGTTGCTAATTCAACAAAATCTACTTTATTCCCCCTGATAATAATATCTGGCACAACAAATACTCTCTTAGTTCTGGAGAGCAATAAGCATTAAGATTTAGAGGGATTTATATAAAGTCCATTGGCCCTAGCCCAGTTGCAAATTTTTGTAAATCATAGTTGATGGTGTCTATACAAAGTTGAATATCCTCAATACGTGTGCTCCTATAAAGCATAACGTCATCAGCGTACAAATTATCCAAAACATCAAGTAGGTCGTTAATGTATATACGGAACAAAAGAGGCCCTAATATTGATCCCTGAAGAATGCCTCTTCAAATGTTTACGAATTCGAGATCTTGCCGTTTAGATAAACTCGTTGTGATCTGTTCATAAGATAAGAACGTATAAGACTACAAGCTGAGCATTGGTGTGATCCAAAAAAACTAAAAACCCTATCCAATTTTCATCTAGTTCCAAACTAAGGTCATCAGCTACATTGACTAAAGCAGTAGTGCAGCTCCTAGCTTTCATAAAGCCCGACTGCTTATCAGATAATTATTTATTTTTCTAGCTATGAGGTTTTCCATTACTTTATACAGGAATGAAAGAATGGCAATTGGCCTGAATTCGTTGTTGGATTTAGGTATGGGAATGGTTTTCGACTGTTTCCATTGATCAGGGGAAGGAAGACATAGTTAAAACTTTATTGAATGAATGAGTTAAATACGGCAAAAGTCCATATGACAAAGCTTTTAAAAACAGAGGATCTAAGTCATCAGAACCAACCGCATTCGGTATCACCGAAGATAAGCAAAAAATAAAAAAGCAATAAAAATATATAACAAATGAATTAAAATAAACCATTAGATTAAGATTCTTCCCTTATCCCATTTGATTTGAAAAGTTTTTATTTTACAGTGTAGCATTATACAAAAAAATTCTTCCCTAAACCATTTCCTCTGACATTTTACTTCCCAGGCTATAAATGCTTTATTTAAGTGCGTATAATTCCATTTTCATTTCCTGTGTTAACTTTAACTTCCATCTTTAGGCAAAAAAATTGTTAATGAACGAAACATAAGCAGAACAATCTTCTTTTATAATAAATAAAACTGAATTCTCTTACACTTATCTTATTAAATTGAATTCTCTTTAGGAACTAAGAAAAAAACAATTATTTTTTGAATGATGTATTTCAAGGAATTTGATGAGTTGTGACAAGGCATGATTTTTAACGAAGTCGACTTTAAACTGTAGGTATCGCCAATTATGAACAATTATGAAGACACACAACATGGGTGACGTAATGCTGATTAAAGTGTTGTAATGACTCATTAAGTAAGAGTCTTATTTAATTCCCATATAACCTTCTTTTTTCTTTTACTTTCAGATGACTTTCCAATTTCTCATTCATATCGTAACGTATGTACGTAATGGGTCATTACAACCTTTCAGTCAGAATTACGACATAGCTTCTCACACCACTCATGTTGTGGGTGTTAATTTTATACATGAGTGGCGGGACCTACAGTTTAAAGTCAACTCCGAAGGACAATTTTTTAAGAAACTTTCCATGTCAATTTTATTTATTCTCAGAATTTTTCCCAGAAATCTGCTGAGAGGCAGTCGCCGAAGAAATATTATTTTTTTCATATTTCCGTTTTGATGTCTGACCTGGGATTCGATTTCTCATTCATATCATTTTCATCAATAGCCGGTAATTCATTCATTCACTGATTTAATCACCCACACACGACATATAGGCTTGATGCGGATTGAGTCACCTAAACTGTCCAAATACAACCAAGTTTCATTGTCATTTATTGACTCATGATCGTCTGCAATCTGTAATTATCGGTACTGTTGACATAGTAGAGCTCGAAGAGGATGTTATGGTCACTAGGTTTAACATACTTCCAGTGTTCGAAGAATGCATTTAAGAGTCTAAGTTTAGAATATCAAATATCGAAAATTAAATACAATTCTTAAGATATTCTCCTCAAACTTACAGCAAATTTAAAGGTAACCAACTTTCTTGGTTCAGCAGACTGTTACTGCAGAGTGTGTCTACTGTTTTAGAGATACTCGTATGTATCAGAAATATATTTTGTTGATATAAAGAGCTTCAAAGACAGAATTTATTCTTTATCTAGAACACTCTGTAGGAATTTTTAATTTTATTTATTTAATTTATTTTAGTACAGCAACTTTTTAATTTTGAAAAACTACGTTACCATGGCGAAATAAACTTTTGATGAATGAATGAAGTCGTTTTCAACTTGTGAGGATAACAAAAATGTTTGCAGTGTTCATGGGAAACGACGTACAACAATGCTAAACATTTGTAAATTTATTTCTGACAAAAAATAGTGGACAACAATTTCAAGAGAATTTTTTACAAATTTTAAATTGATTTAAAAGAGATTACGCTGAGGTATACAAATATTTTTCTAAATAACTTTTAATCTATGAATAGTTTAAAACTAAACTTTTTGTTTATATTTTAAGCCTTTATAGCATATAAATCCGAAACGCCAATAGTTGGGATAAATGCTTCAAACAAACTACAGAACATTTAGATGTTTAACAAAAAATCTTGAACTGCATTCAAAACATTGCAGTCAGGACATTGAAAAATATTGTAAAATAAAAATTTGTCACCAAGAAGCTGCTTAAAATCGATGTTGCTTCAGTATACCACATCTAAAGATTATAATCAAATACTACAGCAGTGAGTGCATAGCTAAAGTATCGGACATTTTAACGATATAAACTAAAAAAATTTATAATCAGACATGTGGTCTCGGTTCAAATCCCAGGTCAACAAAGTGAAATATGAAAAAATATTTTTTCGGCGACTTCCTCTCAGCAGATTTCTGGAAAATACTCTGAAAGTAAATAAAATTCTCGATCAATCCCCAAACAACAAGGTAATGTTTTTATTTTGAAACATTTGTTTTATATACATATTTTCTAATACTTTTGTGTATTTTTCTGTGGCTCAATTTTAAAAATGTTATTTTAGATATTCTACCCCAATTGCCCCCGAAACAATTGCTATGAAAAGTTCCACAAAAAAAAAGAAAAAATATATCGTTCGGAGCCGACGTTAAACTGTAGGTCCCGCCACTAATGTTTAAAATTAACACACACAACATAAGTGATGTGAGAATCTATGTCGTAATCCTGACTGAAAGGTTGTAATGACGAATTAAGTATGAGCAAACATAAAAAATGCTTTACAGATCTTTTTGCTTTGAAATAATGATTTTAATTTTTAATGTAAATCTACCTCTTGTCTTATCTTCACAGTCGGCTTATGGCATTTTAATTCGTCACTCACATTTTCTTGTCGTATATGGAATATACGTGCATACATTTGATGTAAATTAAGTGTCAAGCTAAACGATGACATTTTCACTTTGCCAGACGACAGGGCGGATACCACATGCCCTTTCGGTTATGTTAATTGCAATACGACATCACAGTGTATGCCACGGCGCGCATTTTGTGACACTTCAGCAATTGTCATGGTGGATTAAATTCTTTTATTTTTACACCGTCGTCCATTTTCGTATTCGGTACTTAAATTGTGATTTAATTCAATGAAAAATCATTTCATAGAAATCATTAAGAATAACCATTCCTTCTACAACATACTTTCCCGTATTCCAACTCAATCCACTGTATAAACAAGAGACTGTATAAATATAAGTTAAAAAAAGAACTGAACGAAAAGAATTAAAGAATTTCAATTCACTAGACTCTGGAAAATAAAATTTAAACTTGAAGTAAATTTACTGAAAATAATTTTACTTGATTCAGACATTTTTGCAACATATTATTTGGCTTAAATTTAAAATCATTAGTAACCCAAAATATTTATAATGCGGTTAGCCTCTAATTTACTTTCTACATTCCTTGCTGAATAATATCTAACACCCGCCCCTTTCTTCCTCGTTCATATGACTCCACTACGTCTTATTATGCCATCAGGAATACAGTGTAAAAATATGATAATGATGGTCGCGCCCCTTCTGGCCAGTTCATCCGCTCTGCAGCCGCCGGCAATATCCTTATATCCTGGTACCCATGTGATACAAACATCATATCGGTACGCCACCTCATTGAGATATCTGCGACAGTCGTACACCGTCTTGGAGTTTATTACATTAGAATCCAATGCCTTGATAGCCGCCTGGCTATCGGAAAATATGGGGATTTTGCGCCTATCAACATTTTTATCCACAAAAATTTTCACCGCATCCTGAATTGCGGACACTTCCGCCTGAAAGACGCTGCACTGATTCGGCTCCTTTAGTTTGGAGCCATCGGTGTAAATTTGTGCGGAGTCCCTGTCCGGAAAGGGAGGAATGGAGCGGCGCACCTCGCAAGGCAACGAAATGGTAATATTTTAAAGAAGTGTTTTTTTATACTTTGTATTGCAAATATTTCATATTTTTAAAGCACAAATGGAAAAAAGTACGAATATTTCTTTACTCAAAATTTTAACTTCCAAAAGAAATGAAATTTTTCGATATAAAAGGAATTTAAATGCGCTTCGAGAAAGAAGGGTGCTGCGTAAGAAAACACGATTTTCGGAAACAAGTCCCTTTATCTCGCTTAAATAAAGTCCATTGTAGTAGATGTATAACGGTGAAACACAAGCCAAATTGCAAATTTATTATTCTACCGTCATTAATGAGCGCCTTTGACCTCTCCTGTAGGCGGTCGCATACATGATAGTTGCATTCCACTCTCGGTCGAACATAAGTGGTATAAATATTACTGAGATTAGATGAAGTGAATTATTCCACCATCTTAAGAAACATAAGCACTTTAACGCTTTTTCGACAATTGGAAAAGCGCTTGTTCCAACAAACATCACATTCGTGTCCATTACATCAAGAGCGTCAGACTCATTAATACCTACCCTACCATTTACTAGAGACAATATTATTGCCAAGCTTTTGCGTTACTAAACAGTATTGGATTTTTCGCGTGTTAATTTCAACCCTATTCAACCCAATTCGGAAATTGACTGTAAGTCGGATGTGAGTGTGTCATTCATATTAAGCGTTTTCCCTTAATATCTAAAGTGCTTAGCCTACCCTTAAAAGAATATGAGTAGCAAATGTTGCTGTTATCTGCAAAAGAGTAGATAGGATTTGAAGTTAAAAACAGAAGATCGTTAATGAAAATAAGAAATAGAATTGGAGATAGAACAGAACCTTGCGGTACCTCTGAGTTTAACTTGAATTATTTCTCTTCCGAAATTTACATTTTTAAAATTACAAATTATTATATTGTGCTTTAATTTTAATAAAAATAAATTGAAATACTTATAATACGAAATACAAACATAATAATTTAACTTTATTCCATTAATGATTAGATGGAAATAATTTATTCAAAGTAAACGATTTATATGTGTGACCAATTTCTTAATATGACAAGAAAATATAATAAAAATTGCTCAGCATAATGAGTTAATCCATCTTCTCTTTTATCATTCTATTTTTGTTAACCACTCGAGCGTATGATTAATATTAATTGGATAGCACTTAATCATTAATATTAATCATACGTCATGCAGTGTTATGCTGTAAGTTTACTTCTTTATTGACACATTAAACAATTTTTATAAATCATGGGAGGAACATTATACTATTAAATAAAAAATGTTGTTGTAAGTATTTTATACAATTGTTTGGTATTATTCGATTCTACCGAATTTTTGTTTCTTTTTTAATACCAACACTAAGGTGATGACCCCTATTCATGTATTGAGTCACACAAAGAGAAATTTATTCAACAATGTTTAATTTTCTTAAAGTCTTGCTCATGCTCTTATAACTCTTCTCTATATAGTGTGGCAATAGAATCAAATTGAGAATCAATCCTGCATTCATTAGAAACCACTTGTATTCTTTGCTTATTTTCTTTGTCTTTGGCTTTGTCTACTTAAACCGAATGATTTCACATGTTCGTCTGTTAATATGGAAAACACGATCAATACTGTATGTTTAGGCGTGAAATTGGTCGTCTCACAAAATCAGGCCTTAACACTTACAAAACAGCGAATGATATACACATTGTGTTGAGTGCATATTCATTGTTGTTTTGATTTTGTGTATTCATGCGTCTCTTACACATAAGTAAGTGAATGCAGAGAGAATGAATGGATTAGTATTCGGAGTTTATTAAAGAGATGTACACATTTTCAAGCATAATAGATGAATGATAAAAAGATGAACGATATTGCAACAGTAATTCACTTTATAGTTAATGTACAAAATTACGTTTTATTGACATTTAAGTAGGTGTCTAGTATATACATCCGTCACTTTTTTCGAGAATTGCTTTTTGTTATAATTCTCACCTTCTTTTTCCTATTTTGAGTAATAACGTATAATGTCAGACAAATAATCAGACTCCCCGAGTCTTTGGTAGGTATTAGAGATCAGCAATGAGTATTCAAAAAGATGAGTAGAATCGAATCATACTCATTTCTGATATTTATAGGCATTCATATTTATTTTAATATCATACTCATACTACTCATATTGAAAGTTTGAAGTACTCATCGTACTCATACTTCACGATACGTATGATGTTTTGATTTCAACTCTCCATAAGTCAACATTTACAAGAATCACAAAATAAGTATGATGCGCGGACGAACACTACATACTTACTAGAAGATTGTGTGTTTGCTTTGCTTGCTGTATTTGTCTTTTTCTTTCTTCTTTTTTTTGTAAATGTAACAACAACTAAGACTGTAAATTTTGATGAATGATTCGAATCACTCGAATCATTTATGAGTATTATAAGAATTTGTCTAAATTTATGAATCTGAATAAGTAGGCGTATGAATCAAACATATTTCAAATGTTATGAGTTTGATGTCGACGTTGTACTCATACTCATTGCAACCTGTACTTATAAATTAATGTAGTGGTGAGTACAAAAGAATCAGAGTAGTTGAATTTTAATACTGGTGACTCATACTCAAAATTTCATGAGTACTTATTAGTAGCGAAAAAACGATTCATTGCTAATCTCTGGTAGGAATCGAATACACTGCTTCGGCTCTTGAAGTTTAGCACATTATCAACTAGGTCATTGGGGCAACCAATGTGTGTATTTTGTTTCCATTCCATGAAAGCAACGTTATATATATATATTCTAACTTTAAAAAAAGTTATTAAAAACTTTCTTTTAAAAATTTTAATAAAATAAATTAAAGACAATATTCTCTTTTTTAAATCAAATTATATATTAACGAACGAAATTTACAAATTCAAAAAAAATCTTAGTTAACTTAGTTAACAAAAAATAAAGTTGGCAACCCTTGAATAAGGACGTACTTTTCGGCAGTGATTAAATCGGTGATAATTAATTATTAAATTTTCGGTATATCGTGAAAAAAATTATTCGAAGGAAAGAACATTCAAAATAGAATATTTGTAATATAATTAAATATCAAAATGCCCAAAACCCGTCGTAGCCAAACAAATAAAAACATTGTAATTTGTGCTAAATGTGAACAGGTGATTAAAGAAAAATCTGATGATTTTATACAATGCGATAAATGTTTGAAAAGCTTTCACTTAAAATGTTGTGGTTTAAGCAGAAAAGCTTTTGAGTTGTTAGTAAATAATGAAGCAGAATTATTCGTCTGTTATTTTTGTAACGAAAATGAAGGAGAAGTAAGAAAGGAATTGAACACAATAAGAACGGAATTGAAGAAACTAGAGAAACTTGAAAAACTCGATCAGCTGACTGATTCGATTAATTTCATGGCAGCCAAATTTGATGAGATTTTTAAAGACATAGTAGAGAACAAAAAGAAAATAACTGAAATTGAAAAAGAAAATAAGAAACTTAAAACTGAAATTCAAAACAAGGTATTAAATAATAATAGTGTAAAGAACGATTGTGTCATCAGAGGAGTCAATGTAAAAGAAGGAGATAAGGCTATTGATGCGATCATGGATCTGTCAAGGGAGGTTGGAGTTGAACTTGAACCGAGTGCTGTAGAAGACGCATATTTTATGAGGAGCTACAATAACAGAACTGAAAATAGTAAGACAATTGTTGTCAAATTTTCTTCTAGAATTCATAAGGATAGACTTATGTCTTCAAAATCTAAGTTAAAAGACTACGAAAAGACTAATAAGGTATTCGTACATGATTTCCTCAGTAAGGAGACTTATAATCTTTGGTATCATGCGAAGACACTAAGAAGCATAGGAGATCAATACGTTTATGTGAGAAATGGAAATGTTTTTGTTAAGAAGAATGATTCAACTAAACAGCAACTCATAAGATGTGAAGATGATGTAGACCAAATGCTCCTAGTTGCATCAACAAACAAGCACTGGAAGAGAAGGTCCATGGTACAAGCTAAAGAAGTCGAGAAGGTTGATTCTAGTGATGATGGTGAAGATGACGCATCCTATGTATCTCCCTCTTAAGAATATTTTACTTTTATTTTTGATCTCATTAATCTTATTATTAGAGATTTTTATAAACTATTTTATATATATATATATATATTATTTGTTTTTGCTTTTTGTACTTTGTTTTAATAAACCCCTTTTTCAATTTAAATGATACATAATCAATATTTTTCTGAATTTGAAAATTTCATTTACTCATATCTAAATATTATATCTGTAAACGTTAGAAGCATTTCGTCAATTGAAAAATTTAATCAATTTAAAACATTAATTTCAAATTTTCCACAATTACCCAATATAATTGCAATTCAGGAAACAGGGTTTCATTCAACGCTATCATCAATTTATAATATACCTGGATATAGTTCTATTCACTGTTGTAGGGCGGATGGTTTCGGAGGAACATCTGTATATGTTAAAAATAACTTACAATATACTGTACAAATATGTGAAAACAAAAGCTTTTGTGACCTGATTGTCTTAACTCTGGAGAACTTTAAAATTAATGGAAAACCACTGAAAATTGTATCATTTTATCGATCTCCAAAATGTAATGTTAATGATTTTTACAATATTGTAAAAAACTTAATGGGGTTATATGGTAGAAACTACTGCATTTTTGTTGGGGATTCAAATATTGACTTTTTGAATGAAGTGTCGAATACTTTGCTGAATTTGCTTGAAAGTTATGACTTCAAAAATTGTCATACTTTAATTACACGTCCAATATCTGCCACATCTATATACAACGCTTTCACAAATCTCTCCCATTCCATATTTATAGATGCTATTGAATGTGAATTTTCTGATCACAATATGATCTCTTGTAAAGTTAAGAAGAAAATACAAAATTGTGACTATACTGAATTTGTACAAAAGAAATGTGATTATAACAAACTTAAGGAATGTTTTTTAAATTATAGTTCGAATTTCTTGAGTGGAAATTCATCAATTGATGCGTCTAGTTTGATAAAATGCCTGTCAGATGCAAATAAAAACTCTACGTCTGAACTAACAAGAAAACAATTACTAAAAGAACAAATAGCACCATGGATTAATGAAAACTTGCGCACCTTATTTATTCTTAAGAGAAGAATCCTAAAACAGAGAAGAAGAAATCCAAATGATGCAAATGTACTAAACAGCCTAAAAAGAATAAGTAAAGTTATTAAAGTTGCCTATAAGGAATCAATGAACAGATATTATCATGATAACTTACACAGCATTCAGCAAGATCCTAAAAAGTGTCGGAGATTTTTAAATGAAAGTCTGGGAAGGAGTGTTAAAACCAAAGTAAATTTGAAAAATTCAAATGGCGAACTAATAATGGAGGATGCGATAAAATGTGAGCTCTTAAACAAATACTTTTTACAAATTCCCAAAACCATGAAAGAACAAATTGATTATTCTCCCGCCGATTCATGTAATGGACTACGAACTCTAAGGAACTGTAATAAGACTTTTAATTTCAGAAGCACAACAAATGAAGAAATATCTGAAATCATACATAACCTTACAAATAATAAGTCCCCTGGACATGATAACTTGTCGCCAAGAATTTTCATAAATTTAAATAATGAAATCACACCATTATTATTACACATATTCAATAATGTTATTTTAACAGCGCAATATCCAAACATTTTAAAAATATCGAAAATTGTTCCAATACCAAAAGCTGTTAATGCACATAAAGTAGATATGTATAGACCTATTGCTCTATTGCCTATAATGGATGAAATTTTTGAGAAACTAATTCGTCAACAATTCACAACATATCTAGAAAATAATAATTTACTGTATGATTGCCAGTTTGGGTTTAGAATGGGTAGCGGTACTGAAGATGCTGTAATTAATGTAGTAAATTTCATATGTCGAGGACTGGACGAAGGATATAATGCTGTTGGTGGTGTTTTCTATGATCTTTCAAAAGCCTTTGATCTTGTAGATCATGATATAATGTTAGAAAAACTTCAATTCTATGGTGTTGGAGGAGTCGAACTAAACCTGTTTAAAAGTTATTTGAATAATAGAAAGCAATATGTTGTATTTAACAATAGCAAGAGTAGTATTGGAAATGTGGAATATGGTGTACCACAAGGCAGTGTATTGGGCCCACTTTTATTTACAATTTACATTAATGACATCAATAACCTTGAGCTCTTCGGAAAACTGTATATGTATGTCGATGACATATCACTATTTTACCCATACAAACATGAAGACGTTTTAAAAGTGTATATGGAAAGAGATGCTGCCCTAATTTCTGAATATATGAGGTTAAACAAATGAATTCTTAATTCATCAAAAACCAAAGTTATAAGATTTAAACCATACATAAACACTAATGTACCAAAGTTTAGTGTTTTTGTAGATGGAGAAGAAATTTTTGAAACAAATGCAGTAAAATATTTAGGCGTGACTTTGCAAAACAATTTGTCGTGGAACTTGCATATTAAAGACATTAAATCAAAAATATCTCCAGTAATTGGACTCTTATACAAATTTAAATACAAATTTGATGAAAAAACAAAACTAATTATATATGAGGCATTAATTCAGAGCCATTTGAATTACTTGGTTTCTATATATGCATATAAGAAGATAGAGCTGCAATCTCTTCAAAGAACACAAAATAAAGCACTCAAGAACGTCTACAACCTTCCAATTAGGTACCCTACATTAAGATTGTACCAGGAAATTGCAAAGAATATATTACCTATAAACGGAATATATAAAAAGCAAGTACTTCTTTTTGTATTTAAATCCCTACATAACATTGGCCATAGCACAATAACTTTCACTCGTAATCAATCAACTTTTGCTACCAGAAGCAGTTCAAACTTAAAAATTGCGAGATGCAGACTTGAGAAAACCAAGCAACGAATTGAATTTATTGGTTGTGTGGAATATAACAACTTACCACATAACTTAAAAGATATCAATGTAATTTCATCTTTTAAATCCAACATTAAAACTTATTTCTTAAATAATTTAGAAATGCTTTTAATGTAGTATGTACATGGGTATATAATTTTGTAATTACTTTTATTTAATTATAATTATTTCTTTCTTTTTAATTCTAGATACTATTTATTTACAATTTGTTAATTTATTTTAAGAATACTAAGCCAACTCGCCTCAATAATGTCGTAAGACGCAGAGGCAAACATAAACTGTGAATTTTAATACTTTTCTTGAATAAATATTTTTGAATTAAAAAAAAAAAAAACTGACTTCTATTTATTTTATTTATTTTTTATTTATTTTATTTTCTAAGAATAGATGAATTGTTTGATTGATTATGTTGAAATTAGTGATGAAATCATATCTTGTTTTCTTGGTACATCAAGGTGTACCTCAGGTTTAAAAAAAAATTTTGCGTAAATATTGTTTTGTTTTTCATTTGGAGGTGAATGTGATCAACACATTGCCGATAGTCTTGATGTGAGCGATTTCAATAAATCGTTGAAAAATAAGTTGCGAAATTTTCTGGACATAGTAAGTATTACTTACGTACATACTAAGCTAAGCTGATAAATTTTGTTTTAGCTAGACAAGACAAACTAGTTTTAGATTACCTCCGCATGTTGTAAAAAATTTTGGCCTAAGAGTGATATAATAGAATAACTTTGAGTACAGTTAAGTTTAATTGCTTAAATCTAAAGCTGGTGGAATATTTTGAGAAGGAATAAGCGGAATCTGATCGCAAGTATTATGACAAACGCAATGCGTCAATCCGCATAGAGGATAAATTCAAATAATCAATTAAAACATGGAAAATGGTACGATCAAGTTGAAAATAACGACAAACGAGGTTTGGTTAAATGGATGGACAGAAAAACTGTGACTTTACTCCACTTCTCCATTCGAAAAAAGTTTATGTTGTGCCCGAATCACTTGACCCGTAACTTCTTAAGTCTTTATAAATTCCATCTCTTATAAATTATGAAATTATTTTTACATAATAGTGTGTTGGCTTATTAGATGTAAAGCCAGAGTTCAAGCCCCGGGCCAGACATCAAAAAAAAAAATACAAAAAGTATTTCTTCGGTGACTTCCTCTCAGCAGATTTCTGGTAAAAACTCTGAGAGTAAATAAAATTGCCATGAAAAAGTTTCTCAAAAATCTGTCATTCGGAGTCGATTTTAAACTGTAGGTCCCGCCACTCATGTATAAAATTAACGCACACAACGTAAGTGGTGTGAGAAGCTAGGCCGTAATCCTGACTGAAGGGTTGTAATCGTCAATTATGCATGTATGTGTTTACATAATTATTTAATTTTTTAAGCGATATTTTTATGGAATAGTAATTTACCCATTAGCTTAATAATTACTATTGTATTATGAGTCTAATGATCCAGTCTATTATATTAAATAATAACACAACAAATATTACTGTGCGTATAAAAGAAACAAATACTCGCATAGTACTTTTACTTCGATTGTACTACAATCCATTTACACTATCATCATGAATAATACTGGGCATATTGAATATTTAATCCAAATAATAATTTTCGAATCTATTATTTATCAATTCATGATAATATTCATACGTCACTAAGCTCATTAATTTAATATTTTCTGTAATGAAAGATACAAAATAAATATCAATCATTATTCCAATTATAGCAACTTTTTATGCCGCCTTGTGGTTAAAAATTTGTTATCAATTTGAATACAATAGCAGTGATACTTTCGTAGGTATACGATTTGAAATTTTTATCCTCTTGGGTAATGTAACCACCATTGTTCCAAATGCCGTTTCACTAAAAGGTTTCCTTATTATATTCATGAATACTTTAGAATGCAACAAGGGTTGAGCACAATTCTGAATTTAACGATTGCCATGATGTTTCCAAAATCCTTGTAACCTTAGCCGTAGTAGTAATTGGTTTCGGAGTTCATTTATGAGGGAAATTCATGTATTTTTTGGTAGAATATTTGATAAAAATTATTATAAGCCAAGCAATTTATGAGTTCACCAAATTTAAACTAAATGGGAAATTTATGACTATTTTGACTATTTTTATGAACAATTTATAGGCAATTTAAATTCTTAATTACACTTTACATCGTTATAATTTATTGGATATTATTTATAAAAATAAATTGATTCTCATACTAAGTTAGCACTCAGCAGTGATTAATTTTAATTTTGCCACAAATTTTAATTGCTTGAATTTTTTGTTACATTAGAACGATTCGATAGTTTTTACGTTTTGCGGCAAATTTCATGAAAGTTATGAAAAGATATCAGCAAATTTTTAACTAAAAAATTATATTGAAAAGCAAATCTTTTAAAAAGCAACAGAATATAAATTTTTATCAGTCTAATAAAAATGAAAAAAAAAATGTAAATTAATATGAGCCCATCTACTCACATCATAGTACATGTCATTGAAAAGTTTACATTTAAGTAAAAGGTCCGCCAAATAACTTTTTTTTGAAAATTCTTTAAGAAACTAGTGAATATTTTCTCAAATTTCTTTTTTTATTTGAAAGTACAATCCTTCCGGTTAATAATGGAAAATAATTTCATTCAAATGGCTGCCTCGGCTGAACAAAACACCAGTATAAAAAAATTGATAAACAAGTGAACAAAAATACAACAACAACACTGCAAGAACAAACGTAAACAAAATACACAAACAACAATAACGTAAACAACATGTTTATATTTATAGAGATTTCGAGAAGGCAAAGTCATTCGCCTTCAAGAGCATCCATCAGACTGTTTACAATGGATTCATTAAAAATGCAGTCAGTCTTGTGTGAAGACGCGTTGCGCGTGAAGAGAATAATCGTGGTTTGAAGATCTTCGTTGTAAAGATATAACGAACAATTGTTAGTGTGTACGCGGAAGAGTGTAAAGGAGAATAACTAACAAAGCAATTGTTGTTGTTTACATCAAGTTGTGAATAGTGGCACACAGAACTGTGCGAACAATAAAGAAATTTAATTGAAACCAAACACCAATTTAAATTTGTTTTATTTGAAATATGAGCTCGTTATATTTCAAACGTTTTTAAAAGACAAAAACGTAACAGTATGCTTATGTATTTTCGAAAATGTATTCATAAATTCTAAAAAGAAAATGGTATTGATTCCAGTTCCTATTTTTTTCAGCCCGCAATATGTCAAAAGAAATTACTTTGGAAATATGTTTTCTCTTGTGCTACATAATTCAATGAAAATAAATGAATAATTAAAGAAAGACAAAATACATCATGTTTCGTGACATCTTAGTGCGAAAGTAAATCGAAGCAACATTGAATTGAAATCAATTGCTGAATACATTTAACCTCAACTTGATTTCAACTTGAATGTAACTTCGTTTAGCATTGTCAACAACTGAATGATTTCGATTAAGAAGAATTCAACGAATATCCAACAAATGAAATTTTGAAAAAAGGAACTTTCCTAAGAATTAGGAAAATGTAGTGATGATAACATTGAGATGGAGATTTATTCTGCTTTCCTATTTCATAAATAAAACAAATTTATTTGAATTTATGCTTTCATTTTTATCATATCATTCTTTTTTTTTAATATTAACATGGACATGGTCTTGTTCTATAAAGTCTTTTTACAGGGTTTTCCGTACAGCAATCTTACTCAAGATTCATCTGTCAAATTAGTTGTTATTTATTCTGTCTGTTTTATCAAATCACCATGGACAACCCTACCAACCAAGTATGTTCTCCGAATAGGCTCTAGAGCAGTTGGTAACTGACACTAATTTTTATTGAGAAATCATCTTCGAGACTGAGGCTCTTCTCTAGATAAATGAAATGGGTGCATGGACCATATAAGATCCAAAAGCTGCCAATGCATCTTTCGATTATACTGTCCTGTATATTTGGCTTTTGCATTTACTATTAGCAGAGTCACCTGTTGCAAGTTTATGACATTAATTTTAAAGTTACTGTATTTCCAGAAGTCGCCGTAGTCTAGTAGGTAGTGTGTTGGCTTATTAGACGCAAAGCCAGGCATCAAAGACAAAATACAATAAGTATTATTTCGGCGACTTCCTCTCAGTAGATTTCTGGCAAAAACTCTGAGAGTAAATAAAAATTGCCATGAAAAGTTTCTCAATAAATAAAAATCTGTCGTTCTTAGTCGACTTTAAACTGTAGGTCCCACTCATGTATAAAATTAACACACACAACATAAATGGTGTGAGAAACTAGGACGTTGTACAATGGGTCAATTCGACCTCCGGGTACTGTACTTGTCTTAATTGACAAGTACCCGTCCTCTAACCTAACCTAACCTAACCTACTGTATTTCCATATGGCCGTCTGTAATACTGAAAATATCGTCAACTACCAAGTATAGTCTTAAATTTTCATTTTACAAATTTATGGTTTTGCTACAGATAGTCGTCGTAGTCTATTAGGCAGTGTATTGGCTTATTACAAAGTCACGGTTCAAATCCCCGGTCCGATATCAAAACGAAATATGACAGAATATTTCTTCGGTAACTTCCCCTCAGCAGATGTCTGGCAAAAACTCTGAGAATAAATAAAATTGCCATGAAAAGTTTCTCAAAAAAGTCTGTCATTCGGAGTCGACTTTAAACTGTAGGTCTCACCACTCACGTACAAAAATTAACGCACACAACATAAGCGGTGTGAGAAACTAGGTCGTATTCCTGACTAAAGGGTTGTAATGACCAATTATGTATGTATGTGTTTACATAAATAATAAAATTATGCTGAACTTTTTGTTCTACACGGTTGAATATGGGACGTATTTAAGAAGAAATGTATTAGGTATTACAGAAAAGTTCTGTCAGCGTTTCGCTTTAAGCATTCCGCGCTCATAAACTCCAAAAATGTTACCTTAAAGACTCTGGAGACGATCAAATAAAATCGTCAACGCCTTATATGTGTGCGTGTGTCGTTCTTTTTCGACTACACGTACACCTTGTCGGCTTTGATTGATCAAAATCCAAAAATTTTGATTTTTTCATTTGATGGCTTTTTATTTGATCGTCTCCATATGTGATTGAAAAGAATTTTCTCAGTTGGTTGGATATTGTAGTAATGAACACATCCATGCGCTGAAAAAAAATATTTTTTTATTGTGAATAGTGTGTGTATATATTTTACGAAACGAAGACTGCAAAAATTAAATGCAAATGATGATTGACGAATTTATTTGTACATTTCCTTTTAAACGTAAATCACACGACACTAATACATATGCATTTGATCACCTCCAGGCGCCTTTATACTTGAAAATTATTTAAAAAAATTCGTTTATATGCCCCCGCTTTACGACAAATTTCCTTCAAAAACTGCTCTTGTTCACTGACTCCCTCGTTCGTGCGATTAAATGTTTATATGTCTTTTTTATTGCGATATATTAAATCATTGGTTTTCGCTGATAAAATAGCAAACCTTGCGACATTGGTAGTCAATTTTCACCATTAACTCCATACTGCAGATTTATTGTAAAAATTATGAAAAAAAAAGTTGGACAACGCAATGAATTCATAGAATGTTCCTTATGGTTTCATTTTCTTGAGGCAGAGGCTGCAGTCTGTCCCATCCAGACGACGTAAATAACTGAGATAACGCAAACTCAGATAATTGATTCCTGATAGAAAAGCTACAATCCACCGATGCTCGTCTTTCGACATTTGTAAAGCTGTTCTTATCTGACTCTCTGCGTAGCTAATGCTACATAGAAATCTTTTTATAATACGGCCTGGTGCAGGTCTCGACTGAGTGAGCGACCTTACTCTCTCTGCCTTGTTAATGATACAATAGGACTCCTCCCTATAACTATAACGACTGCTGAAACTATATTTCTTTCAGCAATTTATTCGCAGTGATCCCGCAGTGACACGGGGCGAGGAACTTGTAACCACACACAGTTGTAGAAGATGTTCAAAGCCCGCATTCCATCATGCCGATCAGCCGGCATTGCATCGAATACGAAGTGTTATCAATAAGACAAATAGCATTATATAAGTTTGAATGACACGTGGGTATTTGATCTCAGCTGTGGAATTGCAATACAAGTATTGTTCACCAATAAGCAATGTCCTGCTTATATCTGAAAAATTCTGTGTATGTATACATACATATATATAAATCACATCATCATATTAGTAGACATATAGCACATATCTGTTTCAAAAGAAGTGAAAGAAGACTTCTCAAATGCATGTAACTATTATTTCGTAAGACGATTAGATGGATTTCGAGTTATAAAGTGAAGGACTCTTTAAGATATACATATGTATATATCGATACCATACGTATGGGGTACGACCCTATTTTGTAAATACGCACATCATCAAAGGCTTTTAACATATCTATAGGGTCCGTAACATTTAAGAGATACAATGACTTTTTGTCTTATTCAGATTACAATTCCCATTAAAATCTTAATTGTAATTTTCTTAATAAAATTCCCGGGAAATCAAAGAATAAACGTTTACAAACTTTCAGATAAAAGTACATATGTCCATACCAGAGATCAGCAATCGTTTTTTCGCTACTCATAAGCATTCATGAAATTTTGAACATAAGTGAATCAACAGTATTAAAATTCAACTACTCTGATTCATTCGTACTCACTACAACGTTGATTTATAAGTATGAGTACAATGAGTATGAGCACAACCTTAACATCAAACTCATAGCTTTCGAAATATATTTGATTCATACGCCTACTCATTCAGATTCATAACTTTAGAAAAATACTTATAATACACAAAAATGATTCGAGCAATTCGAATCATTCATCAAAATTTACAGTCTTAGTTGTTGTTGCATTTACAAAAAGCAGAAGAAAGACAAAGACAGCAAGTGAGTATTGTGGTGTTCGTAAGCGAATCATACTTATTTTGTGATTCTTGTAAATGTTGAGTCATGGAGAGCCGAAGTCAACAACATCATACGTGTTGTTAAATATGAGTACGATGAGTACTTCAAACTTTGAATATGAGTAGTATGAATATGATATTAAAATAAGTATTAATGCATATAAGTATCAGAAGTTATGAATATGATTCGATTCTACTCATTGCTGATCTCTGCTCCACACCTCTTCTTCTATAATATTAGTCTACAATACGAAACATTTCGAATTTTTCCACTATTTACGACTATTGTCGCACCACAGCCTCTAACTGTAAAATATTCCTAAATTTGTGGACCATCCGAAAAAAGAAATAAAAATATATTTATTTATCCTCCTGTAACTCACAAAGCATATCATAGGGCCATCCCTATTGCGTGTTAGTGCAGAGGCACCTGCATATTACCATTAACTTTCATTGTAAATATTTTAATTAAAATCGATTAATATGTGGCTCGTACATTCAAACCACCACTTACACATTTTTAATTCAAACAATCTCTGAATATTCGAATTGGCATCACACGACTGGTGATTATAATGAAAACGTCAACTTTTTGCAACAAAGCACGAAACGTACTGTTTCATTTTGTAAATCTCATTATCTGCGCCTGGCAAAGGTGTCTTTTGTGTGTTGCTTCCAAATTATGTTTTCTCTTTCTCTTTTTTTTGTTCTTTGTTTTTTGTTTATGTTTCTGTCTGTAAAATTTTTTTGCAGATGTTTTTTCCATTGTATTTACATGGTAATCTCTTTATAATGGAAAAAGTCTACACATGTATGCACTTAAAATCTAAAAATTACATGACAAATGAAGCAATTTGGGAACAATACGATTTATACTTAGAGATGCCGCGAGTAGTGTTTAAAGTGTTTCAATACCAAGACCAGCAAACCACCAAACTCATACCCTGCAAAAAAAAACCCAAAAAAAGTATCATATGGTTTTCAATATTTAACAATAAAAGGACTTCAGATTCGTTCAAAAATAATGCATTCAGGAATCCTTCTGTTTCCTGCCCCCATCATGGGAAAAATCAGTCAAGCACACCACGTGAAAAAGAATAGGATTTAATCAGCAAAATTTCTATTTTCTAATTCCAATTCATGTTCATTTTCTCTTGGTTGTGTGTAACTTCAAAGAATAATCCGTAAAATTATTTTTTTCTCAAAAACTACGGATACATTTGATAATATATTGCGGAAAACATATTTCCATTCAAATAAAACAACGAAAATAAAAATAAAAATTGGTTTTTTTATTAAAGCATATGACAAAGGGGAATGGCGTATCGTGAAGTTCTGTTTTTATTGTCGTTGATTTTAATGATCTTCATCGGCAAAAATATCCAACCTTGTAATACGGTGTTTATTGCGTAAATCGCAGTTGTAAAGATTTCGAGGGCGTGCGTGTAACTGCTCACACTCATCAGGTAATGTCTTTTGGCATAAGATATTATCAAATAGTTTTGCAATAGTCTGCGCTTCTACATTTCTATGACAACTTTCAGAACCTCACCACTGATCAGTTATGGTAATTTTTTTCACGAAGGAGTGTTTCTACATATCTTTCTACTACACACTTCCTATTTTATTTACAATTTCAAAATAAATTTTTCTTGGATTAATAAAAGATAATTAAAAAAAAATTAAATTGTACTGTTATTTAATATAAATTCTTAATTAAAATTGATAATGATGAAAGCTTTTATTATAAAGAAGGGAAAAAAATCTCCTTGTATGACAAACAAGTTACAAATTACTGTAGATAAGCGTTTTACATTAAAATAGTTTACTTCCCGCTGTGTAAAAATTTTATTCGATGAACGCAAAGAGGCTAATTGCCTCATTATTTATCTATTTGACAACAGCAACCACATGGTAACTTTCACTTCGGTATAGATGTCCACTATAAGATTACTTTGGGCTGTGGTTACACATTTTGTGCTGTAATTTTATTAATTAAATGACTCCAAAAAAATTTCCATGAACTTGATGTGGAAATATTTCAAGTGTCTCCGTTCCGTAAACTGTCGCTTAAACACAAAAAAAACAATAAAAATAAATTTACTGGTAGGAATAAAAATATGGGTTTCTTTTCCCATGTTACAACAAAAAAAAACAAATTTATAGAAATTTTATTTGATTTTTTTATTTACCTTTTCAGGAGCCAATAAAGCAACATGAAATGTTCATGCAAATTGATAACATTTCCTCTGATTACATTTGCACTGAATGGCATATATCATCTTCGAAATAAAATTTTGTCTTAAATATTCAATATTCATGGTAAAAAAAGTAAGACTATGAATTGCCGATGGACTCTTTTTAAGATAAATTATACCCTTATTTAATCAAAAAGTTTGAATATTTGAAACTATTAAATGAGTTTGTGGAAACTAAAGAATAAAATTAAATATTTTCCCTAAAATATATTCGATTTAAAAGTTAAAAAGTTACTCACTCGAGTATTTGTAAAAATAATTTTATTGCGTCCAACAGACAGAGGACATTCCCTCGTGCTGTTCATTGTGTATGAATATCGCGAAGTAGGTTATAGGACGACGGAATGATTGACTTGAGTGAGTTCAAAATTAATTTGACAGCCACTTTGAAGTTTCTGAAACAAACTGCGAGCAAATTTAAACGCTTATAATCACTAGCAATAAATGCTGATTTTCTAACGTTCACTCATTTTCCCTACCATTAAAGAAGAGAATAATTGTGGGTTGAAGATCTCTGTTATAAAAGTCTATTGAACAATTGTTATTGTGTATTATGTTTACCTTTGTTCTCGCAGTGTTGTTGTTGCTTCTTGTTTACTTGTTTCACCATTTTATACTGACGTTGTCGCTATATTTTTTGTTTATTCGTTGATCATGGAAACAAGTCCTTTGTTTTATTTTTGGAGCTTTTTTCTAACATTTTAATACACTATTTCCATTTTCGTAACACTGCCGTACACTTAAGCCTGTTCGTCCCGAATAGGCTCATTATCTCTTTTCCCATATTTCGCCAGTTGCTCTATGTGTGCGACCTTCATTTTGGTTCTTGGCTGTTAGTTTTCTGTATCCTGTACACGACATCATTTAACTTTTTAATTATTTTATAAGGTCCTTCCCAGCTGGTTTGTAGCGTTGGAGATAATCCTTTCTTCAGCTTTGGGTTTTAAAGTAGTACCAGTTGTCCCTCATGGAAACCCTTCGTATTTGCTGCACGATCATATCTGGCTTGCATTCTACCGTTGGCCATTTTTATACGTGTCCGCACAAACTCATGGAGTTCATTTAGACTTTCCTGTTTTCCAGTGTATGTGACATCCCACTCTGTGGCGGGCTTAACAGCTCTAAGTCACCAGGAAGTTTTATCTCTGTTTAAAACAAAACCTTGGCGGGCAATCTTGATGTTGAATCCTGGACCGCAGGTCGGTGCCAGTAGAAACCTAGGAATGTGCTCGTCCCAATCCTTCTGTTGCTCGCTCACCACTTTTCGCAAGTATTCCTCCAGGGTTCGATTAAACCGTTCTACCATTCCGTCAGACTGTGGGTGAAGCGGCGTCGTTCTTCTTAATACCGTATAACTCACACATTTCCTTGAATACAGTTCTCTCAAAATTTCTGCTTGATCGGAATGTAGCTCTATTGGATCTCCGTAGCGGCAAACCCAGTTGTTCACAAAAACATTTACTACGGTGTTCGCCTCTTGATTGGGTATGGCCTACACTTCCTGCCATTTGCTGAAGTAATCCATCACGACGAGAAAATATCGGTTTACGGCATTGCTGAGTCTAAAAGAGCCTGCTGCGTCTATCGCTATCCGCTCGAAAGGTGCACCCGAGTTATATTGTTGCACCTGACCTCGGCTTCTTCATACGGGAAATTTACCTGCAATACACTGGGGAGAGTTTGCAATCCAATCCGCCACTGCTTGCTGACATCCAACCCATAAAAAACGTTGTTTTAGTATATCCAGCGTCTTTGTCCCCCGCTGGCTCCATTATGGAACTCCTTTAACACTTCTTTCATCTTGGAGGTCTTGCCGTCAGCGCTTTCCCAAAGTCGATACAGGCACCCATTTATAGTTTTAAGCTGTCCCATAGTGCCCAATAAGCTTTTGTAAGAGGACCTTCTGCGGATATCTCATTTCTTGTAGGTCGTTTGTCCTCCTTCTTCGCTGCTATTATCTATTGGGTCACTCCTTTGTGCTTGGGACAAGTCTTCGTTGGCTTCAATCCGCGTGAGAGAACATCAGCATTCCCATGTTTTATGCCTCTTCGGTGGTCTATGCTGGAGTCGTAAGTCTGGAGGCGCTCAATCCAGCGTGCTAACTGTCCTTCAGGGTTCTTAAATTGCAGCAGCAATGCGGAATGATCAGTCCTTAAAAAGAAATGTTGGCCATACAGGTACTTATGGTAATGTTTTATGCACTCCAGCGCTGCAAGTAGCTCTTGTCGAGTCACACAGTAGTTCCGTTCAGGCTTTGACAGTGTGCGACTATAGTAGCCTACGACATTCTCTGTACCATTTACCACTTGTGAAAGTACACCACCAATACCACTGGAACGACTTTTCTTGTGACTCACCCCATTGCAACACTTTTGATTTCTTGGTGAGCTCATGCAAGCTTGCAGCCACGAACAAGAAAAAACAAGGAAAAACAGCCATGGTCAAACATGAAGATTCTGCGTAGACTACAGGAAGCTGATTGATGTCACTAAAAAGGACGCTACCGAGAATTGACGACACGCTAGCCGGAACGAAGTGGATCCCTACATTGGACCTGCATAGCGAGTATTGGCAGGTGGAAATTACAGACAAACACAAAGAGAAAACTGCATTCAGTGCGAACGGCGGCGTATGGCAGTTTAAAGTTATGCCTCATTTTAAAAAAATCATCAGTAAAAGTAGACCTTCGTTCTGATACATATTCTCGAGTTATAAAATAATGAATATAGGCAAACTTATGTTTATATATTGTACATATATAGATATATAAGTAAAGCAAACAATCAAATAAAAACATAATACACACATCGTAGGGTGCAAAGAACTATAAAAATACGTAAAAATTGCGAAATAAAGCAAAGGTCAAACATCTAACAACACACTTAAAAAACACCGAAAATTTATCAGACTTGAAATAAGATGGCATAAATAGAACGTAGTGATGAGACGTGTATTTGTAATTAACAATCGAGAGTTGTATTAAAAGCCCGCGTTCAGCTCGCTGGTGTAATACAACGTCAGTTTGCTAACGAGAATTGTGAATAAAATTGGCTGTGCGGCGTTATCAGTTAATGACCAGAAACAATAAACAACAATGCACTTTTATTGAGTCAACATTCGGTTTATTGAGTACAATATTTTAAGTGTTCAGACATAATAATATACGCAGTACCGCTGCTTATTCAATATTCATTTGATAGCTGGTAAACAAAACAGCTGGTTGTTGCAACAACATTGTTTTTATTTTGGTTTATTGTTTTGTTGTTCTTTGTGGTTTTTTTTTGAGTTGTCAAATATGAACAGAAAGTGTTCGGTTAATTGTAATATGCTCACTGAACATACTTATGACAGTTTTAGTCAATATTATACTAATTTGCGTATTTATTGCGCAATAATTAATTGAAACTTTAAATGAAATATTGAGCTCAATAATGATGTTTATTGCGATTTACGCAATAAAGGTGCATATCTGAACACCGTATTAATTGCAATTACCGAATTCACAATAAAGAAATCTTTTGCAAAAATTAAAAACGTAACAATACTATAAAATAAATTACTATGAATGTAAATACTCACAAAACAACTATCATAGTAGTAATCGCACTTTGATTGTGTTTATTGTATCTAATTTAATTAATAAAATTTTCTCAGTTTAAAAAACGAACTCCCTCTCTTTATTACAATCTTTCAAGCAAGGTTAGCACATTTTACATGCTTATTAACTACTCTCTTCTTGGTTGAACAAAAATTAATTTTTTTCGACAATATCACAAATATAACAATACATTCTTGCCATATTATTTTTCCCGAAATGATTAGCAAATTAATTAATAAACATGATAAACAAAAGAATTCTTATGAGAGAGGAACAATATTTGGAATTAAAATTTGATGACACCTTTGCGTATGAGTGATGAGTTGTTCCATACCTATCCAAAATATCAATCATGATTCAATGTTATTACGAATGTTGATAAGAATACTTTTTGCCAATAAAAGAAGTTTACACGTTAGCCTATGTATATTAATTTGCCCTTATTTGTTAAACTGATAAAAGGATATAGAAAAGTGTTTTTGACAGCAAATTTCTCACGAATCATATTCTTTGGTAGGATTACCTAAATTAAACGAAATAAACGTAAACTTTATTTGTTTTTAATTTACTTTTATTTTACACCAAAATTCAGTTCTGTTTAAACTAAACTCAGTTTACATAAACAAGAATTTGTTTAAGGCAAGTTTCCTTTGAAGAAAAATTTTATTTTCGTTATAATGTTCGATTAAACTTTCCATTCCAAGTCACATTTAGTTGCAAAGTTTTTTTTTTCGTTGAGAAAATTACGTATATCTCGAATAGGTGCAGCTTTGTCTTAAGTAATCGAAATGACCGTGTTCTTCCATCGCCGAACCGAATGTCAGGGACATAAATCGATGAAGAGAATATGGTAAATATGGGTAAATTATCAGTACGCCACAAATCCTGTGGATTTTGCATATTATTATGTGAAACTCCCACTGCTAGAATTATGCCGATGAAAGCGTATAATTCACCTTCTGCTAGATCCTAACAAATTCTTGGTTTTTTATTTACATTTGCAGCATTTCAATTATTGACTGCGTCTCTTCCTTACCGATTTGTCTGAAATATAATGATGTCTGTAATATTTGGTGTAAACAAATTAAAACTTCAAGTGGAGTAGAGATTTGCTAATACTCAAACCCCGAAAACGATCCCATTATGTTGAGGAATACGCACACCATTGGTCGGCTGGTTTTTATTCCATATGGTACCATCCTTTCCAATGAAACAATTATTATTCTCTTCAGCTGTTTCAGAACCACAATCTTCCTCCTCTTCATTACTGTCGTATTCTACATTTGGTTCGATTACTAAATCATTTTCAACGTCCGATGCGTCATCTTCGTATGGCAAATAATCTTCATCATTTTATTTATTTTATTTATTTATTTATTTATTTGTTTATTCAATTCCTGTACAACAAGATTTAATCTTATATTTAAAGTGCAAGAAAGAAGTGTTCATAAACAACATTTGGAGATCAAACTTTTCTAATGAATAAAGTAAAAGGAAAAATAATAATAATAATAATAATAACAATAATAATAAATCATGTATAAATTATAAAAATTGTAATCTACTACGGTGCAAAAAAATTAAATAAAAATTTCCTAAAACTAATTGCGTTGCTATTAAGTTGATGAGAATATGGAAGACAATTCCAAAGCCGTGCAGCATGAATAAAAAAATGCCATTCAGATACAAGGTAACGATGTAGGGGAATTATGATCCTTTTACCTCTAAGTGATCTAGCAAATCTTATTTTATCGCTAAGATATCCTGGAGATTTTGAATAAATGATCTTATGCAGAAGTAATAATACATGGATGCTCAAACGATACAACATAAAGCTTCAAAGAAAAACGGGACACATGGCCATATCTCCTTAAACCATAGACATATCTCACAATATTATTGAATAAAAAGTTGAGCTTCTCCTTGCTAACGGAATCACATCTCGCAAAAAGTTCACAACCGTCCATTAAACCAGGAAGAAGATAACATTTTGCAATCAACTGTCTTATATTCAAAGCAGTAAAGTATTGTCGACCAAAGACACCTCAACTTCATATAAGTTTGACCAACGAGTGTGTTAACATGATTTTTCCATGTAAGATTGTCATTAAAACTCAACCCAAGCTTTTTGGCAGCATCCACAATCTTGATCTTCTCCCCGTTCATCAAAATATCGAGACCGATATTGGAATCAAGCGTCCTCCTACGAATAACCATGCACTTAGACTTATGAGGGTTTAGACGAAGGCCATTTGCCTTGGCCCAATGATATATTCGATCCAAGTCATCATTGAGTGTGCTTACATTCACACTAATAGATAACACAGGACTACTCAAATGTAACTGTACATCATCTGCGTACATATGAATTCTGCAGTGCTGAAGTTGGCTTGGCAAATCGTTGATATACATTGCAAAAAAGAAGTGGTCCAAGAGGCACGAGGCAGAAGACTGGGCATTTACCGAATGAACAAATTGTGAACGATTTGAAAGATATGATGATAAAAGCCGTGTCGAAGCTCCAGAAAAGTTAAAAAAGTGCACAAGCTTCATAGAAAGCATGCTGTGATCAACCGTGTCGAAAGCTTTTGAATGATCAAGGAGCACCAATAAATTGAACTTACCTTCATCCAGTTCATGTCGTATATTTTCAGATACATCCAAAAATGGATCATCTTCTTCGTGCGGTCCGGCTTCATCATTAGCTCTTTCAAGCTCCAAGTCATTTGCCAATCCATTTGGCAATTCTGGTGTAAAAATCCATATCGAAGTTACTAGAACGTATTGAATATAAATTCTAATTCATCATTAATTTTCCAAAATTTTCTAATTTTACCATTTTTTTTAGAAAAAATTTCTCATAAACACTTTGAAAGTTCGCGTCAATTTAAAACAAAATATTCAAAGACTGCTTCGATGAAAAAATATAACGGTTAAAAAGTGGATCTGCCAGACCCGCCGTGGTCCTAATATGACATAGGTATATATTGCAAAAACATTTTAAATACAAAATAAATTGGAAAAGGTCTGGCGAGACCCATGACTGTGACGGAGGGTTAAAATTTCTATTCAAAGTCACATTTAGTTGTAAAGATTTTTTGTTTAATAATATAAAGAGTCGGGATTATTTTATTACAAAGGCTAACTAAATATGTACAATAATTTATATTTATATTTATAAATCGTATTGTATTCCAGAAAGTTAATGCCAAATATTTTTTGTCATTTCTGTGGCACTAGAAAACTTTATTATTGACAATTTTCTTAGGTTCAATAATAGACTTCAAGCATTACATTTTTTTAGCACTGACTTGAATTTTTTAAACATAAAATGTATCTGTAGGAATAACAACGAATGTTAAAAAATATGAATTTGGAATGGATAATTTATGTAATAGTAATTTATGTCAATAATATTCAAATATTGCTAAACACTCGTTTAAGAAATGAAAACAAATGGAAATAAATTTTATATTTTACGGTCTAATACTTGTACGCTTAGAATTAAGGAAACATAAAATGTAGTGAAAATTTGCACAAGTCTTTTGATGCATAAATATTTTTGCTCACTACACAATACGGTCTAACGTGGCAAGACTTGATAAAAGTATTTAAAGCAAATGGAACATCATTTTCATTCCATAATGTTTTCTTATTTAAAATTGTATAAAATTTTTAAAGCCTCGTTAAGCTTTACTTTCTGTTCTGATCTTTGCCTTTTACTACTTATTTGATGTGGTTTGTTGTTCTGTGACAAAATATTGTTACGAAAATGGAAATGGTGTTACGTCGTTTAACATTAGATTGATAAACAAAAGCTACAAAAACAAAAACTATGGACTTGTTTAAATAATCAACAAATAAACAAAAATATTGCAACAAAATCAGTATAAAAAAGGAGATAAACAAGTAAACAGATAGGCAGCAACAACACTGAAAGGACAAACGTAAACAAAATACACAAACAACAATAACGTAAACAACATGTTTAGCGATATAAAAGGCAAGACAAAGCAGACAACTGATCAGACTTGCAGTTTCTTTTTACACCACATGCTTACCTGGTTGCCACAACACTTTCTCTGCCACTGATAGTACTACGCATACTACCACCCGAATCTTTGATAGCCTGCAGCATGCGTATATAAGAGATCAGAATGAATATTAAAGATACCGTATTTATACAAATAAATAAGACTGCAGAGTATTCCCAACCCTAAAAGGAAAAAAGTATGCAAAAATAAAAAACATTTTCAAGAAAATAACAGAAATTCAAAAGGAGGCATAGAAAGGATAAACACTCGTACCTTTGCATATGGATCGTGTATATATATTGATAAGCACACACCATTTGTACCATTGAAATGTGAGCCAAAGTATTCTATGGGAAATAGGCCAAAGCAAATAAAATTCCCCACAGTTTTAAAAGACTAAACAAAATTATGGATTAATTTTGAAAGATGAATTCACAGTTTGCAGTTTCGTCGAGACAACATGAGATGTTTACCAGTTTCCGCTGCTTCGAAGCACCCGTTCTGTTGAGAGTATTACCAATAGGAGGGTCCCTAAGTATCAACCAAACGATGATTTCCAAAAAGGGCATCACTTGATAGACTTAGTAAAGAATTATTTCACTGAAAAAGTACAGACAGTGTACAATCCAACCCGAACCTCAATTACCAATTTTCACCATAACTTACGAAGGTCTGGATCATCGAAACTTGTTTACAACTAACAAGAAGACAATAAACCCATTCACGGCTACTTTGTAGTGCATAATTGGGTCCTAGATCTATGATCGACTCATATTTCTTAGAAAACCTCGAGTGTCAACTATTGTGAATTTCGCGTATGCTCAAACACTTTCTCCTAGTACAACTGACAACTGAAATGGGAGTACAGGACCTGTGAATCTAAACAGATGGAGCAACTGAATTTACTGCAGGTACTGAACTCTAACTTCTGACAGTTGTATTAACAACACTGAAGGCAGTCACTTTGCCGATATAATTTTTTATTTAATGGGGAAAAAAAGTTTGATGTGAGTGAGTGTAAGAGTATCTCATTTTACACTGGAAGAAGACACCGATAACACAAAACACAAAAATTAAAATCAAAAAATTTTTATTAATGTTTCCTCCAGAATTAATTTAAAATATTCTTGCGCTTTTCTCTCTTAATTTTGTTTAAATATTTACCTTGTCCATAATTATTTAAATTAATAATTTAATTCGAGATTATTTTTTTACCTGAAAATGCACACATGATGCTGTGGCGCCAGTACTCTTCATGTACAATATATTCGCCGCGAAAACTTATATTCGCACACGTTCTGACGGCCAAATAAATACCCATCAGAGAATCACTGGTCGCCAAATGACATAAATACAGTGAATACTCCACGTTACTGTGTGACTTGTAAAAGTAACGACCCAACAGCACTAAAAGATTGCCAACAATGGCTATTGAAGCCATAACCCAAACACTAAAAAAAAACAATAACAAAAACAAACAATAGAAAAATATAAAAAGTGAATGCTGCAAAATTAATAAAAATTGAAAAAATATAAAAATTTTATGAATTTTTGGTGAAACAATAAAATTCAGAAATAAATATAAATAAAAGACAATAACAGCTAATTTTTCTTTAATCAATAAAAGTACAAATATTTCCTTTAAATGTAGAATTGCGTCAAAATAAAAAATTGTACATAAATTACAAACTTTGCCTGCAAACACTGCCTGACGGCAATCATCCAACTTGTGTAAAAGAACAAAATTCGGGTTTCAATACTTGGCCTGCATAATATCAAAAAATTTTTGATATCAGGTAATGTTTGCAGGCGAAGTATGAAAGTGAAATTTCAAGTACAATTTTTTTTAATTTTCCTGTTTGCTTGTGTCCCTGAAGCTCAATTATTTCATAGCAAATCAGACCAAGTAATAGAGGAGCTCACCTTCCTCTCAGTATGGTATTGCCTAATAAATGATGAGTGCTACTGATAACATCACCATGTGGGTCACATACTCTCACATGCAAGGCAGCAAGGCACAAATGGAACCAGGAGAAATAACTGGAATTTTAAAACACAACAAATAATACTTATTTTTCACTCATCATTTTTTATTTTAAGTATCACACTCACATGTAATCCAAATTGGTTAAGTTTTGCAAAACTCTATTGTCCAGAGTTCTAAATTCGTTGTCATTTAATAGCAGCCAGTTTGGGCGAAAAAGGCTTTAAAGTTAAAGCCGTTTCTAACATTAAAAATAAAGACAGAGTCCCTCAGCCTTTATTCCGCGTAGAATTAGAGCCGGGCGACATCAAACTTAAAAAAAATGAAACGCACCCAATATATGATCTGCAACTTTTTATGCATCGCAGAGTCACAGTTGAAGAACCTCATAAGCGATCTGGGCCTGTTCAGTGTTTAAACTGCCAGGAATATGGGCATACCAAAACCTACTGCAAGTTACCTTCAGTTTGTGTTGTATGCGGCGATCTCCATAACTCGTCCAAGTGCGACAAACCAAAGAACGACACCACGGTTAAGAAATGCAGCAATTGAGGAGGCAACCACACTGCCAACTATAGGGGTTGCCCTATTTTTGACGTTGTTAAACGTTCCACGGCCTACAAAACTGTATCCACCCCTGCTCAGCCAACAAAAATACCTACTCTAAGTAATCCGCCACAAGCACAAGCAGTCACCAGCCAATTTTCGTATGCCAACATTTTGAAATCTAATGAGCTAACAGCGCAAAAAGGGACACCAACAAACGAACAATCAAATTCCAACTTCAGCCGTCTAGAAGGGATGATGGAAAAACTTTTACAAACGATGAATCACTTCATGACGAGTATGAGTAGTATGATGCAGGAAATGCAAAAAATGCAGACTTCGCTTCTGCAAGCCATACTAAGCAGGCCATGAACTCTTTAATAATATGTTTCTGGAACGCAAACGGCATTCGCCAACATAAAAACGAATTAGAATGTTTTCTAATTAACGAAAAAATTGATGTCATGTTGATTTCTGAGACTCACATGACATCTAGAAGCTTTTTTCAAATACACGGTTACTCTTTTTATGATACCAAGGACCCGAGAGATAGATCATGTGGTGGCTCAGCAATACTAATCAAATCACGTATTAAACATTATTTACTGTGCGGACTTTCTGAAAATTATCTCCAAGCGACAAATATTTGTATTGAAAATTTTTATCATAAACTCGTTATTTCCTCTGTATATTTTCCGCCAAGATTTTCGATAACAGAAAATCTGTATCTTAACTACTTTAAATCATAGGGTCCTCGTTTCATAGCCGCTGGCGATTATAATGCCAAACATACATTCTGGGGCTCTTGTCTAATTAGTCCAAGAGGTCCTACTTTGTATGATACCATTTCCAAAATGGATTTGAATATCATCTCAACTGGGAAACCGACTTATTGGCCAACTGACCAAAAAAAATACCCGATGTTATTGACTTCGGCATAGCAAAAAATATACCCGTTGAACTTATCCAAACTGAAGCTTCACTGGATCTATCTTCAGATCATTCACCCACAATCATCACCGTTTGCACCCCTCTGCAAATTGAAGCAGACGATTTATTTTTTGCCAAACGCATAAATTGGCTAAAGTACAAAAAATATATTAGCACCCATTGTACAGAAGACCTATTGCTAAGGACTCCAGGGGATATTGATACTGCTATTTGTAGCCTGAATGAACAAATGGAGAAAGCTTCCCATAATGCTTCTTCCTCCTATCGTCAGACTAGATGCACCAAAGTTTTTTCGACAGATATAGAACAACTTTTGTCCGAAAAAAGAAAAGCTCGAAGAGAATGGCAACTGCACAGATCGCCACAGCTTAAAGCAAGATTAAAAAATTTTACAAGCCAGCTCAGAAAATTATTACAAACGCAAAGAGAAGCGTCTCTAAGGAAATTTTTGCAAAGTCTAGGTGCGACAGAACAGTCAAATCATTCGTTATGGCGTGTAGCTAAAAATTTAAAAAAACCCATAATGGCAATTCCTCCATTGCGTGATCCCAGAGGAAGTTGGGCGAGAAATTATACTGAAAACGGTAACCTGTTTGTTAGTCACCTAAAAAATGTTTTTACTCCCAATTCAAGTATTGACATGAGAGAATTACCACCTGTTGTGCCTCGACCACCTGTAAAAATAACATTTCAATTCAAAGATATTGTAAATGCTATTGACAATTTGAACGTTAAGAAAGCTCCTGGAATTGATCGAGTCAGCAACAGGATGATTATTGAGTTGCCCCATATAGCAAAGAAAATCATTCTCTATATTTTTAACGCGATTTTGCGGCTTGAATACTATCCGCCAGCATGGAAAGTTGCTTTACTAAAAATGATTCCTAAGCCTGGAAAAGATCCTTCGAAAGTGGAATCTTATAGGCCAATAAGTCTATTACCAACTATGTCGAAATTGTTCGAGAAATTGTTAATCAACAAGCTGACACCTATTTTGGATCAAAACAACTGTATTCCTAATCATCGATTTGGCTTTAGACGAGAACATAGTACCATTGAGCAAACACACCGATTGGTGCAGGTCATACAGAAAACGTTTGAAGAAAAGAAATATTGCTCAGCTCTTTTCATTGACGTATCTCAAGCTTTCGACAAAGTGTGGCATGAAGGCCTGTTGCCAAAATTTAAGCAAACCTTGCCAATAAACCACTTCAACCTATTCAAAAAATACATTTTCGATCGACAGTTCATAATTAAAGAAGGTGATTATTTAAGTAGCCCACAACCAATAAAGGCTGGCGTCCCACAAGGTAGTATCCTAGGTCCTATCTTGTACTTGTTATACACTGCAGATATGCCAACAAGCAGTACTATACACACATTAACTTTTGCTGATGACACAGCTTTTCTTTGCACACATACAAATCCACAAGACGCCTCAAGTCAATTACAGCACCATGTAACCCAAGTCGAGATATGGGCTAATCAGTGGGGAATTAAAATCAACGAACAGAAATGCGTCCACATAACCTTTACCCTATGGAAAGAAACATGTCCGTCCATCAGTATTAATAACCAGATGGTGCCACAACACACTCATGTTAAATATCTCGGTATCCACTTGGATAGACGTCTCACATGGAAACATCACATCGATGCAAAATTGACCCAAATGAAACTGAAAGCAGCTCAAATTAATTGGCTTATCGGCAGAAACTCCGTCCTTCGGCTTGACTGCAAACTTTTAATCTACAAGTCAATATTGAAGCCAATATGGTGTTATGGTATCCAGTTATGGGGCACAGCTTCTGCCTCTAATATTGCAAAAATTCAACGCCGTCAAAATAAAATCCTACGAATGATAACTGGTGCTCCTTGGTATATAAAAAACAGCAACATCCATAAAGATCTTGATGTCCCACTTGTCAAAAACGAGATATCAAAACACGTGGTTAAGTATTTAAAGAAGCTGGAAACACATCCAAATCCTTTCGCTCGAAACATCTTACAACATCGTGGACATACCCGCTTGAGAAGGAAGGATACCATCGCTCTCAGATGACCAACTTAGAAATACTGCGCTTTATTTTTATTTTCTATTTTTATAAGAGTTGAAAAAAGGATTTTTGTCTGGCATTGGCTGGACATTAACATTTATTAACTATAGATATAAGATCTGAATACTTATTGTTAGTTCATAAATAATGAAGATACAATAAAAAAAGAAAATTCCAAAAAAAAAAAAAAAAAAAAAATTTAATAGCAGCGATGTCAAGCTACCCAAACAATCAAAAGCATTCAAATCGAGGAGTCGCGTTCAAACTGTCATGATAGACGGACGTGGATCATTGCTTAAAATTCTTTGTCGTTTATTTTTTGTCTTTTTTACATATTCATATTCTTGTGTAAAATTGTTGTTAATAAATTTCAAGAGAAATAGACTCTTATTCATAAACAAAAAAAAATAATTTAATTATGAGTGAGCATAATGCTCTTTACTCATTTACAAACGGTGACAAAAACAGTGTAAAAAATAAATCTATTGATACACCAAAAATAGAAAATGCATGCAAAAGAAAATGTGTTACAATGTTAGAATCAACACCAAAACATTTAAAAAATAATTATTGGGCACTTCTTGCCGATGGAAAAAATTGTAATAACGAAGTAATACAACAATTTAAAAAACATGTGCAAGATAGAGAAGTACCCACATCATCCAAAACTGTTACTTTAATTACCTCTCCAACTACTGAGAGCAAAAACAATAATAACGCTTGTAATAGCAATAACAATAATAATACCAACGTTGAAAAAACGAACTCTAATCAAAATAAAAATAAAAAAACTCCTCCACTCTACATCTTTGATGTGGATCCTAACTCTCTTATAGAATTTGTTAAGAAAGGCCTTAATATAAATGATTTCAAGATAAGGGAATATAATAACAGTAAAATTCAACTACTCACCTCTTCGATAGACGATTATTCCAAAATAAGAGCATATCTACTCGAAACCAAAACAAAATTTTTCACCTTTACTCCGAAAAATCTAAAAACAAAAACCTTTTTGTTAAAGGGCTTAACTGCCAAAATGAATCCTGATCTAATATTAACTGAATTAAAGAAGTTTGAAAATGAAAATTTGGATTTTATTAAAGTAAGTCCATTTACAACTAAAAGAGCTGATGCCAATGGACATAATTTACCAATTTATATGGTTCAAATAAGCGGTGAGAGTAAAATTAGTGAACTCAAAACAATCAAGGGGCTGCTATATCGTTGTATCCATTGGGAAGGCCTACGTAAATCTGAAATAGCACAGTGTAGAAATTGCCAAAGCTTCCAGCATAGTGCTTCAAATTGTTATCTACCACGTAGATGCGTTAAATGTAAAGATAATCACGAAATCGGTAAATGTTCGTTACAAGAGGTTCCAGCAACTGAAAGAGAGAAGCTTTTCTGCGTGCTATGCAATAGTTATGGTCATCCAGCATCAAACAAAGGTTGTCCAAAGTATAAGGAGCTTCATCAAAAGCTACGGGCTAAAAAACAACAGTTGTCAGATAAAAAGACACAAAATTCCCCAATTATTATTAATGATAATATAAGTTATGCCAATATGTTAAAAAATAATTTTACACCACAAAATGTTAACTCAAATCACACAATTAACAATATCTTAGAACAATTAAATAACTCAGTACAAGCCTTATCTAACCAAATTATTAATTTGAACAAACAATTACAATTACAATCGTCTAGAATAGATGCTCTTTACTCTATGATAGAATCTTAATTATTTACGATGGCTGAAACAATTGCAAAAGAATTAAATATTATCCACATAAATATTAACTCCTTAATTAACTTAAGTAGAAGATACAACCTTAGTGTATTCCTAAATAATAACAATCCAGATTTAGTTTTAATTAACGAAACAAAACTTAACTCCAAACACAAACTGAATTTTGAAAACTATAATTTTATACGAAACGATAGAAAGAATGCTAAAAGGGGGGGAGGAACAGCTATTCTGATCAGAAAAGGAATAAAATATAGCCATCACAGTAATAAAAACCTCAATCTTTGTAGACACCTAGAAACATCTGTAGTAAAAATACCTTTTTGTCCAAATAAGACACTTTTCATTATAGCTGCCTATTACCCTTCGGGAAACAATTGCAATCTTTTCAAATCAGAGCTTTTAAGTCTTTTTCAAACGATGAATCTGGAAAATACGGATAATTATTATATTTTAGCCGGCGACTTAAATTGCAGACATACTGACTGGAAGAACTCAGAGTCGAACACTAAAGGCAACCATTTGAAAGAATGGATAGTGGATTATGAAATAAGATTTAGATGTAAACTACTTGCGACTTGCAGTCCATCATACCCACGATGTAATTCTTATCTGGACTTGTGCATAATTGATTCGAGACTGAAGTTTTATAGGGCAAATTATTCCATGAATTGCCTCGAGACGGTGGGATATGATAGTGATCATGATGCAGTTAAAATCAAATTATTAGGAGTTGAAAATGACCACCCTCTTTCGTTCTTTATAGAATCTCCCGAAGCAATGTTTAATTTTAAGAAAACGAATTGGAAGAAGTTCAAAAATTTGTTGTTAAGAGAAACTATAGGAATCTAATGAATAACGAAATAGATTTTTATTTGCGTGAACTGAACGATTATATTATAAAAGCCATGGGCACATCAATTCCAAAACATAAAACTCATGACTCGACGGAAAGATTCACCAATTCGATTATTAAAAAGCTACAGGTAGAGAAAAGTAAAATTCTTACCATGATTAAACGTTTCAATAGACTGGAAATCTTTGTAACACAATCCGAAATTAAAGTCCTGAAGGCGAAATTGAAGCTAATTAGAAAACTCCTAAACGACAATTTTATAATCTCAATAAATAAATACTTTCAAGACAGACTTAAACAATTGAGTCCTAAAGACACATCAAATATGTTTGGTGAAGTGAGAAAACAGTTTAAGCCAACACGGCCTTTCGAACTAGATATTCTGAGAATTCCTCTAGAGGATGAAAGATTGATAAGAAAAGGTGGTATTGACCCCCAAGTTCTAGAAAGGGAAGGTGAGAATTATTTGATTTACGGGGAAGAGCAAAACTTAAATATATTTGGTTCGTTTTTAGAATCGGTTCACTCTTTTAAGGAGATTGATCCTGATAATACAGTACATCTGGAAGTTGATAGTCGTTTCAATGATTTTTTGGAAGAAAAAATGCAATATGAATACAATTTTTCAACCTTGACAACATTTTCACAGTCAAATAAAGCAGATGACTTAAGCGAAACTCAATTAAATAACATTTTTGTTCAAAAAGATACAATTTTATCAATTTTTAAAAAATTAAGACGTAAATTGTCATCAGGAGTTGATAATATCCCCAACGTTATATTGCGAAATTTACCCGAAAATTTAATATTCAAATATGGAATACTTTTCAATAACATGCTAAATAATGCTTATTTTCCCCGTGCTTGGAAGCAAGCCAAAGTGATAGTTTTACCCAAGAAAGATAAGGATACATCAAATCCAAAAAATTTACGGGCAATAAGCTTGCTTCCAAACATAAGCAAAGTATTTGAAGTATGTATCAATATGACTATAATCAAGTTTTGCGAGAAAAATGAGTTAGTTGGTGAAAGACAATTTGGCTTTAAATACAAGCATTCAACAGTACATGCAATTCATTTATTAGTTTCAAATATTCAATGGAATCTTAACAAATCTTTATATACTGGCGCTTGCTTAGTTGACTTTGAAAAAGCTTTTGACAGTATTTGGATTCCTGGCCTTATTTTTAAATTGCTAAAATATAAATTTCCAATTCATTTCGTAATCCTTATACATAACATGTTAAATAACAAAACTTTCTCAATTTATGGAAAACAATCAGTTAGTACTGGAAAATTCACCATTGTCAACGGACTACAACAGGGAACTGTTAATTCTCCTATACTGTTTAATTTATACTTGTTAGATTTACTAGATAAAATGGACAATGTTATAGCCTTCGCAGACGATATAACTATATATCATGCTGACAATACAGTTGATAAAATTAATGACGGTTTGCAAAATAAATTTTCGATAATTAAAAATATTCTGAAGATTGGCACATGAAGATCAATTTGGACAAATGCGAATGTATTCTTTTTAGGCCACCTGTTGGGAAATGTATCAGTAATATTAGAAGAAACTGGAAGTCATTTGGTATTAGATCCGCAAATAATATAAACATTCCCGTAAAACAAAGTGTTAGGCTATTAGGAATAGAGTTAGATAAATTTTTATACTTTTACAACCACATTAATCAAAAACTTATAAAAGCTAGAAATGCATTTTTTGTATACAAAAAATTCTTTTTTTCTAAATATATACAACCAAGGGTTAAAATCATCATGTATCAGAGTTTGATTAGACCAATTTTATCATATGGCTGCCAAATTTGGTTTAATATTTGCCCCTCGTATATGGAGAAGATTCGAGTTTTCGAAAGAAAATGTCTCAGATGTTGTACTTCATTGTACAGATCAAAAAGTAGCAACTACAAAAAATACATTTCAAACAAAATCCTTTATGAAAAAGCTAAAATATCTCGATTTGATAACTTTATTATTCATATCATAAGAAATCACATTCTAAACAGCTCAAATACCATTGAGAACAATTTAATTTTGGCTCCTTACTACGCTGACGAGGAATATATTTCAAAAACAATCGAAAATGGTTTCATCCCTCCCGAGGCTTTTCTATATCTTGATAAAAATGGTTTTATTCAAAACGAAGATGGTATTCCCATACTTTATCACATTTACAGACGATCCAATGAAAAAACTATAAGTTGTAACGAACTAACATCTGAAAACTGTCGTTTTGACACTAGTATTTATTTAGATGATAAAAATATTAAACCTAATCTGAATCTTAATAAATATTGGTGGCTAACTCAATAATAATTCCTTAATTTTAACCCTTGACCTTTTATTTTATCTTTATAAATATAAAAGTAAGATTTTTATTATCTTTTTGCTTACATTAAACTTGGATACCAAAACTTTTATGTACATATGTATACTAATATTTAATTAACTCAAAAATTAACTTTACTACCAAATACGTCTTATACTTGAGCGCTCTTTAAAATGGGACTTTGTATATAAAAAAAAAATATCAAGATACTTTTTGTTTATTTGGAGTTTGTAATTTTTGTTCTAAATATATATTAAATAAACACTGAAAAAAAAAAAAAAACATTCAAATCGAACTCTCGCAATGAATCGTTATTTAAATGTCTACAATAAGATACGAGTAAATGATGTGTTAAAATTGAATAAAAAATTCCTGGAACTTGCAGTACAAGTCATTGTGCAATCAATTTAAAATTCTCACAAGCCTTGCAGCTGATTTAAATCGCAAAATGAACGTGGCAGCACGAATCTGCACTTAAAAGCAAACAAAAATTATAAACTTCTTATGAAAATAATTTCAGTTCTGGGAAAATTTCTTTAATTTGGAAATCAGTTCCTTATTTCAATATTTTACACGTATGTATTTGAGAATGTAATTTACATCATGCAAAGCTAAGATTAAATTTCTTATGTAACGCTTAATTAAATTTAAATTGCAAAAAGGGATGTTCGGAAATTCTTTACGCAAAGCTTTCATGATTAAGAGAGGAAAGAGATTAAAAAAATTAAAAATTAAAATTCCGTAGTATAATTGTCAGGCTATCCCAAAAACAACCGAAAATTACTTTGCTTTATTTATTTAAAAATACATGTGTATGTAGAAAAATTTCGAAAGGAATTATGCACGTAAGATGTATGTATTTTGCAAATGTTCCAGTTTACATTGTGATTTAAACTCCAAACGCAAATTGTAGCTCTTTGACGTTGTGGTGTTGCTCAAACTTGTCGATGGAGTACATATTTGGTAGACATCTTTTAGAAATCAGGAATTAATGGAAATCTTAAAATCGCTCTCATTAGTCTTTTAGGCTTAGCGTTATCGGTTTATAATTGGAATAGGCAGTTCAAACTTCAATGTAATACACTTTACGGCTTCCCAATAGTGCTTTCTTGGAAATGATTTTTAATTGCAGATGGTCATATGGTCGAACGGAAAGTACATCGTTTCTAAGTCCATTTCATTCGTTTATCTTCAACTTAAGTGTTCACCATACCGAAATTTATACAATCTACAGAGTTATGGACTGGCTTTATTATTGTCAACAATTCGGTAGAAATATCGGGCAAGCAATTTAGAAATATTTTGCCCGATTTCATCTTAAAAAGGCGAGACATTCTAACATTACATCTGCTACTCACAATATCGCTTTCAAAATAAGTACCAGAATTTACTGGTGCGAATTGCACTACTGATTGGAATGATTACTGGTTACAACCTTCATACGAGAATACTTCCTTAGCAATATCACAATTTTTGTATGAACTTCCATGCAGCAAAAGACGACAAGGCTTTAACGCAATAATTCTGCCACTGTCTAGCATTGTTTAACAGACAGAGAAAGGTTTCTATATGGCTACTCTCTGGATAGCTTGAATAACTTTATATCTGTAAAGTTCGTCAGGCTCTATGGATTCATGATTTAACTGTATCTAGTGTTGTTAAATAGTCAATTCATTGCTGTTAATTTACGGCTCGAATTTACTCTCCAATTATTATATGTAGTGGGCACATTGAGGCATTGTTCCAAATTCTTGCTATGGAAAGTAGAACAGCTGTATATAATAACTTTCAGGAATGGGGGTCTGCTCGTATATATCGAACGTGTATTAGTATGGAAAACTTTTTACAAATACCGTTCTTATGATTACCATGTAGAATCATATGCACGAAATAATTTTGGGGAGCGTGTTTGAGGTAAAAATAAACAAAACTTTAATTCCAATGCCGTAATTTCGAAAGTCCCCCAAATTTAAATTTAAATAAATTGATTTTCGTTTACTTCTGTAATTATGGTATGTAAAGTGGTTCAAGACTATGAACATAGGTATTCCGGTATTCCTAAAAGTGAATTAATTAGCACATTTTAATTGCTGCAGTTTAAACCTTTAATTTATTGCAGCTTTCTACATGTAATATTAAAATCACGTACTTACTTACTTACTTAATTGGTCATTAAGAACCCGATTAACGGATTTCGGCCTGCCGCAACACATCTTTCCAGGCGCCTCTGTTTCTTGCGCGCCTACGCCAGTTGGTCACATCAATCTATGACAGGGCCTCCTCGATTTGGTCCTTCCAATGGATACAAGGTCGTCGTCTTCGCTGACTTCCGCAGATGCCCGCATGAAATACCCGTCTCGCCAGAGCATCCTCCTCCATTCGAACGACATGGCTGAGCCAGCGCAGCCGCTGGA
Source organism: Sarcophaga subvicina (assembly GCA_936449025.2). Classification (NCBI taxonomy): domain Eukaryota; kingdom Metazoa; phylum Arthropoda; class Insecta; order Diptera; family Sarcophagidae; genus Sarcophaga; species Sarcophaga subvicina. The sequence continues at coordinate 74,552,000 of OW388080.2, read as the reverse complement.
TATTAATACGCTGCATAACGTCTTTGTCATTGAGGAGTTCATACAGCTCACTGTTGGATCGGATGCGGAAATCATCACCAACTCGCACTTGACTAAAGATTTTAAGTCGGTCTTTTCTCTCGAATATTCTCAAGGCTGCTGCATCAGTGCTTAATAGCATCCAATTGCCTATTGAGACCATAGTAGCACCTGAATGATAACGGCGGAGCCAATATAAATAAATTCCTTGACTGTATCAAAAGTATAGTTATTGGCCGTAATCTGATAATCAATACGCCGCACGTCTCTACTTGTCGATAACATATACTTTTTTTGCCCTCATTTACTGCCAGACCCAACTTAGTAGACTCCCGTTCTATAGAACTAAAGGCAGCAGTAACATCTCGCTTGGTACGCTCTATGATGTCAATGTCGTTAGCGAACGCAAGCAACTGGACGCTTTTTTGATAAATAGTGCCATTGCAATGCACTCCCGCCTACTGCAGAACACTCTCCATGACGGAGGTGAAGAGGTCGCATGATAAGGGATCGTCTTGTCTGACACCTCGCACGGTATCTAAAGGTACGGAGAAGATATTTCTACCAGGAATTGCTCAACGTCATTCTGCATAACCTTATCAGCTTCGCAGGTATACCGAGCTCAGAGAATGCGGCAAAAATACGATCCCTTATGAGGCTATCGAAGGCTGCCTTATAGTCGATAAAAAGATGGTGTGTGTCGATTTGTTTTTCGAGGGTCTTTTCCAGGATTTGGCGTAGTGTGAAGATCTGGTCGATGGTGGACTTGCCAGGTCTGAAGCCGCACTGATACGGTCCAATCAGCGTTTTGACGAGTGGCTTCAGTTGTGTGAACGGCTGTGAGAACCTTATATGCGATAGGGAGAAGGCTTATACCCCTGTAGTTGGTACATATCGTAGAGTCCCCCTTTTTCAGAACAGGACACAGGACACTGATGTTCCATTCGTTGGGCATGCTTTCCTCTAACCATAAAAAAATGTTTAAAACTTTCATGTCATTTCACTTGTCATGAGCAAGTTAAATTTTATGGTTTCCTCTAAATTTGCTCGGCCTTACGGCACGTCTTAACCTCAATTAATTGATCTGAAAATTTGACGATTTCATTGTTTTTATTAATATTCACCAAACTCGAGGTAAGACGGGAAAACATCTGACTTTTAATCTTAAGGGTCACCCTATTGTACAAATAATAACATAAAAAAGAGAACATCAATTGACCCATATTGGATTACAAAACTTATTTGTTTATTAAACATTCACATTGGGCTTTGGATCGGATTAAATCATCTTTTTGTTTTTTAGTGAATTATATTTCTGAACTTTTTGTTTATTTCTTTTTATTAATTAATTCAACTTTTTGCCGTGCCTTTCATCCATTTTTATTATGTACGAATGGATGAAAATTACGTACAGTGAGCGTCAAAATAAACTAAACACCTCAAAATCTTGTAAAAACAGTTTTATTATATTTACTTTGATGACAATGTTTTGGAAAAAATTTTACATAATTCATAAATAACTTAAAAAAAATAAAATTCGTTAACAAGAAATTGAAAAACTAAGGAACTTAACAAATTAATTCACTTTTAGTGGAAATGTACCATATTTTTCGCATCAAAATAAAATAAACAGACATAATAAAATTGTATTTAATGTTTTGTTTGTAATCCTTTTGACTTTATTACAGCTGATAATATTCTAGGCATTGAATCAACAAGTTTTTTCGTAAAATTAGGTGGAATTTTATTCCATTCGTCCTGTAAAACATTCTTTAGGTGATCCTTGCTAGAAATATTTCTATCTCTAATTTTTTTTGTCGAGATATACCCACAAGTGCTCCGTGGGATTAATTTTTTCTCCCAATTTTGGAGGTATGCTTAGGATCATTGTCCTATTGAAACATCTAGTTTTGCGATAGTTCTAATTTCTCTACACTAGGGGCTACATTTTGATTCAAAATATCTAGATAAACTTCATTTTTCATTGTAGAGTTTATAAATACCAGATTACCAACCCCTGATGCCGCCATAGATCTCCAGACCATTACTGATCCTCCGCCGTGCTTTACCGTCTTTGTAACGTGTTTATTGCTGAATGCTTCGTTTTTATTTCGCCATATTTTAGGTGGTTTTTTATACCGTTTTCATCAGTGATGAAATTATGAATGAATTATGTAACATATTTTTTTAAACTCTATCATTAAAGCATATTTAATAAAACCTTTTTTACAAGATTATGTGGTGTTTATTTTATTTTGACGCTTACAATTTTTTCCAGTTAATTTAACATATTTTGTAATGATAAAAATTAAAGGTCTCTGATAACTGTTATTAAATTCTTTGAGATTAAAGAAGTTAATCATTAATCAATGAATAATTTTTATGCTTTTAAAATAAGAGTTCTTTTTAAGAATATTTGTTTTCATTGCTCTTAACATTTGTTGGTTTATATTGTGTGTTTTTATTTACAAAGAATTTAATTTAACAAACAATTTTGTAGAAAGCTCTTCGTTAGCCAAGGTGCACACTTTATCTGTTAATATTCATAGCTACATACATACATACATACATAGATAATTGATCATTGTAACTCTTCAGTCAGGATTACGAACCACACTTACCTATCATCTCACGTGGAGGTGATGTGAACTGCATGCCGAGATTGTGTGATTTGACCCGTTAGATTTGTTCTTGTGAGGTTTTCTTAAGTCGCAGTTGTATACGAACAAGCCACAAACTATAACGTTAAAACTAACATAACCAATGCCATCGGTCGAATTCATGCTATAAACACAATCGACGCAACACCGCAATCTCTCAAAAGTAGAATACACGAGTATATATAACAAACAACGATGCTGTTGCATATAGGCAATGTTCTATTTTTATTCGCAGCAATAATCAGAGAATTTGTATTGGCAATAAAAGAATTAGTGCTATCAATACATATAATAACATACTTGATATAGAGGTTTTAACATCCCATTGTATGAGATATATCTTGTAAATACATTTTAGTGGCAACATTGATAAGGGATAATTGAACTGTTTATTTTTTATTTGTTTTGCATATGCTTTGTCGCCGCTGCGTTTATATAGAATTAATGCACATGCTGCTTACACGAGGCTGCAATTACAAAATTGTTGTGCTTGTTGTATTGCGTCTATTGTGGTTATAGCATTAGTCTGATTTATTTGCCAGAGCCATGGAAATTGGATACTTAGACAGAGAAGCCGTCACTATAAGTGACAAGTGAATAAAAATTTTAATTGGCGGGACCTACAATTTAACGTCGACTCCGAACGACAGAATTTTGAGAAACTTTTCATGGCAGATTTATTTTACTCTCAGAGTTTTTGACAGAAATCTGCTGAGATGAAGTCGCCGAAGAAATATTTTTTTCATATTTCATTTTTGATGTCTGACCTGGGATACGAACCCGGGCTTTACGAATAGTAAGCCAACACACTACCTACTACACCACGGCGACTTCGATTAATTATATTCAAATTAAATATTAAATATTTCAAATAGTCATCATCTTACTACGATTTTGAAGGCATGCTATTATGCCTCTTTCCTTCTTCTATTAGGGAAAATTGTTGTCCAATGGATGGATGCAAAAAAGTTCCCAAGCATTCCAAAAGGTTCAACTCTACATTATATGGGTCAACAATTTACAAAAAAAAAAAAAATACTTTTAAGTACTGCGTCAAGTAATCACAAACCTATCAAAGAAAATTGCCGAATGTGCATACTATAGCCATTTATGTACGTATTATTAAATTTATATTTATATATATATTTTTTTTTATAACTACATACATACATAATTGGCCATTACAACCCTTCAGTCAGGATTACGGCCTAGTTTCTCACACCACTCATGTTGTGTGTGTTAATTTTATACATTAGTGGCGGGACCTGTAGTTTAAACTCGACTCCGAACGACAGATTTTTGAGGAACTTTTCATGGCAATTTTATTTCCTCTCAGAGTTTTTGCTAGAAATCTGCTGGGAGGCAACCGCCGAAGAAATATTTTTTCATATTTTCGTTCTGATGTCTGACCTGGCCTTTGAACCGTAGAATTGCGTCTAATAAGCCAACAATGTTATTAAACACGACATTTCTGTTCGTTAGTCGTTACTATAATAATATTATTATCCTTCACAACTGAATTATGATTTAGTGTTATTTAATGAGGTTTTTCTAAGGAAAAATATTTCTCTACAATATTTCTCCTCAATACCCACAACAATATCGGCTACAAATCAGCGTTATGTGTCAATTGATTTTCACACTTCCGTACACACAACGTTAGCAATTTGACCATTAAGAGACGTCCTGCAGACAAACTTTCTAAAAGGTATATGTGTTCCCTCTCTTCTAATTTATTTTTACGACTGGAACTATTTTCATGTCCTTTGTTCCTTTAAGACTTTGTGTTTCTTTACGGGAGGAAACATTTTATGTTAGGGTTTTTGGTAATGACGACTTTTAAATTTATTTTTCATTGGTTTTAGTATGTTGAACAAATCTACGCAATAGTTTACCATAAACATTTAGGAATGAAAAGCTTTAACCTACTCTTGACTCGTTTCTTAGGCCAAATCATAAAGATTTATAAGCTTTATTATGTGATTTGAATATTGTGCAGTGGTGGTACTAATACCATGATTTAGTTTTAGGTTAACGTTTGTGTTTCATTTTAATTGCTATCTTCTAATTTAATTTAAATCCTTTCCATCCATTACTGTAATTCTTTGATTTTTAAGTACACATTAAAAGTTTTAAAAAAATTTTTTTGTCACTCGATGAAATGAGGTTTGGAATGTAATTTAATTTCGGATTGTGGTAGTCTAATAGGTAGTGTGTTGGCTTATTAGACGTAAGCCCGCGGTAATTTATTCAAGATTTGTCATACACAAAAGCAAACAAATATTTTAGTACTAAAATTTGCGTCCTCTTTAATATTAATTAATGTAATTAATGTTAATGTAGTTTATTTTTTTTTTATTTTATTTTTTCCAATTCTAAAACAAATTTTCTTATGGTTTATTAAACAGCTCGTCACATTAATTTCTTTTGTGGCATCATTATCCAATAAAACAGTGTACTTATCACTCTGTTGGTGGGATATCATCACACTTGATTTACAATTGAATTTCATTCAATATGATTTTCTTAAAAAAAAAAAATTATAATAACAATCTTACCATTCAACACTTACTATCTATTACAATGGCGATAACAACAATAAATAAATCCTACGTGACTCTTGAAGTTCGACACTCACTTTGGCATTGTTTACGACCAACAATACTTATCTTATTAGAACTGGTCGACCAGTCCAAAGCGTCTACAGCCAAAGAGTTTCTTTTATAAACAGAATTTTAAAAATGTTTCCATTTAAAAGCAAATGTTTGTTATTATTTAATATAACACTCCCAAATCAAATTTTCCTAAAAGGACAAGGAATCTTAAACAGAATTTTTTGAATAACAAGTTTAGAGTACTCTCTAATCGGGAAAGGTTTTTCATTTGATCAGAACAATTCGAAAAGATAAAAGCATTTGTAGTGTTACTAAATTTAATGTGTGGAAGGTAATCTTTTTAAGATTTTAGTCCATGAAAGTAATTTCTGCAATTTGGCGTTGTGAAAACAGATTGTAAGTTCATAAAAAATTCGATTAAATTTATTTTGAGTTGTCTTGTTATGGCTCAAAAGGAAACACTTTTACTTCAGTTTACAAACGCATAATTTTATTATTTATTACGTGTTATCAAGCAATCAAAATACAGTTAAAATTTATCTCCTGAAAATTCTTGATTTATCAAAGTTTTCTGTAATTGGATTCCAAAATTTTATTATTAAACGGAACCCATTAATAGGTTTTTACCGAATCAGAATGTAAAATTATTTAATTACGTTGAATGCCCTGGTAGTATAGTGGGTAGTGTATTAGATATAAGTGTGATGATTGTGGATTCGATTCCCAACTGAGAATCTGGTCTGTTACAGTACACCGATCATAAGGTCTAAATTACTCAGCTCATAATAATTATATTATAATTTGTAATTGTTTTGTAATAACTAAATAAATAAATAAATATTTAATTATGTTACTTCTCGTTTAAAAACCATTATCCAACATTCCTTTAACTGTTTATGTTGTGTGTGCTCGTCAGAACGAAATGAACAGTTTTCATATATTGTCGAGTATACTTGAGGAAAAAAAACAAAATTATCGCATTCGAATTATTATTCCACGAATCTACTGAAATTATTTAACCTGAGAGAGGTTTTATAAAGGTCCCTTAATAAATGTACATTTTAGAACATTCTGTAACTTGGCAACATTATTTATGTTCATAAACAATAAAAAATTCTGGAAAAGTACCGTTACAAAATACCTATTTATAAAAAAATTTATATAAAAATATATATTTTCTATTGAACTCAATAAACAAAATATTGACTCAATAAAAGTGCATGTCTGAACATAGTATAAAAAACCAACACGCAACATTTGATTTTTGTCATAATTGCCAACTTTTACAGGCAGAATCGTATTACTCTGTTTATGTTGAGTATACTCGTTTTTTGGTGGAAAATAATTAAGAAGGCAGAATGAAAATTAAACAGTTAATAGGTTAAATAATTATTTAAGTTGGGAAATAATTCCATCATATTTTTTTCTTGTTTCATCATAAAACAAATCTTCAAACAGTTGCTGCGCCCGAAAGTCTGTGCTCTACTGAGTATGCTCGAAAAAAAATTTAATCCAGCAAAAATTTAATTCTACAATTGGGACCAATTGTATTTCCAGTTGCCAGTTTTGCAAAGTTTTAACCGCTCTCTTTACATGTCATTTTCGCTACAAAAATAAACAAGTGGGATTGATTAAGTAAAACAGCTGAAAGTATGTAAATTTATTTTAAAATTCGATTTGTTTTTCCCATGACTGTTAACCTCTGCAAGTTCATAACGTTGTGTAAATAACATTCATGTTAACCTTTGGTTTGAATTTTAAAAAACTTTTATTTGCTTTAATTAACGCAAAGAGTTTGAAATATTTAAATTTCTGAATTTTTTTCAACTTCAGCATGGTATTTCTCCTGCGTCAATATTGGCATTTCACCCTTAATTCGTTAAACAATTTGTACTTTCAGCGGCGACTTTTCTCATCAATGTCGGTGTGATGAGCTCCTGTGGTGGGTTTTCAGGGGATTACGCGATTATAATACACTTGTGTACCGTGTGAGATACATAGCACATGGTTAATATAACCATATTTTCGCTTAAAGTTTGAATCTTTACAGTCATTTGTACAACTTCGCTTATACTATCAGTATTTTGAATAAGCAAACTTTCCAATCAAAACGTAATAAAACATATTTTGAAAAATGGGTTCGAGTCTTTTATTTTTGGATGCATCTGATGCACTATGACGTCTAAATACCATTCATGTTATAGTCTTACGTAGGCTACTCATTTTTGAATTCTGACTGCTACACTTGTGGGTGGGTTACAATACAAGTTTTTCTGTAGTTTCAGATAAAAACAGATCTCGTAGAGAATATCAACAGTACAATTAATCAGAATATAAAATAAGACTTAAAGGAACGCCTAACCAGAAGTCGCCGTGGTGTAGTAGGTAGTGTGTTGGCTTACTATTCGTAAAGCCCGGGTTCGTATCCCAGGTCAGACATCAAAAATGAAATATGAAAAATAAAAATATTTCTTCGGCGACTTCCTCTCAGCAGATTTCTGGCAAAAACTCTGAGAGTAAAAATAAACTGCCATTAAAAAGTTTCTCAAAATTCTGTCGTTCGGAGTCGACGTTAAACTGTAGGTCCCGCCACTCACGTATAAAATTAACGCACACAACATGAGTGGTGTGAGAAGCTAGGCCGTAATCCTGACTGAAGGGTTGTAATGGCCAATTATGTATGTATGTAACCAGTTCTTAAAAATATCTTTGGGAAATTTTGATATTACACGAGAACCCAATCAGACAAGAGACAAGTAATGTTAATTGTTAATGCCATCCTACGACTTTAATATTGTTTTTCTCTCACTGTTGATACTTAGGGTTAGGTTAAGTAAGGTTTGAGGACGTTTACTTGCCACTGGAATTTGTACAATACCCAGAGCTTAAAACTTGGTGCCATTATAAGAACGACACCCCAAAATACGTATTAACACTTGCGTTTTATCGACGTTTCTTAAGTTTTTTGCAGAGTATGAAATGAATCCCTGATTGACAAACTGATGACCTGAGACCTGATTGACAGACCATAAAAACTGAATAGAATTCTGAAAAACGCAATGGTATTCTTCCATACATATACGCATAATTGGTCATTGCAACCCTTATGTCAGGATTACGACCTAGTTTATCACACCACTTATGTTGTGTGTGTTACTTTTATACATAATTTTAAAGCCGACTCCGAACGACAGATTTTTCTGACAAGCTTTTCATGTCAATTTTATTTACTCTTTTGCCAGAAATCTGCTGAGAGGAAGTCGCCGAAGAAGTAATTTTTCATATTTCGTCTTATTGGTGTTGTTTGACCTGGGGTTTTGAACCGTAACCTCACTGGCCGTGGACTACGGCGACTTAAAACATTTTATTTTAATATGATTGGAAGCATGTGTGCGGCTGACACAATCGGAATTCACAATCTCAGTAAGATTGTGGTAATCATGCAAGCATGCTCTTCGGCACCCGTCATGTTTTTAGACATAAGGATCAATGCTGCCACAAGTTTTAAAATCGCACCAAAGGCCAATCTGCTATTCAATGGTTTGAATTGTAGGAATAAATTTCAATCGTAGCATTGAACTTCCAACAATATAAAATTTAAGGTATAATCATAAAAAATGATGATGACTTAATTGATTTTATGGCACTTTTATTTGCAATTATTTTCGTTTTATCCAAATATTTATATATCATGTTGCAGGAACACTTAAAAAAACATATTGATTTTTATTTCAATACCACTCCCTTGACTCTGTGTTTTTTATAATTTAATCTAATCAATCATTTTCGTATTCTTTTTCACTCTAAATGACCGCATTATGGCTTATTAAAGTGTCCGTTTCTATAATTGTTTAGCTTAGAAAAATTGCGCTTGTGGTGGAACTTTGTTTTTTTTTCTTTTTTCTATCATAATATCCTTAAACACACATATAATACACATACACATATACGCTCCTATTCAAATTACAGAAATATTTTTGCCTTTGGCTTTCTGTAAATACATACATATGTCTCCCACACTGATAATACAGAGATTTTCTTTGGCCGACGATAATGCGTTATTTACACTTGAGAATAGAATCACAATACCCGACCGTCGATATTCGTAAGTATAGAGAAAATCTTGTATTTTTAACTTAAAACTGTAGATTATTTTCAAATACATATTTCGATTTATTTCCAGAAGAAATATTTTTTCATATTTCGTTTTGTTGGAGGTTTAAACCATCGCCTAATGTCTAATAAGCCAACACACTACCTACTAGACTACGGCGACTTCGACCTACGTAACACCAAAAAATTATTGACCGATGATATCATTAATCCAAAATCTCTTGCAAACAGTCACTTTTTCGGGATGAATTGGACGTGCTCGAATCTATGTGGATTGGTATCAGACCAAATTCGATAATTTTGTTTGTTCACGTATGCATGCAGGAATGCGTCCTATCGCTAAAGAGGATTTTTGGTATGTTGTCCAAACAAAATACTCATTTTGATAAAACAAGTTTATTATTTTCACTTGTTGTTGAATTCTATATCCGCCCGTGAACAAAATGAAATGAATAAAATGATCGTTCACAACTCTCAAAAAAGATTCTGTTGATAATATAACGATTGTGATTTATAAGTTATTTGGTTATGAATTTTAGAATCTAAAGTTTATCTAAACTTTACATACATTAGTACCCATGTTTTGGTATTTTTAAAAATGTTTGTTATACCAGATGACATTGCAGAAAAAAGCACACGTATTTATCGAGCAAACTAAATAATCGATAGAAATTCAAACCGTCCTGACGCGGTGAGTGCGTACCGCGCTATATGGATACCGCGTTATAAGAAACTCGGATTTAAACGTACAAACCAAGTTAATACCTAGCGTGTTCTATGGAAACCGTCTACCGCGTTGTATGGAAACTGCGCCATAAGAAACTCGGAATTAGTACAAATCACACTATTCCTACCGCGTTATATGGAGACCAAGACATATAAAAGACAAGATAAATAATAAAATATTTTTATTGAATTAAAGAGTTCATAATAGAATTGATGAGGGTGCCCTGGTAGTCTAGTGCGTAGTGTGCTAGACTATTAGCGTGAAGGTCGTGGGTTTGATTTCCACCGGAGACTCTGGTCTGTGATACTACACAGAGCATATGGTGAAAATTACTCTGCTCGGAGAATATAATTTGTAATTGTATTGTAATAAATAAATAAATAAATAAATAAATAGAATTGATAAAAAAATGATATAAAAACTGAACTAAAAGAATTTTTTCCAACAAAAATAAGAAAGACTTGTAAAATTGTGTAATTTTTCAACATTCATCCTCACAGTCTGATATGAGTCGCCTAACTAGTCTTCTTTTAATGGACAAAATTGTCATCCTTACTTGGTTTATCTTCACATTGGTTTTCGATTGTAGCTTTTTTTCTAACTCCACTAAAACCTCTCTATAGAGAGCTAAACAACTCCTAACTCCCTTTTAAACTTTGCTCTGAATAAAATGAAGTTTTAATTCTTTAACCAAATTTAGGCCTTATTTCACACCCTGCAATTCGAGATTTGGCACCCAATAGTTTTCCTTATTTTCGTTTACCAGTGGATTTGATTTTGAATCCGATGTCGTTGACTATTATAAGATAAGCTGGCATGTTTATATAAACATGTTGTTTATGTATCTCGGCTGAGCTTTAGCGTCGATAATAAAACTTATATTAAACCCTCTTACAATAACTAGTTACTATAGCCATCCATAGGCTGTGCGGAAGGAACTTATGTACTCGCTGTAAGAGTGTCGCGTTATAGAAGGGCTCCGCATTATACGGAAATCACGTTCTGAGAGTACCGCGTTATTGGAATAATAAAAGAATTAAAGAATTTTGATGACTTTAAAAATTGGCATATTTTAAACTGTATGACTCACAACCAACTTGTAATATTGTTATAAACGTTTCTAAATAATTTCGGTAGTATTTTGTACTCTTCTTATTTTTTTCTTTTTTGCTGTAAACTGTCAATTACGAAAATATTTCTGCCTATAAATAATACAACTCAAATAATTGGTTTTAGTATCTCGTCTTAGTTTCCATTTGTTGTTTCACTATTAAAAGTTTCTCCTCAAATCGCCGCCTTATTTAATGGAAAGTGTAGGTGTTTTAATACATAATTAAAAGAAAATACCCTGAAAACCTTAGAAACCGTAAATAATTGGACATAAGCTATGGTAAGCTCGTGTTTTAAGGAACAAAATCACTTGCCGAAATTACAGAATTAATTGCAAAGAGTGTAATTAATATTCAATAAATAATTGTTCGTAAATTATCTGCGCTTATTTTATTTTAGGAGTAAGGAAAACAGCCGTAGTCTAGTGGGTAGTGTGTTGGCATGTTAGATTTGAGGCCACGGTTCAAACCCGAAATCAAAAATTTCCAAAAAAAAAAACCAAATATGAACAAATATTTCTTCGGCGACTGTCTCTCAGTAGATTTCTGGAAATAAAATTGCCATGAAAAGTTTCTCAAAAATCTGCCGTTCGAAGTCGACTTTAAATTTTAGGTTAAATGATGGATTTTTTCATCACTGGACGCATCAGTATTTTTCCATTACACTTCCATACAATCATACAATTGCTCAGTGAATTCCGATTGGCTTGTTGTCAAAGAAATATGCTGGCATTACTATTCGAAAAATGAGATACAAGCGGTAATATTTGTAACACCAGACGCTTGATAGGATATACCTAACGTTATAAATAAGTTTACATTGAGAGTACTACAACGTTCTCAAACTTCATTTCTAACATTCTTTTAACTTCTATTTCAAATTCATACAAAAAACATCAAAGGTATTCAATACAAAAAGTAAATTTGGGCCCAAGGATCTTGTTTCTAAGAATTATATCCACTGTTGTTGAAAATCGATTTTCTATGATTCCATATAATTGGATGTTATTGGCCTAATTCGTATTTGTATAGCTGCACAGGTATTTGCCAAATGTTTACTGCCCCAATTCATTCATTCCATTCAGTTTCTGTTTCTTCTATATTAAGACCCAATACTACCTCCATAGATTTAAAAAAAATGATCGTCGTAACGATAAGGACGTAAGAGGCATATATGGCAGATTGGCTGATTTTTTTCGACTTCCTAGAAAAGGGAATTGTTGCGAAAATATTTGAAATAGAAATTTACTGAAATATTAAATTTAAAACTATAAATAAATTAAAAATATACTGAAAAAATTCCAGATGCAAACGTTTTCTCTTGATGTGTTAAAACAGTTTCCAATTGCATGAAAACTTTCATGAAATTTAAAATGTTTAAACCTGTGTTTTGTGCAGATTAGAACGAAAGTTAATTTCAATCCGCCTTTGGTCTTAATAATACAATAAAACACCAGAGCACTGCCATCTCTTAATACATGGCATTTAAAAATTCTAAAAATTGGAAATTATTGCACCAAAAAAATTCAATCTGTATGTTGGTTTGCACGTCAGAGTTTTTTATATTGTAACGTTTTTATCTTTCTAAAAACGTTTAGATTACGATTTCGTTGATTGCAAACAAAATAAAAATAAATTGGTGTTTAGTTTCAATCAAACTCTTTATTGTTCGCACTACTTTTGTGTACCACCGTTTACAACTTGACGAATATAACAATATTTGCTTGTTCTTCTTTGCTTACAGTGCAGATCATTTCAACGGCGATCTTCAAACAACGACTGTCCTCTTTACACTCAACACAAGACTGAATGAATTTTTACTATCCGTTGCCTGCTTTGTCTTTCCTTTTTATATGCCCACGTAATCAGTCTGATGAAGGCTTTTGAAGTCGAACGTTCGGGGTTTCGCCTTCTCGAGAGCTCTATCGCGACTTCATTGTTGTTTATGTATTTTGTTCATATTGCTTGTTGTTGCGTTCCCGCTTACTTGTCTATCCCCTTTTCTTTCATAATGGTGTTGTTGGTTTACTTGTAACAAATTCGATGTATTTGTTTGTGTAGCTTTTGCTCATTTTAATGTTAAACGATGTTACACCGTTACCATTTTCTTAACAATATTAATAACATTTAATATCATTTAAATATTTAATGTTTAAAATTACTTAAAGGAATTCATTATGACATTCAGATAATTATAGATGAGTACAGTCCTATTATTTGAGCGTGTGTTAAAAGTAAAATTGATGAACAAGAAAAATAACAGAACAATAAAACTAAGAAATTAGAACTAAGAAAAGTTTATAAAGAAAAAAAACTGACAGATAATTCCACAAATTTCACAAAAAGAATGAAATACAATCAATATAGAATGCGATATATCTGTTGTGCCCCAAAAAGACATCGGACCATCAGTTACCCGTTGAATTGTCAAAAGTATGATCACAGATAGACATATTTTTAAATTCACGAAACCGATAAGATAAATAAGCACCTTTAAGTAGTCCAGAAGCTCTTAGTCAGGTGCCACATATTGATGCATTATGGGAACGCGTATGAGTTACATTTGGCTTGGAAATGTTTGTCTTGCTAAGGATTTCTGCAAAAGCTGCATAAATAAGAAAGAGGAAAAGACAGTCCTTCACCTGCTGGGTCCCGGCACTTTGTCAAAGGAGAAAAACGTACTTTGGTGCTTACTATATGCATGATCTGCAGGAACTGTCACGGATAGACTTTGGCAGTCAAAGGCGCTTCATTTGGAGCTCCGAGTGGTTTCAGGACTGGGGGATAGCGGAAAACTATGATAACACAATGGGACCTATGTGGCCTAAGTGCGTCCATCCAACTCTCTTGGATGGACAGACAATTCTACCTAAATAAAACTTCGTGTGCAATATTACCATGATTACAAATATGTGGAATCAAACTTACTCTTCTTACAATATTTTCTCTTCTTTTGAGGAAAACACTTCTTTTAATCGAGTTTAGTATGTCCTTTAGAACCTACAGAAAATGGTTATCGGCTGGTTTTTAATTGTTTCGCTTTCCTTACCAGTGATTTTAGTTTCATATCTAAATTAACTCGAAATAAAACGCAATTTTATCAATTGATTTCTGTGTATCAGCACTACATTATTAATTTAAATAACAATTTATCGTACATAGAAATTTTTAAGTGTATAATACTCGGATTAGGTATAATCTTTAACCTGGCATTTCAACCTGTTGTTGAGAATTGATCAATAATATTAAAGAGATGCAATACAAACAAATTTCTTCAAAAACATTTCATAAAATTTATCCCAACTATTGAATAACAAATTTTCCATGTTTTCATTACACGTTACACTTGAGAAGAGAAAACATGCATTCCAACAGCAGTTTACAAAACCAAGCTGCCAGTTTTTGTTTGTCTGTCGGAATATACATATTTTAGTTGTTATTTTTTTGTGGTTTCAGTCACTTTCGAAAAATATATATTTTTTTTTTGGAAGAGAATTTTTATTCGAATTGAAACGTAGTTTTGAATTCCGTTTTTAAATTTTATGTTTCTATCGTTTAGCACAGGAAATACAAATGAAAAGTTTGTTATTCTTATTGGTAAAAATTTATTTTATGCTATGGGCTAAAACAGAAGACGGCGCCAAACTTTTTCTTCAATTCACTACAGCACATAAAATATATACAATCATACATATATGGGCAATTCAAACAAGCCCTTGTATGTGTATGCTTGTTGTTGATAATTTGCATATAAAAATCCGATACATTTAAAGCCAAATAGGTTTTAATACTGACTTATACAAAAGCAGTTTTAGTTCTAAATCAAGGGTTGACTTAGGTCCAATAAGCCAGTAAAGCTGTGCTGTTCTGAGTTTGATCTGGGTAATTTCGGCAGCTATATGGTGAGCCAGGTAAGGCGACGGACGAGATGGATGCCCAGATATTTTACACTACTATGTTCTGGTACTGTCACACCATTAATCTTGATGGGCGGACAATTTCCCCTTCTCAGTGTAAACGTGATGTGCATGCATTTAGAAACATTGACTTTTATCTTCCATTTCAGCATCCAATTTTACAAATCACTAACATGAGATTGAAGTCTTTGTGACGCAACTGTTGAATCTCTATGAATACTTAAAAATGCCGTATCATTCGCAAAAGTAGACGTGTGAGTCACTAAACTTGTAGCATATCTGCAGTGAACAATAAGTAAAGGAACGGCCCTAGAATACTTCCTTGTGGTACGCCAGCAGATAACTTTCTGCGGGAAGAGGTGACATCTTTTGATTTTATTTGGAAATATCTATCCCATAAATAACTTTTTAGCAATTTATGCACATTCTTTGGTAAAAACTGCGTGATCTTAAAAAGATGTGCTTCGTACTAGACCTTATCGAAGGCTTGAGATATATCAATAAATAGCGCAGAGCAATACTGTTTGTTCTCAAAAGCACGTCTAATTAAATTTGTAATAGTGTGCACTTGCTGAATCGTGCTATGTTTTCGCCTAAAACCAAACTGATGGTCGGGAACTATGGTGTTGGCATCAATATGCGATATTAAGCTATTAAGCAGCATTTTTTCGAACATCTCAGAAAGTATTGGGAGTAAACTTATTGGACGATATAATGATACTTGCGTGGTGTCCTTGCCTGGTTTAGGTATCATCACTAAATCAGATAATTTCCAAGATGCAGGAAAGTAGCCTATTCGCAACATAGAGTTAAAGATGAACAATATAAAACGCACGGCCGATGTAGGCAAATTTTTAATCATTGTCGCAGTTATTTTGTCACAACCAGGTGATTTGTTCGGCTTTAGGCTCTGGATGACGGCAATCACTGCAGACAGCCGGAACTTGATCGGCCTACTAACCACATCGTCGATTGTAACTGGGGCAATACTAGAAACAGAATTGTTTGGTGTAAAAACATTCTCTAAGTAGTTGGCAAAAGCGTCCACTTTCTGTTCTGCGCTTTTAGCCCAATCACCGTGCTGTAGTCATAAAGGGGATTCATGCAAAGTAGGTCTCCTTATTTTCCTTACTGCCTTCCATAAACTGTCACGCAGAAGCCTTTGGCACTGATTAAGTTGAGACTTTAGACCTGGAGGACGATATTCTTGCCATTGGCGTCTTAAATTCCTTTTTTGGCGTAACAGTGCTTCTATGTTATTAAAGCAGGGAAATTTTCGTTTTCTTATCAAAGGGGTAGAGGATGTAGATACCCTAGCAGCTTCAGTTAAGATGTTAGTAAACTGGCGGACGCCGGATTCAATTTACTGTTCACACTTCAAAGAGATATTTGATGGCAGGTGCAAGCTTACGAAAATTTTGTATTTCCGCCAATTTGTCCTCGTCTGAAGATAATTTTGCTCCAGTAGGTTTGTATCAGGCACAAATGTTAGAATGGTTGGTGAGTGATCAGAAGACAGATCCAATGACACGTGTATATAAAAAATTGTTCACGTCTAATATTTCTTACTACGGCAAAATTTATTACATCCGGAATTTTGTTTAGATCAGTTGGCCAATAAGTAGGATGACCAGCAGACAAGGCATCCATTCTGTTCGGAAATACTGCGTCCAATAGCTGTCTTCCTCTCGGAGTAATGAGACGTGATCCCCAGAATGTGTGGTTTGCATTATAATCACCTGCTGCAATAAATTTCGGACCCAGCGTGTTGAAGTAATCGAGGAATTGATCTTTGCAAATGTTGTGTCTTGGAGGACAATAAAGTGCTGATATTGTAACACCAATGTAGGGTAAATTGAGTGATGTTGCTTGAATGTAATCTTGGGTGAATTCTGGCAATGGAAAGTGCGTAATGTCCTTGTGAACAAGAATAGCTGATCCTCCGCATGCCCTACCACTAGCGTGTTTTGCGTCATATGTGTAGTAGTCATTAATTCTAAAGCAGTTTTTGTCCGAGAAGTGTCTTTCCGATATTAGCTTGACATTAATTTGGTAAGTATATAAGAAGTTTTGTACTTCGTTTTTATGCTGGCTTAAGCCGTTCGCATTCCAAAAACACATCTTGAGGGTGTTCATGTCTTATTTACTAAAATCTGCATAAGCATATTTTTGTTTTGCAGCAGCTGTTGCAACATGTTCTGCATTTTAGCCATAAAATTGCTTATTGTTCGGATTAGAGTATCAATTGAATTTTGGGAATTCGAATGTGCAGTTGGAATGCCTTCTCTTAGGGCGTCAGCATATGAAAAACCATTTGAAAATTTACTCGTGGTTTGGGCAGCATTTTTGGAGTTTGCCTGTTGGGGAATGGTGGGCTGAGGTAAACTTGGGAAGTTGGATTCACGGTACTGACTATTTTTGAGTTCCACGTATATTTTGCATCCTCGATAATTAGCCGTGTGGTTTTTACCGCAGTTACTGCATTTTTTACAGCTAACTTCAGTTTTCGGGTGGGGACATTCACTGCTTCTGTGTACGTCTCCGCACCTGACGTATACTGCCGGTAATTTGCAGAAAGATTTTGTGTGCCCAAATTCTTGGCAATTTTGACACTGAGGGGGGCCTTTACGTTTAATGGGTTCCTCTACATATATTCGACGGTTTAGAAGATACCTTAATCCATATATAGGATGATTGTCACCTTTTTTCCTTATATTGTTCGAGTTAAATTCTATTTCGACTCTAAAAAGCGGTTGTGGAATTTTATTTTTATTTAAAGTATTATGGATTGATTTGACTTCATACCCTTCAGATTGAAGGGCATTCTTAATATCGCTAATAGGTACAATACTGTAGGATTGATAGAAAAGATTTAAAAGTTTTTTAGTTTTTTAAAGAGCTCAATTGAAGAGCTCTGTTCACTATTCTATTCAATCCAATTGATTTCGATATGGGAATTATTTCCTCTTTTATACAGTTTTTTAGCTGATCTGACAATTTCGAATCAACTCTCTTAATTCTATATAGTTCTTAAGTTATTACATATGTTTGCTTAAATGTATAGTGACCTATATTCTATCAATTAATAATACATGTGTTTGTGTGTATGCAACACGATCCAAGCCTTCAGCCCAACACCAGTAATGCAAACAAAGCATAATTCCCACGCTAGCCAACGGAGAATTCACAACAACAACAACATGCACATAATATATTGACTACTTGAGCACACGTCAAAAGCAGCGACTACCAAGGCATTGGTAGTGGGCTCTCTTAGGTACAGTGGTGGGGGTTTGAAGTTCTTTTTTGCAGGTGCAAAACGGTTTGCGCTTTCTTTCAGTGGCATTTTTTTGCCTGTTGTGGATGAGGTTCCAACATGGAGGCTGCTCTAGGGCTGGACTTACGTTTCGTTATTGTGATATAACGGTCCATACCTGTGAGGACTTTTTCACTGTTCTCAGTCTTCGCTGCACTTTTTTTAATTGTCGTAGTTTCCTTATTTACGTCCGGTGATTGCAAAATACCTTCAATATTCTTATTATTACCCAAAAGAGCGGTATGGGGTAGATTCGTATTTGGCCCAACACACTTATTTAAATTTTGACCACTCGCACTATTGCTGATTTTTTTTCACTTGTTGGGTCGCTAACGTAGCGTACCCGATTTGCAGGCTTCGATTTGCTGTCAAATAACGCGAGTCACCAATTTTTTTATTTATATTAACTGTTTCACATTCTTTTGAAGTAATGATCACGTAAGCATTTCTATCATTAAAATTCAGTCTGCGTTCATTAGCACTTGCACTTGGCTCACTCATTAATTAGGTTAACGTCCTTTATATTTTTTTTTACTTATTTGATTGTTGTCTGTCTTTATGCAGTTTTCTTTTTTTAAACTTTATTAAGTTTAAGTTGTTTTGTTTTTTTATATTTTTTTTATTTTACTTGTAATAAAACACCTATTCCAAATATTATTTATAATTTGCCGAATGCACGTCCGTACACTTTAAGTGCCGCGCTTTTTCGCTTTAATAACATTAACATCGAAAGAATTGTGAATTTCTACATGATTTTATACAAATCTCATGCAAAAGTCCGTTGTAAAAATGTTGAGGGATTTTCATGTACGTGACTTGCCTCAATTAAGTTCTTTTTAGAAAGCATATAAAAAATTATATCATAATACTATGGGTGCCCTGGTAGTCTAGCGGGTATTGCGAGCGTATCTGCGTAAGAGTAGTGGGTTCAAGTCCAACCAGAAACTCCCTTTGCAACACTATTCCTAGCACAAGTTCTACGTTACTCATCTCGTTATAATTGTAATGTGATTTTAAATAAATTTATAACATGATACTGTTTTTGTACTGGGGATTGATAATACATTTTTGTGTTAATGGTTAGATTAACAATTATAAACACAATTGGTCAATTCACACAAGCCGTTGTATCGTTGTATTCATTGTATTGTTGGAAGATCATATCCGATACACTTACACACATTTTTTCCATATGTTTTTAAAAGTTGTATTGATTTCGTGCTATCAAATTGTGTGAATGAAAAAAATGTGTATATGTTTTCATATGTTTTTAAAAAGTTGTGTTGGTTTCGGGCAAAATTGTTTGAATGCCACGAGCTACACAATACAGCATAGCATTGAGCGTTCACAAACAAACAAATGTATTCAATACAACATACACTATACAAAGTCGTGTGAATTGCCCAAATGTTTCTAAATTAATTTCTTTAATATAGTATCATACTAAACTTTTCTCTGTTAATTTTCTTTCTTTTCTTATATCGGCTCATTACACGATTTAAGGAATCTCTGCAGCGTTCGTATCAAATTCTTTATAATCCAATAATTGTAAGACCTGGTATCCGTAAAGGTTGGAAAGCAATACCAGGTTTACCGGTATAAAATGCGCGTCTTATTTAAAAATTACTGCTACTACACATTTTTGTCATCTTTGATGCAATTTGTGGATTCCAAATTTCGTTTCAATTGAAGTGCTGCTCAGCCTATGCCTGTCCCATCAATGAAATAAGCAAAGTTTGGTTATTACGGCATTTGGGGTAGCAGCTTCAGCCTAATGCTTTGATTATATCATGAACTGTTTTTGCGTTGCGTGCAGTGTTTTATCATTTTGTGACCCACTCTGGTCGCATATCAATTAAAACATGTATAAAATTGATCATTTGTTATTGAGAGCGATCTGTATAAACTATTTCACTATGCACGTAGTACACCACACCTCTCGAATTGATCCAGATTTGCAGCCATAGTTTATGGTTGAAGATCCTTAAAGTTATTCCATTTTTCATTGTCCGTAACATTTCAATGGCACACTGATTTTCTATTATCTCTTTGATGCAAAAATTTCACAAGCGGCTTTTCGGCTTTCCATCTCTCAGCCATTCATTCATGTAGCACAGAATTTTCAAGACTTTTCAATCTTTCAAATAGTTTATAAGCGGTTAGAAATTGCTTGTTGTGGAACATTTTACATTTCTAGCAATTTTTTGTGACTCAAAGTTACATCTTCATTCAATATTGTTTGAAATTCGGCATCTTTAGTGGTCTTCCACGTCTTTCACTTTTCACATCAAAATCGCTATCTCTGAACAGTATAAACCATCTTCTGTAAGTAATACTTTGCGCATTATTTATTTGGTACAAAATGCACCATCTTTAACACGATGAAAAGTTATGATGTTGTTTGCACCATCGCTAACACAAAAAAGTGTAGGCTCATTCAAAATAGATGTTCCCTATGGAGACATTTGTATCTTGACGCTCACTACATCCCGGTACACCTGGTAGTAGTTTGTGTAAAAAAGGATTCTAAATAAAATCATAAGATCCATATTACGAGTTTGTATAACCAACAAGCACTACAAATTCTTTGTGTTTACTGAGTAGGTTTAACATGTCGATGGTTGTGAATACTAATTTAAATTCATTAAAATTTTATATTACAACTGCGTTCAAAAATAACTACGTGTCTATTTTTGCATCTTCTTGTAATTTTTAGAAACAGCGAACGTGTGAACAAATATTATCTTTTTTGCAACACCCTTTCGAAATAGTGTGACGTCTTATTTAGCTGCGAGAATTATTATTCAAATTGTTGGCTGGAAAGTGGAATATGCATTACCTAACTTATCAATAATAATAATAAATAATTTTTTAGTTTTGAAATCAAAAACTTTGTTGTGAAATCGATTCAATTTTTTGGAGCTTTGCCAATGAGTGGTATTTAAAGCAATATTTTTAAGGCAAAAAAATTAAGGCTAGAAATGCTGTGGATAACATCATTCATTTTATGTTTCCAATCGGATTGCTATACAAACAAAATGTCAAAAGAAAGCCTCAAACATACAAACAAATAAACAAACACAGTTAAATCGAAAATTGAAAAAGCTACACATTTCTTCACTTCTTAATTGTTTTACTATCGGATTTCGATCTGGGATTCAGTAACGTTATTAAGCGTGCTCTACGGTAATAAGAAATTTCAAAAATATTAGCAGGAATTGTTTTTTCTTTCTTTTTCATTCGTATTTGAAGTGAATGAAGAGCAAAAAACTTAACCGGCACCAACAACACCACCTAAGAAGTGTCCAAAGATTACACAACACCTGAAAAGCTTACACATTATTCTACTCTACGAGGTATCTCTATTGAAAGCCTTACATGCCTAACCATTTTTTCTCTTCTTTTAATTCCTTAAGTTTATCTATTCTATGAAGAAACAATAAAACAGTTTTTTAATCTAATTTCAATCATTTTCTTTGGAGAATCCTTGTGACATTCGATACAATATAAAAATTGTATATTATTTGTGCCAGATAATCTGATATTAAGTATTTGAGCATGTCCACATAAATAGTTCACAAAGCGGAAAATTATTTTGTTTTAACAAAGGATTTTATTTGTCAGTTGTAGGCAAAAGTGTGCAGATTTCAAAATTTATCTCAGTGTGGTGGTTAAGAAATTTAGAAATACGTAGACTTTACCATGTGTATAGTTTTTTTCGTTTAGGAATTCTCTTGAAGCTAATAGCATAGAAGGTTTATTCGTTTGTCACTGGTCTCACAAAATTCGAAATAAGATTAGAAAAATATTTCACAAGGGTCGGTTATGCCACAGTGCATGCCAATAGAAAAAAGTAATATTGTAAGTTTTTTATTATCGCTCTGGAAGACAAGTACTAATGAAGTTATAACTGAAATGTCCAACGACTTCAATAATTCTAATCCACATCCCGCGTACCTAATCTACACAGACAATATCATTCACAAAAGAATAAAATCTGCTACCAGCTCCCTAGTCAAAAGTTAAATAAAAAAATTAATTAACAAACAGATTTTATCATGTGTTTTATCATAAATTAATATTTAAATTAATATTTGTTAGGTTCTTTTTGTTAGATGGTCAATACACATGGAATACATATACTTATACAGTGACGTGAAAAATAATAAGGTCACCAATGTCAGATTTGATGAGAAAATAAGTAAAATGAGAAAATTTCTGATAAGTATCCGCACTTATTCTCTGAATTCATTTCCAAAGCTTATTACGATTTGGGGGCACTTTTCTCTGATTGTTAAGTTTCTCGATTGGATTTGGAATTGAAGATAGTGTGGGCCAGTCTAATACTTTGGAAATGTTAGGTTAAGTTAGGTTAGTTAAGTTAGGTTGTCAATTAAGACAAGTACAGTACCCGGAGGTCGAATTGACCCATTGTACAACGTCCTAGTTTCTCACACCATTTATGTTGTCTGTTAATTTTATACATGAGTGGTGGGACCTGCAGTTTAAAGTCGACTCCGAACGACAGATTTTTGAGAAACTTTTCATGGCAATTTTATTTACTCTCAGAATTTTTGCCAGAAATCTGCTAAGAGGAAGTCGCCGAAGAAATACTCTTTGTATTTTGTCTTGATGTCTGTCCTGGGGCTCTACGTCTAATAACCCAACACACTACCTACTAGAATGCGGTGTCTTCGTTATCGTTGGCAAATGACCTAAACATATTATTACCGTCACCATACTTTACTCTGTTCATATTTTAGGCTGTTAACCATATTTGAAAACTATATGGTATGTCTTGATTGAGTTCAAAAAATACAATTGCGAATTAGTATTTTGTTTTTCAATGAAAGCTTCGTGTGGTGTTCGGTAAGATATTTCATTTTGTTATATTGTTGAAGGATCATATCATTTGGAGATCATCTCAGCTCATAAAACAATATTAACAGTCTAAATCGTCGGCTTAGTATGATTAATTCAGTTAGTATGTCGGCTTAATAGACGCGAGTCCGTGTGTCAACCCCCGACTCAGTCTTCTCAAACAAAATTAAAAATAAAAAATATTTCTTCAGCGATTTCCTCTTCTGGCAAAAACTCTGAGAGTAAACAAACTGTCATGAGAATTTTTTCAAAAATCTTTCGTGTGAAGTCGACTGTAAACTAAAGTGTTCGTCATTCATTGACAAAAATAACACAATAACACAACATTGGTGGTGAAAGTCGTGGTTATAATAAATAAAGCCATTAAGATCCCAAATGATGATTTATTAGCAAAAGCCAATATTGTCGACACATATATGCCACAAGATGTTAGAAGTTTTGATTAAACAGTTAAATATTTTATATAACCTCCTGCGAACTCTATTCCGAAATGGGCAGAGATGAAGTCACATACTTTTTATTTTAACTAAATTTATATTATTTATGTTTCGGGTTATAAAATTTGCTGTCACTAAGTTGCACCATAGAAATGCAAAATCATTAAAAATTGTATTCAATTTTCTCTCAAGAAATATTCAAAATTTTTGACTTTTAATGCCATTTTCAGACAGTTTGCATAAATACCGCTAAAGTTGTATACAAATTAAAAATTATTCAAAAATTATCATTTATTTCTCCCCTTTTTTATTTTCGTCTTTTTATCTTTTCTTTTTTTTAATTTATAATTTTCAATCTGAATGTTTTAACGTTTAATTAATCCACTGACAGAAATGAGAAATAGAAAAAAATCTTTTATGGTCAGTAATTATTTACAAACTCCGTTTACATCTCATTTCACGTGTCATTTACATTAATTTGTAATTAAAGAAACGTGCTCCCTAAATTTATATAACACTTTCCACAGGAATACTTATAGAATTTTTTAACAATTACTTTGTCCTTCTTATTACCCCATTTAGTACCATTTTTAATATTTAAATTGTAGTAATTTTATTTGTCCCATTTATTACCGGCAGAGAACAGTGCAAGGAATAGAGTTAAAAATATGTTTTACGACCCATAAGGGATTTAATTGATTTACTGCTGTCGAATTAGGCTAGACTTTAGGTAGCATAGCTGACTTAAAGGCGAATTGAGTATGTTGACATTTCAAGAACACGCGAAGTGGGTATTAAAATACAACCGCCGTTGTAAAAGTTTAACATTGAAAGCTGAAAATATGGGAAGATATTTAAACTAAATTGAAGAACAAAAAGTTTTTAAATATTTTTAAGCTGATGGTCAACAAACCAGATAAAGTCCACAATTTACAATTATTATAGGCCGCTAATAATTGTTATCATGAGTACAATAAATCTTAAAGTATTGTAATACAAGGGCAGTGAAAAAAGACAATAACAAGCCATAGGCATGGGTCCGTCCAAACTTTTTTTGCATTTTGTTTGCATCTTGGTTTTCTAATCGTAAAAAGAAAAAAATAATTGAAATAAAAAAATATATAAGAAAGGAAATACACAACTTTTTTTTTTTAATTTATATACACATTTGTAACACATATGTCTAGCCAGATTTATAATTAATCAAATTTAATTAAATTTTTTCTAAGAAGTTGTTAACAATATTTTGTTAATTAAAAAAAAAATATCGGGTCCAGAGCGTCTTATTTTTTTATTTTAATAAATAAAAATGATATCTGAGATATCATTGAAATATTTTATTCACTTGAAATATTTATTGATGGCATTATGTGTCGATTTACATACATATGTACATACATACATAATTGGCCATTACAACCCTTCAGTAAGGATTACGGCCAAGCTTCTCACACCACTCGGGTTGTATGCGTTAATTTTATACTTGAGTGGCGGGACCTACAGTTTAACGTCGACAGTTTTTGAGAAACTTTGTCATGACAGGTTTATTTTTTGCCAGAAATCTGCTGAGAGGAAGGCGCCGAAGAAATATTTTTTTCATATTTCGTTTTGATGTCTGACCTGAGATACGAACCCGGGCTTTACGTCTAATAAGCCAATACACTACCTACTAGACTACGGCGTCTTCATGTGTCGAAATTAACATCGTTTAAATGTCCGATACGGCTTCTGTGAGTGAAATGCATCCAAAATATCAGTTTGTACATGACTGAATGTGACTCATGGTTATTTAAAACTCAAAAAATTTTTAAAAATTCGTTGTTAAAATTTCGTGGTCCACTGTATGAACTGCTTTACTGTGAAAAATTAAAATTTTTTACTCTTTTCAAGATGAATTTTCGATAACGTCAGTAAAACCTGTGATACGGATTCTCTCCTTTACAGAGTCAGATTGCTTTTGAGACAAACGTTGTGCTTGTCACAACACTTTATGATTTCTTTGCTCATAACATACATACATACATAATTGGCCATTACAACCCTTCAGTCAGGATTACGGCCTAGCTTCTCACACCACTCATGTTGTGTGCGTTAATTTTATACGTGAGTGGCGGGACCTACAATTTAACGTCGACTCCGAACGACAGAATTTTGAGAAACTTTTTCATGGCAGTTTATTTTACTCTCAGAGTTTTTGCCAGAAATCTGCTGAGAGGAAGTCGCCGAAGAATTATTTTTTTTTTCATATTTCATTTTTGATGTCTGACCTGGGATACGAACCCGGGCTTTACGAATAGTAAGCCAACACACTACCTACTACACCACGGCGACTTCTGCTCATAACACTTTTAATAACTTCAGACAGGAAGTGAGAAATATGTTGGACCGCTTTAGTTTGTGGCTTATTCGCATAATCTCAGTGGTTTGTTAACACCACCTCCTCGTGTACATATTGTTGGTATCCAGATCAACCCATTCAGGCCAAAAGATGTTGATAATCATTGACCAATAGTGTTCGCCGATGACAGCACTGTCCTGGTCGACTTCGTGTTCAAAGATATACCGATGACTCCGATGAAACAAGTGGACCATGATATTTCAGAGAAAAACATACGTCGGCTATTGCTAGGACTACCTAGTGCTTTAAACAGTAACTAAGAAAAAGAGAGATAAATGAATAAAACAAAATAAATTAACAGGACGTTAAAATGCCTGCAGAAAAATGTGTCAGAAGAAGGGTTAGTGACTTGAGAGGAAGTCGCAGAAAAAGAATAACCGGGCTCATATCGATCAAAAACATTTACGTAATATAGCACAATGGGGAAGACATTATGAAAGTGAAAACCTCAACTGACAGTAACGACATGTAATGGAATTACCTTTAACAATAAAATGTATTTGCAGAAAAATATCCCAGGTATTAATGTATACACTTTAAATAAAAAAATCTGTTGAACTAATCCCAATTCATATAAGGTTTCTATATAATATCATCCCCAACCCTGTTGCCTTGACAAACCTTGAAACTTTTCCCGCTGTTGGTAAGGATAACACCTGGCCTAGTAACTAATATTTTTTTCAGCACTGTATTAACACCGCACGGGATACAGGTATGTGAGATATTCTGATGATTCGTTTTCCTTTTACCTAGTCCAGATATTCTTGTGACGGATTTTACTTTACTTTAGTAAAGAACTTAGTAGCCTGAAGCATATGAAACTTTATGTTTTAAATTCAAGTTGTTTAAACAAATCTGGCGAAAGTCCTTATTTATGAATTTAAAGATGCACACATTTATAACTCTTGCTCCTGCTTATTGCTCAAAATATGCTCATAGATTTTGCTGAATATCAGAACCTGGTTAACCTATAACTTTTCAATAGCATGTAAATTTTCTCTTCAAATTTAATCGCCGACCTTAAGAACTCTTTCTGAATAAAACGGTCACCATAAAAATGAAATAAACTTTCTTGTCAAAAGTATTGTTTTCTTTTTGTGTATGATTTTCGACCTTACAGGATTAACTTATTTATTTACTTATACTTATTACAGAGGAAGTCGCCATAGTCTGGTAGGTAATGTGTTGGCTTGTTGTGACGCCATGGTTCAAATCTCAGGTCAGACATCAAAACGAAATATGAAAAAATTTCTTCGGCGACTTAATCTCAAAAGATTTCTGGGAAGAACTCTGAGACTAAATAAAATTGCATGAAAAGTTTCTCAAAAATCAATCGTTTGTAGTCGATTTTAAACACACAACATAAGTGGAGTGAAAAGTTAGGTCGTAATCCTGACTGAAGAGTTGTGATGGCAAATTATGCATGTATGTTAGGAATGTATTACAGAGGATATAAACAACAATTTTTAATTTACGACGACAACCAAAATATTATAATGGATTTCAAATATTATGTTTTTCATTGTCTGGCCACCCAATTTATAATATCCGATAAGGTAATGCGCACTAATGTATCAATTGGTCTTTGCAAATCTTATTTTTCAGTGCAGTGGACTCTCTTGTGAATTATTAATAGATTATCTTTATACTCGGATATCGATGTGATAATTACTTTCTAATAGAATGAATCAGGCCTAATACTCTTTGTATTAAATAGTTAGCAAATTACATTCAGTTTGATGGTAATTATGGTTTTTTCCCCTTTTTTTAAATTCTCATGGGCATGTAAATGTATACGCTTGCATAATTCATATTTAATTGTCAGTACATAAATAAAGTGTGTGAATATTCTTCAGCGTGAAACGTGATCGCATCGAGTTGGTTTTGATACGTACATGTGTACATCCTACTTAAATATCCTGAAAGACAAGAGTAAACATTTCTGTACGTTAGTTTCCAAGTGTTTTGTATACCAAATGGTGACTTAAGGAATATGCGAAAAAAAAATTAAAAATTAATTTCTTAGGAATGAACAAAGGCAGGGTTCAGGAAAATTCATGTATGAACACATAAATTTAAACATTTATGATAAATAGACACGAGTGTACTTTTCAAACTTTTCGTTTTATGCTCAATTTTCGCAAATGAGTAGCTAAGAATTGTTTTCATTTTAAGCATTCATAAATGAAAACATTTATTTTTTTTCTGTACATATTCGCGAATATGAATTGTGAATTGCTCTCATTAAAGTACATACTCATTAATGTTGTTGCTTTTTTTAACATATATGTTCGGACTTTTTGTGGTTTGTTTCTCATTTTCATTTGTGCGTTGTTTGTTTTATTTGCTACTTTACAAAAATGAAAATTTTTCATGAAAATTTTTCATTTTAATTTTTTCACAAACAAAAGATGTTTTCTCATTCTTTCGCATTCAATATGTATGTATGTAGAAAAATATTTTGAACTTGTGCCTATGTTTTTGTCATAACGGTTTACTTTAACAACTTCGCTATCCAATGAGTCATATATGACACACATGAGCGTATTGTAAAACGATCATGGCTCACATGTGACTCATTTCTTTATACAATTTATGTGATGTTTCTGTAACACAGGCTATTTCATTTGCCTGCCTGTCTGTGCACATATTTTTGTTTTATTCTTGCATGCAAAAACCCGAACACTTTCAACATTGCAAAATAAAACTTTATGCTCTTTCATTTGTGAGATTTTTATAAACATATTATTTTTCAAAAATGTGCATGTCCCAACATTTTACATTTATTTATCAACAGAGCTTTAAAAAGATTTTACATTTCATTTTCGAATGCTGGTGCAAAATAAAACTTTATGCTCTTTAATTTGTGAGATTTTAACAAAAATGTTATTTCTCAAAAATGTGCATGTGCATGAAAAAATGTTTTTCTTATTCTCTCAATTTTGAACGAAAATAAGAATAAAGCAAACTTTTATTTTTGTTTGTTTTTGTTCACGAATGGAAGATAACAAAACAAAATTATTTTTCTTTTTCATGAGCGTGAGTGATAAGTGAGTGAATATTTGGTACCCTGAACAAAGGGAACAACTGCTGCCGCTGTTATCATATTTTTTACATTGTATTCCTGAAGCCATAGTAAGACATAGCGGAGTAATATGGAACGAAATGAATTCAGTAAAGTGAAGTGAAAACTGAAGAAAGTAAATTACAGAACAACCACATTATATCCAACAATGTGTTTAACGCGAAAAATGTTCCAAAAAAAAACTCGGGTTAATAATGAATCTAAATTGAGCCATAATAATATGCCATAAAGAATGTTCAAGTTTGAATCAAATAACATTTTTTTCCATCAAATTAACTTTAAGTTCAAATTTAATTTTACCAATTCTAGTGAATTGAAATTTTTAAACAAATATTTTCTTCAAATCTTTTTCATATTTATGCAGTGAATTGCTTTAGAATACGGGAAAGTAATAATTTATTCTTCAGTGAATTAAATCACAATTTAAATACCGAATACTAAAATTGGCTCCGGTGAAATTAAAAATACTACGAATCCACCATGAAAAATGCTGAACTGTAACAGTATATATGTCGTGGCACACAACGTAATGTCGTGCAATAAAAATAACCGACAAGAAATGTGGTCTGAAAATGTCATCGTTTTGGCTGACACTTAATTTACATTAAATGTATGTACGTACATACCATATATGAAGAGAAAATGTGGGCGTTCTAGGTGTTTAAACTGATTGTGAAGATAACTGAAGGGGAAGAGGTGTATTTACAAACAAAGAAAAAATTAAACCCATTATTTAAAAGAAAAAAGATACATGCAGACTATAAAGCATGTTGGTATGTTGTTCTGCAAAATATTCGTATGTATCGAGCAAATTTCGAGTAACTTAAGCAAATTAAATACCTTTTCAGTAAGTCGTAAGGGAAGAGACTTTGCATCAATAAATGAAACAAAATCTTATAAGTGAACACGTCTACGTTCACCACGAAGTAATGACAGAACACTTGCCTAATATCAGCGCCATAATTTACAGTCGAAATTTGTGAGCGAATGCAATTTTTCTGGAATGAATTATGAAATATGAACCGCTTTTATTAATGTCATTTGATTCAACTGTATTAGTTCTGTTGACATTTCTAGTAAAAATATTTGTTGAATTTGAAATCATTTTTTCAGGTCTTTCATAAATCTGAGTGTTGATACCTGATTGAATTTGTTTTTCTGCAAAAAAATCTTTCAGGTCATAGTAACTGACCGAAATTGTACTTACACAGTGTTGAGTATATATTCTTTTTACTCCTCTAGGGAGCACAGGGCCGAAACAAGTTGATTCCAATAAGGTCGATCATCAGCGCGATGTTTGACTTCGTTCCATTAGAGACGTAGTTTGGATAGTCCGGTTGTGTATTGGCGTTTCCAGGTGTGTGATGGTCGTTCAAAGCGCCTGCTTCCCTGGGGGTTCCAGTCTATGGGTTCTGATGTCATCTAATGGCTTACGAAGAGTGTGCCCAAGCCATCTCCACTTGCGTCTCCTTATTTCTCTCTCAATTGGTTGCTGGTTTGTATCTGACCAGAGTTGGGCATTTGATATTACGGAACGCCAGTAAACACACAAGATTCTACTCAGAAATAGCCTCTCATTGGTGTGGATTTCGGGCTTGCATTGCCTTAGGTCTGTATATCTTTGAAAACGACATTGTCCAGGTCATCACTGTCAATAGCGAGCACTACTGATCAATGATACCGTCTTGTAGTTTCCACAGTGTGGTGCTATGTGCCACAAGAAAATTTGAGAGCATACTCATCTCAGGCAGAAGCGATTTGAAGTGGCCCTCGATATCATGCAATTTGACTGCAATGTACACAGCCACCATGACTGACTAAATGCTACCATAGGCTTTGTTTAAATTATTTTCTCGTTTCCTCATTGCGGCATAGGGACAATTCGTTGAGCTTGAAATATTCGAAAAATTTTTTTAATACACAACATTTTTGAATACAATATTTGCATGCTTTTCTTAGCAATTGAATCTTTTACACAAAGTTTGTGAAATAAAACCAAACTATTATTGATGTGTGCACAGATAATGTACTGGAAACCGAATTTCTTCATCACAATGAAAAAAATTTATACAGATTGCGCAGGGTATTGTTTTGGAGAAGTGTAGACAAGACATTGAAGTCGCTGAAGTCTAGTGATAGTGTGTTGGCTTATTACACGTAAGGCCTCAGTTCAAATCCCAGGCATCAAAACGAAATACATTTCTTCTGCAAGTTCCTCTTAGCAGATTTCTGGCAAAAGCTCTGAGAGTAAATAAAATAGACATGTAACGTTTTTTAAAAATCTGTCGTTAGGAGTCGACTTTAAACTGTAGGTCCCGCCACTCATGGTGTGAGAAAATAGGTCGTAATCCTGACTAAAGTGTTGTAATGATCAATTATGTATGTATTTTATGGATAAATTTATACAGCGTATGAGTCAGAAACATATAATTCCTTATATGCTCCAACCGAACCATTCTTTATAGGCTGAACTTCTAAAAAGACTTAAATCGAATAACGACGTAAATCGAAGTGATAAGAAACAAAAAATTTAAACGATTTAAATCGATCACTGTACTGATAATTCTTTTTTCCTCCCCAAATATAATTATAATAACAAAATCTAACCGGAAGTCTTCTAAAAGAAATTTTATTTGAATTCAACAATCTACTTTCAATAAGTTTTATAAATTTACCTTTTCATTTATTAATTTAAATTTAATAAACAAACTTGTGTAAATAGTTTGAAATGTAAACAAAAAGCTATAAAAAACTATTCATGTATTAAAAAGTTATTTAGTAAAATATTTGCATACCTTATGGTGAAGAAAATATCTAAAAAATAAATTTAAATCAATTTAAAATTTGTAAAAAATTCTCTTCAAAGTGTTGCTCAGGCTTTTCGTGTCAGAAATAGATTTAAAAAAGTTTAGCATTGTTGAACGTTTTGTCCCACCAACACAGAAAAAATTTCGTTATCCACACAAGATGAAAACGACTTCAACAATTTATCAAAAAGTTTATATTTCAACATGAAAGCGTCATGGTAACGTAATTTTTCAAAATTAAAAAGTTGTTGTACAAAAATAAATAAAAATTAATGAAATTAAAAATACCTACAGAAATTTCTATTTAAAGAATAAATTATCTCTTTGAGGCTCTTTCTATTAACAGAATGTATTTTTGGTATATACGAGTATGTCTAGAACACGTAGAAAGTTAGTTGCTCCACTGCCTTTAAATTTTCTGTAAGTTTAAAGAAGATATCTTATGAATGGTATTTAATTTTCGATATTTGATATTCTAAACTTAGGCCATTATTACAACTTGCCGTTAAACTTGAGCTTAGTTAAAGTTACCTTTAACTAAAGGGTTACCTTTACCTTATTTTCGTTATTACAACCTACAAATAAAATAAAGTTAACTTTTTCAAAAATATGGTAGTGACGGAGCAATGTTGATAAACAAGTTTTATTTAAACGCAGAGGCAACGACGGGCTTCTGTTTTTTGTTGTTGTGTTTCATCATTTTGTTTATATTTGAGGTTGCCATGTTGAAAATAAACTTAACTTTCAAAGTTACCAGTAGGATGATCTTCCTTTTAGCGTAACGCTCATTTCTAACTTATCGTTTGCTTAGAATAATAAAAACAAATTGTCTGCCCTTTAGTTAACGGCAAGGCCGTAAGACTCTTAAATGCTTCTGATATTATGTTGCGCATAGTGACCGTCAGTACAGTTAATTACAGATTGCGTACGCTCCAGAGTCAATAAATGGCAATGAAACTTGAGTGTATTTAAGTTTGGCTAGATTATATAACCCACTCCGGATCATATCTATAAGCCTATATGTCATACGTGAGGAAGCCAATGATATTAACTGCATACTAGTGAAAAGGATATGAATGAGAAATAGGAATGTCAACTGAAACTTAAAAGGGGATTACGCTAGAAGGGAAACTTACTCACTTACTTAATTGGTCATTACAACCCTTTATGCAAGATTACGATTTAGCTTCTCATACCACCCATGTTATGTGTGTTAATTTTATTTATGAATGACGAAACCTATCATGGTTCTGTCAGATTTTCGTGACAACTTTATTTACTCTCAGAGTTTTTGCCAGAAGACTGCTGAGGGGAACTTGCCGATAGAAATATTTTTTCATATTTCGGTTTAGTCGAGATGTCTGAGCCAGGAGTTAAAACACTGGATCGCGTCTTAGTAATAAAACATGATTCTTTAAACTATTCAGTACAAAACAACATATCATCCAATACGTTAGGAAATTAATCTCCTAATTTGTACCTACTTTACTCATCTACTCAAATACTATTCACCATGTTTTTGCTGTGATATTTACTATCCATCTAATTGTCAAAGTGTTGGCATAAAACCAACATTTCTTCAATTCCATTTAATTATTTACTTTAACAGGTTTATGGAAGCAGAAGATAATGATAATGATAATGAAGTATTTACAGTTTATTTACAAAGTTTGTTTGCAATGGTAATACGTTTAATTTGCCTTTCTTCTATTTAAAACACATACATACATAGCAAACAGAAGTAATAAAATGAAAGGCAATGAAACTATCCTCCACACTCACTTCCCTAGGAATGATTGCTTTACCATTTTGAACTTTTTCGTTAAGTTCGCAATTATGGCATTACGACATAGACACTACGTATAGTATTAGGTAATTGCATAGCGATAGCAGTGTTAGATTGCTCTATTTTGAAGCAATTTATCGATTATAAAATTTTTCGAAGTAACAATCAGATGATGAAAATATCTGACTGAACTCTAAGCTTTATGGTATCATTTAAAAATGTTTCAGTTTGATGACATGTAGGACACAATGCAAGTGACTTCCAGGAATACCTTCATTTTGATATGGTATGGGTCTTAATCTCTGGGGTCAGCAATGAGTATTCAAAAAAATTAGTATATACGCATTCATACTTAATTTAATATCATACACTTACTACTCATATTCAAAATTTGAAGTACTCATCGTACTCATACTTAACAATACGTATGATGTTGTTGATTTGATTTTGATTTCGCGTACGAACACTACAACATTCACTAGAAGGTTGTGTGTTTGCTTTGCTTGCTGTCTTTGTTTTTTTCTTTCTTCTGTTTTGGTAAATGCAACAACAACTAAGACTATAAATTTTGATGAATGATTCGAATCACTCAATTCATTTTCTAAATTTATGAATCTAAGTAAGTAGGCGTATGAATCAAACATATTTCGAATGGTAATGAGTTTGATGTTAACATTGTACACATACTCATTGCAACCTGTACTTATAAATCAATGTTTTAAGGAGTACAAATGAACCAGAGTAGTTGAATTTCAATACTGTTGACTCAAACTACTACTTATAAGTAGCGAAAAAACGGTTCTGGTCTTAACCAAGAGACCATTAAATTTAAAAAAAAAAATCTGATTTACTCATAAAATTACTCTGAATGATAAACCACACGACTCCTTAAATATCATATAATTAAAGTATTTTGATGTAAACTTAAATTCATTTTCAAAACAAATTACACTATGCGACAAAATACAAAAAAATTAAATACTCTACCTAGTCTAAGTTGTTCAGTTAGTTGAGTATAACTCAAAAATACTTTTTTTATTTTAATTGGTCATTCAAATAAGTAAGTTATTCTGCAAAACATAAACGCAGTAGAATTTTCACATTAGCTTGTAAATGTTTAATTCCAAATTAACCGTATACTTTCTTTTTATTTGAATTTAAAATATATTACTTATACGCACCATATGAAATATACATACTTAAAGAATTACTCTGGAAAGTATGCAATAAAATAAAAAAAATTTGATTTTGTCGATAGCACAGTAATAGAATTAAATATCACTCATACGTCATGTACTTGTTGTTATGAATTTTTAATATGTATGTATTAAATATGAGTATTATCAAAGAAAATAAAGTATAAAGAATGTGCATTTTAACATTTTTTGGAATATTTTTCAAAAATATTTCAGGACGCGGGGGGAAAGATAGAAGGGAAGGTTACAGAAACCAAGAGCGTAACAATGCGTTGTACTCATCGTGCGTTTTTGTTGTTTGACCACTTTTTTATTTATTTTTCTGTAGTTAAAAACAGACGTTGGCACCAATGTCCCTCAGAATAAGAACATCTTCGGCTTTTTACACACATAGGACACGAAAATCAAGAATGTTCGTTAAAAAGAGCGTAAAAATCTTGTCAGTTTTTAAAGAAGAACGTTCATGTCGCCTTTTCAGACTTCAATGATACACCCAAAGAAATATCACAGTAGTATTCACTAATATCAATGAGAAATGATTTAGATTTTTGGAAGAATATTTGCCAAGTTAAATACGGTGTCTTTAGGGATTTAGTGCAGTACAATTTTTCTATATTTTCCGATCACATATACATGTCATTGGGTTAATAAGTTGACTTGAAATTATTACTAACAATTTTCCTCTAGGTTAACACATGCCTATGGTTATGGATTAGTGAGTGAGAGAGAGAGAAAATAA
Organism: Sarcophaga subvicina; assembly: GCA_936449025.2. NCBI lineage: Eukaryota > Metazoa > Arthropoda > Insecta > Diptera > Sarcophagidae > Sarcophaga > Sarcophaga subvicina. The sequence goes on along the minus strand of OW388080.2, from coordinate 74,516,196 downwards.
GTTGAGAGAATTTATTTATTTACAGCCATATAAAAGTGTTAGTAATATACTCTATTTTTATTTTCATTTCATCAACATACATATGTAAAGCTGTCTATTTTTGGCTTAATAATTTTAGATAAATAAAGATAAAATAAAAAGTCCATTTTATTATTAAAAGAACAGAAAGCTTAAAAGCTTTAGCTTAAAAGTTAGGCCATGTTTTTTCGAAAAATAAAAATAATAAAAAACCATTTGTTACTAAAAGAAAAAAACGAGCATTCCAAAGCATTTAAAAAAATTATACTATGAGACAAAATAAAAGAATGAAATACGCCGAGCTAATGACATTTTTAACACAAAATATTCTTCGAGTGTTATTCTGAAATAAAATGATAAAGCATCCACTAAACATGTGTTCTTATCGCAGTCTGATCGAGAACTAAATCAAAAAACACAAGAATACATACACATGTACATACGTACGATGAGAGCAACACATTGTTACGCTCTTTGTTTGTGTTCATTTTCCTTCTGTCTTCCTCTCCCCTCACCCAGAAATGATTTAAAAAAAATTGGTGAGAGCGGGTCGTAATATTACGACCCGCCATAAGAAATTTTACTTCTACATGATGAGCATTCTTTATATCCATATTCTTTGGTATTATGCTAATGACATAGTGGAGGTAGTGAGTTTTGTTGAGTAGAACTCAAAAATATTTTTTTATATTTCTTTAACCCTCCAAACTTGATTTATTTGACAAAAACTGTTGTTTTTTAACTTTACGCACAAATTTATTGATTACACAAACATTTCTGCACCGATGTCCAAAATTTAAACCTTATTAGAAAGGAGAGAGATGGGCCTTTAAAACGGTATACATATGTGTATTATTCGACTTAATATTCTACGAGGTTTGATGAGGTAAACTTTACAAATGCGAATTTTTTTCATATTTTTTCAAGTTTGTCAGTTCATAGTAGCAAACTTTTATTAAAAAATATGAAAAAGTGATAACATTATGAAAGTGCACTATTTTGTGAAGAGCTTAATACTTCGTTTGATCACTTCGGACAAAAATTACCGTAGTTATAACTTAAATAGTATAACAGTCCTCTTATATTTTTTATATATGTCATCTTATCAAATGAACTTCCAGTTCCAAAATTTTGATCAAACGAAGTGTCAAGCTCTTCGGAAAATAATGCCCTTTCAGAATATCAACACTTATTTTACATTTTTTAATTAAATTTTGCAATTGAGAATAGCTAATTGCCAGCTGGGAGCAAACAATTTGTTTTACTCTGTGAAAAGGAAAGGTAATAAATAATAAAGAAAAATGGAAATTCAATAGGAGTAGAAACAATAAAAAGAAACAAAAAATCTTTTCAAAATTTAACAAAAGAGAAGCCATGCGTATACCATTGTTTTAATTAAAACTGAATACACAATAATGAGTAGAACTTCTACAAACTTATGGAATTCATTTTAATTTAATCCAGAGAATGAAATATTTTGAAAGCTGCCACAACGTCTCAAATTTGCTATGGCAACAACATGCAACCATCATTTGCCAGATATTTATTAAAATGAAAACCTAATAGATTTTTACTACCAAATTAAAGGAAAAAGTAACAAAACAAAACAAAATCTATTTCAAATACTTAGGGGACTTAAACGAATACAAAATAATCTCATTTTTTTAGGTTTTCTTCTTACAAAATAAAACTAAATTTCGTTGAATAAACAAAATGTGAAAGCTATTATTTGCTGATAGTTTTTGTTTAGAAGAGTTATTTTTTGTATTTTTAAATGGCATGATTTGCCAAGTCATAAGCGTAAGGTATTGAGGATTGCATTTACCCATTTATTCACAATCTCTTGTGGGTCAATAAGCCCAACTCGCCATAAACTACTTCAAACACTTCCTGAATTTCGCACATCCTAATTCGAATGATAACACTGTTCTAATTAACATGCGTCTATCTGTTGACTCATGTCAAAATTTCAACAAATTACATCATTTAGATTGTACTGCCGTTTGGTTTCTGAGAACAAATAGGATGAAAAGTTAATTGCGTGTGCTTAATTATTATTAACATTTGCGAAAAAAATATTCTTCGGAAATCAAGATTAACTTGATAAATACCACGGCAAGTTTCCATCATTAATCTCGATAGTGAAAAAAATATTGCTTGGTTAATTTCTTTGAAATTCATACACATAAAAAAAATCATGGCACAATGATAGGCGTTAGCTCTCCGTAAAACGTGTGTAGTTCGTATATAAATTTTTAAATGTTTTTATTTAATTTGACCAAAAAACTTTTAAAATTTCACTTTAGCTAAGCATCATGCGACAAAGTAAAAAAAATTAAATACACCTACTTTATTAATGACGTAGTATAAGTTACGAATTTTATTGAGTAAGACTCCGAACTTGTTTTATTTGACAGAAACTGTTTTTTGGACTTTACGCACAAATTTATTGATTACACAAACATTTCTGAAGCAAAATTAAAACCTTGTTAGAAAGGTGGGAGATGGGCCTTTAAAACTATGAACATATATATATTATATGAATTAATATGCTATGGGGTTTGATGAGGTAAACTTGATAAATGTTATTTTTTTTTTATATTTTTTCAAGTTTGTTCGTTCATAGTAGCAATCTTTAATTAAAAAACATGAAATATGTGATAACATTCTGAAAGTGCATTATCTTGTGTAGAGATTGACACTTCGTTTGAACCATATTTTGAGTTATATTTTTCATATATACAATATTTTTTCAAATGAACTTTTAGCTCAAATATTATCAGAATTTTTGACGGATGCTGATTGTTTATAGCAAAACGTATCAATTTCACGTTTGATCGACCACCAAAAGTTGAACAATGTTTGCGCAAAGCGAAATAATAATATTTGGAAGAAACACAAATATTAGCCGACTTCTGGTAGTCGTACAAACATCAAATTGACACAGTTTGCAATAAGCAATCAAGATCCATCAAAACTTTTGAAAATTTTTGAACTGAAAATTCATTTGATGAGATTACATATATAAAAACTATAAGACGACCGTTATACTATTTATATTATAACTACGGTAATTTCTGTTCGATTTCATCAAACAAAGTGTCAATCTCATCACAAGGCAATGTAATTTCAGAGAGTTAAATTTTACTATTAAGAATATTAAGAATTTTGCTATTAAGAATGGCTAAACTTGAAAAAATAAGAAAAAATAATATTTTCCAAGTTTACCGCATCAAAACTCATAACATATAAGTTTGAACAAAACGTTAATATATGCCTTTTTAAAGACTAATCTCTGCCCTTTCTAAGAAACTTTGGATTTTTTAAATAGTTTCAAACATATTTGGGTAATCAATAAAATCGTTTTTGTCAAATAAAATAAGTTTGGAGGGTTGGAGAAAGAAAAAGTATTTTTAAATTCTACTCAACCTAGTGAATAACTTAGACTATGTAGTTAGTCGTCTGTATTTTCACTGTCGCACCGTGTAATTTTTTAATTATTGGTCCTTAAAACTTTGTTTACAAAAAATTATTGATTTTTTTATTTTATATTACTCATGGTCAGACTATGTTTACGAGAAAATTGGTTTTTGTAAACTTGCAATAATGATTGAATACGATTTTGATTCGCTTTTCGTTCAATGAAACTGAGGATCATAAATATTTTATTGTCTTCTAATTTATATCATTATATCAAAAACTGACATACAGAAGTTTACGATAGTTTTGAAGATAATAAAATAAAAAGTTAAGAAATTTTATTTCTCTTTCAAGATTAAAGTGCATAATTTGATTACATTTATAATGATTAACATAGCATTTATGTAAAATGCCAAATTATACACTTGCAATTATTGATCAGTGATGTGGAACAAAATTATTTAATTCAATGGGAAAACAGTACAGAACGACTTTAGAGAATTTCTTGGTCAGTTTACATACAGTATTGGGCATAACTAAAGCACTCCCCTGTAAGATTTTTATACATCTTGATTTTTCATAAGAATATGTCATTTTTATTTAAGTTTCCTATTATTTTTATGATATTAGGTGCAGTGCAATAATTAGTTCAAAACGTATAAAATATTCTCGTTGATACTGATATTGCATTATAGTTTTTGTGAATTCTAAATTATTTTGATAACTAATTCGAAAATTCATTTGCTTTTCCGAAAATAACAAAGAAACAATGGTCCTACAGTCGTGATTTTAATTAAAGGGGAGTATTTGCTAAATGCTAGGAAATAATTTTAAATATAATAATATAATATAATATATAATATAATTTATAATTTTAAAGCTCACGAAAAAGTTAGGTTCTGATTCGTTAAAATTATTCTGAACTGTCTGAATTTTCTATGGTGTTTGTTTAATCGGTTTTTAAAAACTCGTTAAAATATTGCCATTAAACTATGCTCGCCCTTTTGCTTTACTACATACTTGAAGTTATTTTCTTTAACCTGAATTTGACTTTACAACATACGTGGACAATATTTCAACTTCCGGGGAGTGTAAACATATTTAAAATTTATATTTTATGTTAAATAAATGGAAATATTGATAGGAAATCAATATAATCAATCAACTTTGCTAATGATTTTATGAGAATTTTTTTTATTTAAAGTAAATAATTTATCATGCAGTCCATCTATTAATGTGATAACGAAAATATAAAGTCTAGTCTGCAAAAAATTTAAATTCAGCCTTAAATGCCACTTAATTACCCGTAGTACACATAATGTTGGTTACTATGCGATATTCATACTCTTTTTTTTATCCACTCAAGCGTATGATTAATATTAATTGATTGATTTTTTAATAATTAATAATAATCATACGTCATGCTGTTGTCTGCTAAAAATTCTTTGCTTTATTAGATTATTAAACATTTTTTATAAATAATAGGAGGCAAATTATATTCTTACATAAATTTGTGTCATTTGTTGATTTGTTATAATACCATTGGAATTATTTGATTCTACTAAAAATGTTGGCAAAAACTTCAAATATATTGCGCTCATTCAAAGTACAACCTTTTTAAGCATTATCATACGTTGTAATTAAACTGAATTTAAAATTTAAAAGTATTTAAGAAAAAAATAATTTAAAGATCGCCATGAAAGAGTTCAAAAGAAGATTGTTTTGATATTTAAAACAGAATTTGTAAAATCATAGAAAAAAATTCGTAATTAATTCACGTCCTCTTAATACTGAAAAATACTGCTTAATACCACACTGAGGGCTCCAGATTCGATAAAAGGATAAGTAGTGGTGTCTTTTCTGGGAAACTCGACCTGAATATTTCCCTCCGACTACCGGCACACTGTAGCCGCTCAATGGATACTCATTAACGGTGGTATTTTCACCTGTATTGCAATCTTTTCTGATAGTCAAGGTGCTATTAGATCTCTCACGAGCGTTACAGTTAGCTCCATGCCTGTTAGAGATTATCGCCGGTGACTAGACGTTTTCTCTGGGCGATTTAGTGTCTCTCTCGTCTGGGACTCTAGGCACAGGGACATTCTAAGCAGGTGTAGGGCTAATGAGCTCGCCAGAGCAGGTATACTTCTTCCGGAATCCACGAAAATCGAATTGGCAATGCCACTTTTCTCGGTTAATTTGGCAATTAGGCAAAAAATCTTTCGGGACCCCAACCTATCCTAGATCAATGAGATATCTTCTCCACTACCAGACTTACTTGAACAACAACTCAGACTCAATCGCATTGTCATCTTGATCACAGTCGCCGTGGTTACATTGCGACTACTATTACTATTATCCACTTTCTTTGTCAATGTCTATCTCTTGTGAGATGCAGATTTAAGTTATTTGGCTCTCCATTCCTTGTCAGCTTAACGGAGATAAAAAGAATATAGCTCGCCTTATGAAACTTTCAAGAAGGGTAGTCCTGCAGCTCCTGCGCTGCGTAACTTCCTCGACTCCAATATCACTGTATCTAAAATAATAATGAATCCATTAATTAAATAATTATTCGTATATTATGGGTTCAAAGACCCAGTTTCCTTTATTAAATGATAAAATAACAAGCATTAGTCGGCTTATAAAAGAAATAAATATACGGATTTTACTTTTAATACGATTGTATTACAAGCCACGTACGTACATACATATGATGTCTTTACGACAAAATTTGTGCGTATTGAAATACTTCCGTCATTCAAATAATTTCCGAATCAATCAGTGCATATGATTAATATTCATTTGATGAAGCATAATAATGGATATCATGTATACGTCACGTAGCTCATTAATTCAATATGTATTCATGTTATGAAATAGAACAGTTTTATTTAAAACCTTTTTACCTTACTGACATCAAGAATGTAACAAATCTTACTGACATGAGACTCGAGCTCTTGATTCACCCATGTCCTTCGGACAAAAGTTTATAGTTTGACAGCTCTCTTCTTGAGAGAGAAAAAGTAATTTTTACGAACAATCTTCAGCCTGATTTGGTGGAATTTTGTATTTTCCCGGACAAATTAGGACACTGCTGCCAATCGGTTATATATTACGGTAGCTTTCGTAGTCTAGTAGGTAGTGTGTTGGCTTATTAGACGTAAAGCCCGGGTTCGTATCACAGGGCAGACATCAAAACGAAATATAAAAACACCCGCGTCTTCACACAAGACTGATTGAACTTTTACTGACTCGTTGCCTGATTTGCCTTGCCTTTTATATGGCAACGTCAACAATCTGATGAATGTTCTTGAAGTCGAATATTCGTAGCTTTGCCTCCTCGAGATCTCTATAAATATAAACATCGCTTTTATTCTTGTAATGTTTGTTGTTGTGTTTTTGTTTACTTGTTTATCCTTTTTATACTGGTGTTTGTTGGTATACTTTGTTTACTTGTTTATCAAAACACCATTTCAATTTTCGTAACAATATCAATCAAAATTATCTTTTTTTGTAGCAATGATTTTAATTAACATCGATTAATATTTATACCGTACACCACTCACCACTTTCACTTTTTAAAAGTACCCTCTCCTGATAACCTTGGGAATCGACTTCACCTGACTGATAATTATACTGAAAATGTCAAATTTTTACACTAAATCACGTATAGTACTGTATCATTTTGTAAATCTCATTACCTATGCTCGCGAAAAGGTGTCTTTTGTGAGTTATTTCCAATTTTTTTTTAAAGGTTAGATGTTTTCCATTTTGTGTTTACATTGTTAATTACTTCGTAATAAAAAAAGCCTGCATACGTGTGTCCTTCAAATAAAATTTAAAACAAAGCACAGTGGTTTGTAAAAATGGCATGAGGAATGAAGCATTTTTGGAATACGTACATTTATATTTAATGATATCGTTGTGTAGGGTTATTTACAATGTTTTGATACAAATAAGGAGAATCCAAATTTGTACCCGGAGGAATTGCAGAAAAAATTTCACAAAGGTTTCCGAATTTTTAAATTAAAATGATTTTATTTCCTTAAAAAGTGATGCATCCGAGAAACATTCTGATCCCTGTCCCGACAGTAGATAACATCAACCACAAACATCATAGCAAAGAAAGACAAGGTCACATCTCGAGAAAGAATTGAATTAAATCAGCAAAGTTTCTCATCATTAAACGTAACATATGATTGTAGGCATCGAAAGATGTCTAATTAATCAAACCAGGATCTGCAACAAGCGACCAAATAACCTCTTTATTTAGACTGAAACAAAGCAAAGAAAAAATAAGAAAAAAAAGGGAAATGGTTTATGGCAGCCCTATGAATGAAAACGAATTATGAATCACTGTTTCATTAAAACCATTAGTTTTTATAATTTTTCCTGTTCATACTGTGAATGAGTACCATGATACACAATGCAAATAATTTTCTGTCGGTAGTGTGTAACTGTTAAAAAGTATTCCGTTAAAGTAATTTCTTAAAATAAACGGATACAATTCAAATAGAAAAACAAAATAAAGAAATTTTTCATATGAGGGGGAATAAACAAAAAAAACAACTTTGTTTTCAATTTTGTGCTTATAATTGTTATAAAATTGAAACCAATCAAATAACTAAAATTTAAAGAATTTGTATTGTCAATAATAAAGGCATAAATAAACAGAAATTTATGAAAGAAAATTATGAGTTTTTGTTAGAAGTTGGATATCCAGTCGTAATCGGAATTTTATTTTAAGCAGAGTTGATAGTAAAAATTTTTTGTATTAAAGGAAATATTTATTTACATAAATAATATAATAATATATATATATATATAATGATTAGCAAAATAAATTTGTTAACTTTTGCATCAAAAATGAATTTTATTTTAATCGAGTTTGTTTTAATTTTATTAAATTATGTTTTATTTTATTTTGTTCTTCGGTAACTTCTTCTCAGCAGAATTATCATTTAAAACCTTCTTTATTTTCTATACAAGAAATTCAAAAAAATTGTGACTTAAGTGTAAAATAATTCATTTGCCATTTTATAATTAAAACAAACTCAACTCAAAAAGCTGTGGGTTAGTTAACTTCGAAGACAGAAACGTACATATTAGACAAACAAACTCAAAAAGCTTGAGTTAGCTAGCTTTGAGGACAGAAAAGGCGCATTAAGTTTATATAATTTAAAATATTAATAATAAAGCTTTTTATAAAAAACGAAAGGAAAAACGAATTATAAAATGTCGATATCTATACAAACAAGCCGTGGGATACAAATTACTAATATCACTACAAATATCATTTATAGGTTTACAGAAAATCTGAGGCCTAAAATAGCTACAGATTGGCATGCTGCAATTGACGTATAGTAAGCCACATTAATTCTTTAACAACCATAAGGTTATGAGATTCAAAGTGATAATTTTGTCGGTTTAGGATAATATACATTATATCAAAAAGAAATATTTTTAAACCAAATTACCAAATTGTCTGTTTTTTCGTGCGACATACATATATGTCCCTATGGTAGTTAACCCTGTACGGTTACTCTTCATTTTTGTACATTAAGGTTACTCTTCGTTGAATCGACGAACACTTTAACCCTAACTGGTTACTGTTCGTCGAATCGACGAAGCTCATTTACTCTTTATAGTATAATTCTTTTATGTTTGACCAAATTTCTCTCTTTTTATCAAAAATGTTGGTTGATAACGAAAGCTTGTAGTGAGTAAACGTACCCTGGCCACACATTTTTTTAATCCTGGATGGTAATTTTTGTACAGTAAGGTTACTCCTTGTTGAATCAACGAACATCGTTTACTGACTGCAAGCTTCCATTATCAACTAACGTTGTTGAAAAAAGGAGCGAAATTTGGTCAAACATTAAAGAGTTATATGATAAAGAGTAAGTGAGCTTCGGCGATTCGATTAACAATAACAGTCCAGGGTTAAAGGGATTTATATAATTTCCTTTTTTTAAACCAAGAAAATTTTATAAGTATTTTAAGTACTAATATCTAGTTTTTAATAAAATTAAGTTTTTGCTGCAATAAGTAATGAAATTTAAAATTTTTAGTGCGATGGTTTGATCAACAGTCTGAAGCCCTATTTGACAGGCTTATTTTCTAAGAACTGCTCCATTACATTCATATTCATTGAGTTTAATAATTTCATATCTTCTGTAAAGCATAATCTACATTACCAATAGTAAGTATATAATTGTAATAGTAAGGAATCGCAACTTCTGTATGTCAATAGAAAAATTACTTTATGGACCATAGCGACACCGGTGTACTAGCGTTTACAATACATTTTAAATACAATTTTTTTATTTTATATTATTTTGTTTAGTAATAACAATACAATTATAAATTATATTTTAATTATATACGAGCGGAGTAATTTCGACCATATGCTCAAAGACCAAAGCGTCTGGTGGGAATCGAACCCATGACCTTCACGCTAATAGTCTAGCACACTACCAACTAGATTACCAGGGCACCCACAAATTTTTTATATTTATTAAAATTAAAATAAGAAAATATACCCACCAAGCAAGAAATAATTCATGATATGTGTAACGACCATTGAAATTTACATATCAAAACACATCAAGTGACCATATATAAAGAACTACTGTTCGTATACCCGGCTGTAGATAGGATACGCAAATACGTTTTTTTTAAATAAATAAAATTAGTATGACACCAACCCGGTTTTTAGTTATTTAAAGTTTTGAAATTTTCGATTTCTGATATATGTATGTGTCCCTGTGGTCGTTATAGCGTTAAGTATTATTAATCTGTACAAACTCTTTCCGATTTTAAAGTATTTTTCGAACACTCTCTTACGTGTATAAAAACAGATCTGCCACCTCTTTTGCACTTTTGTCTACGTCATTACAAACATAATTCACGACATTTACAACTGATTCGTTATTTTCCCATCGCTTCTTAAACCCAACTTTGTATTAAAAAATCCGATCATTGGCTTCCAAGTAACGCAAAAGACTTTGAAAGAATTATTCAAAATCTTACAAAGGAAAGTTGACGTTGTGCATGCCACATAAATAAGACAGACAATCATTACATTTAATTCGAAATTATTCAATGATGGTTTAAGGATAAAGATTTGATTGATAATAAAAGTAAGTGATAATCTATGATCATACTTACATACATAATTGGTCATTACAACCCTTTAGTTAGGATTACGACCTAGTTTCTCACACCACTTATGTTGTGTGAGTTAATTTTTTTATACATGAGTGGCGGGACCTACAGTTTAAAGTTGACTTGGAACAGATTTTTGAAAAAATTGTATTTACTCTCAGAGTTTTTGCCAGAAATCTAATGGGAGGAAGTTAACGAAGAAATACTTTTTCATATTTCGTTTAGTTGGAGATGCCTGACCTGGGGTTTGAACCGATGCCTAACGTGTAATAAGCCAACACACTACCCACTACGTCACGGCGACTTCAAATCTTCAATATGTGTCGCCATAGACAAAAAATCACTTAAATACATATATCGGAACGGCTGACTTTCAAAATGTGTTCAAACTTGATTTGAACACTTAAATTATTTAACAAACAAAAACAAAATCAGTTAATTTTGTTAAATAATTTTTATGTTAACTAACATAAGTTGAGAGACAATCCTTTCCATTTTTTATTTTTGTTGTTTTTACATTAAATCCACTAACATAAAATGAATGTCTCCCAGGTTTAATCAAAAGAATGTCTCCGAGTTTGTAAATTATTGGAATGCCTCCAAGCATACCGTTACATTATTTAAGAAAAAAAAGAGGTTTGGTAAAAACATAAAAACCTACTAAATCCTCACTTCATATCGAACATTTGAATGTATACATCATAAATACAAAAGATACTTTGCTTATAATTATTAATTTAATATATACACTAAGAAAACATTATCAACAGTGAAAAGAAATAGAAGTGACAAAAATAAAAGAAATAAAAGTAAAGAAGTAATAATTTGTGCTAAAATTATACAAAAAGAAAATAAATTATATAAATTGAACTATCAAGTGAATTAATACTTACCTTATACTTACCTAAATTGTATACAATTATTGAAATAATATAAATTAATTATACTTACCCAAAGTTATCAAAAAATTGTATAATTTATATGAAATAATATACTTACCTGGAAAAAATCATATCTGAAATATTTAGTTTGTGGCTAAGTGGTGAAATACTAAACTCATCAAGTAAAGTTATTGAATTTACATCATCGAACAAGAAAGGTAAGAAAGACAATTTCTTTATCTCTCATTATCTCCACTAGTGAAATTAGAAATTAATTCGATTTCTTTCCTTTTCTCTTAATTTTCACATTACAATAATTGTAATACTTTACGAGTAATTACAATTAATATCTCCGGAATATCATTCGGGCTCTTCCCAGGAGAATTATAAACAAGAAAAACTACCCCTATTTCTTTGTTTCATGGTCCTTCGAGCCGGATATGAACCAGCGACCCATTTACATTACTCTCCATCTCACGCTGAATGCAGTCATGTATACCGAAGAATACAGACCATATTCTATATCTTCCGTCTCAAACCCCGAGTTAGGAAGATAATACGACACTGCAAAAATTGCATTATTTACCGCCAACAGCCTTGTTCTCAGTTAATGGCACCACTCTCCCGAAAGAGATGTACTCTGTCACCTCTATTTCAAGTCATAGGCATTGACTTTGCTAAAATCTCAGCCCCACTAAATTCAAACACTACGAAAGCCTATGTTAGTGCCTTCGTTTACTCCAACACGAAAGCTATCCATTTAAAACTATGCTCAGACCTGTCTTCGTCAGCACTCCAAGCCGCATTCTTCCGTTTCGTTGGGAGGCGTGGACTACCCCAAGGGGTAGTAACTGACAATGGTCGTAGTTTTCTCGTAGCTAGTAGAGCACCCGAACGTGAATGGAAATTTACTCCCCCTCGTGCTCCACCGGATAGGAATGTGCGTACGGAGGATATTCGCACATCGTCGTCTTCCATTTATCAATATTAAAAATTCTATTTAAAATAAACTAACTACCTTCAAATTCTCAATGCAATTCATTTTTTCTCAAACAACATTGCTGATCTGATTCAACTTCTCACTAATTTCAGCTTCATCTCTCAACCTTCATTAATAGTTATAATTTTCTCCCTTAGAAATAATCGAAAATTTATAATCATACGCCGGAACCACAAAAACAATAGACGTCATATAGGCAAGGATCGTTATACAAAACCACGAGTAGACCCGGAAATATATGAGTGCAAAGTATGTCGGAAATTTCATGTGCTACGGTTTTGCCGAAAGTTCCTAAAAATGTCTGTCATCGAAAGGCAGGAAATTGTCGATAGACATCGATACTGTGAGAATTGCCTAGCCAGGAGCCATGACCTGCGATCCTGCACATCTTTGGACATGTGTAAGAGGTGCGACAAATTTCATCACACGTTGCTTCATCCAACGCCTGAAAGAGCTAAACGAAGTAAAAGGATGCAAAGGAGAAAGCCGATAACAGAAACGCCACCATCAACTTTGTCCACCACACCTGATGCCAAAGTAATTGCCGAAGCCATTAAATCGTTGGCGCAGGTACTATGCACCACACCTCCAGACGAGAGGGCATCTCGAGTTTAACCCCAAGGCCGGCGCCATGTTCAAACTTGTTTTGAACACTTAAATTATTTAACAAACAAAAACAAAATCAGTTAATTTTGTTAAATAATTTTTATGTTAACTAACATAAGTTGAGAGACAATCCTTTCCATTTTTTATTTTTGTTGTTTTTACATTAAATCCACTAACATAAAATGAATGTCTCCCAGGTTTAATCAAAAGAATGTTTCCGAGTTTGTAAATTATTGGAATGCCTCCAAGCATACCGTTACATTATTTAAGAAAAAAAAGAGGTTTGGTAAAAACATAAAAACCTACTAAATCCTCACTTCATATCGAACATTTGAATGTATACATCATAAATACAAAAGATACTTTGCTTATAATTATTAATTTAATATATACACTAAGAAAACATTATCAACAGTGAAAAGAAATAGAAGTGACAAAAATAAAAGAAATAAAAGTAAAGAAGTAATAATTTGTGCTAAAATTATACAAAAAGAAAATAAATTATATAAATTGAACTATCAAGTGAATTAATACTTACCTTATACTTACCTAAATTGTATACAATTATTGAAATAATATAAATTAATTATACTTACCCAAAGTTATCAAAAAATTGTATAATTTATATGAAATAATATACTTACCTGGAAAAAATCATATCTGAAATATTTAGTTTGTGGCTAAGTGGTGAAATACTAAACTCATCAAGTAAAGTTATTGAATTTACATCATCGAACAAGAAAGGTAAGAAAGACAATTTCTTTATCTCTCATTATCTCCACTAGTGAAATTAGAAATTAATTCGATTTCTTTCCTTTTCTCTTAATTTTCACATTACAATAATTGTAATACTTTACGAGTAATTACAATTAATATCTCCGGAAGATCATTCGGGCTCTTCCCAGGAGAATTATAAACAAAAAAACTACCCCTATTTCTTTGTTTCAAAATGTATCATTAGAAAATTTGTATACATTTCTACTACAGTATATAAATTATGTAGATATGCAAAGTTACCAAAAATGAAAGATTGCTTTTTGACTGCTATAAAATTACACATTGACGACGTTTTGAAATAGTATACATTGCAAACATTTTGTAGAGCGGCTTTATGAAACACTGTACCTTGTTCAAACACAAAGCAGCTAACATTTTGGATGTCAAACAATCTATCAAACATGCTCCTTTATCTGTAGGCGATTGTTTCGGGGAAGTAAAGATGAAAAGCAAACATTAAATTAATAATAAAATAACATTAAAACATATTTCAACCGAATTGGGGAGAAAAATAAAATATAAAAAAAATTCAAAGGAAAAAAATGTTTCAATAAAACATTACCTTTTGCTTTAGGGGTTGATCGAGAATAACCTCTCTTTTCTTTTATTATATAATTATTACACAAGCCACAATAATAAAGGAGTCGTATTTACATACTAAACTTACAACTAAGGTGACCATCGTAAGCAGTGTTTATAATCGGTGTGAGCTTGAGTTTCTGGATATGGTACTTTTAGAGCATATTTATTGTTAAGTATTTTCATTCTTTCTTTATAGGCAATGGGTCAATTCGACACGTCCTCTAACCTTATAGGCAATAGCTATACTGAATTATAAACATAAATATACACTTGACGAAATATTTGTTTACTTATATAAAATAAACAGGAGTCTTCTACGGTATGTAAATCCTTGAATTGAATAAAAAAAAATTTTTTTTTATTTAAGTTTACGGTTATGTTTCGATTTCCTGATGGAATAAGCCAAATAGAAAAGGGTCGTCCACAAGAAACGTTTATCATATGTTTTGTTTACTTCTTGCTTATTACAAAAGCATTTGTTTGTTTATGTGTGTATGTATGTATCTGAAGTATTTACCTTTCTTGGGTTAAAACTTTAGAATTGTAAATTAAATCAATAAGAAAAGGATTATTTTGCTTTTCAAGAATACACACTTACCATTTTTGTTACCTTTTTGTCTGACCTTCTATTTATTTAATAGAATTTTTTTAATTAACCGTTTAGCATATGGCGTTTGTTTGTTTGTTTTGTTTCAATAGTAATTGGATTACGATAACAACAACTGGGAAAATATGTTTAATTTAATCTCAAAGGAAGAAAGATTTATAAAAAAAATATCGTCTTTTGATGTGTCATTACATTTGAAAACCCGAATACTTTATTATAATCTGAAGTACAGTGACTATAGCAACCTAAAAATATACAAATAGTAATCACTTAACAATCAAATAACTATACCACCGTTCGACCATCAGGAAAGTTTGAGTCAAATCTATCCAATTTATGCCAGATGAGTCTGATAGTGAAGTAAGCAACCAAAAAATACCTTTGCCTAATAGGCGATCTGATTGAGGTAAGAATCGTAGCTATTTTCAAGTGAAGAATGGTGTTCTTTAAGAGTGCGCCAGTTCAAGCAAGTTCATATGGCAGAGTTACTAGGAATGTCTATGTGACCAGGAACACATTTCAGGTCCATCAAACGAGTCGAAGTGGATGATAATCGCTTAGCTGTCAGCTAAGTTCCGTATCGTAAGTTATGCTCACAGTATAGTAGTCAAAAAGGTTCTTAAGATTAATAAGATAATTCCATATCGCACTTTATTGTTAATGTTGGAAATAACCGAGTAGGCAAACACAGAACAGCTAAAATTCACCCTGCCAGAGGAACAGATTTCCTTGTATGGAACACTAGTGTGAAATCTTGTATAGAAATCAGGTTGAAACAAAACATTTCATATAATTTTACCCATTGCCCAGAGATCCTCAAAGGATGGAGTATTGCCTAAACGGCCTAATGTGCCCGTGTATCAAAAACTTAAGCCGCATTGCGACAAGTGTGGTATATTGGCCGGCAAATGGCGTAGAAAGAGAGTTCATTAATGCACTTGTAATATGTATTGTAGATTACAATTTAATTTAAAATTTTTTTAAAGCTTTTTACAATAGTATTGCTACTCAGGATAGTCCTCTAGAATACAACATCATACAGAAGATTGTGTCAGATCGACAGCGAAAAATTTTGTAAATCACACTAGAACCTAAGGACACTAAATTGTGTCCAATTTAGCTTTACCAGCTCTTTTAGATTGGTTGGGATCAGGAATCAGCCCTTGAGGTTTAACCCAGAAGTTCGAACTTACTATGATACCGTTCGTTCTAGGTAGCATTCATTGCATCAACCGAATATAATGTTTAGGCAAAAATTTCTCAGGTTGTCTATGGGTTAATATCTGAATATTTCAACATTTATTTTATGTAATCATCATCATCATTTATTCCATCTTGATTTATTCGATTGTGCTAATCATTTGGTAATATTAAAACAAAGCAAAGAAAAACGACTTTTTCACGCATCATTCTCATAATTTTAAGAACGCTGGTCCGTATTTGTGCATACACAACTTAAAATTTAGAACTTTTATCTGTTTCTTAAACCCCATTCGTTTTGTTCATTATTATTATTAAATTCAGGATGTATTATGTTCCTATCGCTAAGTCATTAAGCGGTGCAATATGAACCTTTCAACTTTTGTTGCTCGCTCACAAAGCAACAGGGTCTTTTATTTTTTTGTTTCTTAAGTTTTCACTCACTGTGTACATTGATAGTTTTCTTATTTTTCTTTAATCCTTCCTTTACAAATAATCGCCTAATAAAGACTCAAGTCCTCAGTCACCTCAAAAAATGTAACACATTATGAAGCCATAATTTAAATCCGAATTCAAATCCTTAATTTAAATTCATTATATTTTTATCAGTCCAAGTCTGATATCCACACCTTTCCATTTTTATATCAAACTGTTGAACACTAGGATAACGATAACAATTTTTATTACGAATCGCTTTAGAAATGATTCGATTATGTTGCGGTTCTAGAACGTATCACAGATATTAGCGGCGGTGTTCTTGTCTGTCTTATTCCTTCTTATACTTTGAAAATTGTGTTAAAAATAAAGAATTTATTGTCATTCACTCCATAGATACGACCTTGATTTCCTTAAGCTTAAATAATTTAACACACAGCATCTATAGTACGTATACAAATCTACGTAATTCGTAAATCTTCGCAATTAACTGCTCACGCCTTATTTTCGTCCTTTGATGAATTTTGTCATGAGGATGAGCGCCAAATACTTCAGCAGTTTTTGAAATAGTCTACAATGTATCGAGTATCGTTAATTTTAATAATAATAATTACAATAAGAAAATTGTCTTCTTATTATATTTACTTTTGTTTTATTTTGGCTGTAATACGTTTTGTTATTGTGTTTGTAAGTTTCCCTATAGTATTCTTATATGTATATTAAAAATATGTATATTATAATAGAAGACGGCTATATATTATGGCAAAGTTAATTACCGACGTTTTCTGAGAAATAAAGTAAACTCTAGATTTGGAGTCAGAATTATTTCTAATTTTATTTACAAATTTTTTCAGCTCATATACTATATCTTATTCTATGTTCCTTACAATAATCTTAAACTATTTCCCCTACTTATTCTTATTCTATGTTTTCTGTTTTCTTTTCCCTTTTATCCATTATTTGTTAATAGTTTAGTGACCTAAAATAATATTAATAGTAATATCGAATTCATATGTAATGCATTTCTAGTGACCCATATTAATCAACACAAGCCACTTGAAATTGCGTACTCTGCATATTACGATTATATTTTTGTGAAGTCACTTTGCATTTGTTTATTTTAATTTTTTATTTTGGGTATTTCATTAATTTTATATGTGGGTGAGTGAATGCAAACATTACAAATTAATCGTTTTTTCGCTACTCATAAGCACTCATGAGTATGAGTGAGTCAACATTATTGAAATTCAGCTACTCTGATTCATTCGTACTCACTACAACTTTTATTTATAAGTACAGGTTGCAATGAGTATGAGTGCAACGTTGACATCGGACTCATAGCATTCGAAATATGCTTGATTCGTAAGCCTACTCATTCAGTTTCATATCTTTAGAAAAATACCTATAATACTCATAAATGATTCGAGTGATTCGAATCATTCATCAAAATTTACATTCTTAGTTGTTGTTGCATTTACAAAATAAGAAGAAAGAAAAAAACAATGACAGCAAGCAAAACACACACAATCTTCTAGTGAGTATTGTAGTGTTCGCACGCGAATCATACTTATTTTGTGATTCTTATAAATGTTGAGCAAAGGAGAGCCGAAATCAAGAACATCATGTGTATTGTTAGGTATGAGTACGATGAGTACTTCAAACTTTCAATATGAGTAGTATGAGTATAATATTAAAATAAGTATGAATGCGTATAAGTATCAGAAATTATGAGTATGATTTTATTCTACTCATCTTTTTGACTACTCATTGCTGATCTCTGATTCCTACCAAAAGACTCTGGGAGTCAGATTATTTGTCTGACATTATACGTGATTGCTTAAAATAGAAAAAAGAAAATGCGAATTATTACAAAAAGCAATTCTCGAAAAAATGTAACGAAAGTATATACTAGGGACCTACTTAAATGCCAATAAAACGTAATTTTGTGCATTAACTATAAAGTGAATTACTGTTGCAATCTTATTCATCTTTTTATCATTTATCTACTATGCTACAAAATGTGTACATCTCTTTAATAAACTCCGAATACTACTCCATTCATTCTCTCTGCATTCACTCACTTGTGTGTAAGAGACGCATGAGTACACAAAATCAAAGCAACAATGAATATGCACTCAACACAATATATCATTCACGGCTTAATAAGTGTTAATGCCTGATTTTGTGAGACGAACGATTTCACACGAAAACATACAATATTGTTCGTGTTTTCCATACAAAAAGACGAACACATGTGAAATCATTCGTTTTAAGTAGACAAAGCCAAAGACAAAGAAAATAAGCAAAGAATACACGTGGTTTTTAATGAATGCTGGATTGTTTATCCATTTGATTCTATTGCTATGCTATATAGTAAAAAATTATAAGAGAATGCACAATACTTTCAGAAAATGAAACAATGTTTAATAAATTTCTCTTGATGTGACTTTGTGTATCAAAAAAAAAATCGGTAGAATCGAATAATACCAATTGTTTAAAATACTTACAACAACATTTTTATTTAACAGTATATGTTCCTCCCGTGATTTGTAAAAATTGAAAAATATGTTAATTAAGAAGTAAACTTAGAGCATAACACTGCATGTCGTATGATTAATATTAATGATTAATTGTTATCCAATTAATATTAATCATACGCTTGAGTGATTAACAAAAATATAATGATAAAAGAGAAGAAGGATTAATTCTTTCTGCTGAGTAATTTTTATTATATTTTATTATTATATTTTCTTATCATATTAAGAAGTTGGTCACACATATCGTTTACTTTGAATAAATTATTTCTATGCAATCATTAATGGCATTAAGTTAAATTATTATGTTCGTGTTATGAGTATTTCAATTCATTTTTATTAAAACTAAAGCACAATACAGTAATTTGTAATTTTAAGAATGTAAGTTTCGGAAGAGAAATAATTCAGGTTAAACTCAGAGGTACCGCAAGGTTCTGTTCTATCTCCAATTCTATTTCTTATTTTCATTAACGATCATATTTTTTAACTTCAAATCCTATATACTCCTTTGCAGATAACAGCAGCATTTGCCATTCATATTATTTTAAGGGTAGGCTAAGCGCTTTAGAGATTGACGGGAAAAGGCTTAATATGAATGACACACTCACATCCGAGTGTCAATTTCCAAATTGGGTTGAATAGGGTTGACATTAACACGCTTAAAACGCAATACTGTTTGGTAATGCAAAAGCACAGCAATAATATTGTCGGTAGTAGTGATTAGGGTAGGTATTAATGAATCACATGCTCTTGATGTAATGAAAATTCAATGTGATGTTCGTTGGAACCAGCACTTTTTCAAGTGTCGAAAGAAGCGTTAAAGTGCTTATGTTTCTTAAGATGGTGAAATACTTCACTTCATCTGATCTCCGTACTATTTATACCACTTATGTTCGACCGAGAACGGGATGCAACTATCATGTATCCGACCGCTTACAGGGACGCCGAAGCAGCTCATTAATGACGTTAGGATATTCAACTCTATGGATTCATTGTAGCATCATCACAATGTGGCTTGTGTTTCACCGTTCTACATATACTACAACTGATTTTACTCTAGCGAGATAAAGGGACTTGTTTCCGAAAAATGTGTTTTCTTACGTAACACCCGTCTTTCTCGAAGGGCACATCGGTTTGTGGGCGACTGGCCAGTGTTTCGCCCACTGCATTTGTTTTTATTCGGACTATCCGTGTGTGGAACTTACTGCCTGCAAACGTCTTTCCCGCCTTTTTGGGTTTAAGATTTAAATTTGGTGTTTATTTGTTTAGATGATGTCTAAAAAAATATGAGTTATTATGCGCAGGTTCTATTGCTACGTAATTGAAATAATTTGTGTATTTGAGACCTGGAATATAATGTTTTCAATATTTGAGGATTAAATAAGCTAATAAAATTGTTTTTTACATTAACATGTTGTAATAAATAATGCATAAATATGTATGTCGAATGCATTAATATTAAAAGCAAAAATATATTTAAGCTTTTTTTTAATAAACTTCGACCTTCAAACCTAATAATATAATGGTTTTTATTTAATTTATTTTGCCATTTCCATTTAAGTACAAAGCACGTGTCCAAAAAGAATACTTTGTAGGATAAATATCAAAAAAAAATAATAAAAAAAATAATAAAATTGAACTGAATTGAATAGAATTCTAATAACAATATTATTAACAAACAATTTTGAACTACATATGTATTGAAACGAAAAATACTTTATTCCTGCTGTATGCCCACAGACACCTTTTTTTTTGTCCATTTCGTAAATTATTGGGTATTAATGTAACATGAAATTACAGTGTGTTATTTATCAGAGATTATTAGAAAATTTATTTTTTCTATTGTATTATAATATTGTTACTGGTATTCATACCATACTTTGTTTTGTACAAATTTTTTTTTATTAAAATATTGCTGAATGTAACGACGAATATGGCAATTATTTTTTGTTTGTCTATCTACAAGTATGATTTTTTTATTAAGGATTAAACTAACTCAATACCAGTGTGCCTTCTTGTTGTATTATGGCGTGTTGACATTTTCAACCTAATTTCATAATGTCGCTTTCATTCCTGGTGAGTTGTTATCGATGTGGTTGATCTCAGTTTCCTTTCCCATTAACCTGTTGTTTGAACGTTGTCTAGAAAATAATTTCATCCTAAACTCACTAATTACAGACCAAAATTTCCTTATCATCAATCTATTTAAATAACCGTGCTGCTGTAGTACTAGCTATAGTACTAGGCCAATAAACAGAGTTCATTTGACAGTTTATAGAATAAACTGACATATTCTCACTTAGTATTCTATATTCCAAACTTTTGAGTTTTGAGTTTCACTGGAGCCATTTTCAAACTTTAGTTATAATATAGCAACTGTACTAATTAAAGAGTTTTGTCTAGTAATTGATTATGATTTATAGTTCTTTACGTTTGTCCGCGACGAAGCACGCACAGGGATTTCTGAGAAGATGATCAAAAGTAAAACTATTTAATAATAATTTTTTTTTATTTTATTTACAGTATTTTTTAAGAGTTTTTATTCTGTATCGTTTTTGTTACCTTTAAGCAAAGACGTGATTCTTTGCTTTAAGCTTTTGTGAACAAGTTACAAGAATCTGGACGTTATTTCTTCTCTAAACTCCATAAGTTAATTTTGCTGAAATGTTCTATCAAAGTAGTTTGATAATTCGAAAAAAGACTTTGGAGGCTAAAGATCTTTTTAGTAACCGCTTTATATCATATAATATTTCGAAAATGAGAAAGAGTCCTTTTCGGATGTTGAAAATCCACCTAATGCAATCAGATCTCATAAAATTTTGTCATTTCCATTATAAATTTGGAGGAATGTCACTAAAATGTTTGCTTTGTGTTCTTTAACAACCACTTGTTGGTTTGACAAGTAACTGCATGTACAATATAAAAACCAATAAATAAAATTAAATACACCCAGCTAATGACATAGTGTAGGTTGTGAGTTTTGTTAAATTGAATTCAAAAATATTTTTTTTATAATTCTTGAACCCTCCAAACTTGTTTTATTTGACAAAAAATGTTATTTTGAACTTTACGCACAAATTTATTGTTTACACAAGCATTTCTGAACCAATGTCACAAATTTAAACTTTCTTAGAAAGAGGAGAGATGGGCCTTTAAAACGGTATACATATGTGTATTATTCAACTTAATATTCTATGAGGTTTGATGAGGTAAACTTGGCAAATGAGAATTTTTTTCATATTTTTTCAAATTTGTTCATTCACAGTAGCAGACTTTAATTAAAAAATATAAAATAAGCGGTAACATTCTTAAACAGCATTCTCTTGTGAAGAGTTTGAGACTTCGTTTGATAAAAATCGAACGATAATATAAATACAAACAATATACATATTTTTTTTCAAGTGAACTTTCAGTTAAAAAATTTGCAGAATTTTTGATGGATCCTGATTGTTTGTTGGAAACTGTGTCAGTTTCTCGTTTGATTGGCCACCAGAAGTTGGGAAATGTTTGCACAAAGTGGAATAAATATATTTGCAAAAAAGACAAATATTAGCCGACTTCTGGTAGTCGCCCAAATGAAAGTGCATTTGATAAGGTGACATATATAAAAAAATATAACACTACTGTTATACTATTTATATAAGAAATACAGTAATTTTTGTCCGATTTTATCCAACGAAGTGTTAGTCTCTTCACAAAATAATGCACTTTCAGAATATCACAATTTATTTCATATTTTTTAAATAAATTTTGCAATTAAGAATGGCTAAACTTGAAAAAATATGAAAAATATAATTTTTTACAAGTTTACCCGGTCAAAACTCATAACTCGTAAGCTTGAACCATATGGTTATGTATACCATTTTAAAGGCTCATCTGTCCCCTTTTCAAAAAACTTAGGTAAATAGTTAGGTAATCAATTATTTTGTGTGAAAGGATTAAAAATACCGTTTTTGTCAAATAAAAGAAGTTTGGAGAGTTCGAGAAATATAAAACAAATATTTTTTTAGTTCTACACAACAAAACTCACAACCTAAACTATCTATGTATGTGGGTGTATTTTGACTGTCGCACCGTGTTATCATCAAACGTGTTGCAAATGCAGAAACAGTTTTCACAATGAAAACTTTTCAAACACGTACATGTTTAATGTCCCATTCAATAGTAATGTCATCGTTACCAAAACCATACTACTTTTCTTTATCTTTGGTTTGTTATGATAAAACAATATCCTGATCTTTTTTATTGTTAATTTTGCAAAAGATATAAAAGGATTTAATTACTGAGGAGTATAACACTCAATAGCAGGGAAATGAAAATATTTTTGTTCTCAAATAAAGTAGATTGCAAGACAATGAGGTGAATATGTAAATTGAAGTTTATTTCAATGTTTTCAAACTTTATTAAATATTTTGTGATTTTCAAACTATTTTCAAATTGAATACAATATTTTTAAAATTAAAATTACAACTGTACCCTAAGGGATCAAAGTTAGCTGTGTTGTTTGTTGTGATCGGTGGATAATTTAACAGAATCTGTAATCGAAACTAAATTCAAATACAGTTGAACTTTTTTAAATTACATTAAATATACTAAATATTTTATATACATACCAGAGATCAGCAATGAATCGTTTTTTCACTGCTCATAAGTACTCAAGAAATTTTTGAATATAAGTGAGTCAACAATATTGAAATTCAACTACTCTGATTCATTCGTACTCACTACAGGTTCCAATGAGTATGAGTACTGCGTAGACATCGAACTCATACCAATCGAAATATGTTTGATTCATATGCCTACTCATTCTGATTCATAACTTTATAAAAATACTTATAATACTCATAAAAGATTTTAGTGATTCGAATCATTCATCAAAATTTACAGTAATTCTTGTAAATGTCGAAGTCAAGAACAGCATGCGTGTTGTTAAATATGAGTACGATGAGTACTTCAAACTTTAAATATGAGTAGTATGTGTATGATATTAAAATAAGCAAGAATGTATATAAGTATCAGAAATTATGAGTATCATTCGATTCTACTCATCTTTTTGAATACTCATTGTTGATCTGTGATACATACATATGCATATTGTTGCATTTTTTATTGATTTTTTATTAATTTTGTCAGACACTTTATTGTTATCGTCTTAATTTGGTCGTTTCTCTATTGACCACTTCATTTTAGATTTCGGATTGCTTTAGTCCAGAAGACCAAGTAATTTAACTTTCCGATTGCTTGTAGGGTACACATCAATAAGTCTGTAAATCAAGAGATAATCTCTTCTTTTGTTGTAGTCTGCTTAATAAAACAAGTTGGCGTCTTTGAATCCTATAGCCTTGACTGCACAATCATAACTGGTTTTCAAATCATCACTGATTCAGGAACAAATGTAGATGTGTACTTTGTTCTGGTGTTTCCGTTTCTCCGCATAGTTAAGCTTGCACTTTTTATTAAAACTCTCATTCTACTACTGACGACTCACGAATCATTAATTACAAACAGCATCGTTCTTTGTTCTATTTATATTGCCTTTTTTAAGTCTGGCAACTTCACGACCTTTCGATATTTGGTCAATTCACACAAGCCGTTGTATCGTTGTATTCATTGTATTGTTGGAAGAACATACAACAGTGTATGATTGTTGTTGATATTTTTCATATAAATATCCGATACACTTATACACATTTTTTTCATATGTTTTTGGAAGTTGTATTGGTTTCGTGCTATCAAAATGTGTGAATAAAAAAATGTGTATACATATGTTTTCATATGTTTTTAAAAAGTTGTGTTGGTTTCGGGCTATCATATTGTTCGAATGCCACGAGATACACAATACAGCATAGCATTGAGCGTTCAAAAACAAACAAATGTATTCTATACAACATACACGATACAAAGTCATGTGAATTGCCCAATAGAGTTATTGTTGTATTTCTAATGTTTATTTTGTTCTTGTGAATCTACGATTCTCATGTGATTGTTTGTGTAGTCCTGTTGTCATATAATTTACGTTTTTTTTATTGTTTATCTTCCAATTTGTTTAACATATTGAGCTCAATCGTTTACGATTTATTTGTGCAGTATTTTCATCAATTACAGTAACTTTAAAGATCAGTTAATAATAATTGAGTTTGGAATTTTAACTTTAACTTTGACCTCTCTATTGGGTCAGTATAGAACCAAAATATGACAAAAAGTCGTATTTCTTGGAGTTTATGGATTCTAGAACAATCAATAATTAAAAATTAATTTAAAGTTACCCTAGTCTAGCAATTAGAAGCACATTGTTTGTTTTGCTAGAGTTACAGCTGTGGATTGAGGCTCTAATAGCGAAAAGTCTTGTGCATGTGTGAGAAAACCCTTCTGTGTTAATAAACAAATTAATTAGAAGTTAGCTTTCTACTCCAACAATGTGTATTATTAAAGGGTCACTCTCTATGTTTCCTTTTGAATGACAGAGCTTTGTTGTGTAATTTTTTCTAATTTTTTTTTCTTGTAATTGAGTTACATTGTCGCTCTGGTATAGTAGGTAGTGTGTTGGCTTACTATTCGTAAAGCCCGGGTCGTATCCCAGGTCAGACATCAAAAATGAAATATGAAAAAAAAAAATATTTCTTCGGCGACTTCCTCTCAGATTTCTGGCAAAAACTCTGAGAGTACAATAAACTGCCATGAAAAAGTTTCTCAAAAATTCTGTCGTTCGGAGTCGACGTTAAACTGTAGGTCCCGCCAATTACGTATAAAATTAACGCGCACAACATGAGTGGTGTGAGAAGCTAGGCCGTAATCCTGACTGAAGGTTTGTAATGGCCAATTATGTATGTATGTATGTATGTGTCGCTCTTTTGCAAAGAAACATGGGCTTTTAATATTAAAAAAATAAACAAACATTTTATTTCATGTTCATAAATATATGTAGGTTTGCCACGCTGGAGGCATAATACGTGGAGAACAGTTTGATACAATCAGATTTGCTACTTTATTTGCAAATATGATAATTAAGGAGTGACCATAACCAATTTCGAAAGAATTCAAGGTGGAGGGTAATAAAGCAGTTCCGATTGGCAATGTTCCCTATCTTAGGTATTCCAATATTAAGTATTGGAGATTTCATTATATTTCTTATTTGGTTGGTTTCTCTCAGTACAAGTGTACATATTACTACAGTCTATCCATTTTAAGGGAATAGACGTACAATGGCAAAAAATCTTTAAATATTGGTAGCAATACACCTATGAAGTCTTTACAAAGTAAAAATCAGTGAATTTATGAAACAACCCAGAAAGAATTTTGTATGTTAATTTTACTTAACGATGAAGAAAATACAGGCAACAATCAAAATTGGCACATACATATGTATGGTTGTAGCTCGAAGAACCCATAAGTGATTGTAGAATAGATATGGTATTGTTTAAAGCACAATATGGTCTAAAGGAATCTTTGGTCGTATTTTTTTTTTTCGAAAAAAAACATGGATGAAAATTACTGCCATTTCAGATGACTGTGCGGGTGTAATATTCAAGTTATTTACCCTCTAGTTGAAGATTATGAACTGGACGGCAGTGGGATGACGGTGCCACTAATTTCACAAAAATGCATGAGAAAGTAATTTCACATTTTGACGATATTAACCAAGATTAAGCCATTCTACACCGTTAGAATATGTTGGACTACGTCAAAGACCGTGTATGCACAGTTAAACTTCTAAATTTGGATCTTTTGAACATCATTATAGCCGAGATATCGCCAGAAAAGTTCACGTATGTCGTTGAGAACTATCTCAGAAAGATCGACTGCTGCAACAAATCCGAAGGTGGTCATTTAAATGACGTTGTGTTTCGTGTACAATGGCATGATTGAGGAAACATAATGAAATAAAAGTTTTGCCGAAATCTTAGCTTTAAGTTGGTCTCATTTAAGTTTACTTTCGAAAACAAATCGAATGGATAACCGATTAAAAATACTTAACCGATTATAAAATTAATAATGTTTGTAAATTAGCAAGGATTTCTAATGTATTTGTTACTGTGTTTATGGCTCGGTTTGTAAAATACTATTCTGATATTTCTTATTTCGAAATATTTTTATCTTTTGACTGACGTATGTCAGTTTTTTATCCGTAATATTCTTTGTGAAGTCATCGTAGCCTTATAGGTAGTGTGTTGGATTAATAGACGTGAAGCCACAGTTCAAACCCCAGGTCAGACATCTCCAACGAAAGAAATATGAAAAAATATTTCTGCGGTAACTTCCTCTCATCAGATTTCTGGCAAAAACTCTGAGAATGAATAAAATTGCCATGAACAATTTATCAAAAATCTGTCGTTCGGAGTCGACTTTAAAAAGTAGATCGCTCCACTCATGTAGAAAATTAACACACATAGCATAAGTGGTACGAGAAGCTAGGTCGTAATCCTGACTGAAGAGTTGTAATGACCAACTATAGTAAGCATGTATGTATGTAATATACGTTGTAAACATGGGCTTTAAAATCGATTAAGTCATTGCATATAAAAAAGTGAAAAAAAAAAATGATGAATGTTCTTAATGAGAAGTATTCAATTACTTCAATTACTGTTATGCTTAAATAATAATTATTATTTAATCAGCAGTTAATTACACCTTAGCAACCAAAAATATAAAAACTGTGAGAAACAATACTTTTAATTCATGAATTTGATGTTTTTATTCCACACTTTGGTGGCGTTAAGTCTTAAGGGACTCGTTAGTCTAATTTATTTCATTGTCTTGTTAAATGTTTGGAAAATCCATACAGAGCCTTCACGGTGGATTTTCATTATTTTTTGATAAAATTTTTCGTATTGAAATAGCTGAATCTTCTACTTCCTCGATTAAAGAAAAACTGTAAATCATAGTGTATTCCGTATTGGTGGTGTTTGTTTCTCAATACAATCTGATTTTCAAATAAACTCGAAGGGTCGAACAACTTGGCTTACTGCCACATGAAATGGTATTTTTTTCAAAACTTAAATATAAAATTAGTCATTTGTTACGTTGTTCGAACGTTGAACTATATCAAGTAATAATTAGATTTTAAAAATAAAAAATATTTTATTTACCGACGTAATTTCCCTTGAATTTGTACAAAATTGTAAAATTTTTCAAAATTTGTATTATCAGTTTTAAAAAATAAAATTTAGTGAGACTCTCACAATAAATATTTATTTGTAAAATGATTTCATCATTGGAGCCAAACAGAGTCGCCGATCTATTTCTTCTAGTTTGGCAACAAAATTAATCCTACCATCAGGGAATGTCAGCCTTTCGTAGCCTAAATCACAAATTTTTTGTTGTCCTTGAGTTGTTCTGGTCCAAATGAACTTTTCTTTGCTCAAAAAAGAAAGTTAAATCGTATAAATGGTAGTAATAAAGTTCCCGATGACATTATTGGCTGCCAACTCATCTTGGTGTTCTTTGTTACAGATTCGACTACTGAAATCAAGTGTTTTGATTCGTGTTTGGACTCCGTTGAGTTGTGGCAATCCAGGCTTCGTTTATTGTTACATAACGGTGTACCATTCGTGCACGTCAAACCAAACCCTAATGCGAATTTAGCACATGATTATCTTTGGAATAAGTTATGAGAATACGCAAGCAAACGGTGTAGTCTAATAGATTGTGCGTTGACTTATATATTAAACGTTGACTTATTCACTAATAATACGCATTTTAGTTTGATATACTAATATTTAAAGTTCCATATTTTGGATAATAGTAAGACTACGCCTTGAGAATTACATTTTCTGATGTTCATAGATTTTGATTTAAATTGGTTTGCAGTGTAATTAACAGATAAATATTTCTCTTAGAAGTCTGTATCAGAAGCGGATATATAGTTTTTTATTTCCCGTCATGACTTACGGGAAATGTAAATCAAAGATTTATTTAATTATATTATTATTCATCTATCAATTGCAATGCAAATCGATTTAAATAATAATAATCTCTTCCACTAGACATGTCTGCCGTATCAATAAAATTAAATGTAAATGATCACGACTAACGAGCAAATTCAATTTTCAAAATAATCGTGCCAATGATCAGAATTTATTTTAGAAAATAGATTATTTTCAAAAAATTAGTTGCTAATTCTCTATTATTAGATTTAATTAAATCCAGTAATTAAATATTCAAATGTGGTCGAATCTTGGCAGGAAATTGTTAATGACTTTGGCTCGGAGAAATCAAGTGCTATCAGACAGATCAGCGTAGTTCAGATCTACCTGATTTTCATTTATTGCCCATTTGAAGCCTCTTTTTATGCGAAATTAATGAATAACAGCATAGCAGCATAAAGTCTGACATGATTCAATCGACTATTTATATCAGTAATACAGAAATGTGAGCTGTAAAATAGCTTGGTTTCTTGTGGAACATTTGCAGAAGAGCTGCACCGTTATCACGTAATCGTATTAATTTGCTTACATTGAGTTTAAAAGATAATAAGTGAGAAATTTCCAAAGATGTGCTCTATGAACTATGTGCTAACCATGGCATCCGTGTTGAACTACATCATTGTGCTTCAATGCTGTTATAGCAGCAGCGGTCTCCAAATCGTGAGGACATGTTGGCCTTAATAGTGTGATATTAACATTGACAATGGAATATGCTGTCGGAGTTCGATACTGGCAATATATCGATCGATATCAGATATTTGTTGTCCTGTACAGATCATAGGTTCTTTGTTGATCTGTTGCATCCTGAATGCGAGAAGCCAATTGCAAATTGTACTCGATTTCGTATCTTGGATATCTCATATACCGAATTCTTTTATCGTTTTCACATGGTACATATTGTCAATGGCGGATTACATACATACATACATAATTGGTCATTACAACTCTTTAGTCAGGAATACGGCCTACCTTCAATGGCAAACTGCATTAAAAACCTTGTCTAGGTTAATGGTTTGCAATGCAATTTATAAAAATTTAATAGTTTTTGTGGATATCTAGACGATGATATCGGTTTTCGAATCTTTCTAATAATAGCGTAAAACGCCGCCAAATCAATAATTATTAAGGTATTTGGGCTTTAAAATGATAAGTTGATAATTGATAATTTTTCGTCAAAATATTAATAGAAAGGTTTAAAGGGGTGAAACGTAAAAAAATGCATTTAATCCATTATTATAGTTCAGTAGCAGGCGGAATTTCAAAACACAAAATAAAATAAAGTACCTCAAATAGCAGAAATATGCGCATGTATGTATATACCATCACTAATAGCTAAAGCTTTAAGTAAAAGAAGAGATAAGAAATTTTTCTACAAAAGAGAACAGAGAGTAATTGAAAGCTTTTCATTCATAAATTTAACTTCACTAAAGTAATAAGAAATTTAGAATAACGAAATTGGGGGCGTTATTGAAGAAGTTCTTCTAAAATAAAAACATTTACAAAAACTGAACGAACAAATCATTTTTAGTTGTCAAAACATTCTCGTGGAGAACGGTTATACTCATATTGTACAACAAAACGCGCTAAATGTTTACAAAATTCGTCCTCTTCAAATAGCTAAATAATATTAATTTAAGTTGAGCAATGCATACGCATGTTGGAACGTATATCTTAACACTGATTTATCGCTGATGTTGTGGTGAGGCATGCATTTTTTGCCTTGTAATAAAACAATGTATACCTGAAGGTCTTCAAAATAAATTTGAAAAAATTTAAAATTACGAAATTTTATTACTAAAGAATGAGAATTTCTAAAAAATTTTGGTTTTGGAAGCAAATATTAAATTTAAAATAAAAATAAAAAAAAAGTTAAAGGGCATCAATTGTAATGGAATTGAAAACTGGAGTAAAAATAATTTTGATAAATAAAATAAATTGAAACGATTTTTAATAAAATAGAAAAGAAAATAAATTAAACTAAAACAATATATTACAAGACGAAAGCAATGAATTCCGGAACAAAAATTATTCTCATGAATTTATTTAATTTCACATTTCTGTGAGTTACTTCAGAGGTGAAGCTTCTAGCACCATAAATAATAAACTTTTATTCAAAAATATAATGTTTTTTGTCAGCGTTTCAACTAGGTCTTCTATATTGTTGACCAGGATAGACCTTTGCTCCTCAACAAACACAAGCAAGCATAATAATTGCCTTGAAGTTTCCGCTTGATAGCAAGCTGCTGTTACATGAGTTGGTGCACAGAATATTCTGTATATCTTACGCAAACATTTATTTAAAATTTAATTGTAAAAAAGTTGTTTCGGTACCTCATATCGCTAATGGAAATATGTATATACATATCGCGATTTGTTGACTCGTCCATGAAATGAGATTGTCGTTCTATTTCTTATTGAGTTTTTTGGAAATGTTCGTCTCTTTACATACAGTTTAACAACATACAGCCTCTACAGCTTATGCTGACAATAATATATTAAAGGCCATTTTTACAATTTACCGGTAAAGATGGGTTTAGTTAAAGGTAACTTTAGCTAAAGTGAACTTTAAAGTCACCTTTAACTTCGTTTCGTTATTACAACCTACAGATAAAATAAAGTGAAATTTTTCAAAAATATAGCAGTGCCGGAGCAATGTCAATAAATCTGCTCAATTAAACAAGTGCTTTAAAAACGCATTGGCAACGACGTGTCTTCTTATTTGTTATGTTTATTCATTTTGTTTATAGATTTTGTCTGTTGAGATTTTAGGCTTTTTATTTTGGTGTTTTTTTTAAATAAATATAAAGAATACGCCACTATCCATTTTTATTTGAAAAACTATTAATACATTAACGTTTATTTTTAGAATTTATATTTGAAGTTGCCATATTGAAAATAATATATATAATATCGCAAGTTCAAAGATAAAGTGAACTTTAAAAGTTACCAGTAGGATGATCTTCCCTTTAGCTTAACGCTCACTTTTATCTTACTCATAATAATGAAAATCAAGATATCTGCCCGTTAAAATCCTGCCTTTAGTTAACGGCAGTTTGTAATAATGACCCTAAGACTGTGATTTCAAAAAAAGAATAAGTAGTGTAAATATTTCATTCGTTTATGTGTTTTTGAATTGAATATAAGTGACAAAATATTCACCTATTTTGGAACAATTAAACCATAAAAGATAAGAATTTTTCTTATGCAATCAGACTCAGGCAATGAAAGACCCCAGGACACATCAAGTGGAGATGAAAACGATCTCGTTTCTGAATCTGCATCTAACTAAGACCCCAACTCCTCGTCAGGTGCTAGCATGGACATTTCCGAAATTCTCAATCAAACAACGGATGAAGTTTTAATATATACATCCAAGAATGGGAAATATTTATGGTCAGAAACATCAACAATAAACAAAATTGGAAAATTTTCTAAACAGGACAGGGTCGATACATTAGATCAACTTATAAGAACTTACACATGTAAAAGGAGAACTAATCGATGGCCTCAAGCACTGTTTTACAATATGTTGGATATATCCGCCTATAATGCCTATGTAGTTTTTCTAAAAATTAATCCACACTGGAATGAAAATAAGAAATATAAGCGACGCATATTCTTGGAAAACTTAGGCATGCAGCTTATAAGCGGACAAAGCCTTTAAAATGATTCTGCTGAGGTTCCGCAAGCAAAAAAATTGATAATGAGACCTTGTCCAAAGCGTTCTAACAGCACCAAATATGCAAATAAATGTTCCGAATGTCAAAAATTTATTTGCAAAAAGTATTCTGAGACCAATATTGTATGTAATAAATGTAAAAAAAAAATAAAAAAAATTAATAAATATTATCATTTTTAGTATTGGGCAAATTTGACCCACTAATGTCATATGCGTTTTATTTTTGAAGTACAGGATAAGGGTTAAAAAGTATTAGAATGGTGTTATATCATATATAAATTTTTTCAAATGACTTTTAGTTAAAAAATTTTCAGAATTTTTGAAGGATCTTGATTTTTTTATCGCAAAATGTGTCAATTTCACATTTGAGCGACCACCAGAAGCAGAACAATGTTTGCGCTAAGCGAAATAATAATATTTGCAAAAAACACAAATATCAGCCGACTTCGGGTAGTCGTACAAACGTGAAATTGACGCATTTTGCGATAACAATCAAGATCCAACAGAATTTTTGAACATTTTTGGAGCGAAAGTTCATTTGACATGATGACATATATAAAAAATATAAGACGACTGTTCGAGAAAAATGAAAAAGTATTTTTGAGTTCTACTCAACCTAGTGAATACTTAGCCTATGTAGTTACTTGAGTGTATTTTCACTGTCGCAGCGTGTTATCTATAATTGTAATTTTATTATTACGAATTTTTTTATTATTACGATTACGAATTATGCCCGTAACGTTTTAATAAATCACAGCCTATGGTGGGAATAGAATTTACAATCCTCACACTAACAGACTAATGAAACGCCACTTAAATTATAAAAACATTTTATTAAATTAAAAAAATAAAAAATTAAATTAAAAAATAAAAATAAATTATAAAAATATTTTATAATTTAACAAAAATTAATTATAAAATATGTTAGATTAGCAGAAAATATATAAAATATATAAAACACTCGAAATGTCATTATCAACTACTTGGTGATAATCAGCGGATAAAATAAGAAGGGCACAATACAATCACGCAAAGAAAGAAAAACATAAAAATATTCATTTAATGATACTACAAAAAAAGAAAAAGAATATAATGTACTCAATAGCCCCTTATAAAAAACAAACAATCAAATATATTTTGTAATATAATCTGCATCATGGGATGGTAACATCATATTTTTGTCTTTTTGTGTAAGAATTTGTGTCCATCCAATAACATTTCCGTTAAAATCGAAAGTTCAGTTGCTGAACAAATCGTACGTTAAACTTAAACTCGTACAATGAAAAAGGAAAGAAGCCATATTTTCAAAATATTTGCTGTTATAAGTGCTTGAACCTATATATTAAGAAAACTATGAGTTTTTATTAAAAGTTCAACTTTTATACATACATACAGTCGATAGCAAAAGTCTTAGTGCGGCAATATACGAGTATTTTAGAAATTTCATGAATTTTAGCCAAAAGTTTGTATACAAATTTATAGTTTTTTATATTTATTTTATTAATTTATTTCTGTTTTATTATAAAACAAAAAAATTTTTGAATATTTTTCATAAAGCAAGAGAAAAATAAGAAAAAGTTTCAGATGACTCCATAGGTACCCACAAGGAGATCCCTGAGTAAATATAAAATTCGAAGGCCTAATATATGAAAATGTTATCCCTTGAATTTAGTAGAATATCCCTTAAGGTCAAGCACTCCATTTAACCCATTTGGAATTGAATGTACAAGTTTTGTTTTGTGTTTTCTGGTGGCACCATGAGCAAGTTTTTCGGTTGACTTTTGTTTGAGGTTTAGCGATTACGTAACCGTTCTATCAAATGATCTCCTAAATACTCCCTGGAGGTCATATCGGGACTTTGTATTGCCGTACTAAGACTTTTGCTGTCCACTGTATGTATATACATACATATATATACATTAATCCTGTTATTATGCGCACAATAAACTGAACAAAGAGTTCAATGTCACAACAAAGGCAAAAATTACTGCTACAAACTTGTCTTTGTACCAAGGAGATTTTTTCATTGGCCGATAAAATCAAGCCATATTCATTTAAATTTATAAATTCCTTTTCTTTTAAAGTTTAAATATTTCTGCCCATTTCAAAAATTTTCAGGGATGGGCAGAAGAAGTATTGTCAAGATGTAACACAAAATAATATAATTTGATATAAAAAGCTTTAGAGAAAGAACAATAAAAAACTGTAAAGGGATGCTCGGATTGCACGAAAACTTGAAAAAGATACATGCAAGTTCATTCCAGGTTCTTTCTAGCTCTAAAGTTTTGAGTTAAGCATTTGAAAAATTAGAAAGAAATCCATTAAAAAAATTTTAAAGGAAATTTGACGTGACCCATCTTATGACTTAAAGACCAATTGAATAAAGTTTTATTTTCCGAAGGATTGTAATGACCAATTATGTATGTATGTGTTTATTTTCCGATAAATTTAAATATAATGAAGTATCATCAGATGATATGTAAAGACTTCTTCGCACAGCTAGTAATAGCTTGATACTCAATAATGTCGAGTTAGTGCTTAGTATGAAGATGGTCGTGTAATTGTAATGAACGAAAGTAGATTAAAGAATATTTATTTTACAGATTGTCACGCTCTGAAAATATCCAAAAGGTTTTAAATTTTTTTCGTCACAGAAGTCTTTATCAAAAATCTAGCTAGGTTTGGGAGAAACCCAGAGAATTTTTTTTTACTGGTTTTCAGTCAGGATTACGACTTAGTTTCTCACACCACTTATGTTGTGTGTGTTTATTTTATACATGAGTGGCGGGAACTATAGTTTAAAATCGACTCCGAACGACAGATTTTTTGAGAAACTTTTCATGGCAATTTTTATTTACTCTCAGAGGTTTCGCCAGGAATCTGCTGAGAGGAAGTCGCCGAAGAAATACTTTTTGTATTTTGTTTTGATGTCTGGCCTGGGGCTCGAACCCTGGCTTTACGTCTAATAAGATAGCACACTAACCACTAGACTACGGCGATCTTAACAGTACAGTCACTTTAATTGTTATAGTATGCTATTTCCATATGTGGCACACAGACTGAATAAATGACAACTAATATGACAGACGTAGCTTCAACAATATGACAGTTTTCAACTCTCAAAGTTCGGAAGTCCCTATTGGATGTCCGATATACCATATGATGTTTCTTTTACATTTTAGTTTTTTTTATTACTTAATAATAATAAAATTGGATAAGTATGATTTTAATTATCATTTTAAGTCGCCGTATTCTAGTAGGTAGTGTGTTGGCTTATTAGATGAGATGCCATGGCTCATGCCCAGCGTCAGACATCACCAACAAAATGAAATGCGAATGGCTAAATTCTTCGATGGCTTCTTCTCAGCAGATTTCTGGCAAAAACGCTAAGGGCCATTATAACAATTTGCCGTTAACTAAATGGACGATTTTAACGGGCAGATAAATTGTTTTTCATTATTATAAATGGACGATAAGTTAGAAGTGAGCGTTAAGCTAAAGGGAAGATCATCCTACTGGTAACTTTTAAAGTTAAGTTTATGTTTGAATTTGCCATATTTTATATTATTTTCAATATGGCAACTTCAAATATAAACAAAATAAGAAAACACAACAAAAATAAGAAACAGAAATAAGTTGCCACTGCGTTTAAATAAAACTTGTTTAATTTGAGCTGTGTTATCGACATTGCTCTGCCACTGCCATATTTTTGAAATAGTTAACTTTTTTATCTGTAAGTTGTAATAACGAAAATAAGGTAACTTTACACTACACTTTAGCTAAAGGTACCTTTAACTAAACCCAAGTTTAACTACACGTAATGGCTCCTAAAATATCTAAAATTAAATTTAAAGACAAAATGTTATTTCGTTCGAAAGCAAAATGCATTGAATACATTTTTTTTGGAATATTTAGTTTCATTTTGAAGCCACATTTTATTTTTGCAACATTTTTCTAGTTCAACCCATCATTGCATCATTCTTATAATTTACATATGTTCTACCCATTTTATTTCACTTTACCGCTATGTGCTCCCCCTATTTCTTTTCTTTGACGTTGTACTTTACAACTCCATTATGTACAGCTATATTTTTTTTGAAATACTGTATACAAAATATGACATAAAATCCAGAAGTTGCTTTTCATCCTATTTTCTTGAAACGGAATTAACTTTTTTTGTAATTTTTCGCAATATTATCCTTAAGTCAACGTTATGTATTAGTGAGTAAGAGGGAAAAAATAAGTTGAGAGAATTTATTTATTTACAGCCATAGAAAAGTGTTAGTAATATACGCTATTTTTATTTTCATTTCATCAACATACATATGTAAAGCTATCTATCTTTGGTTTAATAATTTTAGATAAATAAAAATAAAATAATCAAATTATTTTTTTACTAAAGGAACATAAAGCTATCCATCTTTGGCTTAAAAATTAGTTCTATGTTTTTTAGATAAATAAAAATAAAAAGAATAAAAACCCCATTTTTTTATTAAAAGAAAAGAAGAGAGCATTCGAAAGCATTTAAAAAATTATATGTACTATGCGACAAAATAAAAAAAATTATATGCGCCCAGCTAATAACATAGACTATTTTTAAAATAAAATATTTTTTGAGTGTTATTCTGAAATAAAATGATAAAGTATCCGCCGCACATGTGTTCTTGTCGCAGTCTGATCCACCGTATAAGCAGTATCGAAACGGAATTTTGACGTTTACCAGCGAATTATGAAAGGGACAGCAAATACTACCAAAAAGTATTTCTGTCCCTCTCTGATTGTAACTCTGTGTTGTTTATTTATGTTTTTTTTTTAGTTTTTGGGGTGGGTTTTTATTATTGGCGCGAGTTAATAAAAACAAACGTGAAAAAGTGTGTGGTGATAAAATTGAAAGTAAGTTTCTTTAATAAATTATTTAAAACAAATATAGTTGAGTGAATATTAATTAAAATGCAAAAATATATGAAATAATAAAATCATCTTTTTATTTGAAAACAAATTGCAACCAAACTTCCGCAACAAACTATTTGTGTCTAGCAGCAACAAGAAGCACACAGGAAAAATGTGAGTATATGTATATATATTTATTTTATAAAATAATTGAATAAATTTGTTGCAGGAGCAGAAAATGCATAATGGGCTGTCCACCAGGGCCAAACCTACACCTGTTTCCGGAGAATTCTGCGAGGTAAGTACTTTATATTATAAGTTATTACTATTTAAACTATTTTATGTGGGAGGGAAAATTGTATTTTATTCTTTAAAAGTGCGTTTATTTATATTTGTGAGGGAAACATTTGTTTAAAATACGAAACAGGCCTCGGTTTTTAAGGCTGGTTTCCCTCACAAACGGTTGTATATCGTTAAAATTATTTAATTAAGTTCTAATATTAAAAGTGCGGTTGTTTTATTTGTGAGGGAAAACTTGTGTTTTCTACCAAAACACAATACTGGCCTCCGGTTCTTAAGGCTGGTTTCCCTCACAAACGGTTCTATATTTTTAAATTTATCTATTTAATTTATAATATTAAAAGTGATGTTATTTCTTATCATTCTTTCTAAAAATCTTATTATTATCATTATTTTGCTATTAAATTAGTCTTTTTGATTTAGATTGACAATAAAGTCCTTTCCCTGATCACATTCCCAAGCTGTTTACTTTAATTTTTCATTAAATTTTTTGTTTTTTTTTTTTTTATACAAAATTTCAATTTAAACGAAAACAAGTAGAACATCAAATGCCACAAATTAATGAACTTTTTCACTACTGCGGTCAATCGAATGTCGTACATTCGACGAGGGCGGGCAATAGTTTAGTAAATCATTAATAGAATTGTGTAAAGCGGGTCCGCAACAATTTTTTACCAAAACACAATACTGGCCTCCGGTCCTTAAGGCTGGTTTCCCTCACAAACGGTTCTATATCGTTTTAATTATATATAACATATATTCTACAAGTGACAACTTGGATGAAATGGCCCAAATATTTATTTCTCCATTAAATTTTTGTTTTGCTTCTATGGAGTTTGGAATTGGACATAGGTGAGTTCTTTTTGAACTCATTAGTACTATGGCTAATTCTAATTAAATTTTATCATATTAACAATAATTATATAAGTAATATATTATAGTATAATCATATATATATATATGTATATAATAATAAGAATAAAATTAATAGGAGGAAAGCTTTGGTGGAAACCAATTGCAAAAAAAAGTAGACTAATTTTGGTTGTGGCTACATTTTGTTTTTAGTACTGTTGCTATTATTGTGATTTGTTTCTTTACAGAAAAAAACTAAGTCCATGGTTACATTGGTTTGGATATGACGATAAAATTCGGGGAGGTGATAAATGGGAAAAACATACGCAATGTGGTAAGTCTTATAAAATAATATGTATTAATTATGGAACTAATTTCTGTTTATTTGTTAGATGGCAGACACTAAAGGCTCGACTTGTTTGGCTTATGAAATGTTTTGTCTCCTTTTTATATCAAAGGCCCTTCTTAAGGCCACAAATTTTTAAAAAAAGAGATTTTGTTTTCTATTCAAAAGTCCTTTATACAGCCAACATTAAACGTATAACGAGTTGTCCACATTTGTTTAAAGTTAAGTAGCTCAACATTGTGCAGCAAGTATTGTATAATAATTATATTATAGTTATATCACTAAATTTTGTTTATTAATTAGATGCCTTGTCTTGTCTTGCTTAAGCTGCTACAACAAACACCACAAACATCAACACCAAACGTAAAAATAAAAATGCTGTCTATTCACTGTTGCCTTCTGAATTGGCGATGCAATCTTGCCACCAAATACATCAGCACTGAATTTAGCTTCACTACATCAAAGGCCCTTCTTAGGGCCAAAAAGATTTAAAAAAGAGATTTCTTTTTCTTCACAAATTGCAGTATTTGTTGATTTCATTTTTTATTTTGTGTGTTTTATTAATCTAGCCATTATTTTATATCAATTATACTTATATCTTTTATACTTACTTAATACATATACGTGTGGATTGTTTGTTAACAATCTACTAGGCATTTTGGAAGCAAACGTTTGTTTCATATATGTACATCAGGTGGCTTATAGCTTCTAGTATCAAAGGTTCTTTTAAGGGCCTCAAATATATAAAAGAAAGAGATTTTATTTCTTATATTAGGACTTAGTTTTATTATAAAACATTTATAAATAAGTTTTTTAATAAAAAGGGACTATCATTAGTTATTTTGTCATACAAAGCTTATGAAATATATAGATTTATATATAAATAATTTCTGTTGGTGGGTGATTGACGTTGTTAGATGATAACAATAAAGGAATGTGTGTTGTTTGTTAATAGATTAAGTGTTGAATAGCAGTTGATGGAATAGGATGATGTTGATGGAGAATATGGGTATAATGTATTGAATATTTTGGTAGAAGTTGATGATATTTTGCTAGAACAGAATAATTTTTCAATAAAACGGGTTCTTGGTTGAAAGGAGATGAAGAGTAATTTGGAACTGTTTTGGGTGACACCTTTCATCGGTCGTCATTAACTTATTATTTAACCAATTTAGATTGTATATTCTCTAATTCCTGAAACAAAAACTTATGAGTATATATTTTGTTATATTTTTCTTTTTACTTACCTTTTGTACACGGAACTTTTTTCAGTGTGAAGGAAAATTTGTAAGAATTCGATTAATGATGAAAAAATTACCGAATTTTAACGTTTTCATTCAAGAAATTAATAAATACTGGAAATATACAAAATTTTCTGCAAGAAAAATTTTTTATGAGCAATATGTCTTATTTGATCTTGATGTATTCAGCTTCTTACTTACCTTTTGCACAAGAAACTATATTCATTGTGACCGAAAATCACACACATTTCGATTAATATTTAAATATTTAAGAATCTTTAAACTTTTCATTGAAGAAATTAAAAAACATTCAAAATTTTCCCTTTTTTAACACAAAAGAAATTTTTATTTACATTTAATTTTTCTGCTTTATCCGCCAGTTTTCACTCTGTATATCTGTTTCTTCTAACACATTTGATTCGCAAAGCATTATAACATTTTTTTTCTCCCTTTAAATTGGCTAGTAATTTGCTGCTATAAGCGTTTGTCAAAAGTCAATGGTTTCAATACTGCTTATACGGTGGTCTGATCGACAACTAATTCAAAGAACACAAAAATGCGTGTTCTCTCTGCACAATTGTGCTAAACTGACGTATACGCACATTTACTCTGGTGTTTCAGCATACATATTTAAATACTCTTTGACCGAGAAGGAAATATGAATTACACAATCGAATACATATACATTCCCTAGGGAAAGTAATGCGAGCAAAAATAGTTAACATCAAAAAGTAAAACAACATTTAAAAATTAGCGGAAAATTTACAGTATCAGGTAGAGGTTCCACTGTAATTTTATTTTAATTAAGTATCTAAGTGTGTAATTTTTTCCATTGCATGGTGATTGTTTTGTAAACACAATAGGTGTTATAGCCTGCCTGTGTCAAGCCTGCTATACAGGCTATTCATTGTGTTGGTATACAGGAAATATAGTTTTACTGCTTTGCTTTCAGACTAATTTCTATTTTTATTCGAAGCAATGAGAGAATTACTGTTCACGGTGAGAGGATTTGAAATATAGCTCGAAGAAATGGTTTAGTGGCATCATTGATAAAGAATTATTGAACTGAACCCAAATTGAATGAAATTCGTTATTTTTAAATTCAAATTCTGTGCTATTAACGGCAATTTTAGTTACGTGTCTGTTGTATAACGATAATGATACGCGGTAAATTATTGAACATTTGATTTGTTGTCCTTAAAACACTTTATATTTGTATTTTGAAAGGGAACAAGTTACACAAATGACTCGGATGAAAACATGAACATACATTCGAGGAGGAATAATCCAAACTAATGGATGAATATTTTAAGTCAAACAACATATTACCTCACAATTGGTAGTTTTTATTTGTTTAGATAAATTTGTTAAGCTTAACCATGAGATACCCTACATGCTGATGCTGTACTATGAATTGAAAAATTTCTCTGTAATATTCCTTTACAGTTAAGATCTGGTTTGTCTGCTGTTTGCCAGTTAAGGCTGACAATGTTTTGGATGAGATAGATACCAGAGAAATTGACTGAACGTTTTAAAAGCGCCTATTTGGTCGTACCATGTATAAGTTTCATTTAAGTAAGAATATAAATAATCTAAAATATCGTGAATGAAAATGGGAAAAAAAGAAAAACCACAAGATTGACCACTTTTCTGTCAATTTTTTTCGCCATTTTCATGTTGTGCTATCTTCAAACATAGAATCTGTATTCATGACAAATTCGTAGGTGATTAACATAAATTTGTTCAGGGGAAAAAATATTCTGGTCCTTACCACATAAAAGGCTAAAAACATAAACAAATTATTCCATTGGGGAAAACATGTTTTATTGTATGTATTATCAGTAACAAAACACATACATTTTGTGGTTTTGGTGGAACAGCTGTAATAACAGCCAACAAAATATTTTTGTACTCTCTACTGTAATGTATACGGAATGAAATATGAACTGACACATTAATAACAATAAAATTGTTTATTCTAACACTTAGGATTTGAAATTCATACGTGTTAAAATTGATAACCTACAGCTTATATTATAAAAACAAGTCATAGCCCCAGCGTTTGTCCTTTCCTAAATTTTGAGGCGTCTTATGCATGGACTATAGGATCCTAATTGAGTCCATTTTCATACGTTCTTTTATAATTTTAGTTAAAGGAAATTGAAGATATTTTGGTTTGCATCTTTTCCTGTAAACATCTCTTTTTTAATTCGCCCAAAAAGTTCAATTGACCTCAGTTGTTCGACATATACTTAGGTGAAGTCGCCGTAGTCTATCGCGCTCACTATCTAGTTAACTTATTAGATATTAGGCCACGATACAACTACGGTACAGGTCACACATCTCCAACAAAATGAACTATGAAGAAAATATTTCTTCGGTGACATCTTCTCTTCTTCTGAAAAAAACTCTGAGAGTAAATAAAATTTTCATGGAATGTTCCTCAAAAGTTCGTTGTCGATATAAGTGATGCGAGAAACTAGGTCGTAATCCTAACTGCAGGGTTGAAATGATCAATTATGTAAGTATGTTGGACATTTGGTGGGGTTTTGATCTTTAGGTACAAAATATATTCAAAGTAAACTACGTGATTCTAGCATAATGCGTCGACGTCAGATTCGGCCAAAATATGTTTTTGTGCTACTTATGGTACTTTTGATTGCTTTTGTAAGAACAGAAAGATATTTGTTTACAAGAACTTGATGGGGAATGAAAAACAGTCCATATTTCATTTATTTATTTATTTATATTTAAAACCTCAAGAACAAAGTCGTAAATTGAACGCGAATTCTTTTGCAATTTACGTATTTAGAAATACAAAGTTGTTAAAAAAAATTGTGAATTATATATACAAGAGTTTGTTTTGGAATCTTGCGAACTATTCTGTGTAACCCAAGGCATTACTGCCAATTTCTGAAAATCAAACTTCGCACTGTTCAAAGATCCATTTAGAAAATGTGCCGGAGAACTTGTGCCTACATTGACGATGTAAAGTGATCAGTATGATTTCGAGTACAGACGTTGCACAGATCTCTGTGTACCGTTGTTTATAGGTTCAACAACTTGGTATCATTTCAACGAGTTTTGAAGAGAGCAATAAACTGAAACCAAACAAATTAATAACAGTTTTTTTCTCTTTTTTAACGAAATGAAAAACTATTCTATTATGATTCTATATGATGATGAGGAGAACACAATACGATAATTCGACGCCTCCGTTCTATAAAGTGTGTTCTGAGTTATGAACTCTCAAAGTTTTCACGCGACATACGACTATATGTGTATTCTAAAAATATTTTGCCCTATAAATTCGGAACGGATCGGCGCATCTTAAACAAATTTTGACAGTGTTTAAGTTAGAGAACGTAGAGTTTAAAAATGCAAGAACATTAAAAACGTTCTAAGTACACTTACAACGTTATAGAATGGAGGCGTCGAATTGCTAAAAGGACGACTCAGAACAAAATATATACAATAATGGACGGGTTGATTTGAAAAAACCAAGCTGTGACATACACAAGCAATGATTTTGACGATTTATGGTGGCAGAAATTGTAATTCCTATGAAGAACGTGACACAAGTACGAATGGTTTTTGTACATAAATTTTATAGCTGTCTTACATCTAAAAGTTTAAAAGCAATGTGTTTTTATAGAAACATATG
Organism: Sarcophaga subvicina; assembly: GCA_936449025.2. NCBI lineage: Eukaryota > Metazoa > Arthropoda > Insecta > Diptera > Sarcophagidae > Sarcophaga > Sarcophaga subvicina. The sequence continues at coordinate 74,472,074 of OW388080.2, read as the reverse complement.
TATTCTTGCATTCCGACTGTTGACATTAAGGAACTCGTTTACCTAGACGTAGAGAAAACGACAATAAGATATCCTTTAATGAATAGAGGCTAATAGTGCATTTTGTGTAAACTACTTGGATATGCTTACTTGCATATCATATAATATTATAAGATAATTTATACTTATAGCTCGTAAATATAAAAAGAACATATAATAACATTTTGTTGTAGTTGACTTATTATACAACAATGACATGGGCATTTGTAATATAGGCGATGAGCTTTGAGCCGAAGAATATCTGAACATAAACAAATGAATGGCTGGATTTAAGTGTAGGTAGTGTATTGGCTTATTAGATAGGAGGCCACAGTTCAATTCCCACGTCAGACTTCTACAGCAAAAATAAATATAAAAAAATATTTCTTTCAGCGATTTCCTCTCAGCAGATTTCTGGCAAAAATCTGTTCTTCGACTATAAGCTGTTGGTCTGGCCACTCATGTGTAAAATGAACACACTCAACATGAGTGGTGTGAGAATTTAGATCGTAATCCTGTTGAAGTAATAATAATAGTTTCGTTGAATTGTGACAGAGGTTCCGAGATAGGAGCATTTTAAAATGATGCAGCAGCATTGTAATGTCTTTGCCGTAATAAAGACGAAACGAAATACATATATTTAGCATACAGAGAGTAATTTACATGCACTAATAATTTAGAATGTCATTCCATTGAATTTGGAGTGGTAATTTTTATCGTATTTAGAACTGGGGACCGGGCACCTTATAATTTGTAGACCTATGCAAATTTTTTTATGGAAATATTTATAAATTAAAAAGGCGGAAACAATTTTATACGTCTCTAAGTGGGAAAACTTTAGGAATGTATACATACATACATACATAATTGGGCATTACAGTCCGCCACTCAGGATTACAACCTAGGTTCTCATAGCACTTATGTTTATGTATTCATTTCATATTTGAGTGACAGTTCCTACAGTTTAAAAGCAACTCCGAACGACATATTTTTGAGAAACTTTTCATGGCAGTTTTAATTACTTTTAGAGTTTCTGCCAGAAATCTGCTAAAAGGAAGTGGCAGAACAAATATATTGTCATGTTATGTTGGAGATGTCTGACCTGGTGTTTGAACAGAGGCCTCATGTGGAATAAGCCAACGCACTGCCTGGTAAACTACGGCGATTAGGACGGCATCTTTAGAAAAGTATGGTCACTGTAAACTTCATTTGTTTCCAATTCTTTTATCAATTACAGTCGCGTAAGGCAAGACTGCATAGTGCGTAATAATATTTATGATGCATGATAAATGGCTCATCCAAAATTTCATTATATTTCATCTGTAGTTTTATGCGAGCGTGTATTAGACTGTTAAATAAAAAACTTTTGTCAATTTTGTGTTTTGAATTTTGTGAGCATCATTGTCAAATAATTTGAATAACATTGACGTGAATTGCCATGGTAATCAGTTTCAAATTCAAATTTTTTAATATTCATTGTTGCTCATAAGGGTACACTTTATGTTGTTCATAACTCACAAAAAAAGAAAACAAAAAACAAAAAAAAAAAAACAAAGTAAACAAAAATTGAGATTTTAAGATTGTTGCGATTGTTGTGGTAGAATATTATTTAGATTAAAAATATGGTACCATAGTGATGAAAATGTGACCTTTTTTGAAATACAATATGATTTACATATTTTATCATATTGTTTTATAACTTTTTTCGTATCAAAATTAATAAACATATTTATATTGGTAGTGTGGTAAAAAATACCTTGTATAAAAAGATTGCTACTAGCAAAGTGTAATCGTAGAATTTAATTTTAACTTCTAAAAAATGGTCAATCGAATTAAAAAAAATGTAAATTTATATTCTTGGTATAAATCTTCTTTGATTGATTTAGTTTAGAATTATTTTATGTAAACCGAGATTATATCAAAACCTGAATGGTTATAGTATTAAGTATCAGGTCTTTAAGTTACACACAAAGTCTGTGTGAAATATCATCGAAACCCTTTATTAGAATTTAATAGCGTTCAAAAGTCCGGCTCGACTGGATAGAGCGCATGCGAAATTTCACGGCTCTGGTGCATAAATCGCGATTAATTTGACCGATGGTATGAGGTATGATGGCTTTGCGGAGCGCTTTGTTTTGGAAATTGTTAGCATATATGTACATACCTGAGACTCAAGATATGTACGATGCCCAGTTCGCAATTCGAGATAGGATCATATCCTCAAATCGCTCGTACAGAATATTCAATGAAGCATGAGCTGTGTGACACGTAGCTCCGTCCACCGTTGAAGCCACTTGTAGAAACCACATCCAAAGCAGGTTAAAAGAATTCGATGATAATCAACTGATGGTTCTCGCCGTTGACAGTGATGACCTTGCCATCGTCGTTCTGAAAGAAATATGGAATGATGGCGCTTCCAGTTTAAAATCCACAAAAACAGTATGCCCATCAATTTCATATAGATAGGGCTCGTTAATAATTTAGTTTGTTTATGTACACATTCATCTTGAATTGGTGTCATCGCTGACTTCTTGTTGAAAACTAAGTTCAATCGTTAACTGGGCGTCGCCGTAGCCTAGTAGGTAGTGTTTTGGCATATTAGACTTAAGGCCACTGTTCAAGGTCAGACATCAAAACGAAATATGAAAAAATATTTCTTCGGCGACTTCCTCTCAGCAGATTTCTGGCAAAAACTCTGAGAGTAAATAAAATTGCAGTGAAAAGTTTCTCAAAAATCTGTCGTTCGGAGTCGACGTTAAACCGTAGGTCCCGCTACTCATGTATAAAATTAACACACACAATATGATTGGTGTGAGAAGCTAGGCCCTAATCCTGACTGAAGGGTTGTAATGGCCAATTATGTGTGTATGTATGTTAACTGACCCAAAGCCTACTCAGCGAACACCAGTCGTTGTCTATAGTGGTTTAAGTCAGTTTCTAAGTCAGTTGGGTGCATGCGCAAGTCATGACGAATAATTTGCGGAAGGATATTCTACAAATGGTCGAGATCTTGTGAATAATACGGTATAGACGTCATAGGATTCTTCTGTAAACTCTCACAGACAGAAGTGATGTTTTCGGCAGATCTTACGTTTTGTAGACGCATAGATTTTGTTCGATTGGTTACTTTACCAGTGTTCTCGAATTATTTCTTTGCCAATAGGCCTCACGATAGAACAATTATGGCGGTAGTACAATTGGCGAAGCGTGCGGTGCATTGCCTAACAAGATACCCATTTTGATAAGACATGTTTATTGTTTGAACGTGTTGTTGATTTTACAAAAAAAAAATTGTATAAATGACAACTAATTTCACACATTAACTTCAACTGTTAACGTTCGTTATTAAATGTTAAAGTTCGAAACTCCCTGTCTGCGAGATCTGATATATTTTAAAGAATAAACTCTATACTTCATATATGTGTATTTCTATTAAATTTGGTAATAGTGTAAGAAGTCTCCAAAAATTAAATTTACTCAAATTTTGCTTTAATAAAAAAATGTTAAAATACAAATTCACACAAATCTATAAACAAAATTGCAGAAATCCTGTCATCTGTTTAATAAATATTTTCTTAAGACAAGATTTATATCCACGTATAAAAAGTGCTCTACGAACATAGAAAAAACATCAGTTTGTAATTCTTTAATCGTAATATAAACATTAAAATTAATAATCATTCATAGTTCATTAATATTTATCAGCTTCGTGATTACCGCACTCTCATCATTGATGTTTTAGATGCAGAATGAATAAATCATCACTCATACATACACAAAGGAGTCTTACAATTTTAATACGATTGTATTACTCTCATAAAGTATTATTTATTTTAATCAGATAATCTGATGATTGATTAATTTATTAATCATAAAAGGAAAAACAAAATTGTTGGTTTTGTGACATTATTGTGTGATATTTCAATCACATGTTAACACAGTGCTTTAAAACGATTAAATTGTGGTGCTTTGAGAATAGTTATATTTCATTGGATCAAATTGTAGCATCACAGTTTTATTTTATTTTTATTTTGTTTAGTAATTACAACCCAATTACAAATTATATTTAATTATTTACGAGATGAGTAACTTTGATAGAGTCTTTGGTAGAAATTGAACCCTCAATCTTAAAGCTAATAGTCTAGCACACTACCCACCACCAGTGAACCCAGCTCAGTTTTAATTAACATCGTTGGTAAATAAATTGAAGGGAAATAATTTTATTTTAAATGGATATGGAAGCATAGGTCTTGGCTAATACGTTATATTTTCATACATTTTTCATACTAATTTTTTAGAGTTCTACTCAACTAAATGTGCAAGTTAGATTATGCAGGATGTAATACACAGACGTATTAAATATTTTGGTTTTGCAGCATGGTCTTGTTATTCATTGAATTTAAAATGAGAAATTATAATCTTTATTCCAATGTTTTATGTTTTATTTTATAAATTTTATATTCCTGCCGAAAAACTGATCAAAAATTATAAATCTAAACAAATTGTGATAATAAATTCTCGCAATTTCTAAACATAAACTTTTTGCGTATTTAAAAACCTTTCAAAAAATTAAAGTTTTGAAAAAAATATCAAAAAATATTAAATCGGGTAGAATGGGGTCAAAATCCAAATTAAAATATTTTAATTTAAACCGAAAAAAGAATATACAAAGGTACAGAGAAATATATAAATAGGCTATAGAAAGTTGGTGTATACAGCCTGTATATTATAATGCAGTGAATGTTAGAAAATTCCAATCTACTGCTTGTGATTTTAATTCGTATTCTATATACTAATATTAAATTAATACCCGTATAAATTTGCACAAATATTTAGGAAATTTGAGATGTGGCTGTCACATTTATTTTAAATTCATTCTATTTTACTACAGCTTAATTTTCGATATTCCATCACTATGCACTGCGTGCGTAGCTGACATAGTCTGTGTTTAGAATGCAGTAGAAAAAAATTTTTTGATTTCGTATTATCGTAAATTATTTTAAATGAGCCCATCGATATCACTTACTTTTAATTTTTTTTCTATCATTTTGAATATTCAACAAAAATTTTGTTTGTACGAGGAAATGGTGTCAATGGGAATTTGGTCAATTTCCATGAACATATTTTGCAACTTTAATGATTTTTAAAACAATACAATGTATACAATATTTCAATTGAAAAAATATAATATCTACTAGTTTTGCTTTTTAGTTTTAATATTTTTTTTCTTTCCTTATTAGTTTTTTACTTTGTTATTTTTTGTGTTGCAGCCTCAGTTTAAAGTATAATACAGAGACACTTGATAATAAACATAAAATAAAAATTTATCAACCATGATGGAGCACTTATTTTACATTTGGGTTTATTTTTAGCATTATTTTTTGGACATCATCAAATTCATAGAATTACAGTACAAAGTATGTGACCATAGTCCATTGTAGTGATGGTAACCATGTGGCTGCTGTTGCCAAATTGATAATTAAAAAATGAGTTCCTTTTCTGTTCGTAACAATAAAATTTTTACTCAATGTGAAATACAACATTTTACTGTAAAAAGCTTTTCTACAGTAACTTATTTAAATTATCAAACATGCGAGAAGTTTTTTTCATGTTAATACGAACTTTAATTTAAATCAAATTTAATTAAAAACTCTGATTCTAAAAATGTTTATTTTAATATTTTTTAATTTAATAATCCAAGAAAAAATCAATTTTTTTTTCATAAATAAAAGAATGTACTTTGTTCTACCAGAAAGCTAAAGACTTAAACGCTAAAACATTGTGTAAGAAAAGGAAATACAAACCATAATAAAACAACGAGGAAATTACGATGTGCATCTATTATAAAGTTCGTATTATAATAATAAAACTATATTAAATCGTCCATTCATGCAAGTAATACAATAACAAATCAACGATAACGTTCTGGAAGTTGCCTCGTCGAAAACAAATGCAAAAGTGTATGCAATGATATTAGATATTATTGTCTTTACACTGTAATGGAGTTGGCATAAGGAAAAACTATATCAATATTTGAAATGAGTTTGTAACATAGTAATAGTAGTCAATTATATTATACCACCATGTTGTCGAAAATCGGCCATTGTTATCTGGCAACCTACGAAGGCATATGCGCAAGCGTAATTATTATTATTAAGTTTAACGATGCTGGCTACAATGTAGTCTATTTAAAAAAAAATGACAAAATTCATCACATGTGAAAGCAGTTAATTATGAAGATTTACGAATTACGTAGATTTGTATACGTATTACAGATGATGTGTGCTAAATTATTCAAGCTTAAGGAAATCAAGGTCGTATCTATGGAGTGAATGACAATAAATGGCATTTCAAACTCTGAAAGTGTTGATATCTGACTATCTATGATAGAAATAGGTGGGGACTGGTCCGAAAGGCTTCTCGTGAAAGTTTTTCTGACTCAATGCAGCATGTGTTTCCTTAAGCATCAGTTCGGTAGATATAAAAGTTAAAAAATTAATCAGATTAATAAAAAAATTTTAAATGAGTTCCAAGGCCTTGGATTAACTAAATCAGAAATTCTATTGGATTGCCTACAAGCTATAACCGATTGGATTATAAACGGTTAACATTGTGTAGCAGCCAAAGGTAGCTGGGTGTACATTTTTGAGCTCTTCATTTTTTAAAAATGTTCAAAGTATAAGATGGAATAAGACAGACAAGAACACCGACGCTAATATCATGTGATACGTTCTAGAACCACAATATAATCGAATCATATCTAAAGTAATAAAAATTGTTATCGTTATCCTAGTGTTCAACAGTTTGATAAGGTTTGGATGTCTGATTTGAACTGATAAAAATATAATGAATTTAAATTATGGATTTGAATTCGGATTTAAATTAAGGCTTCATAATGTGTTACATTTTTTGTATATTAAAGATGGACAACCATTTCGATGTTTGAGGACTGGAGTCTTTATTAGACAACTATTTGTAAAGAAAGGATTAAAGAAAAATAAGAAAAAATTCCTGTACACAGTGAGTGAAAACTTAAGAAATAAAAAAATAAAAAACCCCGTTGCTTTGTGAGCGAGCAACAAAAGTTGAAAGGTACAGATTGCACAAGGTCGCTGATGACCTAGCGATAGCAACATAATACATCCTGAATTTAATAGAGACTATTTGAATATATATACTGGTGGTATAACGCCAAGTAAGACCAGAGTCTCTGGTGGGAATCGAACTCACGACCCTCACACTAATAGTCTAGCACACTACCCACCATAAAGATGGAATAAATGATGACGATGTTCACAATACATCTTTATATAAAATAAATGTAGAAATATTCAGATATCAACCCATAGAGACTAGAACCTACCTATAACGAAAGGTATCATAGTAAGTTTGAAATTCTGGGTTAAACATCAAAGGCTGATTCCTGATCTTAACATATCTAAAAGAGCTGGTAAAGGTAAATTTGACACGATTTAGTTTCCTTAGGTTCTAGTGTAATTCACTAAAATAATTCGCTGTTGATCTGACACAATCTTCTGTATGAAGTTGTATTCTAGAGGACTACCCTGAATAGCAATTCTATTGAAAAGCTTTAATAAAATTTTAAATTAAATTGTAATCTGCAATACATATTACAAGTGCATTAATGAACTCCCTTTCTACGCCATTTGCCATCCAATATACCACAATGCTACTTAAATTCTTGATAAACGGGCACATTAAGTAGCTTAGGCACTACTCCATCCTTTCTGAGGATCTCTGGGCAATGGGAAAAATTAATTGAAATGTTTTGTTCTAACCTGATTTGTATACAAGATTTCATACTAGTATTCCATACAAGGAAATCTGTTCCTCTGACAGGGTGAATTTTAGCTGTTCTGTGTTTGCCTACTCGGTTATTTTCAACATTAGCAATAAACTGGGATAGGAATTATCTTCTTAATCTTAAGAAACTATTTGACTACTTGCGATGCGGAACTTAGCTAACAGCTAAGGGACAATCAGATCAAAACTGGTTATCATCCACTTCGACTCGTTTGATGGACCTGAAATGTGTTCCTGGTCACATAGACATTCCGAGTAACTCTGTCATATGAACTTGCTAGAGCTGGCGCACTCTTAAAGAACACCATTCTTCACTTGAAAATGGTTACGCTTCTTAGCTCAGTCAGATCGTCCATTAGGTAAAGGTATTTATTGGTTGCTTACTTCACTATCAGACTCATCTGGCATACATTGGATAAATTTGACTCCAACTTTCCTGATGGTCGAACAGTGGGATCGTTATTTGATTGTGAAGTGATCACTATTTGTATATTTTTACTTTGCTATAGTAACTGTATCTCAGTATATAATAAAGCACTCGGGTTTTCAAATGTAATGACACATCAAAAGACAATATTTTTTTTTAAATCTTTCTTCCTTTGAGATTAAATTAAATCCCAGTTGTTATCGTTAAATAAAATTTGCAGGCTTGTTAAATAATACAAAATTTTTAATGTAATCCACTTACTACTGAAGAAAAACTATTTACTATTGAACACCATATGCTAAACGGTTAATTAAAAAAAATTATATTAAATAAATTGAAGGTTTTGTCAGATGGAAAGGTAACAAAAAAGCAAAATAATCCTTTTATTATTGATTTAATTTAAAATTCTAAAGTTTTAACCCAAAAAGGTAAATACTTCATACATAAGCAAACAAATGCTTGTGTACGAAGCAAGTAATAAACAACACATATGATAAACATTTCTTATGGACGACCCTTTTGTATTTGGCTTATTCCATCAGAAAATTTAAACATAAACGTAAACTTAATTTTAAAAAAAATAATTTTATTAAATTCAAGGATTTACATACCGTAGTAGACTCCTGTTGATTTTATATAAGCAAACAAATATTTCGCCAAACGTCCCTTTATGTTTATTATTCAGTATATTTATTGCCTATTTAAAGAAACAATGAAAATACTTAACAATACATATGCTCTAAAAGTACCATATCCAGAAACACCGATTCACACCGATTATAAACACTGTTTACGGTGGTCACCTTAGTTGTAAGTTTAGTATGTAAATACGACTCATTTATTATTGTGGCTGGTGTAATAATTATATAATAAAAGAAAAGAGACTTTTTCTTCGCGATCAACCCCCAAATCAAAAGGTAATGTTTTATTGAAACATTTTTTCCTTTGAATTTTTTTTTATATTATTTTATTTTTCTTTCCAATTCGGTTGAAATATGTTATTTTCGGTTTTCATATTTACTTCCCCGAAACAATCGCCTACAGATAAAGGAGCATGTTTGATAGATTGGCTGACTTCCAAAATGTTAGCTGCTTTGTGTTTAAACAAGGTATAGTGTTTCATAAAGCCGCTGTACAAAATGTTTACAATGTATACTATTTCAAAACGTCGTCAACGTGTATTTTTAACGCAGTTAAAAAGCAATCAGGCATCGGATTTATACATTGATGTCTTGTTTGGTACCGTAGTAGAACTGCATACAAACACTGTAATGATACATTTTGAAAGTCAGCCGTTCTGATATATGTATTGAAGTGATTTTTTTGTCTATGGCGACACATATTGTTATAGAAAAAATTTTAAATATATACACGTTATATATATATATATATGTATAGTCAGAGTAGGTCAATTTAAATTCGACAAATATTGTACTATACGTCAATGTTTTCAAATTAATAAGGATGGCGAATAATGTAATGTTGGTCATAGATTTGAAGTCGCTGTGGCCTAGTGGGTAGTGTGTTGGCTTTATTAGACATGAGGCATCGGTTCAAACTCTAGGTCAGGCATCTTCAACTAACCGAAATATCAAAAAATATTTCTTCGTCGAATTCCTCCCAGTAGATTTCTGACAAAAACCCTGAGAGTAAATAAAATTGGTATGAAAAGTTTCTCAAAAATTTGTCGTTCCAAGTCAACTTTAAACTGTAGGTCCCGCCACTCATGTATAAAAAAATTAACTCACACAACATAAGTGGTGTGAGAAACTAAGTCGTAATCCAACCTAAGGGGTTGTAATAACCAATTATGTATGTATGTATGATCATAGGTTATCACTTACTTTTATCATCAATCAAATCTTTATTCTTAAACCATCATTGAATAATTTCGAATTTAATGTAATGATTGTCTGTCTTATTCATGTGGCATGCATAACGTCAACATTGCGTTGTAAGATTTTAAATAATACTTTCAACAATTCTTCTAAAGTCTTCAAAGTATTTGCGTTACGTGGAAGACAATGATCGCATTTTTAAATACAAAGTTGGGCTTAAGAAGCGATGGGAAAATAACGAAGCAGTTGTAAATGTCGTGAATTATGTTTGTAATGACGTAGACAAAAGTGCAAAAGACGTGGCAGATCTGTTTTTAGACACGTACGAAAGTGTTCGAAAATTACTTTAAAATCGGAAAGAGTTTGTACAGATTAATAATACTTAACGCTATAACGACCACAGGGACACATACATATATCAGAAATCGAAAATTTCAAAAAAATATAAATAACTAAAAACCGGGCTGGTGTCATACTAATTTCATTTATTTTAAAAAAACGCGTATTCTATCTACAGCCGAGTGCATTCGAACAGTCATTCTTTATATATGGCCCCTAGCAGTGTAAATATGTAAATATCATTTGTGATGTAATGTTCATTTGATGGGTATATTTTCTTATTTTAGTAAATATTGTTACATAAATCGAAACGACCTAATATCGTTTAACAATAAAAACGGTAAACAAAAGCTACCAGCTACACCAACACAATACACACGACACAAGTATACACTAATGAATACATCGAACACGTTCCAAATAAAACAAACAACAAGCATGAGGGATGGACAAGTGTGCAAAATACACAAACAACATTATGGTCACTATAGAACTCTCGAGAAGACGAGAACAAGAACCTTCCACATCGAGAACGTTCATCATACTGATTACGTGCGTATATAAAAGGGCAGGACAAGGCCAGCAGTCAGTCAGTTATAATTCAGTCAGCCTTGTGTGAAGACGCGTTGCGGTTTGAACGTACAAGTGGTATTGTTTGCAAAAAGGTTGTAAGCAGAGAAGATCTAACGAACAGTTGTTAGTGTTAACGCGGACAAAAGTGTGAAATAGAATAGTGAACAAGCAATTATTGTTGTATCAGTTAAGTGTGAACAGTGGCACACAAAAAAAGAGTGTAAAGAATAAAGAGACTTTAAGAGAAAATAAACCCATATTTGTTTTTACACGGTTTCCAATTAACGAACTTATATTTAAACGTTTTTAAAAAGGTAAAAACGTAACAATATAAAAAAATTTGTGGGCTGTCTTGTGGGTGGTGTGCTCGACTATTAGCGTGAGGGTAGCAGTTACTCCGCTCGTACAATATAATTAAAATATAATTTGTAAATGTATTGTAGCTAATAAATAAAATAAAAAAAATTTGTGTTTAAAACGGTTAAAATTTATTGTAAACGCTAGTACACCGGTGTCGCTATGGTCTATAAAGTAATTTTTCTATTGACATACAGAAGTTCCAATTTCTTACTGTTTATGTCTGATAGTCCACATAAACAGGATTGTTTAAACGAAGACAAATTAGCAGCAGAGGGCGCTGAAGTATATATTTAAGCTTTTTTTATATTTTAATATTATTGTTGTTTTTCGGCATTAAATATTTGTTTGTTGATTAATTAAGTTATTCGTGTTTTGATCGCCTGGAGGAATTTAGAGCTCCAGAAGTGTAATTTGATAAATTAAAATTATAATAAATAAAAATATTGTGGAGAAAAAAAATATATATTGTAAATAAAACACAGTGTGCAACAGGAATAAATAAACTCAAAAAAAGGAAAGTGTTGCTTGTTTTCTAGTCCTTATTTGGAACCATTTTTTTTTTGATAATTTTCAATTTGTTTGCCTGAAATCTGTGCCCAATTTGGTTTCGAAGAGTCACCACAACCCCCCACCCCTTTACATACAGTCCACGGAGTTAACATTTGGTCCTTCGAGCCGGATTTGGAATCTTGTTTTTATTTGTATCGATTCACTTTTAATAAGGTAAAGTTGTTTGTGCTTTATTTTTTATTTCTATTTGGTCTAGTATAACAGAACTTTACTTGTATATAATCTAACAGTGCATATATTTTCATAAAGTATTGGTGTTATAATTTCCATAGCACAGACATACTTTAGGAATTTATCGGAGATTAAGACCAAACGGGTTTTATTTCGCACTGTTAATCCAATTTGTCTTGGGTTATAAGGAAATAAAATTTTAATAAAAGGATCAAATTGGGATGTGAATGCCAGTTGAAAATCGAGTTCAACAACCCAATGTGATTTTTGTCCATACTTGTATTATGATTGGTAATAGTCCGTTGGATGAATAGCGAAGTCTATTACCATTAATAACGATCCTTTATATCAACTTTTATATTACAGAGATACTCATAACTAAGTGTAATTTTTTAATCATTCAATTTGAATTCAATCTTTTTAATTGTATATAAAGCTGAATTTTGTTAGTGGGTTTCCTTTGTTAACATTTTGATTTATTTACTTTACATTTTGAATGGGAATTTTTGGTTCCATTAAATCTAAATTAAATTTGTTTATTCAGTTTGATAAATTGAATAGTCGTTAGATTGTTATACTGAAAATTTTGGGACTGAATATATTAAAGTTTCGGATTGCTATAACAATAATTTGTTGATATTTTTGGAACGAAAGTGATTATCGGAAACTCGTCGGTTTAGCTCAATTTCGAATAGTGCGTGACATTGAGGATATATTTGTCAGCCTATTGGTGGACCTCCCTGCATTAATTTTGTTGTTAAACGTCGAGGTGGCCGCGTTGAAGAGTATCTTTATATAGCTTTCGCTGAGGTAGTAAACGATCGTAGTGCTACTCTATTTCGGGCGCAATCAATTATTTAGGTTATAGATCAATATTATTTGATAATTTCGTTGGGAACATTTATCGGTTGATATAAAGAAACGGAATTTTGGTGGTTGTGTAATCCCTTTTTAGTTTCTTAGAAAATATTTTATATTCGTTGATTAACTTGTAAATTTATTCAATTTTGGAATTTGAATTTAATAATGCCTAAGTCAAGAAAATTATTGGCTTTTGAAACATTTGCCCAAATGTTTCTAGATTTTGAAAAGGATTTTAATGCCACTCAGGAAGGTAATACGGCCTTCTCTATAGAAATTCAGAGGGAAGAATTTAAGTTGCTATGGACAAAGGTTAAGGACGCTTATGAAGCCTTTGCCACAGGAGATGAGGAGGACTTAGAAGGTGATCGAGAAGCAGCACGCGAACTTTTCGGCCATTGTCGTTTGGGATACATATCGGTAGCTGCCCTAATGAGTGAGCTCTCTCAGACTTTGGTCAATCGATGTGAGATGTCCTCGACCCAGTGCCAAAATGGTCAAAGTAGCAAGAATCACTTTCGGAACCACATACAGTTACCACCATGTACCATGGAGGTATTTCATGGTGACTACAAATCCTGGCCATCTTTCCGGGATATGTTCACGGCGGTGTATGTGAATGGCGCCACTATTTCACCTGTCGAGCAATTATTTTATTTGCGGCAGTTTACGCGAGGTGAGGCATTGGAAATTGTCAAAAAATCACCTTTAACGACCCATGGATTCCAGGAGGCCTGGAACAATCTTAGAGATAGGTTTGAGAACAAGAGAATACTGGTGAATTCTCAATTAAAGATTCTTTTTACACTGGAACCTATAAAATTAGAATCGGCTCATAAGATTAAGGGAATCCAAAGAGATATTAATAATTCGATATCAGCACTTCGGATGCATGATATTGATATTTCTAATTGGGATTCAATTTTTGTATATCTCTCGTCTCGTGTCTCGTGTGGAGGCAACTGGTTTGGTGTTGCCGAAGTTGACAGGAATGTTACCTAGTTCAACTGTTAACATATCGCGATCTGCAGCCTTATCGAGGATTACTTTGGCTGATCCCAAATTCGATAAAAGCGGTCACGTTGACATTCTTATTGGTGGTGACGTATACCCTGACATCTTATTGGAAGGTGTCAGGAAGAATATTTTGGGAAAACTAATGGCACAGGAAAGTATATTTGGCTGGATTGTAACCGGTTCTTTACGAGAGCTGAATTCAAAAGAGCTCTCAAATTATGTGTCAGATTACACGAAAATAGAGGTCGGCAGAGAATCTCAGAGAACTTTGAGGCCGAATAATCGAGGGCATAAATTGTTGCGAAATGGGTCCAAGCCCCTCTACACTGAGATAAATAGATCTTTTCGTACAATGGCCTACTGCCAATATTCATGGAAGTATGCTAAGGTTGGTGACACAGCAGCAATAAGAGAAGGTATAGGGCCTACCACTAAATGGTGTTTAGGTCGTATTCGAAATTTACGTTTGGGTAACAACGGTTATGTAAAGGCTGTGGATTTAGCAACTGACTGTGGAATAATTACAAGGCCGAATTGGGAATCTTATAATTCTTCCAATGAACTAAATATTTTAATAAACAACTTTAGCTTATAGCATTATGGTACAACGAGGAAATCCCACAGTGGTGAAGATGTCGAAGATTTTGAATTGTAAGGTTGCTTGAGCTACGATCATACCTGGTGGACGTGTGCGAATATGGGCCGCTGAAGTTAAACCTTCTATTTACCGGGCAATAGACCTAGTCCGTCTGTCCCTAGGAAAGTTAGATTAGAAAACTGAAGCATCGAAAAGGACCACCCGCCCACTAGCCAAGAAATATATCGGACCTCGTTCGTCCTGATAATCCAGCAGTGGACCTAGTTCGTTCAATGGTCGTGAGAGCGGAAGACCTAGTCCGTGTGAAGCTCTAGTTCCGATTTAGCCTCAAGAATTCGATACCTAATTTTAGACCATGATACTTATTCCTGAATATATCTTTCTACACTGGCTGGCGGATCAGAATTGGAATTGCAGCCATTCCAAAATTTGGTGAAATTTTTTACGGTGTTCACACTAATACAAAAGTTTTTCTTTTTTTTGATTTATATTCTCTAGAAATAGATTTGGAGTCGATTACTTTTTGGTTGCAGTACTGCAAGGGCGCCGGAATGTTTATGTCTGATAGTCCAAACTTCCCATCCTTGGCGACATAAACAGGATTGTTTAAACGAAGACAAATTAGCAACAGAGGGCGCTGAAGTATATATTTAAGCTTTTTTATATTTTAATATTGTTGTTGTTTTTCGGCATTAAATATCTGTTTGTTGATTAATTAAGTTATTCGTGTTTTGATCGCCTGGAGGAATTTAGAGCTCCAGAAGTGTAATTTGATAAACTAAAATTATAATAAATAAAAATATTGTGGAGAAAAAAAATATATATTGTAAATAAAACACAGTGTGCAACAGGAATAAATAAACTCAAAAAAAGGAAAGTGTTGCTTGTTTTCTAGTCGTTATTTGGAACCATTTTTTTTTGATAATTTTAAATTTGTTTGCCAGAAATCTGGGCCCAATTTGGTTTCGAAGAGTCACCACAACCCCCCACCCTTTTACATACAGTCCACGGAGTTAACACTTCCTATTACCATTATTTACTTAGTTTTCGTAATGTAGATTATGCTTTAGAGAAGATATGATGTTATTAAACTGAGTGAAAATGAATGTAATGGAGCAGTTCTCAGAAAATAAACGTGTCAAATGGGGTGAACAACCATCGTACGTCACTAAAAATTTTAAATTTCATTACTTATTGCAGCAAAAACTTCATTTTATTAAAAGTCATTACTTTTCTCTTAATTTAAATTAAAAAAAAGAAAATTATATAAATCCTATCCTTTAACTACCATAGGGACATACATATATGTCGCACACAAAAACAGACAACCTACAATTGGTTTTGGTAATTTGGTTTAAAAATATTTCTTTTTGATATAATATGAATTATCCCATAATCGACATTATGATCACTTTGTATCTCATAACCTTATGGTCGTTAAAGAATTAAAGTGGCTTACTATACGTCAATTGCAGCATGCCAACCTCTAGCTATTTTAGGCCTTAGATTTTCTGTAAACCTATAAATGATATTTGTAGTGATATTAGTAATTTGTATCTCACGGCTTGTTTGTATAGATATCGATATTTTATAATTCGTTTTTCATTTTGTTTTTATACAAAGCTTTATTATTAATATTTTAAATTATATAAACTTAAAGCGCTTTTTCTGTTCTCAAAGCTAGCTAACTCAAGCTTTTTGAGTTTGTCTAACAATATGTACGTTTCTGTCTTCGAAGTTAACTAAACCACAGCTGCTTGACTTTAATTACAAAATGACAAGAAAATTATTTTACGCTGAAGTCACTATTTTTATGAATTTCTTGTATAGCAAATAAGGAAGGTTTTTAATGATAATTCTGCTGAGAAGAAGTCACCGAAGAAATATGTTTCGTTTTTCAGTTTGTTGGAGATGTCTGAGCACATCAACCTACCTGTCATCAACAATTTTTTAACTGCGTTGAAACTTTTTTTCCGATAAGAAAAGCTGTAATAATTTTAAAATAGCTACACGGTATGAAACAAAATAAAATATAATTTAATAAAATTAAAATAAAATCGATTAAAATAAAATTGATTTTTGATGCAAAAGTTAATGGATATCTTAGAAACATATTTATTTTGCTGATCATCAAATTCTGATCGACGAACTTCTTTCTTCGGGTGAATTCGGTAAATAATTTCTTATGTAACTAAATATTTTCTTTAACATAAAAAATTTTTACTACCAAACTAAAGAGGTTATTTGGTCGCTTGTAGCAGATCCTGATTTGATTAATTAGACGTCTGTCGATGCTTACAAACATATGTTAGATTTAATGATGAGAAACTTTGCTGATTGAATCCTATTCTTTCTCGAGATGTGGCCTTGTCGTTATTCCCAATGATGTCTGTGGTTGATGTTATCTTCTGTGGGGACTGGGATAAGGAAGTTTTCCGGATGCATCTTTTTTTAAAGAAATTAAATCGTTTTAATTTTAAAATTCGAAAACAATGGTGAAATTTTTTCTGCAATTTCTCCGGGTATAAATTTGGATTCTCCTTATTTTTTTCAAAACACTGTAGCTAGCCGTACACAACGACATAATTAAATATAAATGTTCATATCCCCAAAATGCTTCATTTGTCAGGCCACTTTTACACACCACTGTGTTTTGTTTTAAATTTTATTTGAAGGACACACGTATACAAGCTTTTTCATTACAAAGTGATTAACAATGAAAATTTGACATTTTCATTATAAATATCAGTCAGATGAAGTTGATTCCCGAGGTTATCAGCAGATGTTCAAGGTACTTTTAAAAATGCAAGTGATGGGTGGGGGGTACGGTTGAAATATTAATCGATTTTAATTAAAATCATTGCGATAAAAATGCAAATATACGGTAATTTTGATTGATATTGTTACGAAAATGGAAATGATATTTTGCTTTTACATCGTTTAACATTAAAAACAGAACGAAAACAGAAACCAATGAACTTGTTCATATGATAAACAAAAAAAAATATATCAACAAACACCAGTATAAAAAATGATAAACAAGTAAACAGAAATGCAACAACAAACATTACAAGAATAAATGTAAACAAAATACACAAACAACAATGAAAAAGCGATGTTTACATTCATAGAGATCTCGAGGAGGCAAATAACTAACATTCGACTTCAAAACCATTCGTCAGACTTTTTATGTTGCCATATAAAAGGCAAGACAAAGCAGACAACGAGTCAGTAAAAGTTCAGTCAGTCTTGGGTGAAGACGCTGATGTATTAAGAGAATAGTCGTTATGTTTGATTAAGAAGTCGTCGTAGTCTAGTAGAAACGAAATACAAAAAAAGTATTTCTTAAGCGACTTCCTCTCAGCAGATTTCTGGCATAAACTCTGATAGTCAATAAAACTGCCATGAAAAGTTTCTAAAAAATCTGTCGTTCGGAGTCGACTTTAAACTGTAGGTCCCGCTATTCATGCGTTAGATTAATCCACACAACATGAGTGGTGTGAAAAGCTAGGTCGTAATCCTGACTGAAGGGTTGTAATGGCCCATTATGTATGTATGTATGCTTCAATTCCCTTTGGCAGATTATTTCATGCACATCGTACTCGTATTATGTTTAATAAGTTCTAACACTACTGAAGAGTAATAGTATTTCATTCTTCCTGAATAATATCCCGGTATGCATTTTGTTATTAGATTATCTGGCTGAAACGGCTCGTTTTATGATTTTCTATAGATTTAAATCGAAACTTTGAGCCCAAGGGTGCCCTCGTAGTCTAGTGGGCCCACGACCCTCACACTTATAGTGTACAACGCAGCAGACACAGCAATTTCGCAAAAATAGTTTGCTTGTTGTCGCGTTATCTTTAAAATAATCTAATACTAACACTATGCGACAAAACAAAATAATTAAATACATCCAGCTAATGACAGTGTAAGTTGTAAGTTTTGTAACTAGAATTCAAAAATATTTTTTTATATTTCTGGAACCCTACAAACTTGTTTTATTTAACAAAAATAGTTTTTTTTTTACTTTACGCACAAATTTATTAGTAACGAAAACATTTCTGAACCGATGTCCAAAATTTAAACCTTATTAGAAAGGAGAGGGATCGCCCTCTCGGATCGGATTTACATATATGTATTATTTGACTTAATATGCTATTGGGTTTGATGTGGTAAACTTGACAAATGCGAATTTATTTCATAATTTTTCAACTTTGTCAGTTCATAGTAGCAAACTGTATTTAAAAAATATGAACAGTTGATAACATTCTGAACGTGCATTATCATGTGAAGAGGTTGACACTTCGTTTGATAAGTCAAAATTACCGTAGTTATTGTATAAAGACTGTCAGCAGTCGAGATATATTTTCAAAAATTATCAGAATTTTTGATGGATCTTGATTGTTTATCGGAAACTGTGTCAATTTTTGAGCGACCATCTGTTCATCTCACGCCTAAACGGTAGGTCCGCAACTTATAAATAAAATTACCACAAACAACATAAGTGGTGTGAGGAGCTAGGTCGTAATCCTGGCTGATCAATTATGTCTGTATGTCATATACATCTTTATAATACATATAGCACTTCTACTTCAAAAATATTTATGATTTTTCTGTTCTGGTTACTTTAATTTTGGGAAATTTATTCTTATTTAAATTGTAAATCAAGTGATTCGTGCATTTAAAAACAATGGCCAATAAAGTTAATTGCTAAGAAATTTTTTATTTTGTTCAGATATGCACTTTTATTGAGTCAATATTCGGGTTAATTGAGTATAATATTTTAAGTGTTCAGGCATAATAATATACGCAGTTCAGCTGCTAATTCAATATTCATTTGACAGCTAAAACAAAACAGCTGGTTGTTTCAACAATATTGTTTTTTTTGTCGCTGTTGACATTTGAGTTCTCAAATATTCTTGCTCGTGAGAGATCGAATAGCATCTTGGCTATCAGAAAAGATTGCGACACCCTTCATAAGTATCTATTGAGCGGCTACTGTGATCCGGTAGTTGGAGGGAATCCCAGCCTATTATCGAATCTGGAGCCCTCAGTGTGGTATTAAACAGTATTTTTCAGTATTAAGAGGACGTGAATTAATTACTATTTTTTCTATGGTTTTACAAATTCTGTTTTAAATATCAGAACAATCTTCTGTTGAACTCTTTAATGGCGATCTTTAAATTATTTTTTTTCTTAAATACTTTTAAATTTTAAATTCAGTTTAATTACAACATAGGAAATGCTATGCTGAAAAGGTTGTAAGTGGAGTGAGCACAATATATTTGAAATTTTTGCCAACATTTCTTGTAGAATCAAATAATCCCAATTGTAAAGGGTGTTTTTTATAGAGGTATAGAACTTTTAGTTTCAATAAAACAACGATGGATTATTCGATTGACATGAATTTTATTTATCCGAAAGATAATCTTGTGGCATTACATTTTAAATATGATTTCTGGCATATGACCGCCACGGCTGGCGCGGATGTAGTCCAATCTGGACGTCCAATTTTCGATGACTTTTTCCAACATTTGTGGCCGTATATCGGCAATAATACGGCGAATGTTGTCTTCCAAATGGTCAAGCGTTTGTGACTTTACCGCATAGACCAATGACTTTACATAGCCCCACAGAAAGTAGTCTAGCGGTGTTAAATCACAGAATCTTGGAGGCCAATTCACAGGTCCAAAACGTGAAATTAGGTGGTCACCAAACGTGTCTTTCAATAAATCTATTGTGGCACGAGCTGTGTGACATGTTGCGCCGTCTTGTTGAAACCACATCTCCTGGACATCATGGTTATTCAATTCAGGAATGAAAAAGTTAGTAATCATGGCTCTATACCGATCACCAATGACTGTAACGTTCTGGCCACCATCGTTTTTGAAAAAGTACGGACCAATGATTCCACCAGCCCATAAAGCGCACCAAACAGTCAGTTTTTCTGGATGTAACGGTGTTTCCACATACACTTGAGGATTACCTTCACTCCAAATGCGGCAGTTTTGTTTGTTGACGTAGCCATTCAACCAGAAGTGCGCTTCATCGCTAAACAAAATTCGCTTATGAAAATCGGGAACAACGGTAATCTCGTTTTGGGCACATTCGACGAATCTACGCCTTACTTGATGATCGTTTGGCTTCAAATCTTGTACGAGTTGGATTTTGTAAGCACGCAAACCAAGATCCTTCGCAAAATCTTCCATAAAGTGGATGGACACTGATCCAATTCCTGTGCTCGATGGCGGATGGACTCATTCGGGTCTTCCTCAATGCTACGCTCTACAGCAGCAATAGCTTCTTCTGTACGCACCGTACAGCATCTCTGGGGATGCGAGTTATCAATAAGAGTAAACGTGGTGCGAAAACGTTCCATGGTTAATCGAATTAACTGCTCTGATGGACGATTTTGTCGACGATAAAATGGACGTAGTGCGCGATACGTTTTCCGCACAGAACCATTATTTTCGAAATAAAATTGAACTATTTGCAAGTGTTGTTCAGGCGTGAGGCTATTCACGATGAATTGCGAAACCAAACTGAGAATAAATCACTTGACAGCTGTTAAATCGGTCGCCATCTTGAAAACTAATGCCAACTTAAAGTTCTATACCTCTATAAAAAACACCCGTTTTTATAACAAATCAACAAATGACACAAATTTATTTAAGAATATAATGTGTCTCCTATTATTTATAAAAAATATTTAATAATCTAATAAATAAATGAATTTATAGCAGACAACAGCATGACGTATCATTATTATTAATTACATTAAAAATCAATCAATTAATATTAATCATACGCTTGGGTGGTTAAAAAATGAGTATGAATATCGCATAGTAACCAACAATATGTGTATGCAGAGTAACGTTTATATTTTCGTTATCACACTAATAAATGGACTGCATAATAAATTATTTACTTTAAATAAAAAAATTCCCATAAAAAAGTTGACTGATTATATTGATTTCCTATCAATATTTCCACTCATTTAAATTTAAAATTTAAATATGTTTACACTCCCCGGCAGCTGAAATACTGTCTGCGTATGTTGTAAAGTCAAATTCAGGTTAAAGAAAATAACTTCAAGTATGTAGTAAAGCAAAAGGGCGAGCATAGTTTAATGACAATATTTAACAATTTTTTAAAAACCGATTAAACAAACACCATAGAAAATTCAGACCGTTCAAAATAATTATAACGATATTATAAATTATATTTCCTGGCATTTAGCAAATTCTCGCCTTTAATTAAAATCATGATTGTGGGACAATTGTTTCTTTATTATTTTTGGCTACGCAAATGAATTTTCGAATTAGTAAGCAAAATAATTGAGAATTCACAAAAACTATGATCCAATATCAGTATCAACGAGAGTAGTTTATACATTTTGAACCAATTACTGCACTGCTCGTGTGTAAACTGACTAAGAAATTCTCTGAAGTCGTTGTGTACTGTTTTCCCATTGAATTAAATAATTTTGTGCAACATATTTGATCAATGATTGCAAGTGTATAATTTGGCATTTTACATCAATGTTGTGTTAATCATTACAAAAGTAATAAAAGTAATGCAATTATGCACTCAAATCTTTAAAGCAGTGATGCTCAAAATTCAAATTTCCTATCACATGTGATAGGCAAAGAAAATTCTGCTGACGCTGCGTTGATACACGTACACTATAAGCTTACTTGTGTGGTTTCTTATAATGATCGTGTGTTTGTTGCTTTGTTTGTTGTTTTGTGTTGAACTCAGAGAACAAAATCAATTCAGTTGATGTTTAGCACTTGATGAGGCAAGACCTCGCTACGCAACTTTTCTGAATGATTTTTTGTTTTTTGCAAATACACGCAGCAAAATTTTTGATGGAAATTGGGAATATGATTTCTTTTTTATAGAAAATATGGATGGTAATGCACAATGTATTGTGTGTTATCGCTATTTATGTCGCAAATCTTTTTTTTTATATAAAAAGACATTACGAGGCTAGCCATGGATTTTTCGACAACATTAAAGGGAATAATAGGACTTTAAAATTATTGCAATTAAATGCAGATTTTTTTAAATTCATGGTTGACGAAACGGACGAACCAAATTACAATAATTTACCATATAAGAACGATAAATTGTCGTTGCCTTTTAAGAAGGCATCATATATACATAGTTGCTTTGGCTTTAGCAAAGCAGTGCCGTCCATTCGATGACGGAAATTTCTTTTTGAATTTGACGACAGACGTATTGATACATACATACATCAATATATTCATCAATACATACATCAATATATTCATCAATGCATCAATATATTCATCAATACATACATACATACATCAATATATTCATCAATACATACATACACACACATACACCAATATATTCATCAATACATACATACATGCATACATACATACATACATACACCAGTTCATTATGTGCATGCGCGCCACACAATAAACCAATTTTTTTATTTTTTTTTATTTTCCCAGTGTACGATTCTCAAAAATTAAGTTGAATTTTGTTCTCCGCTGCTTTACCAACACAACCAAAACTATGATAGTATGTGTTTGAGCACCACTGCTTTAAAGAGAAATAAAATTTTCTTAACTTTTTATTTTATTATCTTCAAAACTATCGTAAACTTCTGTATGCAAGTTTTTGATTTTATGACATAAATTCGAAGACAATAAAACATTTATGATCCTCAGTTTCATTGAACGAAAAGCAAATGAAAATCTTATTCAATCATTATTGCAAGTTTTCGTAGTAAAAAATACTAAAAAAAATCGAAAAGTTATGCCTTTTTTATGATATTTTGTGAATGAATCCAAAAAACAATTTCCTCATAAACATAGTCCGACCATGAGTAATTCAAAATTAAATTTCAGTAAATTTTGGAAAACAATGTT
Organism: Sarcophaga subvicina; assembly: GCA_936449025.2. Taxonomy (NCBI): domain Eukaryota; kingdom Metazoa; phylum Arthropoda; class Insecta; order Diptera; family Sarcophagidae; genus Sarcophaga; species Sarcophaga subvicina. The sequence goes on along the minus strand of OW388080.2, from coordinate 74,448,563 downwards.
TTATGTACCAATCATTAAAAAATTATTATTATAATCATAATTATTATGAAGAATTTAGAAAATATAGTCGAAACCTGAGCTAAAGTAGACATAGGAGTATAATTTCAACTATTCTACCTATTTTGATTTCGTATATTATATTATATTATATTATATTATATTATATTATATTATATTATATTATATTATATTATTGTTATGAAATGCTGTTATCGTTTAACATTAAAATGGTAAACAAAAACTACCAAAACAATGGACTTGTTTGTATGATCAACGAATAAACAAAAATATAGGAACAACATCAGTATAGAAAAAAGGAGATAAACAAGAAACAAGAAGCAACAACACGGCAAGGACAAACGTAAACAAAATACACAAACAACAATAACATAAACAACATGTTTAGATTTATAGAGATTTCGCGAAGTTCATTCTCCTTCAAGAGAATCCATCAGACTGTTTACCCTGCGATATAAATGGGAAGACAAAGCAGGCACGGGATCAGAAATAATTCAGTCAGTGTGTGTGTGTGAAGATGCGTTGCGTGTGAAGAGAATTAGATTAGATTAGATGATTTTAAGATCTCCGTTGTAAAGATCTAACGAACAATTGTTAGTGTGTACGCGGTGTAAAGAAGAATAACAAATAAAGCAGCTTTGCTGCTGCTGTTTTTATTATAATTAATGTGCATGCAGCTTACCTTAGGGTGCAAATGGTATTTCGTCTAAACATAAAATCATACTACTTTTAAATGGCTGCAAGGGTCATTTCTTGGGCCATTTCAAGTTTAAATTCCTGATACCCCAGAATCAGTGGTGTTGTGCTAATTTTTTTTACCGGAACGCGTTCCGGACTTCGGTTCACGGTTCTGAAAAACAAGCCGGTTCGTTCCGGTTTTTGTTCCGGTTCGGGTTCGGTTCAAACCCTTGTTTATAAAAATAGATATAAAAATTCGTCAAAAATTAGAAAAAAAAATTCCTTTTAATTTTTTTTTTTTCAAAACGTCACACAATTCTCGTTATGAGAAATCATCCTTAGTTCCGGAACGCGTTCCTGTCCAAAAAGGAAGTACCGGAACGACGTTCCGGAGCTTTCCGGCTCGAGAACACCACTACCCAGAATTCTCTATTAATTCGAACATTTGTTGAAAAAAATAATAATCTTATGAACTATTTAAAACGTTATATCTTCCAATAGGGACTTCAGTTGTTATCTTTTCAGTGTGTTTTGCCAAAACACTGTGGACAATCATAGGCAACGGCGTCTATTTTTTAGTAATTAATCCTAATTCTCATCAAGAAATTATCTTCAGTGATGAAGTCAAATTCGGAATGAATGGAAAACAATATTGTCGAATTTGAGAATATACCAATCCACATAGATTACAACTTTTAAACCAACTGCAAATATTAAAGTCGATGGTTACTAAGTTCTGAACTTCAATAAATTGTGGTATCAACAGAAAGGCGCTATGTGCCATAGAAAGATAATCTCACGTTGGGGTAATGTGAACTGTTGTATTTCGTATACAATAGCAACGTCCAATCATTATAATGAAAGACTGCAAAGCTTTACTTTTGAAGCAGAATATTAGACATCACATACAAAAACTCTGAAGTTTCTAAATTAATAAGAATTTTTAATAACTTTGTTTTCTCCTGTGTGAATATTAAAGGCAGACCTGATTACGTATTTATTATTGTGTTTATGGCACATTTTGTTAATTGATAGGGTGATTGTAATAAATTTTTTCCTTTAAATATTCTTATTTATTCTGTATCGCTTGAAATACTTGAGTGTATTGTGTGTGCGTGTGAGTGTATTGTAATTTTTCCCTTTCGTAAATATGCCTCATAAATTGTTCATGTAAGCACGTAATTTTTAAGTTAATAAGATAATTTCATATAAAAGTTTTTGATTGGCAGATTACTAATTTATTCGATTAATCATTTGCTCACTTTCCTGATTATTAAAAACAATTTTTTTCTACATGAGTACATTGAGTTCCCAGAATAAGTATACACTTCATTTATTTGCTCCACTGTTCCTAATCTTCATCATAATGAGATGAATTATATTTATTTAACAGTTAATTAAATTTTATGCTATGAATACAATAAACGCAACGCAGCAAGCACAACAATGGTGCATTTGTAGCCTAAGGTATTCTGCATTCGTATTAATTATAATGAAGACAGGAGTGGCGCTTATTTATTCGTTATCAATGGTGCCACTAAAATGTTTTTTCACATTATATTTCATACATAGCGATTTTAAAACCTCTTTTGCTTGTATGATAGCATTAATCCTCGCAATGCCAGCACAAATTTTCTCACTGTAAGCCTAATATCACCGCTGAGAGTAAAAAAAGAAATTAGCCTAAAAGCAAAGCAACAGCATCGTTGCTTATTGTCGCGCTGGCTTTAAAATAATCACTTCTATACACACGCATTCCAATCCATTTTTTGAAAGATTGCTTTTATTACGTTTAAAGCATTAGCGTTTGAAACTTTATTTATTTATTAATTACAATACAATTACAAATTATATTCTAATTATATACAAGCTGAGTAACTTTGACCATACGCTCGGTGTAGTGTCACAGACCAGAGTCTCTGGTGGGAATCGAAACCACGACGCTCACGCTAATAGTCTAGCCTACTACCCACTAGGCTACCAGGGCACCCAAGAAAATATATTTATGGAAATACAATATTTTTAATTGAGGATTTTTGTGATTGAAGTGTAGAATAAACCTTGGTGACGTTAATTCGTGAGGGACTTTTAAAGCTACCCTATTTCCTTTCTTTTTTTAAACTTCTAGAAAATCAGAATCGTTTCTTTTGGGTAGTTGAAATCCTTTACTTCTTTGATTCCGGGCATATTGGTGTCATTTGGTAATTTGTAATTAATTTATCATTCGTTTCTTTCAATTCATTTTAAGTTTGGTAAACTGCAATATACGTATATATCAATAAATATACATAACAAAATAAAAAAAAAATAAAAATAAAAATACAAAAAGTATTTCTTCGGCGACTTCCTCTCAGCAGATTTCGGGCCAAAACTCTGAGAGTAAATAAAATTGCCATGAAAAGTTTCTCAAAAATCTGTCGTTCGGAGTCGACTTTAAACTGTAGGTCCCGCCATAAAACAAAAATTAATAAAAATAAACTAGGTCGTAATCCTGACTGAAGGGTTGTAATGACCAATTATGTTATGTATGTAAACTGCAATATTAAATAGTAAGTCCTTTACATTTTCAACTGGATTATAGAATATCTGTAAACTAGGATACATTTTCTGGTTATCATTTTCTCGAAGCGCTGAAAAATGATTCGTATTTTGCCATGACTCTCATTTACTTAGTATCTTTGGTATTGTTTCAGTTGACTCAGGAATTGAAATATAAAATGGATTATTAGTGATTATTTATTTATTTATTTATTTATTTAAGTCTATGGAATATCCTTACAGACTATTACATTTTATATTTCAATTCATTAAATTTTACATTTATATTTCAATTCATTTTATATTTCAATTCATTTCATATAACAATTCAGAATTATTATTATTATGATTTCAATTCAAAAAATAAGTTAAAAAAGAGACATCATTGAAAATATTAATTAAATGTGTTTAATTGTAAAATTATATCCTTTTTAATGGATTCCATACTTTTATTAAAATCTATATGATGATACAGACTATTAAAATCATTACAGATTCTACGAAATGGATCGAAGTTCGCGTAGTTAACTGTGTAATATTTTATATTTAAGAAATTATGGTATCTGGTCGGACGAACAGGTACTTTTATGGAAAGTTTTTCTAGAAGAAATTGCGAGTTGATAACACCATTAAACAGCTTCAGAAGAAAGATAGCATTTAGCATTTTACGACGGCTTTTTAAAGTTGGTAATTTAATGAATGCTAGGCGTTTTTCATAAGGTGGTAACCTTTCATTAGGATCCCATCCATTCCCTAAACCGCGAAGACAAAATAATAAGAACTGTTTTTGAACTGATTCAATTTTATCAGAGTGTACAGCGTGTTGAGGGTCCCATATTACAGATCCATATTCAAGAATTGGGCGAACCAGTGTGGTAAACAATTGCTTAGTAACATAAGGATCAGAAAACTCTTTAGCCCATCGTTTGATAAATCCCAGGGTACATGTAGCTTTGCTAACAGTTGATGTAATATGATTTCTGAAGTCCAATTTACAATCGAAAACTATCCCTAAATCGTTAAAGGTATTAACTAGTTCAAGAGCGGCACCATTCATTGTGTAAAATCCATTGGTTGGTAATGATCGAGTGAAGCACATATATTTACATTTTTTAACATTCAGCTCCATTAAATTAATACTACACCAAGAGGTTAAGTAGGTAATATCCTCTTGTAAAAGTACTTGGTCTTCAATGTTATTAAATGATAAAAATATTTTAACATCGTCTGCATACATTAATGTGTTTGAATTTTTGATAACAGAAGGGAGATCATTTATAAAAAGAGTAAATAGGAGCGGCCCAAGATGACTGCCCTGTGGTACGCCTGACAGTACATCAATAAAGTTAGATTGCGTATTCCTGAATTTAACGCACTGTTTTCTGTCTACTAAATACGAATTAATCCAATTCAATAAAGATGAACTAAAACCAAGTTGATTAAGCTTATGAACGAGTAAGTTATGATTTACTTTATCAAATGCCTTACTGAAATCGATATAAATGACGTCAGTTTGTTTGCCTACAATAAATCCATCATTTACCAAAGTTGTAAATTCAAGAAGATTTGTGATTGTTGATCGAGACTTACAGAATCCATGCTGGGAAGGAGATAAAATAGACGATGCTTGAAATGACAGTGTATCACATAGGAGTTTTTCAAACAATTTCGGTATAATATTGAGTTTAGCAATTCCTCTATAATTTGAAATATCAGCTTTAGATCCTGATTTAAACAGTGGAATGATAAATGATTGTTTTCAAAAGGAGGGAAAATAGCCCAATTTAAGCGATTTATTGAATAAGTAGGTTAATGGAGTACTCAATAATTGAAAATGGTGTTTTAAAATACTGATAGGAACCCCATCCGGACCAACTACATGCGAAGATTTCAATTGTTGTATATACTTGGAAACAGTACGTTGATCAATAAAAGATATATCAAAGGCCTTTGCTTCAGGAATATAATTTTGATTATTGGCGTTAAATGTAGATGATGAGTAGGTAGAAGCAAAAAATTGCGCAAACAAGTCACTTATAACCTTATTATCTGAGGATTCATGACTACCAAGCTTCATAACAGAAGGATAAATGAAGGATGATGCTAAGCTAAAATAAAATTTTAAAAGTTTTTGATAAAATAAAATTAAAACATTTAAGAAGGGAGAATTCGATCCAACAACAGTCCGAAAATTTTTTAAAAAACACACGTTTTTGAGTAAAAATTTGCATTTTATTTGCCATCACTGTCTATTACTTTCAATAATGATTTCATGGTTGAAGATAAATATTGTTACGTTTTTACCATTTCAAAAACGTTTAAAATATGAGTTCGTTGATTGCAAACAAAATACTTCACAACTTGACGAATACTAAAATAATTGCTTGTTAGCCTTTCTTCTTTGCTTACAACGCAGATCTTTTCAATGGCGATCTTCAAACCACTACTGTTCTCTCACATGCAACGCGTCTTCACACAAGAATGACTGAATTCTTACTACTCGCTGACTACTTTGTCTTGCCTTTTTATATGCGCAGGTAATCAGTCTGATAAAGGATCTTGAACTCGAATGTTCGGGGTTTCGCCTTCTCGAGAACTCTATTGCGACTTCATTGTTGTTTGTGTATTTTGTTCACATTGCTTATTGTTGCGTTCTCGCTTACTTCTCTATCCGCTTTTCTTTCATACTGATGTTGTTGGTTTACTTGTAACAAGTTCGTTGTATTTGTTTGTGTAGCCTTTGCTCATTTTAATGTTAAACGATGTACACCGTTTCCATTTTCGTAACAATATCTTTCCACTGTGCCATTTATTCAGAATTGGAAACATTGGAGGCTAAAGTCTAATTTTTTATATACGAACTACACGCGTTCTACGGAGAACTAACGTCTATAATTGTGCCTTGAGTTTGTTATGTGTATGTATTTGAATTTTTTCGTAGGTAGGGCCCTAAGCTGGGCTTGCAGAATATACAGCATCTTTTGTATATATACAGTGACAATGAAAATAACTAAACAATATTTCTTTTTCTATCGAGATTAATGATGGAACTTGCCGTAGTATTTATCAAGTTAATCTTGATTTACGAAGAATAGTTTTTCCGCAAAAATTAATGATAATTAAGGATAAGCAATTAACTTCTCTTCCTATTTATTTTCACAAACCAAGCGGCAGTGCAATCTAAATGATGTATGTTAATTATTATCATTTGCATTAGGATGTGCGAAATTCACGAAGTTCTTGAACTAGTTTATCTATAACGGCGAGATGGGCTATTGACCCCCAAAAGATAGGGTGAATCAATTTAACACTTTTTGTCCTCCTTGCCTTCTATTTAAAAGGGTAAATGCCGTCTTCAGTACCTTACACTAATGGCATGGAAAATCGATTGGAAAATACAAAAAAATAACTTTTCTAAACAAAAACTTTCAGCAAATAATAGTTTTCACATTTTGTTTATTCAACGAAATTAAGATTTCTTTTCTAAAAAAAAAAATACGTTAAAAAACAGATTGTTTTGTATTCCTTTAAGTCCCCTAATTATTTAAAATAGATTTTGTTTTTTTTTTATTATTTCTACTCCTATTGAATTTCCATTTTTCTTTATTATTTATTACCTTTCCTTTTCACAGAGTAGAACAATTTGTTTGCTACTGGCAACTACAATTACCAGCTGTATTCTATATTATTCCGTAGATGTTGTTAATCTTGCTAATAAAGAAGATAAAAAATATGAAATTCTCATGATACGTGATTATACTAAGAATCAATAATAAATATTAATAACACGGTGCGACAGTGAAAATACACCCGCGGAACTACATAGTCTAAGATATTCATTAGGTTGAGTAGAACTCAAAAATATTTTCATATTTCTCGAACCCTCCAAACTTGTTTTATTTGACAAAAACAAAATTTATTTGAAATATGTTTGAACCTATTTTAAAAATCCAAAGTTTTTTTTAGAAAGGGAAGAGATTAGTCTTTAAAACGGAAATTATGTATTTCTGTTCAAACTTATATGTTATGAGTTTTGATAGGGTAAACTTGAAAAATATTATTTTTTTCTTATTTATTCAAGTTTAGCTATTCTTAATTGCAAAATTTAATTAAAAAATGTAAAATAAGTGATGACATTCTGAAAGTGATTGACTCTTCGTTTGATCAAATCGAACAAAAATTACCGTAGTTATAACTTAAATAGTATAACAGTCCTCTTATATTTTTTATACATGTCATCTTATCAAATGAACTTCCAGTTCAAAAATTTTAAAAAGTTTTGATGGATCTTGATTGTTTATGGCAAATGTGTCAATTTCACGTTTGTACGACTACCAGAAGTCGGCTAATGTTTGTGTTTTTTGCAAATATTATTATTTCGACTGTTAAACTCTTTAAATAATAACTACGGTAATTTTTGTCCTATTCGATCAAACGAAGTATTATTCTCTTCGCAAAATAATGCACTTTCAGAATGTTATCACTTTTTCATATTTTTTAATTAAAGTTTGCTACTATAAATGGACAAACTTGAAAAAAATTTATTCCAAAAAAAACGGTTTTTGTCAAATAAAAAAAGTTTGGAGGGTTCAAGGAATATAAAAAAACAAAATATTTTTGAGTTCTATTCAACAAAACTCACAAACTGCACTATGTCATTAGCTGGGTGTATTTCATTTTTTTTTTTTATTTTGCCGCGTAGTGTTATTTGACCCAAAATTATTCACTCGCATAATACTCATATTTAATATGTTCATATTTAAAATTCATAACAACAAGTATGTGACGTATGAGTGATATTTAATTCCATTACTTTGCTATCGACAAAATCAAATATTTTTTATTTTATTGCATACTTTCCAGTGTAATTTTTTAAGTATGAATATGTCATATGGTGCGTATAAGTAATATATTTTAAATTCAATTCAATAGAAAGTTAATTTGGAATTAAAAATTTACGAGCTAATGTGGCAATTCTACTGCGTTTATGTTTTGCAGAATAACTTACTTATTTGAATGACCAATTAAAATAAAAAAAAGTATTTTGAGTTCTACTCAACTAACTGAACAACTTAGACTAGGTAGAGTATTTAATTTTTTTGTATTTTGTCGCATAGTGTAATTTGTTTTGAAAACGAATTTAAGTTTACATAAAAATACTTTAATTATATGATATTTAAGGAATCGTATGATTTATCATTGCAGACTAAATAATTATAATAAATCGGATTTTTTTTTCTAATTTATTGGTCTCCAGTTTAAGACCCTTGGCAGAATTATACCATATCAAAATGAAGGTGTTCCCGGAAGTCACTTACATTGTGTCCTACATGCCATCCAACTGAAGAATTTTTAAATGATACTGTTACTAAAATGGAAATGGTGTTACATCGTTTAACATTAGAATAATAAACAAAGCTACAAAAATAAAAACAATGGACTTGTAACATGATCAACAAATAAACAAAAATATAGCAACAACATCAATATAAAAAAGGATAATCAAGTAAACAAACAGGCAACAACAAGCATTACCCGTTCCCACGACAATCGTATCTTCACTCCTGAACGACCCGATTTATTATCGGCCAAGGATTGTCAACCTAGCAAAAGCTGTATCAACCTGAAGTTTTTTCCCAAGGGAGATACTTCCGGAGACAACAGCAGAACTATTACAACAACAACAAGCATTACCAGAATAAATGTAAACAAAATACACAAACAACAATTTAACAACGATGTTTACATTTACAGAGATTTCAAAAAGGCGTAGTCATTCTCCTTGAAGAGTATCCATCAGACTGTTTACCCTGCGATATAAAAGGCAAGACAAAGCAGGCAAAGCATTCAGTAAAATTCAGTCTTGTGTGAAGACGCATTGCGTGTAAAGAGAATAATTGTGGTTTGAAGATCTCCGTTATAAAGATCGGTAAAAACAATTGTTATTGTTTACGCAAACGCGTGTAAAGCAGAATAAGAAACAAAGCAATTCTTGTTGTTTACAAACGTTGTGAACAGTGGCACACGGAATTGTGTGAACAATAAGCAAATTAGTTAGAACTGAACATAAAATTTATTTTTATTTTTATTGCAATCTACGAGCACATATTTCAAACGTTTTTAAAAGGTAAAAACGTAACAATTCCATAACGCTTAGAGTTCAGTCACATATTTTCATCATCTGATTATTACTTCGAAATATTTTATAAACGATAAATTGCTTCAAAATAGAGCAATCTAACACTGCGATCGGTATGCAATTACAAAACTGCTTTGAATAAACGAAGGCAATTGCATCGCCTTGATCTAGCTGGAAGTGTGTTGGCTTATTAGACGCGAGCAAGTGTTTCAACTCCTAGCTCAGAAATCTCCAACAAACAGAGTTATGAAACAAATATTTCTAACGGTGAGTTCCTCTCAGCTGTCTTCTGACAAAAACTCTGAGAGTAAATAAAGTTGTCACGGAAATCTGACAGAATCATGGTAGGTTCGGCCAAGATTAACCTGAATAATCTTGTGTAATCCCCCTTTTAAGCTTCTATTTTTCTTCCTATTTCTCATTCATATCCTTTTCATATCATATGACATATAGGCTTATAGGCATGATCCTGTTTGGATCATATAATACACTCAAGTTTCATTGCCATTTACTGACTCTGCAGCGTACGCTACCTGTAATTATCGGTACTGTTAATGGTGAGACGCTCAAAAGTTTAACATAATATCAGAAGCCGTCTTAATAAACCAAAAACTAAATACATAATATTCTTAAGATATTCTCGTATATACCAAAAGTACACTCTGTTGATATAAAGAGCCTCAAAGAGAGAATTTATTCTTTAAATAGAACACTCTGTAGGTATTTTTAATTTCATTTATTTAATTTATTTTTGTACAACAACTTTTTAATTTTGAAAAATTACACTACCATGACGCTTTCATGTTGAAATATACACTTTTTGAAGAATTGTTGAAGTCGTTTTCACCTTCTGTGGATAACGAAACTTTTTCTGTATTGGTGGGAGAAAACGTTCAACAATACTAAACTTTTTTAAACCTATTTCTGACACGAAAAGCCTGAGCAACACTTTGAAAAGAATTTTTTAAAAAATTTTAAGTTGGTTTAAATTTTTTTCAGAAATTTTCTTCACCATATGTTATGCAAATAGTTTTCTAAATAACTTTTTAATCAATGAGTAGTTTAATTATTGAGTCCACTGCACTTTTATTGAGTCGTATATCGAGTATATTCGGTTAATTGAGTACAATATTTTAAGTATTCATGCATAATAGTTACAACAACTTTTTAATTTTGAAAAATTACGTTACCATGACGCTTTCATGACGCTTGAAATATACGCTTTTTGGTGAATTGTTGAAGTCGTTTTCATTTGTGTGGATAACGAAATATTATCTGTGTTGGTGGGAGAAAACGTTCAACAATGCTAAGCTTTTTGAAATCTATTTCTGAAACGAAAAACTTGAGCAACACTTTGAAGAGATTTTTTTTCAAAATTTAAATTGATTTAAAGAGTTTTTGAAGAGTATTTTTTACAAAATTTAAATTTTTTTCAGAAATTTTCTTCACCATAAGGTATGCACATATTTTTCTAAATAACTAAATTAATGAATGAAAAGCTAAATTTTTAAAACATATTGAAAGTAGAGGGTTGATTTCAAATAAACTTTCTTTTAGAAGATTGGAAAATAAAAATCGTCCGGTTAGATTTTGTTATTATAATTATACTTGGAGAGAAAAAAAAGAACTACCAGTACAGTGATCGTCGTTTCGATTTTTTGTTTCTTATCACTTCGATATACGTCGTTATTCGATTTAAGTCTTCTTAGAAATTCAGGCTATAAAGGATGGTTCGGTTGGAGTATATAAGGAATTATATGTTTGTGACTCATATGCTGTCACATATCACAATCACACAACGAAATGAGAACATAAAAAGAGAATTAGGTGTACAACTTACTACCCAATGGCTTATGATGAAAAGAAAAACAAAACAAATAATAATATAATCTAGATCATTACTATTTTTATGCTTCCTTCAATTTTTGTAAGGATTTGTGTTTATCCAACAATATTCACGTCGTTTAATTCTTAATGTTCAAATAGCAAAACCTGTTTAATATTTGAGATGTACCAGAAAATAGACTAAAATCTTTCAACATATTCAATTTCAAAATAATAAGCTTAAGACGAAAATTCTTGAAAAGCAGATCAAATTGGAAACTATTGTTGTCATGTCAGCCGAATCTATTTCTTTTTTTTAACGAGAAAAACCTTTCTATTACTACTAAAAACACAGTGGGGCTAAAATTAAATGAAAAAAATAGTACTTTTATCTTCAATTCTATTATTCAGAAATAAAAAGGCGATATTTTCAATATACAGTTGACAGCAAAAGTTTTAGTGCGGCAATATATTTTGACAAAGAAAGTCCCCACAGGCTTAATGCTCTTGCACAAAGTCCCGACATGACTTCAAAAGAGTATTTAGGAGATCATTTGAAAGAACGATTACGTAATCGCTAAACCCCGAACAAAAGTCAACCGAAAAACTTGCTAATGGGCCACCAGAAAACACTAAACAAAACTTGTATATGCAATTAAAAATGGGTTAAATGGAGTGCTTGACCTTAATTTTAATTAATGAATTATTCTACTAAATACAAGCGATAACATTTTCATATATTAGGCCTTTGCATTTTAAATTTACTCAGGGTTCTCCTTGGAGGAAACTGAAACTTTTCTTTATTTTTCTCTTGCTTTATGAAAAACATTAAAAAATTGTTTGTTTTAATAATAAAACAGAAATAAATTAATAAAATAAATATATAAAATATAAACTTGCACACAAACTTTTGACTAAAATTCATGAAATTGCTAAAATATATTGCCGTACTAAGACTTTTGCTGTACACTGTATGTATTTACTATTATAGAGAAATAAAAACATGGCTAAAGTACTACACAGCCTAGAAGTAAGAAGTTAACTGATTATAGATCTCCAAAGTGTAATTTTTTAATGCTCAAAAAGACCTTTTATATCTGAGAATACTTTACTTTTGGGTAATACTTAAAATTTGAAAGCAGCAAGAAAGACAGTACTACTGAGTACATAAAGATTTTTGGTTATTAACACTGCCTAAAATATGTATATTCCATACCCATGTCTTGTCTACACTTCTCCAAAACAATACTCTGCACAATCTGTATAATTTTTTTTTCATTGTGATGAAGAAATTCATTTTCCAGTACATCATCTGTGCACACATCAATAATAGTTTGGTTTTATGTCATAAACTTTGTGTAAAAGATTTAACTGCTAAGGAATGCATGTAAATGTTGTATTCATAAGTGTTGGGTATTAAAAAAAATGTTTTTCGAATATTTCATCCTCAACGAATTGTCCCTATGCCGCAATGAGGAGGCAAGATGATAATTTCAACAAAGCCTATGGTAGCAGATAGTCTTCCATAGCGATAGCTTCTCACACCAGTCATGGTGGCTGTGTTTATTGGAGTCAAATGGCATGATATCGAGGGCCACTTCAAATTGCTTCTGCCTGAGATGAATGTGCCCTCAAATTTCCTTTTGGCACATAGCGCTACACTGTGGAAACGACATGACGTTGATGTTTAAATCACTCAATTCAGGTCAGAAGATGGTATCATTGATCAGTAGTGCTCTCTATTGACAGTGATGACGTGGACAATGTCGATTTCAAAGATATACAAACCTATTACAATGCTAGCCCAAAATCCACACTAATGAGAGGCTATTTCTGATCTTATGATCCCAGAAGCGCAAAAATGAGTTTTCATCGCTGAAGCTGATTTTTCGACAAAAAAAATTAATATCAGTTGCCAACTGCTCTAGAACCCATTCAACCCAAGAGTTCTTTTAGCGTATTAATAAGAACTTAACTGTATGTGAGACGCACCAAAATTAACGTTAACGCTTGGGCACACTCTTCATAAGCCATTAGATGACATCAGAACCCACAGACTGGAACCCCCAGGGAAGCAGGCGCATCGAACGACCATCACACACCTGGAAACGCCAATACAAAACCGAACTATCCAAACTACGTCTCTAATAGAACGAAGTCAAACATCGCGCTGATGATCGAGCTTATTTGAATCAACTTGTTGCACCCTGTGCTCCCTAGAGGAGTAATAGGAACATATACTCGTATATATATAACTGCATGTGTAAGTACAATTTCGGTCAGTTACTATGATCTGAAAGGTTTTTTTTTCGCAGGAAAACAGATTCAATCAGGTATCAACACTCAGAAATAAAATAAATATTTTTATTAGAAATGTCAACAGAACTAATACAGTCGAATGAAATTAAATTAATAAAAACGGTTCATATTTCATAATTCATTCAAGACAAATTCCATTCGCTAACAAATTTCGACTGTAAATTACGGCGCTAAGTTTAGGCAGGTGTTCTGTCATTACTTCCTGGTAACCGTAGACGTCTTTACTTTTAAGATTTTGTTTCATTTATTGATGCAAACTCTCTTCCCTTATCGACTTACTGAAAAGGTCTTCAATTTGCTTAGGGTACTCGAAATTTGATCGATACATACAAATATTTTGCAGAACAGCATACCAACATGCTTTATAATCTTTATGTATCTTTTTTTCTTTGAAATAATGGGTTTCATTTGTGTGTAAATATACCTCTTCCCCTACAATTATCTCCACAGTCTGCTTATGGTATTTAAACACCTACAACGTCCACATTTTCTTGTCATACGAGTATATGGTATGTACATACATTTGATGTAAATTAAGTGTCAACCAAACCGATGACATTTCCACTTTGTCAGACGACGAGACGGATACCACATTCCTTATCGATTATTTTTATTGCAATACGACATTACGTTGTGGGCCACGACATGTATATTGTTACAGTTCAGCATTTGTCATGGTGGATTCGTAGTATTTTTAATTTCACCGGAGCCCATTTTCGTATTCCGTATTTAAATTGTGATTTAATTCACTGAAAAATAATTCTTAAATAAATTTCTTACGCAATGCACTGCATGAATATGGGACGACCCCAGTTGAAAAAGAACTGTATGTTTAAAAATTTCAATTCACTAGACTTGGTAAAATTAAATTTGAACTTAAAGTTAATTTGATGGAAAAAAAAAATGTTATTTGATTCAAACCTCAACATTCTTTTTGGCATATTATTTTGGCTCAATTTAGATTCATTATGAACCCAAGTTTTTTTTTGGAATATTTTCCGAGTTGAACACATTGTTGGATATAATGCGGTTAGCCTGTAATTTACTTTCTACAGTTTTCACTTCACTTAACTGCTGATATCATTGGTGAATTCATTTCGTTTCATAAGACTCCGCTATGTCTTACTATTGATTCAGAAAGACAATGTAAAAAATATGATAATAACCACAGGAGTTATTCTCTTTGCTCTTTTCTTGGAAATTAATTTTTAATTTTTTTTCGCATTTTCCTTAAGTCACCATATGGTATACAAAACACTAGCAAACTAACGTACAGAAATGTTTACACTTGTCTTTCAAGATATTTAAGTAGGATGTATGTATCTAAACCAACTTGATGCATTCCCATTTCACCCTGAGGAACATTCACACACTTTATTTTCAACTGACAATTAAATATGAATTATGCACACGTATACATTTACATGCCCATGAGAATTTAAAAAAAGGGGGAATAACCATAATTACCAGCAAACTGAATGTAATTTTCTAATTATTTAATACAAAGAGTATTAGGTGTGATTCATTCTATTAGAAAGCAATTATCACATCGATATCCAAGTATAAAGAAACTCTATTAATAATTCGCAAGAGAGTCCACTGCACAAGGGCTGAAAAATAAGATTTGCAATGACGACATTACAAAATTATATTTCGTAAAGACAAATTGATACATTGGTGGGCATTACCCTATCGGTCATTATAAATTGGGTGGCCAGACAATGGAAAAAGTTAATATTTTAATCCATTACAATTTCATTTTGATTTTCGTCGTATATTAAAAATTGTTGCTTATCCTCTGTAATACATTCCTAACATACATACATCATTGGTTATTACAATCTTTCAGTCATCATTACGACCTAGCTTCTCACTCAATTTATGTAATGTGTGTTACGGTTTAAAGTCGACTCCGAATGACAGATTTTTAGAAATTTTTCATGGCAATTTTATTTACTCTCAGAGTTCTTCCCAGAAATCTTTTGATATTAAGTCGCCGAAGAAATTTTTTCATATTTCGTTTTGATGTCTGACCTGAGATTTGAACCGTGGCATCACAACAAGCCAACACACTACCTATCAGACTATGGCGACTTCCTCTGTAATAATAGAGTAATCCCTATAAGTTCAAAAATCATGAACAAAAAGAAAATAATACTTTTGACAGGAAATTTTATTTCATTTTTATGGTGACCGTTTTATTTAGAAAGAATTCTTAAGGTTGGCGATTAAACTTGATGAGAAAGTGTACATGCTACTGATAAGTTATTGGTTAACCAGGTTCTGATGTTCAGCAAAATCTATGTGCATATTTTGAGCAACAAGCAGGAGCAAGAGTTATAAATGAAAGCATTTTTAAATTTAGCCAGATTTGTTCAAACAACTTGAATTTAAAACATAAAGTTTAATATGATGGCTACCGAACATATGTATGCTTCAGACTACTATATTCCTTACTAAAGTAAAGTAAAATCCGTCACAAGAATATCTGGACTCGGTATAAGGAAAACGAATCATTAGAATATGTTACATACCTGTATCCTGTTCGGTGTTAATACAGTGCTGAAAAAAATGTTAGTTACTAGGCCAGGTGTTATCCTTACCATCAGCGGGAAATATTTCAAGGTTCGTCAAGGCAACAGGGTTGCGGTTGACATTATATAGAAACCTCATATGAATTGGGATTAGTTCAACAGATTGTTTTATTTAAAGTATTTTAATATCTAGGATATTTTTTTGTAAATGCATATTATTGTTAAAGGTAATTCCATTACATTTCTTTACTGTCAGTAGAGGTTTTTGACTTTAATAATGTCATAATGTCGATATATGCCCGGTTATTCTTTTTCTCCGACTTGCTCTGAAGTCACTAACCCTTCTTCTGACACATTTTCCTGCAGGCATTCTAATGACCTGTTCATTTATTCTGTTTTATTCATTTATTTCGTTTTTTTTTGTAAGGTTTTTCTATTTTGAAACGGCGCGATTTTATTCTAAACATCATAGTTAGCGATGGAATTGTTAACCATGAGATCTCTCTCTCTCTCTTTCTTAGTTACTGTTTAAAGTACTGTGCAGACCTAGCAATAGCCGAGGCTCTTGCATCTCCACTAAATGTTTCTTAGAAATATCATGGTCCACCTGCTTCATCTGCGTCATCTGTCGATATTTCTTTAAACATGAAGTCGACCAGGCCAGCGCTGTCATCGGCAAACACTATTGGTCAATGATTAACAACTTCTTTTGGCCTGAATTGGATGATGTGGATACCAACAATATGTGCAAAGAGGTGGTGTTAACAGAGATTATGCGAATAAGCTGCAACCTAAAGCGGTCCTCAAAGCCAACATATTTCTTCCTTCCTGGTTAAAGTTATTAAAAGTGTTATGAGCAAAGAAATCACTGAGTCAATCACAATGTTTGACTCAAAGGCAATCTGGCATTGTAAAGGAGTGAATTCGTATCACAGTTTTTACTGGCGTTAGCGAAAATTCATCTTGAAAAAAGTAAACATTTTAATTTTTCATAGTAAGGCAGTTCGTACAGTGGACCACGAAATTTTAACAACGAATTTTGAACAATTTTTTAAGTTTTAAATAACCATGAGTCACATTCAGTCATGTACAAACTGTTATTTTGGATGCACTTCACTCAGAAAAGCCGCATCGACACATAATGGCGTTAATAGTTATTTCATGTGAATAAAATAGTTCACTGATATCTCAGACACACTTTGTTTTATGAAAATAAAAAAATAAGACGCTCTGGACTCGATATAATTTTTTTTAATTAACAAAATATTATTAACAACTTCTTAGAAGACATTTAAATAAATATGATTAATTATAAATCTGGCCAGACATATGTGTTACTAATGTATGTATAAATGAAAAAAAAGGTTGTGTATCTCCTCTCTTATAAATTTTTTTGTTTCAATTATTTTTTCTTTTTACGATTAGAAAACCAAGATGCAAACAAAATTCAAACAAGTTTGGACAGACCCATACCTATGGCTTGTTATTGTCTTTTTTCATTGCCCCTGTATTAGAATATTTTAGGCTTTATTGTACTCATGATAACAATTATTAGCGGCCTATAATAATTATTAATTGTGGACTTTATCTGTTTTGTTGACCATCAGCTTAAAAATATTTAAAAACTTTTTGTTCCTCAATTTAGTTCAAATATTTTCCCATATTTTCAGCTTTCAATGTTAAACTTTTACAACGGCGGCTGTATTTTAATACCCACTTCGCGTGTTCTTGAAATGTCAACATACTCAATTCGACTTTAAGTCAGCTAAGCTACCTAAAGTCTAGCCTAATTCAACAGCAGTAAATCAATTAAATCCCTTATGGGTCGTAAACATATTTTTAACTCTATTCCTTGCACTGTTCTCTGCCGGTCATAAATCGGACAAGGAAAATTACTACAATGTAAATAATAAAAATGGTACTAAATGGGGTAATAAAAATGACATTGTAATTGTTAAAATACTCTTTATGTACTACTGTTGAAAGTGTTACATAAATTTAGGCAATACGTTTCCTTAATTACAAATTAATGTAAATGAGACGTAAAATGAGATGTAAATGTAGTTTGTAAATAATTACTGACTATAAAAGATTTTTTTCTATTTCTCATTTCTGTCAGTGGATTAATTAATCGTTAAAACGTTCAGATTGAAAATTCTAAATTAAAAAAAAAGAAACGATAAAAGAAGAAAATAAAAAAGGGGAAAAATAAATGATAATTTTTGAATAATTTTTTATTTGCATACAATTTTAGCGGCATTTATGCAAAGTGTCTGAAAAAGGCATTAAAAGTCAAAAATTTTAAATATGTATGTCTTGAGAAAAAATTAAATACAATTTTTAATTGGCCAATTCACACAAGCCGTTGTATCGTTGTATTCATTGCATTGTTGGAAGAACATACAACAGTGTATGATTGTTGTTGATATTTTTCATATAAAAGTCTGATACACTTATACACATTTTTTCCATATGTTTTTAAAAGTTGTATTGGTTTCGTGCTATCAAATTGTGTGAATGAAAAAAATGTGTATATGTTTTCATATGTTTTGAAAAAGTTGTGTTGGTTTCGGGCTATCAAATTGTTTGAATGCCACGAGAAACACAATACAACATAGCATTGAGCGTTCACAAACAAACAAATATATTCAATACAACATACACGATATAAAGTCGTGTGAATTGGCCAATTGATTTTGCATTTGAATGTGTAACTCTAGTACCAGCATATTTTATAACCCGAAACAAAAATAATATAAATTTAGTTGAAATAAAAAGTATGTGACTCCATCTCTGCCCGTTTCTGAATAGGGTTTCGCAGGAAGTTATGTAAAAAATTTAACTGTTAAATCAAAACTTCTTATATGCCATACAACGTCGACGGCTTTTGCAAATGAATCATCAGTTGATGTCTTAATATTGTTACGATAATGGAAACGGTGTACCATTGTTTAACATTAAAAACGATAAACAAAAATACACCAACAAATACAACGAACTTGATTGCATATACCAACAACATCAGTAAGAACGACAGCAACAACAAACAACGTAAGCAAACTACAAAAAACAACAATGTAGTAACAATAGAGCGAACACACGAACATTCCATTTCAAGAACATTATCAAACTGAATACGTGCGCATATAAAAAGGCAAGACAAAGCAGGCAACGAGTAGTAAGAATTCAGTCAGTCTTGTGTGAAGACGCGTTACGTGTGAAAAGAACAGTCGTAGTTTGGAGATCGCTGTTGTACAGATCTACTGAAGAGTTGTTAGTATTTGCGCGGACAGAAGAATAGTGAACAAGCAATTATTGTTGTTGTAATGTCAAGTTGGTGGCACGCAAAAGTAGTGCAAACAAAAAGAGTTTAATTGAAACTAAACACAAATTTATTTTCAATTTGTTTGCAATCAACGAATTCATATTTTAAACGTTTTTAAAAAGGTAAAAACGTAACAATATTATTATCAACGTTGAATAATTAAGAGAAATGTTTTTATGGAATTTTTATGGCTTTACTTATTATAGCCAATACTTTTACCACCAATGTTGTGTTCTTTTTGTCAATGAAAGACGAACCCTACAGTGTACAGTCGACTTCAAACGAAAGATTTTTGAAAAAATTTTCATGACAGTTTTTTTTACTCTCAGAGTTTTTGCCAGAATAGGAAGTCGCTTAAGAAATATTTTTCATTTTTAATTTTGTTTGACATGACTGAGCCGGAGGTTGACATACGGAATCGCGTCTATTAAGCCGACATACTACCTATCAGACCAAGACAACGCTCACGAATATCGAATTGAATTAAGCATACTAAGCCGACAATTTAGACTGTAAATATTGTTTTATGAGCTGAGATGATCTCCAAATGATAATGATGCTTCAACGATATAACAAAATGAAATATCTTATCGAACACCACACGAAGCTTTCATTGAAAAACAAAATACTAATCCGCAATTGTATTTTTTGTAGTCAATCAAGACATACAATATAGTATTCAAATATGGTTGATAGCCTAAAATATGAACAGAGTAAAGTATGGTGACGGTAATATTATTTTTAGGTCATTTTACGATGACGAAGACGCCGCATTCTAGTAGGTAGTGTGTTGGGTTATTAGACTTAAAGCCAGGGTTCGAGCCCCAGGCCAGACATCAAGACAAAATACAAAGAGTATTTCTTCGACGACTTCCTCTCAGCAGATTTCTGGCAAAAACTCTGAGAGTAAATAAAATTGCCATGAAAAAGTTTCTCAAAAATCTGTCGTTCGGAGTCGACTTTAAACTGTAGGTCACACCACTCATGTATAAAATTAACACAGACAACATAAATGGTGTGAGAAACAAGGACGTTGTAAAATGGGTCAATTCGACCTGCGGGTACTGTGCTTGTCTTAATTGACAACCTAACTTAACTAACCTAACTTAACCTAACATTTCCAAAGTATTAGACTGGCCCACACTATCATCAATTCAAAATCCAATCGAGAAACTTAACAATCAGACAAAAGTGTCCCTCAAACCGTAATAAGCTTTGGAAATGAATTCAGAGAATAAGTACAGTTACTTATCAGAAATTTTCTCATTTCACTTATTTTCTCATCAAATCTCTAAGTCTGACAGTGGTGGCCTTATATTTTTCACGACACTATATGCATGTGTTCCATGTAAACCATGTAAAAAACCTAACAAATATTCATTTAAATATAAATTTATGATAAAACACATGATGAAATTTGTTTGTTAATTAATTTTTTTTTTATTTATCTTTTGACTAGGGAGCTGGTAGCAGATTTTATTCTTTTGTGAAGGATATTGTCTGTGTAGTTTAGGTACACGGCATGTGCTGGTGATTGTTCAAGTGGTTGGACATCTCAGTTATAACTTCATAAGTACTTGTCTTCCAGAGCGATAATAAAAAACTTACAATATTAGTTTTTTCCATTGGTATGCACTGTGGGGCTCGATAGTACGGCATAACCGACTCCTGTGAAATGCACAATATTTTTATAATCTTATTTGGAATTTTGTGAAACAAATGACAAACGAATCAATCTTCTGTGTTAAGCCGGTAGTCTTCAAGATGATTCCTAAATGAAAAAACCAAACACATAGTAAAGTCTACGTATTTGTAGGTTTCTTAATCATCACTCTGAGATAAACTTTGCAACCCGAACACTTTTGCCTACAACTGACAATGAAAAACCTTCGTTAAAACAAAATAATTTTCCGCTTTGTTCCTTACATGCTCAAATACTTAACATCGGATTACCTGTCACAAATAATATACAATTTTTATATTGTGGCGAATGTCATAGGCATTGTCCAAAGAAAATGATTGAAATTAGGTTAAAAAAATGTTTGATTGGTTCTTCATAGAATAAATAAACTTAACCTCGTAGAGTAGGAAAATGTGTAAGCCTTTCAGGTGTTGAGTAACCTTTGGACACTTCTTAGGTAGTGCTGTTGTTGCCGGGTAAGTTTTTTTGGTCTTTATTGATGCATAAAGCCTCTTCATATACAAATGAAAAAAGAAAGAAAAAACAATTCCTGTTAATATTTTCGAAATTTTTTTATTACCGCAGAGCACGCTTAATAACGTTACTGAATCCCAGAAAAGTGAAGAAATGTGTAAGTTTTTCAAGTTTTTCGATTTAACTGTGTTTGTTTATTTGTTTGTATGTTTGAGACTTTCTTTTTACATTTTGTTTGTACAGGAATGCGATTGGAGACATAAAACAAATGATGTTATTCACATCATTTCTAGTCTTAATTTTTTCCCATAAAAAATATTGCTTTAATACCACTCGTTGGTAAAGCTCCAAAAAAATAGAATCGATTTCACAACAAAGTTTTTGATTTTAACTAAAAAATTATTAATTATTATTATTGATAAGTTAGGTAATGAATACTGTACTTCCCAGCCAACAACAACAATCTGAATAATAATTTTCGCAACTGAATAAGATGTATACTACTATTTCGAAAGGCTGTAAAACTAGATCGATTAGGCAGGAGGGCAATGCTGTGTGTTGGGTGGAACGAGAAATAGTGCAATCGTTTACACAGATTGCTACCGATAACCAGTGATTCATTCATTAATTGAAAAGCGACCAAAATGGGCCACAATTTGACAATGTACCTGCACACAAAGCGGTTCAGGATTTAATCAAAGCATTACGCTGAAAGCTGCTATCATAAATGCCGTAATCACAAGACTTTGCTCCTTCCGACTATTTGTTTTCATTGATGGGACAGGCATAGGTTGAGCAGCAGTGCAATTCATATGAAATTTAGTTGACTAATTAGTTTGCTTTAATAGGCGAACAGTTTTATTGGCGTGTAATCCACGAAGTGCATCAAAAATTACAAAAATATGTAGTTAACATTGTTCAATAATTTTGAAATAAGACGCCCATTTTATACCGGTAAACCTGATATTTTAATGCTTTCCAATGTTTGCCACTACTGGATTATAAATAATTTGATATGAACGCTGCAGAGATTCCTTATATGCAAAATAACAGAGCAAAGGTTTGTATGATACTAAATTAAAGAAATGAATTTAGAAATATTGAGAAATAATGTTTAATGTGAAATAATTGTTAATCTAACCATTAAAAATTTATTGTGAATCCCCAAAAAACAAAAACAGTATCATGTTAGTTAATAAATTTATTTAAAATTACATTACAATTATTACGCGATGAGTAACGTATACCTTGTGCTAGGTATAGTGTAACAGACCAGAGTTTCTGGTTGGAATCGAACCCATGACCCTCACGCTCATACTCTATCACAATAGCCACTAGACTACCAGGACACCCACAGTATTATTATTTATTTTTTTAAGTGCTTTCTAAAAAAGAACTTAATTGAGGCAATTCATGTACATGAAAATCCCTCAACATTTCAACATGAGATTTGTATAAAATCATGCAGAAATTCACAATTTTATCGATGTTAATGCTATTAAAAGGAAAAATATTTTTGTTGACTAAAAATCTTGTATTTTGTAGGTATCTTAGTATTGTGTTCGTCAATCCTTTACAAAAGATCAGTTTGTTTTGGTTGACTTTGTTATTGAAATCAGTGAGAAGGAAAGTATTTTCCATGGACTTACCGAAAACCCATATTTACTTGACTATTGGCCAATTCACACAACTTTGTACCGTGTATGTTGTATTGAATACACTTTTTGTTTGTATTTCGTATTCTAAAAGTCCAAAAAACGATAAGAAGAAGAAGAATACCAGTGTTAATAATTTGATTTTAAAGCAACAAAATGAAAAATATTACGGAAAAAAGTAAATTAATTAACTCTCTGTACGTACAATTATAATTTTGAAATGTTAATTGTTAACGCAAGTTACATAGAAAATATTTTGTATTTTTTATTCTTCTTCTTGATTACTGGTATTTATATAAACTGATAGCATGAAACCAATACAACTGTGTATCGGATTTTTATCTGAAAATTATCAACAACAAGCATACACTGTTGTATATTCGACCAACAATACACTGAATACAACAATACAAGGGCTTGTGTGAATTGCCCATATATGATTGTATATTTTGTATGTGCTGCAGTGAATTCAAGAAAAAATTTGGCGCCGTCCTTTGTTTTAGTCCACAGAATAAAATAAATTTTTACCAATGAGAATAACAAACTTTTCATTTGTATTTCCTGTGTTAAACGATAGAAGCAAAAAAATTAAAAACGGAATTCAAAACTACATTCCAGACTGAATAAAATATTTCTTCCCAAAAAAATAAAAATTTACCAAATGTGACTAAAACCACAACAAAAAGAAATTAAGAACTAAAATATGTATATTCCGACAAACAAAACAGACAAACAAAAACTGTTGAAACTGGCAGTTTGGTTTTGTAAACTAGTATTGGAGTGCATGTTTCCTTTTCTGAACTACATTTTGGTGAAAAATAAAAAGTAATTTTATTTGTAATGTGTAATGGAAACATGGAAAATTTGTTAGTTGGGAAAAATTGTATGGAATGTTTTTGTAAAAATTTTGAATTTTTGCTTGACCTTTGAACTTATAACCCGATGAACTTGAAATTTTATTTCTATTGAATCTCTTTAATATTATTGAACAATTCTCAACAGCAGGATGAAATGCCAGGTTAAAAATTTTACTTAATCCGAGTATTGCACACTTAAAAATTTCTATGTGCGATAAATTGTTATTAAAATTAATAATATAGTGTTGATAGACAGAAACCAATTGATAAAATTCTATTTTAACATTATCATTTCAATTAAATGTGAAAATAAAATTACTGGTAAGGAAATCGAAACAATTGGAAAATCAGTCGATCACGTTTTCTATAGGTTCTATAGGACATAAAAACACGATTAAAAGAGATATTTTCTTCAAAAATGAGAAAATATCGTGAGAAGAGTAAGTTTGATTCTACATATTTGTAAAGACCTTATCATGGTAATATTGCACATGAAGTTTTATGTAGGTAGAGTTGTAGGTCCATCCAAGAGAGTTGGATGTGCACAATTAGGCCACATAGGTCCCATTGTGTTATCATAGTTTTCCGCTATCCCCCAGTCCTGAAACCACTCGGAGCTCCAAATGGAGCGATTTAGACAGCCAAAGTCTATTCGTGACAGTTCCTGCAGATCATGCATATAGTAAGCACCAAAGTACCTTTTTCTCCTTTAACACAGTCCCGGGCATGGACCCAGCAGGTGAAGGACAGTCTCTTTCTCTTCGTTATTTCTGCAGTTTCTGCAGAAATCATTAGCAAGACAAACATTTCCAAGGCAAATGTACCTCATAAGCGTACCCATTATGCATCAACATGTGGCACATGACTAAGAGCTTTTGGGCTACTTAAAGGTGCTCATCTATCAGAATTATCGATTGAATACAGCAGGCAACCTTAGCGGTATTGTTACCACCACATTTACTCTATCACATTCACCGGTTTCGTGTATGTCTCTCTGTGATCATACTTTTTCCAATTTAGGCATTCAACTGGTCACTGATGGTTTGTGTCTTTCCACAAGAGGTATCTCACATTCTATATAGATTGTATTTCATTCCTCTTGTGAAAATTGTGGTATTCTCTGTGAGTTTTTTTTTTTTTTTTTTTTGTAAACTTTTCTTAGTTCAAATTTCTTAGTTTTATTGTTTTATTATTTTTCTTGTTTATCAATTTTACTTTTAACACACGCTCAAATAATAAGACTGTACTCATCTATAATTATCTGAATGTCATGAGGAATTCCTTTAAGTAATTTTAAATATTAAATATTTAAACAACATTAAATGTTATTAATATTGTTACGAAATTGGGAACGGTGTACATCGTTTAACATTAAATTGAGCAAAAGCTACACAAACAAATACAACGAACTTGTTACAAGTAAACCAACAACATCAGTATAAAAGAAAAGGGGATAGGCAAGTAAGCGAGAACGCAACAAAAAGCAATATGAACAAAATACACAAACAAAAATGAAGTTGAGATAGAGCTCTCGAGAAGGCGAAACCCCGAACTTTCTACTTCAAGAACCTTCATCAGACTGATTACGTGGGCATATAAAAAATGGCAAGACAAAGCAGGCAACGGGTAGTAAGAATTCAGTTAGTCTTCTGTTGCGTGTGAAGAGAACAGTCGTGGTTTAAAGATCGCCGTTGAAAAGATATGTATTGTAAGCAAAGAAGAAAAGCGAACATGTAATTATTGTTGTATTAGTCAAGTTGTAAATAGTGGCACACAAAAGTAGTGCGAATAATAAAGAATTTAATTAAAAGTAAACACCAATTTATTTATGTTTTGTTTACAATCAATGAACTCATATTCTAAACGTTTTTAAAAGGGTAAAAACGTAACAATATTAAAACCTCCGTGCAAACCAACGTACAGATTGATTTTTTTTTTTTGGTGCAATAATTTCCAATTCTTAGAATTTCTAAATGCCATGTATTAAGAGACGTCAATCTTATGGTGTTTTAGTATATCATTTACACCAAAGGCAGATTGAAACGTTTGGTGTTACAAATATTACCGCTTATATCTCATTTTTCGAATATGTAGTAATGCCAGCATATTTCTTTGACAACAAGCCAATCGGAATTCACTGAGCAATTGTATGATTGCATGGAAAAATACTGATGCGTCCAGCGATGAAAAAAACCATAATTTAACCCAAAATTTAAAGTCGACTCCGAACGGCAAATTTTTGAGAAACTTTTCATGCCAATTTTATTTCCAGAAATCTACTGAGAGACAGTCGCCGAAGAAATATTTGTTCATATTTGGTTTTCTTTTTGGATATTTTTGATTTGGGGTTTAAACCGTGGCCTCACATCTAACATGCCAACACACTACCCACTAGACTACGGCTGTTTTCCCTACTCCCAAAATAAAATAAGCGCAGATAATTTACGAACAATTATTTATTGAATGTTAATTACATTCTTTGCAATTAATTCTGTAATTTCTGCAAATGATTTTGTTCCTTAAAACACGCACTTACCACAGCTTATGTCCAATTATTTACGGTTTCTAAGGTTTTCATTGTATTTTCTTTTAATTATGTTTTAAAACACCTACATTTTCTATTAAATAAGGTGGCGATGTTCTTGTGATTTGAGGAGAAACTTTTAATAGTGAAACAAAAATGGAAACTAATACGAGATACTAAAACCAATTGATTGAGTTGTATTATTTATAGGCAAAAATATTTTCGTTTGAAATTAACAGTTCGCTGCAAAAAAAATAAGAGTCCAAATTGCTACCGAAGTTATTTAGAAACGTTTATAAAAAGTACTTCTGACTACAATATTACATGTTGGCTGTGAGTCATACAGTTTAAAATGTGCCAATTTTTAAAGTCATCAAAATTCTTTAATTCTTTTATATGATATATAGTCAAACCTCCTATAACGCGGTAACCTCAGAATGCGGTTTCCATATAACGCGGAGTTGAAATTGCGACAGCTCTCCTATAAGACGGCACTCTCAGAACGCGGTTTCCATCTAACGCGAAGCCCTCGTGTAACGCCGTACTCTTACAGCGCGGTTTCCGTTCAACAATATCCCATAAGTTCCTTCCGCACGGCCTATGAATGACTCTAGTAACTAGTTATTGTAAGAGGTTTAATATAAATTTTATTTTCGATGCAAAAGCTCAGCCGAGATACATAAACAACATGTTTCTATATAAACATTGGTATAATAGTAACATCCACAAAGATCTGAAGGTGCCCTTATTTCGAGAGGAAATAAGAATAGCAAGTGTCAATTACAACTCTAGGATTACAGAACATCCCAACCATCTTGTAACAGACCCACTTGTATTCGAGGGTCACAGACGTCTCAAAAGGGTTCAAACATATGATCTGATCAGATAAATATACTTTTGATGAGCACTTTTAGTAGTACGTTGCAGTGGCAATAATAACTTTTATTTTTGTATTATTTTAGGTTAAGATTTGAATAATTATTGTAAATTCTGAAAGGAAAGATTCAATAAATAATATATGAAAAAAAATATATAAACATGCAAGTTTATATCACAATCGTCTACGACATCTTGTTCAGTTGATGCACCCACCTCAAATCTACTGGTAAACAAAAATAAGGAAAACGAATGGGTGCCAAATCTCGATTTGCAAGATGTGAAAAAAGGCCTAAATTTGGTTAAAGAATTAGAACTTCATTTTATTCAGAGCAAAGTTTAAAAAAGAGTTAAGGAGTTGCTTAGCTCTCTATAGAGAGATTTTAGTGGAGTTAGAGACAAAATAGCTACAATCGAAAACCAATGTGAAGATGAACCAAGTGAGGAAGACATTTTGTCCATTAAAAGAAGACGAGTTAGGCGACTCATATCAGACTGTGAGGATGAATGTTGAAAAATTACACAATTTTACAAGTCTTTCTTATTTTTGTTGGAAAACATTCTTTTAGTTTAGTTTTTATTTCATTTTTATCAATTCTAATATGAACTCTTTAGTTCAATAAAAATAATTTATTATTTATCTTGTCTTTTATATGCCTTGGTTTCCATATAACGCGGTAGGAATAGTGTGATTTGTACTAATTCCAAGTTTCTTATAGCGCGGTTTCCATACAATGCGGTAGACTGTTTCCATAAAACACGCTAGGAATTAGCCTGGTTTGTACAGTTAAATCCAAGTTTCTTATAGAGCGGTTTCCATATAGCGCGGTACGCACTCACTGCGTTATAGGTGGGTTGACTGTATATATCATTGAATTTTCTATCGATTATTTAATTTGCTCGATAGTGCGTAAATACTTGTGCTTTTTTCTGCAATGTCATCTTTTACGAGATAACAAACAATTTTTAAAAATACAAAAACAAATGTCTAATTTATGTAAAGTTTAGATAAACTTTAGATTCTAAACTTCACACCCAAATAACTTATAAATCACAATCGTTATAATACCAACAGAACAACCAGTTTTTTGATTTCATTTATTCATGGGCGAATATAGAATTCAACAACAGGTGGTAAACTTATTTTACCAAAATGAGTATTTTGTTTGGACAACATACCAAAAATCATCTTCAGCGATGAGACCCATTCCTGCAATGGATACGTGAACAAACAAAATCATCGAATTTGGTATGATACCAATCCACATAGATCCAAGCACATCGAATTCATCCCGAAAAAGTGACTGTTTGCGGGGGATTTTAGATTAATGATATTATCGGTCAATAATTTTTTGGGGTTACGTAGGTCGAAGTGGCCGTAGTCTAGTAGGTAGTGTGTTGGCTTATTAGACATTAGGCGATGGTTTAAACCTCTGGTCAAACACCTCCAACAAAATGAAATATGAAAAAAAATATTTCTTCAGCGTGTTCCTCTCAGTAGATTTCTGGCAAAAACTCTGAGAGTAAACAAAATTACCACGAAAAGTGTATCAAAAATCTATCGTTCGGAGTCTACTTTAAACTGTATGAGCTGCCACATACCGGTCCACTACATAACTTAAGTGGTGTAAGAAGCTAGGTCTTAATCCTGACTGAAGACTCTGATCTGCTACACTACACCGAGCATAAGGTCTACGTTACGCAGCTCGTAATAATTATAATATAATTTGCAAATGTATTGTAATTAATAAATAAATTCTCATGAGGTTTCGAAATAAATAAACAACCATATATTAAATATACGAGTATTTTTCTCAAACTCCTTGAAAATCGGAAATTAAACGTTTAAGTAGTAGTAATTCCAATTAATTCCGGACTTGTGAATCAAAATAAAATACAACATTAAACAAAAACGGGAAATAGTGATCGACAATAAATAGGCTAGCTATGGAAACATTCAATCGGACAATGATTACATTGGCCACCATATAACAAAGGCGCAATAGCTGGCACATAGACAACATATGGTTCGAGTATTACGGAAAAAAGAGGAGATAAAAGATGTACAGATTGCACACGATCTATTATTACAACCAATAGTGACCGAGAATCGATGAAAAGCATACTACGGTTTTCTTCTTATAGAAGACTCAGAATTCGCTGAAATCTGTCGAATTCTCAATAATCAATAGATGAACAATTTTTGGCTGCCACTCGTTGATTCATAATTCTTTGTAGTCATAATTCAACCTCGATTGCTTCGGCTTAAAGTTGTAATTAAGAGTCTTAGCACACTTTAAAAATATTGGAAGAGGATTTTGAAATGCATAGGGGTTATATAATATGATTTGTCAGATTTTATGCAATCGTAATAGTTCTTCATATCTAATGTAACACACGACTTTCGTTGAGTCATAGAACAAATGGCTTTATGGTACTTTTTCTTTAGTCTTTCCCTAAATATTTAATTTTTCTTTATATTTTCCTCCAAAAACTTTGAATATTAAGTGAAATTTAATATTTTTTTCTATTTTCAGCTTTTTAAGGCCGATACATATTTATTGAAAAATATTCATGGACGACACGCCGTAGGATTACTACAAAATTTTCATTTAATCTTTTTCTATCCTTTTTATCTGAGAAACTCGACTTTGCGACTATGAATGACTGAAACTGAAATACAGCCACTTTTTTTATTGCCTTCAGTTATAATTTATTTTTAAAGTTTTTTTTTGTTTCTAGAAGATAAAATTCTTAGACACAAGCAGTGCTGAAGTCTCTGTTTCTGTATAACAGCTCTAACGAGAGAATTTATTTAATGAAGTCGAAAAATGTTAAAACTTTATATCTTTGGATTAAAGAATAAAATTTTTTAAAAATTTAAAATTTTTCTAAAACAAATTGCAATCACATGAGAGGACAAATGTGTTGTTGATGGATTATTAAACATATTGTTATTGTTTATTGTTGTTAACAATGCCGTGAATAATTGTCTTAAAAGTTTCAAAAATAATAACGTTTTGTGTAAAAGATTAACACTTTATCTTAATTATCTCGGTCCAAAAGTATTCTTGCAGAATATTAAATAATGGCGAAAGACAGTAATCGTGTATTAAGTAGTGTGACTTCGCCGTAGTCTAGTAGGTAGTGTGTTGGCTTATCAGACGTAAGGCCACGGTTCACACCCCAGGTCAGACATCAAATCGAAAATATGAAAATATTTCTTCGGCGGCTTCGTCTCAGCAGATTTCAAGCAAAAACTCTGAGAGTAAATAAAATTGCCATGAAAGAGTTTTTCAAAAATTCTGTCGTTCAGAGTCGACTTTAAGCAGTAGGTCCCCTCACTCATGTATAAAATTAACGCTCACAACATAAGTGGTGTGAGAAGATAGGTCGTAATTCTGACTGAAGGGTTGTAATGACCAATTAGGTATGTATATGTACATATGTATGTTGGCTTACTAGACGAGAGCTCTAAAATCTTGAAACATAAAAAAACATTTTTTCGACCACCTCCTTTCAGCATTGTTTTGGAAAAAGTTCTGTAGATTTCGTTACTCGAGAGTGTGAGAAGCTTAAACGAAATTCTAACTAAATAGCTGTAACGACCAATTAAATAGGTATGTCGGTAGAAGTGAAGGTGAATTAGGAGCCCGTGATTCAGACAAATATAAAAAGACAATATTTCTTTCGGCGACTTCCTCTCAGAAGTCTTCTGGCAGAAACTAAAAAATAAAATTGCCATGAAAAGCTTCTTAAAAATCTGTCGTTCGAAATTAAATTTAAACTGTAGGTTCGCCAACTCATAGATAAAATTAACTCTGGACCCTAATTCTGACTAAGGGGTTGACCAATTAAGTAAGTAAGTAATTGTTATCATTATTATTAGGTTCTTCTTTCAAAAGAAACCGTAGTGTCAAGTTTTTCCAGTTTTTCCAGTTTTTCACAGAGAGAATTTATTTCTTAAAATAAAAACAATTATAAAATAAGCACAATTGTTTAATAAAACTTCAATGAAATTCGTTTTTTAAATATATAAACTGCGAAGAAATGCAATTACTTATTAGAATTTTTTTATTTTTCTTACTTTCTTAGCAAGTCTTTATGTGTCAATTTGGTGTCCTTAGTATTTTTCACATGCCTGCGTCAATGTGAAAAACTAGATATCGAAATATTTGAAAATATTCCACAGTTTTAAGTTAAAAATACAAGATTTTCTCTATCCTTACGAATATCGACGATCAGGTAATATGAATCTACTCCCATGTGTGAATAACGTTTTATCGTCGGCCAAAGAAAATCTCTGTATTTTCAGTATGGGAGGCATATCTATTTAAAGAAAGCCAAAAGACAAAAATATTTCTATAAGTTGAATAGGAGCGTATGTGTGTGTATTATATGTGTGTTTAAGAATATTATGATAGAAAAAAGAAAAAAAAAACAAAGTTCTACCACAAGCGCAATTTTTCTAAAACAAACAATTATAGAAACGGACACTTTAATAAGCCATAATGCGGTCATTTAGAGTGAAGAAGTATACGAAAATGATTGATTAGATTAAGCTCTAAAAAACACAGAGTAAAGGGAGTGTATTGAAATAAAAATCAATATGTTTTTTTAAGTTTTCCTGCAACATGATATATAAATATTTGGATAAAATGAAATTAAATGAAAGTAAAATGGCCATAAAATCAATTAAGTCATCATCATTCTTTAATGATTATACCTTAAGTTTTATATTTTTTTTACATGCCTGCTGAAATACATAGCAAATCGTGTTGTTGGAAGTTCAAATCTAT
The DNA here is from genome assembly GCA_936449025.2 of Sarcophaga subvicina. Lineage (NCBI taxonomy): Eukaryota > Metazoa > Arthropoda > Insecta > Diptera > Sarcophagidae > Sarcophaga > Sarcophaga subvicina. The sequence goes on along the minus strand of OW388080.2, from coordinate 74,416,322 downwards.
TATTGAAATTTATTCCTACAATCCAAACAATTGAATATCAGATTGGTCTTGTTGTCGGATATCTGTATATCATAATCGCACTTTGGTGCGCTTTTAAAACTTGTGGCAGCATTGATCCTTATGTCTAAAAACATGACGGGCGCTGAGTAGTATGATTGCATGATCACCTCAATTCCACTGAGATTGTGAATTCAGGTTGTGTCAGGCGCGCACACAATTAAAATCATATGAAAATAAGTTGTTTTATGTCGCCGTAGTCTATTAGGTAGTGTGTTGGCTTATTAGACGTGAGGCCACGGTCTCAGCCGTTTTCTGGCAAAAACTCTGAGAGTAAATAATTTGCCATGAAAAGTTTCTTAAAAAAAATCTGTCGTTCGGAGTCGACTTTAAATTGTAGGTCCCGCCACTCATCTATGTACAAAATTAACACAAACAGCATAAGTGGTGTGATAAACTAGGTAGTAATCCTGACAAAAGGGTTGTAATGACCAATTATAATTTGTATGTATGGAAGAATACCATTGCGGTTTTCAGAATTCTATTCAGTTTTTATGGTCTGTCAATCAGGTCTCAGGTCATCAGTTTGTCAATCAGGGCTTCATTTCATAATCTGCAAAAAACTTAAGAAACGTCGATAAAACGCAAGTGTTAATACATCTTTTGGGATCTCGTTCTTATAATGGAACCAAGTTTTATCCTCTGGGTATTGTACAAATTCCAATGGCAGGTATACGTCCTGAAACCCCACTTAACCTAACCCTAGATATCAACAGTGAAAGAAAAACAATATTAAAGTCTTAGGATGGCATTAAAAATTAACATTACAATCTTCTTGTCTGATTCGGTTCTCGTGTAATATCAAAATCTCCCAAACATATTTGTAAGAACTGTTCAGGCGTTCCTTTAAGTCTTATTTTATATTCTGATTAATTGTTCTGTTGCCATTCTCTACGTGATTTGTTTTTATCTGCAACAACAGAAAAACTTTTATTGTAACTTATCTGTCGAAAGCAACAAGTGAAGTCAGTCAGAATTCAAAAATGAGTAGCCTACGTAAGACTATAACGTGTATGGTATTTAGACATCATAATGCATCGGATACATCCAAAAATGAATGGCTCGAACCCATGTTTAAAAATATGTTTTATTACGTTTTGAATCGAAAGTTTGGTTATGCAAAATAATGAAAATATAAGCGAAATTGGACAAATGCCTGTAAATATCCAAATTTAACCCATTTCGCTCCGAGATTAAATTTTATTTTTTGTTTAAGAAGAAAATACTTTTTTATGGTAATTTTAACCTACTGATGTCAAAAATCAGATCAAAAAATTATTCCGACTTTTCGTTTTCCCAGAAAACATTGTTCGAAATTTTGAACACTGGCGCTTATCCTATATGTCTGCTTTATATGCAAGGTAAACATTTGAATTTATTTGCTGTTGTATTGATTTATTTTATTATTTTTGAATCAAAAGGCACAAAAGTTATTAAATTTAGAGAAAAATTATACTTAGCAAAATCTGTAATAATTTGATATACAAATTTGGAAAAAAAGTACGAAATAGCCGAAATAGAAGCTATGAAAAAATGTGTGTATTCATGTTTTAGTTTGAAACATTTTGTATGCAGATGAATATTACATTTATCGCACATATATATTGTGGGCTTACCGCAACCCTTCAATTGAAAAGGATGTTTACCCTCGGGATTTCTGATTACAACGCGTTTTCCCTGCATTTTTGGGAGGTTATATATTGACCTCCATATTCCTTATCGTCACCGTCATCATCGGTAATTTATTTCCTTTCAGTCAAAAGAAGAGCTTCTGTCACCGAGATTTTGAATTCTTTTTGACTCAAAGGCTTCTCAACTTTGTGTTTTGCAATCAACCAATGCAATTTCCAAGCATTCATAACTGCCGAATTCAAAGTGGTACACCACAAAGGCCAATACCATTTTTTTCCAAGAATATTATTAATTCGGTAGTTTTCGATTGCATTGTCGTGTAAATCCACACACCCCATGCCCATGTTATAATTGTGTAACATGGCTGGCTGACCATACGTGACGTATTTACCAACTTCCGGGTTCTTTTTGGACGTCGATGCTTTTTTCCAACGTTGTACTTTGTGCAAAGGCAAGACATGATCAAAATTTGTTGCATTGGTGACCTCTTTGTTGTCCTGCCATCTACATGGCAATACTTTTTGGTTGTCATCAAATGTATAATCATAATCACCTCTTGGTAGTTTTTTACCAAAACACAAATCAATAACGCAAATAAAAAAACACAAATAACAAGAAATTCACTGGTAAATTGTACAACACATATCAAATATTCACCTTTTCTTTAAAAAATTTATTATTAAATGTTTAACCACACGATGAAAGAAAAATATAATAACTAACAGTATTTTCATAAATAATGCGTGTTACATTTAATACAAAGAATTTTGATCGTCAGTCAGTAACTATAGGATAAGCGCCAGCGTTCGAAATTTCGTACAGACAAGTTTACACATATGTGAAGGCACGCATGTGAATGTAAATCATATTTTTTATATTTTATAAAACGGTTACATATATTGGCAGTAATTCCTCATAATTATTTTTTTTAATTTTATTTTGTTTATTATTTTTAAAAATTAATTTATACATTGTCTAAAAATATGGGTTGAAGAAATTTACCCCTAGCATCGGGGGAGGGGGATATTTAACGGGGGTATTTTTTTTATTTTCCTAAAGTTGAGACTTAATACCAAACCCAAATTTTTTTTAAATTTTACCTTTTTCATACATAAATATTTTTTTGAAAAAAGAAGATTTTTACTGTTTGAAAAATCCAACAGTAGAGCGAAATAGGTTAAAGAGAAAATATGGTTAAAGTAACCATGTACTATATATCTCACACGGTACACAAGTGTATCATAATCGCGGAATCCCCTGAGAACCCTCCCCAGGAGCTCCAATATGTATGAGGATAGTCGCCGCTGAAATTGCAAATTGTTTAACGAATTAAGGGTGAAATACCAATATTGACGCAGGAGATATATCATGTTGAGGTTGAAAAAAATTCAGAAATATAAATATTTCAAACGTTTTTCGTTAATTAAAGCAAATAAAAGTTTTTTAAAACTCAAACCAAAGGTTAACATTAATGTTATTTACACAACGTCATGAACGTGCAGAGGTTAACATTCATGCCAGAAATAAATCGAATTTTAAAATAAATTTACATACTTTCAGCAGTTTTCCTTAATCAATCCCATTTGTTTATTTTTGTAGCGGAAATGCCATGTAAACGATACGATTAAAACTTTGCTAAGTTGGCAACTTTAAGAAAAGCAATTGCCTTCAATTGCGGAATTAAATATTTGCTGGATTAAACTGTATTTTTCGGGTATACTCAGGAGAGCACAGACTTTCAGACACAGCAATTGATTTGAAGGTTTGTTTTATGATGAAACAAGAGCAAAATATGTTTGAATTATTTCCCAACTTCAATAATTATTTAACCTTTTGACTGTTTAATTTTCATTCTGCCTTCTTAATTATTTTCCAGCAAAAAAACGAGTATACTCGACATAAACAGAGTAGTACGATTCTGCCTGTAAAAGTTGACAATTATTGCAAAAATCAAATGTTGCGTGTTGGTTTTTTATACTATGTTCAGACATGCACTTTTATTGAGTCAATATTCTGTTTATTGAGTTCAAAAGAAAATATATATTTTCATATAAATTTTTTTTATTAAATAGGTATTTTGTAACGGTACTTTTCCAGAATGTTTTATTGTTTATGAACATAAATAAGGTTGTCAATTTTTAATTTAATTTCTCTCAGGGTAAATAGTTCCAGTAGGTTAGGGTATACTCGACATTGTATGAAAACTGTTCATTTCGTTCTGACGAGCATACACAACGTAAACAGTTAAACGGGTGAATAATGGCTTTTAAACGAGTAGTAACATAATTAAATATTTATGTATTGATTTATTTATTACAAATCAATTACAAATTATAATATAATTATTATGAGCTGAATAGTTTAGACCTTATGATTGGTGTACTGTAACAGACCAGATTCTCAGTTGGGAATCGAATTCACAATCATCACACTAATATCTAATACACTACCCACTACAGTACCAGGGCACCCAACGTAATTAAATAATTTTACATTCTGATTCTACAAAAACTATTGTTGGGTTCCGTTTAATAATAAAATTTTGGAATCCAATGTAAGTAAACTTTGGTAAATCAAGAATTGTCAGGAGATAAATTTTGACTGTATTTTCAATTACAGCACGTAATAAATAATAAAATGATGCGTTTGTAAACTGAAGTAAAAGTGTTTCCTTTTGAGCCATGGACAGACAACTCAAAATAAATTTAATTGAATTTTTTATGAACTTACAATCTGCTTTCACAACGCCAAATCGCAGAAAAGACTTTCATGGACTAAAATCTTAAAAAGAGTACCTTCCACACATTAAATTTAGTACCACGACAAATGCTTTTATATTTTCGAATAGCTCTGATCAAATGAAAAGCTTTTCCCGAACGGAGAGTACTCTAAGTTTTTTATTCATAAAATTCCGTTTAAGATTCCTTTTCCTAAAGGACAAGGACAGGTGATGTAATTTTAAATGATAACAAACATTTGCTTTTAAATGGAAACATTTTTAAAATTCTGTTTATAAAAGAAACTCTTTGGGTGTAGACGCTTTGAAATGTTCGAGCAGTTTTATTGTAGTAAGATAAGTATTGTTGGTTGCAAACAATGCCAAAGTGAGTGTCGAACTTCAAGAGTCACGTAGCATTTATTTATTGTTGTTATTGCCATTGTAATAGATAGTAAGTGTTAAATGGTACAATTGCTATTATTTTTTTTTTTAAGAAAATCAAATTGAATGAAATTCAATTGTAATTCAAGTGTGATGATATCCCACCAACAGAGCCATAAGCACACTGTTTTATTGGATACTGATGCCACAAAAGAAATTAATGTAACGAGCTGTTGATATTTGTTTTAATAAACCATAAGAAAATTTGTTTTACAATAAGAAAAATAAAACAAACAAAATAAACTACATTAACCTTAATTACATTAATTAATATTAAAGAGGATGCAAATTTAAGTTGTAAAATATTTGTTTGCTTTTGTGTATGACATCCCTTGAATGAATTACCGCGGGCTTTCGTCTAATAAACCAACACACTACCTATGTATTAGACTACCACAATCCGAGTGACAAAAAAAAATATCTTCAAAGCTTTAATGTGTACTTAAAAATCAAAGAATGGATTAACGGATGGAAATAATTTAAATGAAATTAGAAGATAGCAACTAAAATCAAACACAAACATTAACCTAAAACTTAGGTGACATAAAGTACCATTTTACGCACTTTATAAATTATGGTATTAGTACTACCACTGCACAATATTTAATTCACATAATAAAGCTTATAAATCTTTATGATTTGGCCTAAGAAACATGCAAAGGATAGGTTAAAGCTTTTCATTCAAAAATTTTTATCGTAAACTATTGCGTAGATTTGTTCAACACACTAAAACCAATGAAATAAATGTAAAAGTAGTCATTACCAAAAACCCAAGACATAAAATGTTTTCTGCCGTAAAGGAACACAAAGGCGCAAAGGAACAAAGGACAAGAAAATATGTCCAGTCGTAAAAATAAATTAGAAGAGAGGGAACACATAAAAGTAATAGAAAAAATATACTTTTTAGAGTGTTTGTCTGCAGGACGTCTTTTAATGGTCAAATTGCAATTATTGCTGTACGTTGTGTGCACGGGAGTGTGAAAATCAGTTGACACATGACGCTGATTTATAGCCGATATTGTTGGGGGTATTGAGCATGCAAGTATTGTAGAGAAATATTTTTCTTCGAAAAACCTCATTAAATAACACTAAATCATAATTCAGATGTGAAGGATAATAATATTATGATAGTAACGACTATTCAACAGAAATGTCGTGTTTTCTAACATAAAGTAAAACATTATTTTCCGAAAGTGCGACATAAATCGAAGTCGCCGTAGTCTTGTGGGTAATGTGCTGGCTTATTAAACGCAAGGCCACGGGTTAAATCCCAGATCAGATATCAAAACGAAAATATGAAAAAATATTTCTTCGGCGGCTGCCTCTCAGCAGATTTCTAGCAAAAACTCTGAGAGTAAATAAAATTGTCATGAAAAGTTTCTCAAAAATCTGTCGTTCGGCGTCGACTTTTAACTGTAGGTCCTGCCACTAATGTATAAAATTAACACACACTACATGAGTAGTGTGAGAAGTTAGGTCGTAATCCTGACTGAAGGGTTGTAATGGCCAATTATCTATGTATGTATGTAGCTATGAATGTTAATAGCTAAAGTGTGCGCCTTGGCTAACGAAGAGCTTATCACAACATTGTTTGTAAAATTAAATTCTTTGTAAATAAAAACACACAATATAAACCAACTAATGTTAAGAGCAATGAAAACAAATATTCTTAAAAAGAACTCTTATTTTAAAATCATAAAAATTATTCATTGATTAATGACCAACTTCTTTAATCTCAAAGAATTTAATTAATAGTTATTGTCGACCTTACTGAAGGGTTGCAATGACCAATTATGTATGTATGTATTATCGACTTTTAATTTTTATCGTTACAAAATATGTTAAATTAACTAGAAAAAATTGAGATATGCTCATTTTCATCCATTCATACATAATAAAAAGAGATGAAAAGCACAAAAGTTGAATTAATTCATAAAAAGAAATAAACAAAAAGTTCAGAAATATAATTCACTAAAAAACAAAATGATGATTTCATCCTAGCCAAAGCCCAATGCGAATTCTTAATAAACTAATAATTTTTGTAATACAATCTGGGTCAATTGATGTTCTCCTTTTTATGCTATTATGTGCGTATGTACAATAGGGTGACCCTTAAGATTAAAAGTCAGATTTTTTCCCGTCTTACCTCCAGTTTGGTGAATATTAATGAAACCGTCAAATTTCCAGATCAATCGGCTGAGGTTAAGACGTGCCGCAAGCAATTTGCCGATCAAATTTAGAGGAAACCATAAAACTTAAATTTCTTGCCTCATAACTGCAAAAGTATATGAAAAAAAAGGTATAAGAGGAAGGTGTTGGCTGAAAAGTTTTAAATAGTTTTTATGGCTAGAGGAAAGTGTGACCAACGATTGGAACCTCGGTGTCGTCTGCCCTGTTCTGAAAAAGGGAGACGCTACGATATGCGCAAGTAAAGGTATATAAGCCTTCTTCCTTTCGCACATAAGGTTCTGACGGGCGTATTGTGTGAACGACCCACGAAAAACAAGTCGGCACATACCATCTTTTTGTCGACTATAAGGCAGCCTCATAAGGGATCGTATTTTTGCCGCATTCTCTGAGCTCGGTATACCTGCGAAGCTGATAAGGTTATACAGAAAGACATTGAGCAATTCCTGCAGCTCCGTCACGGCAGGAATGTATTCTACCGTGCGAGGTGTCAGACAAGACGACCCCTTATCATGCGACCTCTTCACCTTCGTCATGGAGAGTGTTCTACAGAGGGCGGGAGTGAATCGCAATGGCACGATTTTTCAAAAAAGCGTCCAGTTGCTTGCGTACGCTGACGGGCGTACTAAGCGAGATATTACTGCTGCCTTTAGTGCTATTGAAAGGGAGTCTACTAAGTCGGGTCTAGCAGTAAATGAGGGCAAAACAAAGTCTATGTTATCGACAAGTAGAGGCGTGCGGTGTATTGATTCTCAGATTACGGCCGATAACTATAACTTTTGATACAGTCAAGGAATTTATTTATCTTGGTTCCGCCGTTACCATTAAAAATTATGTCAGTCTGTAGACTGCCAACAGGTTCTACTATGGTCTCAATAGGCAATTGAGTAGCAGAGACCTCTCTCGGTCAACAAAACTAATACTCTACAAGACGCTCATCTTACCCGTGCTTCTTTTTGGCACAGAGGATGCTTTTAAGCACTGGTGCAGCAGCTTTGAGAGTATTCGAGAGAAAAGTCCCACGTAAGATCTTCGGTCCGGTGCCAGTTGGCAATGATTGCCACATCCGATCCAACAGTGAGCTGTACGAGCTCCTCAACGACATAGACGTTGTGCAGTGTATTAATACCCAGCGGCTGCGCTGGCTCGGCCATGTCGTTCGAATGAAGGAGGATGCTCCGGCGAGACGGGTATTTGATGCGGGGATCTGCGGTAGTCGGCGAAGAGGACGACCTTGTATCCGTTGGAAAGACCAAATCGAGGAAGCCCTGTCATCGATTGATGGAAGGATGTGTTGCGGCAGGCCGAAATCCGTTAATCGGGTTGTTAATGGCCAATTAAGTAAGTAAGTAAGCACGTGATTTTATTTTACATATGGAAAGTTACTATAAATTAAAGGTCTAAACTGCAGCAATTAAAGTGTGCTAATTAATTCACTTTTAGGAATACCGGAATACCTGTGTTCATAGTCTTGAACCACTTGTAGAATATACTCTTTCTGCTGTTCATCTTTCGTAAGAATCGAATTATAATCTTCCATTAGCTTAACAACTCCTTCTACTGCGTCATTGACCACGTTTAGTAGGTCCTTTGCCTTTATGAAAGCGTTTATTTTATGCTAGCTTGCAGTATTGTCTTCCAAAAATTCTTGTCTTATGGAAAACCTTCCCAAAACGTCTTTATTTCTTTGGAAATTAACTCAATAGAGACGGCTCTCATTATCGTTGAAATATTATGATTTGTTTTTATTGTTGGCCTTTTTATATTTTCTTCTGTGTCACTATCGTATTTCAAGGCTTCCATAATTACATACCACAATAACAGAAGTAAACGAAAATCAATTTATTTAAATTTGGGGGACTTTCGAAATTACGGCATTGGAACTAAAGTTTTATTTATTTTTACCTTAAACACGCTCCCCAAAATTATTTCGTGTATATGGTTTCTACATGGTAATCATAAGAGCGGTATTTGTAAAAAGTTTTCAATAATAACAAACGTTCGATTTATACGAGCAGCGCTTACTGCATTTATGTAAAAAACCCAAGCATTTACATTGTCTTGAAGACCCCATTCCTGAAAGTATTACACACAGCTGTTCTACTTTTCAAAGCTAGAATTTGGGGCATTTTCTCAATGTGCGCGCCATATATAATAATTGGCCACCTCTCCACTTTTTCGCTTCCAATTAAAGCTGGTGATAGTTTATGACCCTAATGCAAACATATTGTTACGAAAAAAGATATGGTGTTACGTCGTTTAACATTAAAAATTAGGTCGACTGTCACTAATCTTCTTGAATTTACTACACATGTTTTCAGGGGTTTTCTTGCCAGAGCTCGGACTGATGTAATTTATACTGATTTCATTAAAGCTTTTGATAGGGTTGATCATAGAATTTTGCTTATTAAACTTTCATTCCTCGGTATTCCTGACATTATTCATCGTTGGCTAGACTCCTACCTCTTCCTTAGGACTCAGAGGGTATTGTTTAGGAATGTATTGTCTAAGACTGTATATGTTACGTCTGGTGTTCCGCAGGATAGCCATTTGGGTCCTTTACTGTTTTTATTGTTTCTTAATGATCGTCCTTGTGCTAATTCTGACTGTAATATTCTGATGTATGCTGACGACGTTAAATTATTTTATACTTTTGATGATGAAATATGGTCAGGCTGTTTTTCAGCGAAATATTGATTTGTTTGTAACTTGGTGCAGAATTAATTTAATCGATCTTAACTTGAGAAAATGTAAATGCATAGTTTTCTCTCGCGGGGGCGTAATTTCGTCCACTTATGTGATTAATTCTTGTCCTTTGGAAACTGTAACTACATTTCTTGATTTGGGAGTATTATTGGATATGAAATTGTCTTTTATTGATCATATTAGTATGATGATTAACAAGGCTCGGGTTGTTCTTGGTTTTGTGAAAAGATGGGCTAGGCAATTCATCGATCCTTATATAACAAGGCTGCTATACATTTCACTTGTTAGACCTATTGTGGAGTATGCGTCTATTATTTGGAATCCATACTATCGTTGTCATAGTGATTCAATAAGTCTGCAGAAGCAGTTTTTATTATTCTGTTTACGTGGCTTAGGATGGGATTGTGCCAATGGGTTTCCGTCATATGAGGCTAGATTAGGTTTGATAAAACTTCCAACTTTAGAACGCAGAAGGGCTGTTTTAGGGGTTTGTTTTGTTTTTAATCTGATTAAAGGTGATATCGATTCTGAATTTTTGCTTTGTAACCTGTTCCTTTTCGTAGATTATGTAACGATTTTAACTTATATTATGATTTTATTGATTTTAATTGTAGTGTTTGTAATATAAAACGTAGCTTATAGGCTGGCATTAATTTGTAAATTTTTATAAAAAATGTATTTTCGTTCTTGTTATAGGTAGTTCCTGTTTATTGTAACTTCATTCAGCTTGTGATTAAGTTCTGTAGCTGTTTTATGTTCTAGTTGCCATTACTTTTCCCTTACCCGCTACAGTCCGGACTATAGTGTGTACGTGTCCCTACGTAATGGGGACGAGCCCTCCGCGGTCGGGTGGTGGTGGGTTAGTGCGAGGCCGGGGACGTTCGAAAAAAAATGATTAACAAAAGGTTCAAAAACAATGGACTTTTTTACATGATCAACAAGTAAACAAAAATATAGCAACAATATTAATAGAAAAAAAGGAATATACAAGTAAACAAAAAGCAACAATAAACATTATCAGAATAAATGTAAACAAAATACACAAACAGCAATGAAACAAAAATGTCTACATTTATGCAGGTCTTGAGAAGGCGAAGCTACGAACATTCGACTTCAAGATCATTCAAGGCAAAGCAAGTAACGAAGTCAGTAAAAATTCAGTCAATATTGTGTGAAGACGCGTCGCGTGTGAAGAGAATAATCGTGGTTTGAAGATCTCCGTTATAAAGATCTGTCGAACAATTGTTAGTGTTTACGCCAAAAGTGTAAAGAAGAATAGCAAACAAAGCAAATTTTTGTTACACCAAGTTGTGAACAGTGGCACACAGAATTGTGCGAACAATAAAGAATTTTAATTAAAACTAAACACAAATTTATTTTTATTTTTATTTGAATCTACGAGCATATATTTCAAACGTTTTTAAAATGGTAAAAGCGTAAAGGTACTAACGTCGAAGTTTTTTTTTGTTCGAATAGAATTTTTATAATTTTGTAATTCTCAGTGTCAAACTCTAATGTCTCAAAAGCTGCAATGATAATATGTTTAGCTACGTTTATACTTATGTTCATACGTAGAATTTATGAAAATATTGCCCTTATTATGTTAAATGTAGGTTAGGTAAGGTTAGAGGCCGTGTACTTGTCAATCAAGACAAGTACAGTACCCGGAGGTCGAATTGACCCATTGTACAAGGTCCTAGTTTCTCACACCACTTATGTTGTGTGTGTTAATTTTATACATGAGTCGCTGTAGTCTAAGAAGTAGTGTGTTGGCTTATTAGACGTAAAAGCCAGGGTTCGCGCCCCAGGCCAGACATCAAGACAAAATACAAAAGGTATTTCTTCGGCAACTTTCTCTCAGAAGATTTCTGGCAAAAACTCTGAGAGTAAATAAAATTGCCATGAAAAAAGTTTCTATGTTAAATGTAAGATTAAGAAAAAAGTCGTGAAGGAAAAAAGTTTTAAATTTTACTGCAAACATCTTCCTTTTACAGTTTTTTTTTTTTTTTTTTGTAAAATTAAAATTCTTGAAGTTATGAGACAAGAAAGTTCCTCTAAATTTGATCGGTCTTAACCCCAACCCATTGATATGATCATTTTTTATCGATATTTAATAAACTGGGGAGTGAGACTGAAAAAAATGGACAAAAAATCCCATATAACTAAGGGTAACCCTAATCAGCACCTTTGTCCTCTTCTACATGTAGTAAAGAATCCTCAAAGGAGACAAAGAGGAACGGTCTTATACATAAAATTGTGTATCATTTTCGCTTCGACAACATATCGTATTACCAGAGAATAAGTGGATATCATTTGTATGTAGTGTGTCAATAGGAAACCCTTTATCATAGAATGCTTATTGGAATATTCTTTACGTGTATAGATTAAAAATAATTGAAGATAGAACGCTCCCATGTAGGAGGTCCAGCGATATGTTTAACCCTTTTGTGCTTTTTATAATTTAAAGCAACATACTTTATCAAAGAGACTACTTAACCTTAATTTAAGAAAAGTTTACTAAGAGATAAGCTTCCAACAATGTAATGTTTGTTACTGGTACTCCAGTGATAATTCCTAATAATACTATGACTACAATACATTTTAATTCAGATAAATTTTGCAATTTAAATAATAAATTCTGTTCAATAAAGCTAAAAATAAAAATTCTTAGAGGCTTTAATCACTTCGAACAGTGCTTTTCCCTTCACATTTCTTTCTCAATGATTTCATTTTGTCTTCTTAAAGTGTTTTCCACTACGATTGTTTGCTTGAGAAATAATTTTCTGTCCTTTTTCTTCATTTTTTTCGTTCTCTTTTGTTACTAAATATTATCCTTTAACAAACGTACACAATAACACATTCATCTTAAAAAATATATTTACTCTTGTCTTTCAAGTTATTTGAATAAAATCAAATCAAACAACTGGATGCGTGTATGTTTTCCACACTAAAAAATGTTCACACATTGTCTGTGGCCGACAGTAGAATATAAAGTATACAGGCGAATACATTTACATTCCCGAGACTACGTTATTTGTAAGTAATAAAAAAATTTAAATTCATAAACATAAACAAATATACGTGTGAAATACTTATTTAATAAAATCTTAAACTTTTTTAAGGTTCTGAACATTTTAAATTCAGAAAATTGTAATATTATTTGAGATTTCACTGTGTTTTTATGCATTAACTACGTATATGAACATTTTTATATTACAAAGTAATTACAAGGAAAATAGGATGACAAAAAATTCCATACGGAAAAGATCTCCACAGAGTAGAGATAATGGGGATTACAAGAGGAAACAACAGAAATCATTTTCCCTGTCAAGCATTTTCCCTGCTAACCATTGTATGCGTTGGTGTGAAATGTCGACATTTCCATTATCATTAGAATCAGTCATGTTGATTTGCAGGGTAATCAGAAAATAAAGAAAATTTTTTTACACGAGATTCTCCATCTAAATTTACACATAAATGACTTCATATGTGTGCAAAATAGTATCAATGAATGGTTTTTTATTACTTTAAACAAGTAAAGAAGGATTGAGTTACTATTGCCTGTCTGTCTGGTACATTTAGGCATATCACAAGCGTGTGTTGTTGGAAGCTTCAGCTTGGGACTGTTTGTTGCCCTTGTAGTATGTACCAGAGATCAGCAATTAATCGTTTTTCTGCTACTCATAAGTACTCATGAGTATGAGTGAGTCAACAGTATTGAAATTCAACTTCTCTGATTCATTCGTACTCACTACAACATTGATTTATAAGTACAGGTTGCAATGAGTATGAGTACAACGTAGAGATCAAACTCATACCATTCGAAATATGTCTGCTGTATACGCCTACTCTTTCAGATTCATAAATTTAGAAAAATACTTATAATACTCATAAATTATTCGAGTGATTCGAATAATTCATCAAAATTTACAGTCTTAGTTGTTGTTGCATTTACAAAAAAAGTAGAAATAAAAAGACAAAGACAGCAAGCAGAGCAAACACACAACCTTTTAGTGAGTATTGTAGTGTTCGTAAGTGAATCATAAAGGTCTCGCCAAATAACTTTTTTTATTTTAAAAATGCTTAAAAAAAAAACAACTGAATATTTTCTCAATTTTTTTTTTTATTTGGAAGTACAATCATTCCGGTTAATAATGGAAAATAATTTCATTCAAATGGCTGCCTCGGCTGGCAATGCAGTAGCCTACACGATCGGTCCGATTTTTAAGCACATTATCGATTGTGTGCAGCTGTATTTCAACAATGGCTTTACGAATATTGTCCTTTGAAGCGTCAATTAACTCTGGCTTGTCGGCGTAACACTTATCTTTAACGGCACCCCACAAATAATAGTCCAAAGTTGTCAAATCGCAGCTCCGAGGTGGCCAAACGACAAAGGCTCTGCGGCTGATAATGCGATCTTCAAGAACAGGGCGCAAAACGTCGAGTGTAGCTTCGGCTATGTGGCACGTAGCGCCGTCCTGTTGAAACCAAATGTTGCCTCTTCAATTTTTGTGAACAAAAATTCGTTCAACATGGCCCGATAACGATCGCCATTGACTGTAACGGCCACTCCTTGCTCATTTTCGAAGAAAAATGGCCCAATTATGCCTCTGGACCAAAATCCTCACCAAACAGTGACTCGTTTTTTGTGCATCGGCTTTTCAATGTATGCGTGCGGGTTTTCTGTGCCCCAAATGCGACAATTTTGCTTGTTTACATACCCGCCAAGATCAAAATGAGCTTCATCTGAAAACATGATGAGGCAGTCATTTGAATGAAATTATTTTGCATTATTAACCGGAAGGATTGTACTTTCAAATAAAAAAAGAAATTTGAGAAAATATTCAGTAGTTTTTTTAAAGCATTTTCAAAAAAAAAAGTTATTTGGCGGACCCTTTACTTATTTTGTGATTCTTGTAAATGTTGAGTAACGGAAAGTCGAAATCAACAACAGCATAAGTGTTGTTAAGTACGAGAACGATGAGTACTTCAAACTTTGAATATGAGTAGTATAAGTATGATATAAAAATAATTATGAATCCGTATAAGTATCAGAAATTATGAGTATGATTCGAATACTTATTGTTGATCGCTGGTATGTACAGGAAAAATTGGTTACGTTAAGTACCTAAACTGGAAAAATTAAAGCAAAAATTAGAAGGTTCTAGAAATTGCCAGACCGAAATAATCTAAAGTATTCAACGGACAATCAATTGCGAAGTTTTATCTGCGTAGTAAAATGATTGTGTAATAAATTTACAAGTCTCCATAGTCTAGTAGGTAGTGTGCTGGCTTATTAGACGTAAAGCCATGGTTCGAGTCCCAGGCCAAACATCAAAACAAAAATACAAAAAGTATTTCTTCGGCGACTTCTTCTAAGCAGATTTCTGGCCAAACTCTGAGAGTAAATAAAAATTACCATGAAAAGTTTCTTAAAATTCTGTCGTTCGCAGTCGACTTTAAACTGTAGGTCCCGCCACTCATGTATGAAATTAACGCACACAACATAAGTGGTATGAGCAACTAGGTCGTAATCCTGATACACTTAAATCATAAATCCATAGAGCCTGACGAGCTTTACAGATCTAAAGTTAATCAAGTTATCCCGAGAGTAGCCATATAGGAACCTTTCTAAGTCTGTTAAACAAAGCTAGACAGTGGAAGATTTATTGTGTTAAAGTCTTGTCGTCTTTTGCTGCATGGAAATTCATACAAAAATTTTTGACATTGTTAAGGAAGTATTCTCGCATGAAGGTTGTAACCAGTAATCATTCCAATCAGTAATGCAATTCGCACCAGTAAATTCTGGTCTTTATAGACTCCCTGGTTTATTTTGATTGCGACATTGTGAGTAACGGAGGTAACGTTAGAATGTCTCGCCTTTTTAAAATGAAATCGGACAAAGAATTTCAAAATTGCTTGCCCAATATTTCTACCGAATTATTGGCAATAATTCAGCCAGTCCATAACCCTGTAGACTGTAGAAATTTCGACATGGTGAAGCTAAACGAATGAAATGGACTTAGAAACGATGTACTTTCCGTTTGACCGTAAGACCATCTGTACTTAAAAATAGTTTCCAACAGAGCACTATTTTAATGCCGTATTGTGTATTACATTGAAGTTTGAACTGCCTATTCCAACTATAAACCGATAAGGCTAAGTCTAAAAGACTAATGGGGAGCGATTTTAAGATTTCCATTATTGCCTGATTTCAAAGAGATGTACTCCAAGACAAGTTTGAGCAATACCACAACGTCAAAGAGCTACAATTTGCATTTGGAGTTTAAATCACAATGTAAACCGAAAGATTTGCAAAATATTACGTGCACAATTCCTTTTGAAATTTTTCTATATACACATGTACTTTTAAAAAAATAAAGCGAAGTAATTTTCTGTTGTTTCTGGGATAGCCTGACAGTTGTACTACGGAATTTTAATTTTTATTTTTTTAATCTGTTTCCTCTTTTAATTAGGAAACTTTTGTGTAAAGAATTTCCGTAGATTCCTTTTTGCAACTGAAATTTAATTAAGCGTTACACTACAGGTTTAATCTCAGCTCTGCATGATGTAAATTACATTCACAAATACATACGTAAAATATTGAAATGGGGAACAGAGGTCGTAATTAAAGAAATTTTCCCAGAACTGAAATTATTTTCATAACAAGTTTATTATTTTCGTTTGCTTTTAAGTTCAGATTTTTGCTGTCACGTTCATTTTGCGATTTAAATCAGCTGCAAGGATTGTGAGTATTTTAAATTGATTGCACAATGACTTGCACTGCAAGTTCCATGAATTTTTTATTCAATTTTAACACATCATTTACTCGTATCTTATTGTAGACATTTAAATAAAAATTCATTGCGAAAGTTCGATTTGAATGGTTTTGATTGTTTGGGTAAATTGACATCGCTGCCATTAAATGACAACGAATTTAGAACTCTGGATAATAGAGTTTTGCAAAACTTAACCAATTTGGATTACATGTGAGTGTTATACTTAAAAAAAATGATGAGTGGAATATAGCTATTATATGTTGTCTTCTAAAATTCCAGTTATTTCTCCTGGTTCCATTTGTGCCGTGCTGCCTTGCATGTGAGGGTATGTGACCCACATGGTGATGGTATCAGTAGCACTCATCATTTATTAGACAATACCATACTGAGAGGAAGGTGAGTTCCTCTATTAATTAGTCTAAATTGCTATGAAATAATTGGTTTTCAGGCAAGCAAACAAGAAAACAAGCAAAAAAATTATACATGAAATTTCACTTTCATACTTCGCCTGCAAACATTACCTGATATCAAAAAATTTTTGATATTATTAAGTATTGAAACCCGAATTTTGTTCTTTTACACAAGTTGGATGATTGCCCTCAGGCAGTGTTTGCAGGCAAAGTTTGTAATTTATGTAAAATTTTTTATTTTGACGCAATTCTACATTTAAAGGAAATATTTGTATTTTTATTGATAGCTGTTATTGTCACCAGACTTTCTGAATTTTATTGTTTCACCAAAAATTCATAAAATTTTTATATTTTTTCAATTTTTATTAATTTTGCCGCATTCACTTTTTATATTTTTCTGTTGTTTGTTTTTGTTCTTGTTTTTTTCAGTGTTTGGGTTAGTGATTCTCTGATGGGTATTTATTTGGCCGTCAGAGCGTGTGCGAATATAAGTTTTCGCGGCGAATATATTGTACATGAAGAGTACTGGCGCCACAGCATCATGTATGCATTTTCTGGTAAAAAAAAAAAATAATAATGGCGAATTAAATTATTAATTTAAATAATTATGAATTGATTTCAATTGTGTTATCATCCGCTGTTGTTTTATATACTTTTCTACAGGACTTTTAAGCACCTTTAGTTATCTATCGTCTACATTGTTGCTGGTAACATGGGATCCTTTGATGTCAAAAATGCGACCGTTACATGCCAGGAATACAGCGAGTACAAAGTAAATATTTAAACAAAATTAAGAGAGAAAAGCCCAAGAATATTTTAAATTAATTCTGGAGGAAACATTATCAGTGTCTTTTTTCAGTGTAAAATAAGATACTATTACACTCACTCACCACAAACTTTTTTCCCCCATTAAATAAAAAATTATATCGGCCAAGTAACTGCCCTCAGAGTTGTTAATGCAACTGTCAGAAGTTAGAGTTTAGTGCCTGCAGTTGCTCCATCTGTTTAGATTCACAGGTCCTGTACTCCCATTTCAGTTGTCAGTTGTAGTAGGAGAAAGTGTTTGAGAATACGCGGAATTCACAGTAGTTGACACTCGAGGTTTTTTAAGAAATATGAGTCGATCATAGATCCAGGACCCAATTATGCACTACAAAGTAGACTTGAATGGGTCTATTGTCTTCTTGTGAGTTGTAAACAAGTTTCGATGACCCAGACCTTCGTAAGTTATGGTGAAAATTGGTAGTTGAGGTTCGGGTTGGATTGTACACTGTCTGTACTTTTTCAATGAAATAATTCTTTACTAAGTCTATCAAGTGATGCCCTTTTTGGAAACCATCGTTTGGTTGATACTTAGGCACCCTCCTAGTGGTAATATTCTCAACGGAACGGTTGCTTCGGAGCAGCCCAAACTGGTGTCTCATGTTGTCTCATACTCTTCTAAGCGAGCAGCTAACAAGCAAACTTTGAATTCATCTTTCAAAATTAATCCATAATTTTTGTTTAGTCTTTTAAAACTGTGGGGAATTTTATTTGCTTTGGCCTATTTCCCATAGAATACTTTGGCTCACATTTCAATGGTACAAATGGTGTGTGCTTATCAATACATATACATGATCCATAGGCAAAGGTACGAGTGTTTATCCTTTCCATGCCTCCTTTTGAATTTCTGTTTCTTCAAAATGTTTTTTATTTTTGCACCCTACTTTCCTTTTAGAGTTGGGAATACTCTGAAGTCTTATTTATTTGTATAAATACGGTATCTGATCTCTTACATACGCATGCGGCAGGCTATCAAAGATTCTGGTGGTAGTATGGGAAGTACCATCAGTGGCAGAGAGAGTGTTGTGGCAACCAGGTAAGCTAGTGGTGTAAAAAGAAAGTGCAAGTGGAAGCATTTTTAATATTTAAATGAATAAAGTTGAGATATCATTAATCTCTTCGCTATACTTCCCCTCTGTGCTTGTATATTTTTAGATTTGTCATTATTGCAGCCACCTGTTGGCTGCCGGTAATTATTGTTAAACTGCTGGCCTTATCTGGTGAGTTCAGCATAAGCATTAACAACTGAGAAAAAATTTCTTTTTTTATTTCTTTTATTCTCCAGACATTCCCATATCACCTTCGTTGTATGCCTGGTTGGCAGTTTTAGTATTGCCAGTAAATGCAGCTTTAAATCCCATGCCTTATACACTGACTACGGCTGTATTTAAGCAACAGCTGCGCCGTTATTGTCAGGCGTTACAAACTTGCTCGCACATGTTCTTGGAACGCCAACACAATCAACTGGGCTCGAATCAGCGACTAACACTAGTCTGGGTCAATTTGGTAGCAGCAAATCAAATAAATCCACAATGGGTCGTAAGAGATCTTCTCAACGTTGTTCGCTACTCTGTTCGCAGCTTTCATTATCAACTAACGTTGTTGAAAAAACAACGAAATTTGGCCAAACATAAAAGAGTTATATGGTAAAGAGTAAATGTAGTAGTGTAGTAGTGTAATCTAGCACACTACTCACCATTCTAACCACGTTTAAAATATGAGTTCGTAGATTGTAAATAAAATAAAAATAAATTTGTGTTTAGTTCTAGATCAATTCTTTATTGTTCGCACAATTCCGTGTGCCACCTTTGCTTTATTTGTTATTCTTCTTTACACTCTTCCTCGTACACACTAAAAATTGTTCGTCAGATCTTTACAACGGAGATCTTCAAACCACGACTATTCTCTTTACATGCAACGTGTCTTCACAAAAGACTGACTGAATTCAATCTGATCCGTTGTCTGCTTTGTCTTGCCTTTTATATCGCTAATCATGTTGTTTACGTTTTTATTGTTTGTGTATTTTGTTTACGTTTGTCCTTGCAGTGTTGTTGTTGCCTATCTGTTTACTTGTTTATCCCCTTTTTATACTGATTTTGTTGCTATATTTTTGTTTATTATGTAAACAAGTCCATAGTTTTTGTTTTTGTAGTTTTTGTTTATCATTTTAATATTAAACGATGTAACACCATTTCCATTTTCGTAACAATATTTTGTCACAGAACAACCAACTACATCAATTAAGTAGTATAACGGCAAAGATCAGAACAGAAAGTAAAGCTTAACGAGGCTTTAAAAATTTTATACAATTTTAAATAAGAAAACATTATGGAATGAAAATGATGTTCCACATTCCATAAATACTTTTATCAAGTTTTGTCACGTTAGACCGTATTGTATAGTGAGCAAAAATGTTTATGCATCAAATGACTTGTGCAAATTTTCACCACATTTTTTGTTTCCTTAATTCTAAGCGTTCAAGTATTAGACCGTAAAATAGAAAATTTATTTACATTTGTTTTCATTTCTTAAACGAGTGTTTAGCAATATTTGAATATTATTGACATAAATTACTATGGTAATCAACCATTCCAAAATCACATTTTTTAACATTCGTTGTTATCCTTAAAGATACATTGTATGTTTAAAAAATTCAAGTCATTCCTAAAAAAAAGTAATGCTTGTAGACTATTATTGAAGTTAAAAAATTTTGCAATAATAAAATTGTCTAGTGCCATAGAAATGACAAAAAATATTTGACATTGATTTTCTGTTGGAATACAATACGATTTATAATTAAATTATTGAACATATTTAGTTAAGCTTTGTAATAAAATGATCCCGACTCTTTATACTTTAAACAAAAAAAACTTTGCAACTAAATGTGACTTTGAATGGAAAGTTTAACCCTCCGTCACAGTCATGGGTCTGGTCAGACCTTTTCCAATTTATTTTGCATTTTAAACGTGTTTGCAATATGGCTAGAGATTTGAATTTTCGAGCTGGGCCTAAAGAGCAAATCTTTACACCAAATATTACAGACATCATTATATTCCAGACAAATCGGTATGGAAGAGACGCAGTCAATAAATGGAATGCTGCAAATGTAAATAAAAAACCAAGAGTTTGGAAGGATCTAACAGAAAATGAATTATACGCTTTCATCGGCATTCTTCTAGCAGTGGGAGTTTCACATAATAATATGCAAAATCCATGGGTTTTGTGGCGTACTGATAATTTACCCATATTCAGGGCAGCAATGTCTCTTCATCGATTTATGTCCCTGACTAGATACATTCAGTTTGTCGACGGAAGAACACGGTCATTTCGATTACACGAAGACAAAGCTGCACCTATTCGAGATATACGGATTTTTCTCAACGAAAAAAAAATCTTTGCAACTAAATGTGACTTGGAATGGAAAGTTTAATCGAACATTATAACGAAAATAAAATTTTTCTTCAAAGGAAACTTGCCTTAAACAAATTCTTGTTTATGTAAACTGAGTTTATTTTAAACAAAACTGAATTTTGGTGTAAAATTAAATTAAATTAAAAACAAATAAAGTTTACGTTTATTTCGTTTAATTTAGGTAAAGAATATGATTCGTGAGAAATTTGCTGTCAAAAACACTTTTTCTATATCCTTTTATCAGTTTAACAAATAAGGGCAAATTAATATACATAGGCTAACGTGTAAACTTCTTTTATTGGCAAAAAGTATTCTTATCAACATTCGTAATAACATTGAATCACAGGTGTAGCTGATATAGCTGGCGTAGCTGCTATACCAGCAATATACCAGGTATAGCTGATATAGCTGGTATAGCTGGTATAGCTGATATAGCTAGTGTAGCTGGTATAGCTGGTGTAGCTGGTATAGCAGGTGTAGCTGGTATAGCTGGTGTAGCTGGTATAGCAGGTGTAGCTGGTATAGCTGGTGTAGCTGGTATAGCTGATATAGCTGATATAGCTGGTATAGCAGGTATAGCAGGTATAGCTGGTATACCTGATATAGCTGATATAGCTGATGTAGCTGCTATAGCTGGTACAGCTTGCTATAGCTCGTACAGCTTGCTAGTATAGCTAGTAAAGATTGTATAGCTAGTACAGCTTGCTAGTATAGCTAGTAAAGATTGTATAGCTTGCTAGTATAGCTAGTACAGCCTGCTAATATAGCTAGTACAGATTGTATAGCTTGCTAGTATAGCTAGTACAGCTTGCTAGTATAGCTAGTACAGATTGTACAGCTTGCTAGTATAGCTAGTACAGATTGTATAGCTTGCTAGTATAGCTAGTACAGCTTGCTAGTATAGCTAGTACAGATTGTATAGCTTGCTAGTATAGCTAGTACAGCTTGCTAGTATAGCTGGTATAGCTGATATAGCTGGTATAGCAGTTCTAAAGAAAAAGTTAAAAAATATTAAAGTGAATCAAATAGATAGAGTTAATTTATTAGAAGATACCTTTCAACCAATAACAAAACCACTTAAAAAAATCATTGGAAAACTTAAAGATAAACATAAGGATATAGACAACACTATTAATGATGACGATGATTATGATGATGTAAATGATGATAATGAAAACATCCCTAAACTTGAACATAAGCATAAGGATGTAGACAACACTATAGATGATGAGGAAGATTATTATGACGTAAATGCTGATAATGAAATCATCGGAAAACTTGAAGATAAGCATAAGGATATAGACAACACTATTGATGATGACGATGATTACGATGATGTAAACGGTGATAATAACGATTTTCAGTATGAAAATATTTCAACTGATGATAATGATGGTGAAAAAAACTATGACCATAATAGACTTGTATCAAGTACATGTATCAAAAACTTGGAAAGAAAACAATGTTTAAAGCTGACGAAAAGCTCTCCATTATTTGAAAATATACAAACACTTATTAATAATAAGCAATTGGATAAAATTTATGGTTTTAATCAAGATGTAGACGGTAGTTGGAGATATGGCAATAATAATTAATAGAGATAATACTATGCAGATACGGAACATGAAATTGAAAATGACGCCTGGATTATTTGAACTAATCGTCGCTATGAACCTAATGAACAAGTGAAAGGAACACGAGCCTTCAAATATATACGAATAATTAAACATTTATTCGAAACAACAACAAACATTTTAACAAAAGGCAGTGGTTTAATGCTAAAATTACAAAATAATCTGAAATCAAATTACATACATTGGGATGATCCTAATGAACTAGTTGGCAGACTACGTTTACTTCTTTCATCGGAAGGTTTTGGTCACAACAATCATCAAAACGAAATAATCTCTATTATCGAAGAACTTAAAGAAGCTAACATAATTTATTAGAAGAGTGAAAGAAATGTCTTATATTAATAAATTTGGAGAAGGTTTCAATAAATATAATCATAAACACAAAAAAAAATATATTCTATATATATATATATATATATATATATATATATATATATATATATATATATATATATATGTATATAACACAAATACATGATGATCTAGCTGATCAAATAAACAATTTAAACATTGTGGTAGAACATGTTTACCTAAAACATGGCAATGTCAAAAAAAAAAAATAATAAAAAAAAAATTAAAATAAAATAGACAAAACCAAAAACCAAAAAAGTAGATCGTTATCAGATATAAAGTAGATCGTGAGCAGATACAAAGCAGATCGTGATCAGATGTAAAGTAGATCGTGATCAGATACAAAGCAGATCAAAATCAATATCAAAAAATTAACATACTGAATTCATATAAATTGCTGTATATATAGGAGATCGTCTTGATTTCAGCTATTTTTGCGAAGAGGTATAAAAGTAACGAAAAAAGTTTGTTATAATCTACAGTCAAAACAAAACCTCAACCAGTGGAAGATGAGAAGAGGATTTGTAAACTTAATAAATAAAGTACCTGTTGAATTACATCTACCTGGTTATCAGTTTTGTGGACCTGGTACAAAACTTGAAAAACGTTTAGCAAGAGGAGATAAGGGTATAAATTTATTAGACGCAGCTTGTAGAGAGCACGATATTGCATATTCACAATCGAAAGATATAGACACAAGACATCAAGCAGATCAAATATTAGCTGAAAAAGCCTGGCAACGAGTTATATCTAAAGATAGTGATATTAAAGAACGTGCTAACGCGTGGTTTGTGACAAACGCTATGAAAGATAAAGTGAAATTTGGATTAGCTTTGAAGGAGCAGAGACATAAGAAAATAAAGAATTGAAAAGGAACGAGAAAAGGAAAAATGAATAAGTGTAATAAGAAATTATTCACAGCTACTGTGAGAAAAACTTTAAAACAATTGAAAGAACAGAAACCCCCTGATATAAATGATGCTGTTAAAATAGCACAAAAGGCTCTTCATTGAAATTATAAAGGGAAAAAGCGAGCAGACATTATAATACCGAGAGTTATACATGTATCGAAAATTGGAGGATTTCTTCCACTTATTCCCGTACTAACAGCATTGTCAGCGCTTGGTGGTTTGGCAAGTGGAGGATCCGCTATTGTCAAAGCAGTAAATGCTATCAAAAATGGAAAAGAACAATTGGCTGAAGCTAACCGTCATAATAGATATATGGAATCAATTGCAATGGGTAAAGGGTTGTACCTCAAACCATATAAAACTGGATATGATTTCTACTATAGTCCAGCTCCAAAAAACTATTAGATAACCTACCCAATCGCCCATTAACAGATTTGGACTTGAATAAATATGGAAGGCATCTTAAACACTTTAGGGGTGTTTTCATGCGTGATTCTTTACCTAAAAAACCATTCAAACAAGAATGCGGTATTGTTAATTTAGATGATTCAAATGGTATGGGAACACATTGGGTATCATATTATAAAAACCACAACTATAAAGAATACTTTGATAGCTTTGGAAATTTACAATCACCACTTGAGATTGTCAACTACTTAAAATTTCCTATTGAATATAATTATGAACGGAAACAAAAATTTAATACATTTAATTGTGGGCACTTGTGTTTAAAATTTTTATTCAATAAATATAAATTGAAATGAAATAATTCAGAGTAC
This sequence comes from Sarcophaga subvicina, assembly GCA_936449025.2. Taxonomy (NCBI): domain Eukaryota; kingdom Metazoa; phylum Arthropoda; class Insecta; order Diptera; family Sarcophagidae; genus Sarcophaga; species Sarcophaga subvicina. Next base: position 74,391,480 of record OW388080.2, on the reverse strand, counting down.
ATCGTCCCGCACTTACGCAACCTACTATTAACTTTTTAAGAAGGGCAAAAATGGTCACATCAGCTGAATTTGAAGAACTATTTATTAACAAAACATAGTAATCAGATTGATAAAGAGCATATAGATTTATTTATGAAACTTATAAATGAACTAATAATATGTAACATTAGTAAAATAAGTAATCCATTTTTATGTATTAATATGTCATACGTTTGTATTATTGTGAAAATACTTATTCATAATCTTTCAACATTTGTCGATGTCAAATATTCTATACACAATATTTTTTAACACTTAAGTTATTTAATCTTTATAAACGTATTTTTAAATTCGAAACTGTAAAAATCTGAAAATAGAAATATCTATATATATATATATAATTTATTCTATAATTTTATTTATTAAAACAGTAAAACTAAAAAATTCTAAATCCTTAAAAACAAGTCTATTTATACACTGGGATGTTCTAAATCAATCAGTAAATTCAATTATATAAAAAACAGATATTCTACTTATGCGTGAAAAAAAACGCAGGCACAACTATACATTTCTTTCTCATCAATTTAAAAATCCTTATAACACAACAACAACACCACGTACAACTATATTTCTATTTCTTCACAATTATTATCTCAAAAGAACGTGCACACACTCATTCTGTCCGTCCAATCATTCGAAAAGCAATACAAATACAATGAACATGTACACTCATGTTTCTACTTAAGTATACGATGTTATTTATTATCCCAAAAAAAAAATTTTACACAGGTGTTCATCTCTTTCTTATCACATTTAAAATTAAAGATCCTTCTAATTAAATATACAAAAAAAATAAAAAACATACAACAACTATATAGGTGTAGATCCCTTTTCTATTTTTTCAGCATTGAGTATGATAATACGTGCCAAGAATTTACTATTAAAAAACGATCGTACACATTACATGTTACGCACACACTCATTCTGTTCGTCCAAACATTCGTACATAAATTTTCACATTACATGTTACAAACCTATCGGCTAACCGACACTACCGACTGTAGCGTAGGCATGAGCCAAATTTTGTATGGAGTAAGTGATCTAGAAGGTACATAAACATACTACTGATATTGACGAAAATAATTTTCATTTGTTTTCAAGCAAGAAGAGAATAGTTAATAAGCATGTAAAATGTGCTAACCTTGCTTGAAAGATTGTAATAAAAAGAGGGAGTTGGTTTTTTAAACAGAGAAAATTTTATTAATAAAATTAAATATCAATCAAAATGCGATTACTACTATGATAGTTATTTTGTGAGTATTTACATTCATAGTAATTTATTTTATAGTATTGTTACGTTTTTAATTTTTGCAAAAGATTTCTTTATTGTGAATTCGGTAATTACAATTAATACGGTGTTCAGATATGCACCTTTATTGCGTAAATCGCAATAAACATTATTATTGAGCTCAATATTTCATTTAAAGTTTCAATTAATTATTGCGCAATAAATACGCAAATTATTATAATATTGACTAATACTATCATTAGTATGTTCAGTGAGCATATTACAGTTAACCGAACACTTTCTGTTGATATGTAACAACTCAAAAACAAACAACAAAACAAAAAAAAAACAAAATAAAAACAATGTTGTTGCAACAACCAGCTGTTTTGTTTACCAGCTATCAAATGAATATTGAATAAGCAGCTGCACTGCGTATATTATTATGTCTGAACACTTAAAATATTGTACTCAATAAACCAAATGTTGACTCAATAAAAGTACATATCTTATCGTTAACTGATAACAATGCACTGCCAATTTTATTCACAATTCTCACTATACCAGGGAGCTGAACGCTCCACACGTCTCATTACTGACTTACTATTCATTCTATTTTTGCTATCTTATTTCAAATCTGATAAATTTTCGGTCTTTTTTAAGTGTTGTTGTTAGATTTTTAACCTTTGTTTTATTCCGTAATTTTCTACGTATTTGTATAGTTCTTTGTACCGTACGATGTGAGTATTATGTTTTCATTTGATTTTTTCCTTTACTTATATATCTACTATATACAATGTATAAACATAAGTTTGCCCTACTTACGACCGATGACCAGGAGTTCGTAAATCGATTAAGTCGTAAGTGGAATTTCATACAAAAAAATTTAAGAAAAAAATTACATACTTTATTATAACTTTGAGGGTCAGGAGAAATGAAACTATCCAAAATCCATATAATTCAATTTTTCTCATATATTTTAGAGATTCCCCTCAACTACATATTTGTCATCTTTAAGAATTTTCTATCAAAAAAATTGGAAAAAAATGATCGTAATTGCGAATAGTCGTAAGTCGAATGGTGGTAAGTCGGGGACTACCTGTATTAATTATTTTATAACTCGAGGATATGTATCAGAAGGAAGGTCTGCTTTCACTGATGATTTTTTTCCATCCATTTTTCCCGTATAAAATGTGTAAATTCCTGAATATTTTCCTTATGAGGAAAACATTATATCAATAGACTTTGCTTTTGCTCTTCATTTGATTTATTTAATATCTGTGTTAAATGCACAATGGCATACACGAAATCTATGGAAACTTTTGATAGAAAAATAGAAGATCTTTGTTGAAATCGAAATATAATTGATGGTGCTTCAATTAAGATAAATGTTGCCTACAAACAGGTAAATGTAACAGGTAAAATATACAGACATACGTTGAGGCATTAATGTGTTGATTACGAATAACAATCAAAACTTAATTGCATTGCCAGCAGGCAAATTGTTGGTTGTTAGTTACCTGTTAGTTACTTGTTACTAGTAACTCGGCTGTATTTCGGTTGCTATCTATGATGCTGATATAATTCTTTGAAGACATTTCTTCGAGTTGGTTATGTTGCCGATTGATAATTATGGTTTCATAGCAATATCAAGAGATTTTATAGTATACACATAAAAAAAAATTATGTTTAGTTGAGTGAACGAATGATTTAAATTTCATCATTCAATCCGTAATATTTGGCCAATTGATGATGTGAAGAATCCAGAACACATAGTACATTATCCAAATGAATTTTTTGAATTTCGTTTTCCTGGACGTCCTAGAATAAAGATTTAATGTTTATTCTGTCTTCGCGACTGTGTTTAAGACGAAAATTGTTTTCTCTTATTTCCAAATATTGTTTACGTCACTATAACAAGAATGATCTTTCTTTAATTCTTTAAATCGAGACAGAGAGTGAATTACAATTGTCAATCAATCTATAGGGCGTAGTTTTAATGGTAGGGAAAATTAGTGAAAATTAGAAAATCACCATTTATTGCTAGTGATTATAAGCGTTTAAATTTGCTCGCAGTTTGTTTCAGAAACTTCATAAAGAGGATGTCAAATTAATTTTGAATTCAATCATTCCGTCGTCTTATAACCTACTTCCCGATATTCATAGGCAATGTACAGCACGAGGGAATGTCCTCTACCTGCTGGACACAGGCAAATATTCGGCTAAGTATCTTTTAACTTTTAAACCGAATATATTGTTACGTTTTTTACCCTTTTACAAACGTTTAAAATATGAGTTCGTAGATTGCAAATAAAATAAAAATAAATTTGTGTTTAGTTTTAAATCAATTTCTTATTGTTCGTACAATTCCGTGTGCCACCTTTCGCAACTTGATTTAAACAACAACAATTTGCTTTATTTGTTATTCTTCTTTACACTCTTCAGCGTACACACTAACAATTGTTCGTTAGATCTTGACAACGGAGATCTTCAAACCACGATTATTCTCTTCACACGCAACGCGTCTTCACACAAGACTGACTGAATTCTTTCTGATTTCATTGCCTGCTTTGTTTTGCTTTCTATATCGCTGGGTAAACAGTCTGATGACTGCTCTTGAAGGAGAATGACTTTGCATTCGCGAAATCTTTATAAATGTAAACATGTCGTTTACCTTATTGTTGTTTGTGTATTTTGTTTACGTTTGTGCTTGCAGTGTTGATGTTGCCTGTTTGTTTACTTTGTTTATCCCCTTTTTTTGATTTTTGTTTATCCGTTGATCATGTATTTTATCATTTTAATAACATTTGTTTATCATTTTAATAACACCATTTCCATTTTCGTAACAATATTTTAGGAAAAATGATTAATTCTATCCTTTAGTTTCAGTGCTTCAAAAGAATTAATTTCCTTGATTCTGTTCTGTTCTACAAACTCATTTAATAGTTTCAAATATTCAAATATGCAAACTTTTTGATTAAATAAGGATATAAATTATCTTAAAAAGAGTCCTTCGGCAACTCATAGTATTATGAACTTATTTTTACCACTTTTAAATATTTAAGAAAAATTTAATTTCTAAGATGATATACATATGTGTCAGTGCAAATGTAATCAGAGGAAATGTTATCAGTTTACGGAACGGAGACACTTGAAATATTTCCACATCAGGATATCATCCGCGTTGGGATACATATTTTACATTTTGGTTTATTTTTTTAGCCGTTTTTTTGAGTCATATAATTAATAAAATTACGGCACAAAATGTGTAACTAAAGTCTACTGTTATCTTATAGTGGACATCTATCCATATCGAAGTGAAAATAACCATGTGGTAGCTATTGTCAAATAGATAAATAATGAGGCAATTAGCCTCTTTGCGTTCGTCGAATAAAATTTTTACTCAGCGGGAAGTAAAATATTTTAATCTAAAACGCTTATCTACAGTAATTTGTAACTTGTTTGTCGTATAAGGAGATTTTTTTCTCTTCTTATTAATACAGGCTTTCATCTTAATCAAACTTAGTTAAGAAATATTACTAAATAGCGGTACAATTTAATATTTTCATTATTTTTTATTAATCCAAGAAAAATTAATTTTGTTTTTATAAATAAAGTAAAGGAGTAAAAAGAACATTTTGAAGAAATAAAAAAAAAGAATAAACATGCAGAACAAACAATAGTAAAGCAATGAAGAAATTGTGGTATATCCCTGTCACAAAGATCGAATTAAAATACTAAAATTATATAGAAACACTCCTTCGTGAAAATAATTACCATAACTAATCAGCGGTAAGGTTCTGGTAGTTGTCATAGAAAATGAATGTAGAAGCGTAGACTATTTCAAAACTATTTAAAAACTCCTTATGCCAAAAGGCATTATAGGATGGGTGTGAGCAGTTATAGTTTTAGCATTCTTTCTCCTGTAGTTGATGCTGCGGAAAAGGTCTGCAGTGTTACGTAACAGAGATCAGCAATGAGTATCCAAAAAGATGAGTAGATTCGAATCATACTCATAATTTCTGATACTTACACGCATTCATACTTATTTTAATTTCATACTCATACTAGTCATATTCAAAGTTTGAAGTACTCATCGTACTCATACTTAACAATACGCATGATGATGTTGATTTCGACTCTCCATGAGTCAACATTTACAAGAATCACAAAATAAGTATAATTCGCATATGAATACTACAATACTCACTAGAAGGTTGTGTGTTTGCTTTGCTTGCTATCTTTGTCTTTGTCTTTCTTCTTTTTTTGTAAAAGCAATAACAACTAAGACTGTAAATTTAAATGAATGATTCGAATCATTTATGAGTATTATAAGTATTTTTCTAAATTTATGAATCTGAATGAGTAGTCGTATGAATCAAGCATATTTCGAATATTATGAGTTTGATGTCAATGTTGTACTCATACTCATTGCAACCTGCACTTAAAAATTAATGTTGTAGTGAGTACGAATGAATCAGAGTAATTGAATTTCACTACTGTTGGCTCACTCATACTCGAAATTTCATGAGTACTTATGAGTAGCGAGAAAGCGATTAATTGCTGATCTCTGTTACGTACATACGGCACTATTACCAGTACTTGTATGCCCATATTGCAATAAGTTCTCCATTAAGTGTTAACTCAAATAGTGTTGTGTTTAGCAAAGTGTAAACTAATAAAAAATCACTTGTTGTAGTTCGAATTCATTCCTTTTAAACTGGCACTTTATAAACTACATCTCGTGCAATCCTATCTGGTGAGGAGTTTTCACATCAGAATTCCACATAAGAAAAGTCTGGTGCACTATGGATTCTGGGGAACTTTACGTAGACGATTCCAAATTTGAAAATAAGAAAGCTGTGATATCGCCTCCTTAATCTTGCTATTTCTCCCCACCTTGCTGAATACTTTGTTGGGTATCAAGATCCTGCGTAAGTGATCTCAAACTAGTTTTATTTTAACTGATCTAACAGCCAAGTGGAAATAGGACCTGTGGCAATCCATGTTAAATAATCAAAGTTAGTCATGCAAAACTGAATAATAGAAAAAATATATTTATTCATTTATTCTAGAATATAGTTCGAGATCGAATAGAAGGCTTTGTGAAATAGATTAAACTAATAAAAAAATAATAATAAATTGAATTGTTTCGTTACTTTTATTAAAAGAAAGAGTTTTCATAATTTGGAGATATTTGACGGGTTGTTACAGAACCTAAATTCTTAATCTGGGGCGACTATAACGGGACGCCATTTCCCTTTGTCATATGCTTTAATAAAAAAGCTGTTTTTATTTTTTCAATTATTTTTATTTTTACCATATAATACTAGTTATAAATATCTAGCTTATATTCGGAAGGCACTACAACCAAGGCTATCAGCCCGAATTTTTATTTTTATTTTCATTGTTTTATTTGAATGAAAATGTGTTTTCCGCAATATATTATCAATCGTATCCGTAGTTTCTAAAAAATTAATTTAACGGAATATTTTTTACAGTTACACCTAACCAAGAGAAAATTATTTGCCTTGTTTTTAATGGTGGCTTCTGCAATATAAACAAAGGGGTTTTTAAATTTAATCGTTTTAAAACATAACTTTTTTATATTCCATTTCGCTTCTGTAAGTAACATAATAGGCCCACCAAAAATCATATGTCCCAACTTCTCATTATTTATTTACTTTTGTTACAGTTTCATTAATCAAATCTTTGCTGCTGCTAAGCAGGTGACTGGTTCACTAGGAACAATTCAATTCGATTGGAAACAATCTCCTCTGTGAACATGTATTGGAATTAGAAAATAGAAATTTTTTTGCTGATTGAATCCTATTCTTTTTCACTATTTTTCATTATTTTTGAAGGAGTCTGAAGTCTTTTTATGGTTAAATATTGAAAACCGTATGATACTTTTTTAGGGTTTTTTTTGCAGGGTATGTGTTTGGTGGATTGCTTGTATTGGTATTGAAACACTTTACCGCTACATCGCGGCATCTCTAAGTATAAATCGTATTGTTCCCAAATTGCTTCATTTGTCATGTAATTTTTAGATTTTAAGTGCATACATGTATAGGCTTTTTCCATTATAAAGAGATTACCATGTAAATACAATGGAAAAACCATCTGCAAAAAATAATTTAACAGACAGAAACATAAACAAAAAAGAAAAAACAAAGAAAAAGAGAAAGGGAAAACATAATTTGGAAGCAACACACAAAAAACACCTTTGCCAGGCGCAGATAATGAGATTTACAAAATGAAACAGTACGTTTCGTGCTTTGTTGTAAAAAGTTGACGTTTTCATTATAATTACCAGTCGTGTGATGCCAATTCGAATGTTCAGAGATTGTTTGAATTAAAAATGTGTAAGTGGTGGTTTGAATGTACGATCCACATATTAATCGATTTTAATTAAAATATTTACAATGAAAGTTAATGGTAATATGCAGGTGCCTCTGCACTAACACACAATAGGGATGGCCCCTATTCATGCTATGCTTTGTGAGTTACAGGAAAATAAATAAATATTTTTTTATTTCTTTATTTCGGATGCTCCACAAATTTAGCGAAATTTTATAGGTAGAGGCTGTGGTGCAATAATAGTCGCAAATAGCGAAAAAATTCGAAATGTTTCGTAGTGTAGACTAATATTATAGAAGAAGAGGTGTGGACCAGAGATCAGCAATGAGTAGAATCGAATCATATTCATAACTTCTGATACTTATATGTATTCATGCTTATTTTAATATCATACTCATACTACTCATATTTAAAGTTTGAAGTACTCATCGTACTTATACTTAGCAATACGTATGATGTTGTTGACTTTGACTCTCCATGACTCAACATTTACACGAATCAGAAAATAAGTATGATTCGAATATGAATACTACAATACTCACTAGAAGGTTGTGTGTTTGCTCTGCTTGCTGTCTTTGTCTTTCCTCTGCCTTTTGTAAATGCAACAACAACTAAGACTGTAAATTTTGATGAATGATTCGAATCACTCGAATTATTTATGAGTATTATAAGTATCTTTCTAAATTTATGAATCTGAATGAGTAGGCTTATGAATCAAACATATTTCGAATGGTATGAGTTTGATGTCAACTTTGTACTTATACTCATTTCAACCTGTATGTTGTAGTGAGTACAAATGAGTACAAATGAATCAGAGTAGTTAAATTTCAATATTGTTGACTCACTTATATACAAAATTTCATGAATGCTTATGAGTAGCGAAAAAACGATTAATTGCTGATCTCTGGTATGGACATAGGTATTTACAGTGGCTCCATCGCATAATCGGACAAGCACTAGTCTGATATGTATGTGCTTAAAACTTAAAAAGAAAATATTAAATATATGTTTTTTTTTGCTTTTATTTACACTCTACATTATAGACTTTCAGATTAATAAAAAATAACAAAATTTTTCATGATAAACGTAATTTTATAGAGAAAAATAAAATTAACTCAATTTTTTGCGCTCAACGCATAATCGGACAAAGAAGAGCACTATTGCTGAAAATGACGAAAGAGAACAATTAATAGTTTGTGGCATATCCTTTGTTCTCAAGAACGGCCTGTAAACGTTTTGGAATTGCTTTTACCAAATTGTAGCATACCTCAAGTTATATGGAGTTCCACGTTTCCAGTAAAGCCGCCTTAAGCTGATTCAAAGTGTTAAACTGCTGTTGGTAGACTCTTCTAGCTAATTCTTCCCAAAGATGTTCAATTACGTTGAGATCTGGGCTCTGTGCAGGGGTTTCTATAAGTTTGGGGAAATTATGGATCAACCAAAGCTTTTCCACACCCGAAGTCTGCTTGGGATCATTGTCCTGGTAAAAAGCAAAATCATTCGCAATGCCTAAGGACTAAAAATATCTTTAAAAAACAGCAGTGGAAAAGATGTTTGCTTAAATACTATTCGTAATACATTGCACAAATATAACTACCATGGTAGAGTTACCAGAAAAAAGCCATTTATTAGGCCTAAGTATAAAAACAAAAGAATAAAATTTGCTAAAGAGTATTTACTTAAAATAGAAGATTTTTGGAATAAGGCAATTTGGTGTAAAGATATCTTAAAATACATTTTTGCTGATAGTTTTTGTTCGTTCCAAGGTTCTGTCCACTGACGAGAGCAAATTCAATTTGCATGGATCAGATGGCATGATGTTTGTGTGGCGTAAACCAAATGCAGAATTTAATCTTCAAAATACAAAAGCTACTGTTAAGCATGAAGGATGCTCTGTTATGGATTGGGCCTGCATGTCGAGTGCTGGGGTGGGCAATTTGCATTTTATTGATGGTAAAATGGACAAATTTGGCTACCTCAACATTTTGAAGAAAAATGTAAAGCAAAGTGCCGAGAAATTAGGCATTGCGAATGATTTTGCATTTTACCAGGACAATGATCCCAAGCACACTTTGGGTGTGGCAAAGCTTTGGTTGATCCATAATTACCCCAAACTTATAGAAACCCCATGCACAGAGCCCAGATCTCAACGTAATTGAACATCTTTGGGAAGAATTAGCTAGAAGAGTACACCAGCAACAATTTAAAACTTTGAATCAGATTAAGGCGGCTTTACTGGAAACGTGGAACTCCACAGAACCTGAGGTATGCTACAATTCGGTAAAATCAATTCCAAAACGTTTACAGACCGTTCTTGAGGATATGCCACAAAGTATTAATTCTTCTCTTTCGTCATTTTTAGCAATGGTGCTCTTCTTTGTCCGATTATGCGTTAAGCGCAAGAAATTGAGTTAATTTTCTTTTTCTCTATAAAATTACGTTTATCATGAAAAATGTTGTTATTTTTTTTAATAATCTGAAAGTCTATAATGTAGAGTGTAAATAAAAGCAAAAAAAAACATATATTTAATATTTTCTTTTTAAGTTTTAAGCACATACATATCAGACTAGTGCTTGTCCGATTATGCGATGGAGCCACTGTATGTGTGAAAGTTTGTAAACATTTATTCTTTAATTACCCGGGAATCTTATTAAGATAATTAGAATTGAGATTTTAATGGTAATTGTAATCTGAATAAGACAATAAGTCATTGTTCCTCTTAAATATTATGTTAAAAGCTTTTGATGATGTGCATATTTACAAAATAGGGTCGTACACCTTACGTATGGTGTAATAAGAACATCTATATATATGTATATCTAAATGAGTCCTTCACTTTATAACTCGAGACCCATATAATCGTCTTACGAGATAATATATGCGTTTGAAAAGTCTTCTTTCACTTCTCTTTTTGAAACAGATATGCGCTATACGTCCCCTAATATGATGGTGTGATTTTCTATTATACATGAAATATATATATGTATATATATATATGTATATATATAAGTATATGTATACATATACAGGATTTTCCAGATATAAGCAGGACACTGCTTATTGGCGAGGAATTCTTTTAACGGAATCCGAAATCCCGCAGCTGAGAGCAAATACCCACGTGTCATTCAAACTAATATAATTCTATTTGCCTCATTGTCAACACTTCGTAATCTATGCAATGCCGGTTGATCGGCATCCGATGGAATCCGAGCTTTAAACATCTTATACAACTAGGTGTGGTTGCAATTCTCTGGCCCTCATGCCACGTCGGGATTACTGCGAATAAATTACTGTAGGAAATGTAGTTTCAGCAGACTTTATAGTTATAGGGAAGAGTCCTATTGTAATATTAACTAGACAGAGAGTCAGGTCGCTGACTCAGTCGAGACCTGCACCAGGCCGTATTATAAAAGATTTCTATGTAACATTAGCTAAGCAGAGAGTCATATAAGAACAGCTTTACAAATGTCGAAAAACGAACCTCGGTGGATTGTAGGTTTTCTATCGGGAATCAATTATCTGAGTTGCATTGTCTCGGTTGTTTACGTCGTCTGGATGGGACAGACTGCAGTCTCTGTCTCGAGGAAAATGAAACCATAAGAATCATGCTATGAAATTGTATTGCGTTGTACAACTTTTTTTTAATAATTTTTCCAATAAAACTGCAGTATGGAGTTAATGGTGAAAATTTACCACCAATGTCGCAAGGTTTGCTATTTTATTAGCGTAAACAAATGATTTAATATATTCCAATAAATAAGATATGGAAACATTTAATCGCACTAACGTCAGTGAACCGGACCAACTTTTAGGAGAAAGTTGTTGCAAAGCGGGAGTATATAAACGAATATTTTTAAGTAATTATCAAGTATATAGGCGCATGGAGGCGATCAAATGCATATGTATTAGTGTCGTGTGATTTACGTTTAAATAAATACGTACAAATAAATTCGTCAATCATCATTTGCATTTTGATTTTGCAGTGTTCGTTTCATAAAATATATACACACACTATTCACAATAAAAAAATATTTTTTTTCAGCGCATGGATGTCTTTATTACTAAAATATCCAACCAACTGAGAAAATTCTTGTCAATCACATATGGAGACGATCTAATAAAAAGGCATCTAATGAAAAAAATTTAAATTTTTGGAAGCCGACAACGTGTACGTGTAGCACAAAAAGAACGACACACGCACACATATAAGGCGTTGATGATTTTATTTGATCGTCTCCAGAATCTTTAAGGAAAATTTTTTTGAGTTTATAAGCAGGGAATGCTTAAAGCGAAACGCTTCCAGAACTTTTCTGTAAAACCTAATACATTTCTTCTTAAATACGTCCCGTAGCCAGACAAACAGAAAATATGAACCAATCGTGTAATACCAGGTTTTTTCCTGCCATCATTGACAACGAAGATGGCATTGCAATGTTTAACGGCGTATGCATATTTTGATTTTTTATATTTAACCGTGTAGAACAAAAAGTTCAGCATAATTTTATTATTTATGTAAACACATACAAACATAATTGGTCATTACAACCCTTTAGTCAGGAATAAGACCTAGTTTCTCATATCGCTTATGTTGTGTGCGTTAATTTTTATACATGAGTGGTGAGACCCACAGTTTAAAGTCGACTCCGAATGACGGATTTTTTTGAGAAACTTTTCATGGCAATTTTATTTATTCTCAGAGTTTTTGCCAGATATCTGCTGAGGGGAAGTCGCCGAAGAAATATTCTGTCATATTTCGTTTAGTTGCAGATGCCTGGCCTAGGGTTTGAACCGAGGCCTCAGGTCTGATATGCTTATATACTACCTACTTGACCACGTCGTCTTCGTTATTATGTACATACATAATAAACATTAATTTAAAAAACGTTTAAAGTTCATCAGTAGTTATTACCTCAAACATTGAAGACTTTCATAGCAAATGTTGATCCAATTAAAAGTAATACCGTCTTAAGCGACCTCCTCCCAATAGCGGAGAAAACTAGCTCGACGGCAATTGTCCGCCTATCAGAGATTTCACTGTATAAAGTGCTATATTAGCAGGAAACAATAATAATGTGAGTGATTTGAATGCATTCATCATTTAATTTCAAATACTTAATGAATAAATCTGTTTAGACTGTTAGGAATTAGGAAGACGTAGTACGTTATCCAACTAGGTTTATTAATTTTCTTGAATTAGATTTCTTCTCATTATGCTTCATAATACAAACCCAATAAAATTTTGCAACGAAATGCATTGAAAAAAGGAAAGATGTTTAAGAAAAAAGAGATGTTTTGATACCCCTCATACCAATTATTTCTACGGATATGCCATTAGAATTTCAACGATTATACTGTCCTGTATATTTGGCTTTTGCATATACTATTACCAGAGTCAGCTGTTGCAAGTTTATGACATTAATTTTAAAGTGTAAACTGTATTCCACATGGTCGTATGCAATAGTGAAAATATCGTTAACTACCAAGTACGGTCTTAAATTTTTCGCTTTAAAAATTCATTTATTGATGCGGTGAGCATTGAAATGTATTAAATTTCTTAGCATTACACTTTAAGTATCAATTTGTCGTACATTTTATTATGACAAAATTTGGATTGGAAATTACTAACTCTCAACTGAGGCATTTTATACATTTTATATTATACTAGTTTTGTAATAATAAGACTTTCTCTAAAGAATTATTTTCACTTACAACATAGCTCATGATGACTCAAAAAATTTCGTTCTGTGACTTCCTCTCAACAGTCTTCTGGCAAAAATTCTGAGAGTGAATAAAATTGCCATGAAAAGTTATTCAAAAATATCTGTGGTTCGAAGTCGACTTTAAACCGCACACAACATACATAAGAGGTGTGAGAAACTAGGTCCATCATTGTGACTTCCAAACACACATTTATTTAATAATAATGTTGACACAAACATACATGTTTTATAGAATAAAAAAGGATTTCGAAATTTGAGTTTAAGTTGGTCTATAGCCATATTTTGAATTTTATTTTATTTAATTTAATTTATTATTATTACGTTTTCTGTTTTAATTAGTGTGCCAAATATTTTTGGTTGAATAATCCGCTTAAATATAAAATTGTTTTTGAAAACCATGAGGCTTATTTTAAAAACTAAGAAAGTTATCACAGTAAAATTTTGTTAGGATTGGCTGTTAGAAAGTAGACAAATATTAATTTTTTCGTAGTATATGTATACTTTTAAAGACAATATTTTACATGCATATACAGAGTCTTTTTTCTGTATTCAAATTTAAATAGAACAAAGCATGTGGGAAATGTCATCGAAATTTTCTATTCATTTGAAAGACCTATTGATGCCATTATGTGTGGAATAGAATATCGTTTAAATATCCGAAAGAGCTCTCCGAGGGAAGCACATTCGATATATACAATTTTCCGTGACTCCAAAATAGCACAAGCTATGTGGCACGCAGCCACGTAGCGCCGTCCTGTTGAAACCACAAGTCAGTGTTATCCAGATTAACCAATTCAGGTCAAAAGAAGGTTTTAGTAATCGAACCATTGTTTGTGTCGTTGACAGTTATGTCGTGACTAACATATTTCTCAATGAAAAATGTAATGCTGATATCGCCTGAAATGAAATTGTATCGTCCCGAATGCGATAATTGGGACGTTTGTCCATGTACCCATTTCATTTATCTAGAAAAGGTCCTGATGGCCTCCCCTCTGAATTGTTTAAGACCGGAAGTAATGAGTTGGTAGGGCGCATGCACCAGCTTATTTCCAAAATATGGCTAGAGGAAAGTATGCCCAACGATTGGAACCTCAGTGTCCTCTGTCCTGTCCTGAAAAAGGGAGATCCTACGATATGCACCACCTAAAGGAGTATAAGCCTTCTCCCTATCGCATATAAGGTTCTTACAGGCGTATTGTGTGAACGACTGAAGCCACTCGTTTAAACACTGATTGGACCGTATCAGTGCGGCTTCAGACCTGTAAAGTCCACCATCGACCAGATCTTCACACTACGCAAAATCCTGGAAAAGACCCACGAAAAACAAGTCGACACACACCATCTGTTTGTCGACTATAACGCAGCTTTCGATAGCCCCATAAAGAATCGCATTTTTGCCACAATGTCTGAGCTCGGTATACCTGCGAAGCTGATAAGGCTATGCAGAATGACGTTGAGCAATAGGTGCAGCTCCGTCAAGGTAGGAATGGACCTCTCCTAAACTCTTGATACCGTGCGTTTCAGGCAAGGCGACTCGTTATCATGCGACCTCTTCAACTTCGTCATGGAGAGTGTTCTGCGAAAGGCGGGAGTGCACTATTTTTCAAAAAAGTGTCCAGTTGCTTGCGTATGCTGACGACATTGACATCATAGGGCGTACCAAGCGAGATGTTACTGCTGCCTTTAGTGCTATTGAGTCTGCTAAGACGGATCTGGCAGTAAATGATGGCAAAACAAAGCATATGTTATCGACAAGTGGAGACGTACGGCGTATTGATTATCAGATTACGGACGATAACTATACTTTCGATACAGGGTTGTGTCAAACAATATTATATTTATTTATTTATTTATTAATTACAATACAATTACAAATTATATCCTAATTATATACGAGCGAAGTAACTTGACTATGTGCTCGGTGTAGTGTCACAGACCAGAGTCTCTGGTGGGAATCAAACCCACGACCCTCACGCTAATAGTCTAGCACACTACCCACTAGATTACCAGGGCACCCAGGGCACAGTCAAGGAATTTATTTATCTTGGCTCCGCCATTACCACCAAGAATGGTGTCAGTCTGGAGATCAAGCTCAGGATCACTTTTGCCAACAGGGGCTACTATGGCCTTAATAGGCAATTGCGTAGCAGAGACCTCTCTCGTACGACAAAACTAATACTCTACAAGACGCTCATCCTCCCCGTACGTCTTTATGGCACAGAAGCATGGACATCATTAAGCACTGAGAGAGTGTTCTAGAGAAAAGTCCTACATAAGATCTTAGGTCCAGTGCGATATTCGATACAATAGTGAGCTGTATGACCTATTCAACGACATAGGCGTTGTGCAGCGTATTAATATCCAGCGGCTGCGCTGGCTCGGCCATATCGTTCGAATGGAGGAGGATGCTCCCGCGAGACGGGTATTTGATGCGGGGATCTGCGGAAGTCGGCGAAGAGGACGACCTTGTATCCGTTGGAAGGACCAAATCGAATAAGCCTTGTCATCGATTGGTGTGATCAACTGGCGTAGGCGCACAAGAATCAGAGTCGCCTGGAAGGATGTGTTGCGGCAGGCCAAAATCCGTTAAGCGGGTTGTTAATGGCCAAATAAGTAAAGTAAGTAAGAAAAGAAAAATAAAAATCTGTCGTTCGCAGTCGACTTTAAACTGTAGGTCCCACCACTCGTGTATAAAAAGTAACACACACAACATAAGTGGTGTGAGAAACTAGGACGTTGTACAATGGGTCAATTCGACCTCCGGGTACTGTACTTGTCTTAATTGACAAGTACACGTCCTCTAACCTAACCTAACCTAAGTAAGTAAAGAGTCTCAGCATTGAAGGTAATTTCTCAATGAAAATTAGGGTCAGAAAACATGTTTGGTTTCTAGGGTTGTCCACGGTGATTTGACAAAATAGACTGACTAAGTAACAACTAATTTGACAGATGTAGCTTGAATAATATGGCTGTGCTGTGCGGAAACGCCTGTAAGAAGTCCTTATAGAACAAGAACAAATATTTGCCCATCTTAAGACCTTATTTCGTTTCGTCCATGTTAATGTTACAAAGATACTGCAAAATCGATGATAAAAATGAAATCATAAATTCAAATAAATTTGTTTTATTTATGAAACAGGAACGCAGAATAAATCTCCATCTCAATGTTATTATCAATACATTTTCCTAATTCTTAGGAAAGTTTCTTTTTTCAAAATTTCATTTGTTGGATATTCGTTGAATTCTTCTTAATCGAAATCATTCAGTTGTTGACAATGCTAAACGAAGTTTTATTCAAGTTTGAATCAAGTTGAGGTTAAATGTATTCAGCAATTGATTTCTATTCAATGTTGTTTCGATGTACTTTCGCACTAAGATGTCACCAAACATGATGTATATTGGTTTTCTTTATTTATTCATTTATTTTCATTGAATTATGTAGCACGAGAGAAAACATATTTCCCAAAGTAGTTTCTTTTGACACATTGCGGGCTGATAAAAATAGGAACTGGAATCAATACCATTTTCTATTTAGAATTTATGAATACATTTTCGAAACTACATATGCATGTTGTTACGTTTTTGTCTTTTAAAAACGTTTGAAATATGAGCTCGTTGATTGCAAACAAAACAAAAATAAATTGGTGTTTGGTTTCAATTAAATTTCTTTATTGTTCGCACAATTCTGTGTGCCACTATTCACAACTTGATGTAAATAACAACAATTGCTTTGTTAGTTATTCTTCTTTACACACTTCTGCGTGCACACTAACAATTGTTCGTTAGATCTTTACAACGAAGATCTTTAAACCACGATTATTCTCTTCACACGCAACGCGTCTTCACACAAGACTGACTGAATTGTTAATGACTCCGTTGCCTGCTTTGTCTTGCCTTTTTTAAATAATCTGATGGATGCTCTTGAAGGCGAATGACTTTGCCTTCTCGAAATCTCTATAAATGTTAACATATTGTTTACGTTATTGTTGTTTGTGTATTTTGTTTACGTTTGTTCTTGCAGTGTTGTTGTTGTATTTTTGTTCACTTGTTTATCAATTTTTTTATACTGGTGTTTTGTTTGTATGTTTTTGTTTACTTGTTTATCATCCTATTATAACAACTACATTATTTTTGTTTTTGTAGCGTTTGTCTACAATGTGAAACGATGTGAAAGCAAAACATACATACATAATTGGTTATTACAATCCTTCAGTCAGGATTACGGACTAGCTTCCCACACCACTCATGTTGTGTGTGTTAATTTTATACATGAGTGGTGGGACTTACAGTTTAAAGTTGACTCCGAACGACAGATTTTTTTGGGAAACTTTTCATGGCAATCTCAGAGTTTTTGCTAGAAATCTGCTGAGAGGAAGTCGCCGAAGAAATACTTTTTGGATTTTGTTTTGATGTCTGGCCTGGGGCTCGAACCCTGGTTTAACGTCTAATGAGCCAACACACTACCTACTAGACTACGGCGACTTCAGAAAAAGCAAAACACCAATTCTATTTTCCTAACAATATATAAGATTGTATTAAACACCAAAATATGCATGAAAATTTACTTCGTCTTCACCATTACTTTTGATTTTTTAAATATTTTCAAAGCATTTCCACGTGAAATAAACACAAACGCATTTGATAATAAGTGTGTATTAATGAAAAGAAGAACTGAAAAAAAGTGATTCGGAAACAAATTTCATTTCGGCTTATAGTAGATTTCTCATGCAGACTGTTCAATATTGTTATTCAAAAGTCAAAAGCTTCAAAACTTGCTATTTGATGATTGTTAGTTGGATTAAAGATAGTAGTTATATACATACATATTACAGTTAAATTTTAAATACAAATTTTATAATTGAAACTATATGCCATAATTTGTGTACTTATAGTCGCATAGCTAAATATCTTTAGACTACAACTATATAGCTAGACGATAACCTAAGGCATTTGGAACAATGGTGGTCACATCACCCATATAGGATAAAAATTTCAAATCGTATACCTACAAAAGTATCACTGCTATTGTATTTAAATTGATAACAAATTTTTAACCACATAGCTACATAAAAAGTTGCTAGAATTGGAATAAGCTCAGTATAATGATTAATATTTTATTATTCAAATAAAACTGTCTTCTTTCATTACAGAAAATATTAAATTAATGAGCTTTGTGACGTATGAGTATTATTATGAATTGATAAATAAATACTAATCATACGCTTTGTTCGATTCGAAAATTATTTTGTATTTGGATTAAATATTCAATACGGCCAGTATTATTCATGACGATACTGTAAATTGCTTGTAATACAATCGAAGTAAAAGGGAGACCGAAACAAAAATTTTAACCATAAAAACCAAGCACAAAATAAAAACTACAAATGAAAATGATGCCATCTATTAATATTTATTGAAGAGGACATATAAACTGCCATTAATGACCACATGGTATCAGTACCTGCTAAAAGTATGCATAACTTAACGGCATAACCCAGGGTCTCAAGACGATAAGGAAGTGCGTAAATTTCTCTGCCGTTCTTCTAACCTTCTCTCTCACCTTTTGTAGTTTGTATTCTATTCAAGCTCATTGATGTTTGTTTCAGTTGAATTAATCTTTTCGATATATCGGTTTATATTTTGCTTACGCTGTTCAATTTAATAAATCTCTTGGGTAACATCGTTTGTAAATGGAAGTCAGTTAACAAAGAGTTTTTATGAATTTGTAAATTTCGGTCGTAAATATATAATTTAATTTAAAAAAGGGTATATTGTCTAAAATTTATTTTATTAAACTTTTTAAAGGAAAGTTTTTAGTAACTTTTTTTTAAAGTTAGAATATATTCCTAGCGTTGCTTTTATGGAATGAAAACAAAATGCAATGATTGGCTGCCCGATGGCCTAGTTGATAGTGTGCTAAACTTCAACTGACGAAGCAATGGATTCGATTCCTACCAGAAATCAGCAATAAATTGTTTTTTTTGCTACTCATAAGTACTCATTAAATTGTGTGTATGAGTGAGTCAACAGTTTTGAAATTCAACTACTCTCATTCAATCGTACTCACTACAACATTGATTTATAAGTACAAGTTGCAGTGAGTATGAGTACGCCTACTCATTCAGATTCATAAATTTAGAAAAATACTTATAATACTCATAAATGATTCCAGTAACTCGAATCATTCATCAAAATTTACAATCTTAGTTGTTGTTGTACAAAAAAAGAAGAAAGAAAAAGACAAAGATAGCAAGCAAAGCAAACACACAACCTTCTAGTGGGTATTGTGGTGTTCGTAAGCAAATAATACTTATTTTGTGATTCTTGTAAATGTTGAGCAAAGGAGAGTCGAAATCAACAACATCAGGCGTATTGTGAAGCATGAGTACGATGAGTACTTCAAACTTTGAATATGAGTAGTATGAGTGTGATATTAAAATAAGTATGAATTCGCATATATATATCAGAAATTATGAGTATGATTTGATTCTACTCATCTTTTTGAATACTCATTGCTGATCTCCAAAACCAAAAGACTCTGGGAGTCTGATTATTTGTCTGACATTATACGTGATTACTCAAAATAGGAAAAAGAAGGTGAGAATAGAATAACAAAAAGCAATTCTCGAAAAAAAGTAAAGAAAGTATATACTAGAGACCTACTTAAATGTCAATAAAACGTAATTTTGTACATTAACTATAAAGTGAATTACTGTTGCAATCTCATTCAGCTTTTTATTCATTCATTCAGCTATTATGCTCCTAAATATGTACATCTCTTTAATAATCTGTGAATAATATTCCATTCATTCTCTCTGAATTCACTCACTTGTGTGTAAGAGACACGTGAGCCCACAAAATCAAAACAGCAATGAATATGCACTCAACACAGTATACCATTCGTTGTTTTGTAAGTGTTAAGGCTTGATTTTGTGAGACGAACGATTTCTCACGAAAACATACAACATTGTTCGTGTTTTCCATATAAACAGACGACAATGTAGAATCATTCGTTTTAAGTAGACAAAACCAAAGTCAAGGAAAATGAGCAAAGAATACACGTGTTTTTTTTAATGAATGCAGGATTGATTCTCAAATTTGATTATATTGCTACACTATATAGAGAAGAGTTATAAAAGGATGAGCAAGACTTTAAGAAAATGAAAAATTTTTGAATAAATTTCTGTTTGTGTGACTCAATACATGAAGACCCCTTCTCCTGAGTGTTGATCAAAAAAATTCGGTAGAATCGAATAATACCAAACAATTGTATAAAATACTTACAACAACATTTTTTATTAAATAGTATAATGTTCCTTCCATGATTTGTAAAAATTGATAAATATGTTAATAAAGAGGTAAACTTACAGCATAACACTGCATGACGTATGATTAATATTAATGATTAAGTGTTATCCAATTAATATTAATCATACTCTCGAGTGGTTAACAAAAATATAATGACAAAAGAGAAGAAGGATTAATTCATTATGCTGAGTAATTTTTATTATATTTTCTTATCATATTAAGAAATTGGTCACACATAAAAACCTTATACTTTAAATAAGTTATTTTCATGTAATCATTAATTGCGTGAAGTTAACTTATTATGTTTGTATCTCGTATTATGAGTATTTCAATTTATTTTTATTAAAACTAAAGCACAATATAGCAATTTGTTATTTTAAAAATGTAAGTTTCGGAAGTGAAATGATTCAGGTTAAACTCAGTGGTACCGCAAGGTTCTGTTCTATCTCCAATTCTATTTCTTATTTTTATTAACGAATTTCTGTTTTTAACTTCAAATCCTATCTACTCTTTTGCAGATAACAGGAATATTTGTCATTCATATTCTTTTAAGGGTAGGCTAATCGCTTTAGAGATTGAGGGGAAAAGGCTTAATATGAATGATACGCTAATGTCCGACTTACACACAATTTCTGAATTGGGTTGAATAGGGTTGACTTTAACACGCGAAAAACGCAATACGGTTTAGTAACGCAAAAGTGCAGCAATAATATTGTCTGTAGTAATGGGTGGTAGAAATCAAAAATCTGTCGTTCGGAGTTGACTTTAAACTGTAGGTCCTGCCACTCATGGATAAAATTAACATGGTGTGAGAAGCTATGTCGTAACCCTGACTGAAGGGAGATTGAGATGCCAGACGATACACATCTTGTTGGATATGCCGATAACGTTGCGGCTATAATTGTGGCTCGGAATGTCGAAGAGGCTAGAAGAAAGGCCAACCAGGTTATTATAAGAACGAAGTCGTGGCTCGAGGACAGAGGACTCTAACTCGCAACGGAGAAAACTGAGTTGATACTTCTTACGATGAAGCGTATACCGCTGGAAATTGACATTACGATATGCAACACCACTTTGACGACGCATAAAGTAGTTAATTATATTGGCATTCGATTGGACCCTAAACTGATGTTCTGGGCTCAGATCCAACACACTGCAACCAAAGTCGCTAAAGTCACATCCTTCCTTAGTAAGCTTATGGCCAATATTGGTAGTCCTGTACAGAGCAGACGCAGATTGATGATGGCAATTACGGATTCTATTCTGCTTTACGGCAGTGAGACCTATGCAGAAGCATTAAAGGCCGATTTTAGAATGAAAATTTTACCATCGGTATAACGAACCGCTGTACTTAGGGTGACATCAGGTTAAAGGGCTGTATCTAAGTCAGCAGTGCTGGTAATCAGTGATGTAATACCTATAGGCTTACAGAAAAGCGAGCGGAAGAGGGTATGGGAGACTAAAAACTTGCACGGAGAGACAGTAAATGTCGACGATGCCAGAAAATAATGGCAAGAGAAATGGAACACTGAATCAAGTGGTAGGTGGACGGCAAAACTTCTCCCAGATATTACCCGCTGGATTGAGAGGAAATTTGGTGAGGTCAATTACTATTTAACACAGCTGTTATCCGGACACGGTTATTTTTGTAAATATTTGTTTAAAATGGGGAAGATGACACGACATATTGCATCTATGATGATGCGTCGATCGACGACGCGGAACACACTTTCTTTCATTGTGAGAGATGGAGTTTATAAAGAACGAATCTTGAGGCCAAATTCGGCGTCTGTAATGTCGAAAACTTCTGCGATATACTTCTGAACAGCGAAGAAAATTGGAATAGCACACTGAAGCCATGCTGAAACCTAAGAAACTTGACTTGAATGAGATGATTAGAATGGATGTTGAAACTTCATTTCAGATCTGATTGCGCAATCCGGACGCGGATATTGAGATAAAGGGACCAGAGGGGCTCCACTTAGAAGTAATACTACAGTAGTTCCGGAGTGGACACAAAGAGTCCAAAAGAGGACGGAGAGATTTAGTACCCACACAAGGGGGACAGTGACGACTTCCCCTATGGTGAGGTTAGATACATTTACTCCTCCTCAGCGGAAAAAAACCTGACTGAAGGGTAACAATAACCAATTATTCATGTATGTTAGGTATGTATTACAGAGGATATAAACAGCAATTTTTAATTAACGACGTAAGTTAAAATAATATTATTATGGATTTAAAAAATTCTCTTTTTCCATAGTCTGGTCACCCAATTTACAATGAACAAACCCCAGAAACTTGTCTTTACAAAAAATTGCTTTAGTGGCCTTTGTGGAGGGGACTCTCTTGCGTATTATTAATAGATTATATAACAAATTATATTTATAGGTAGATAACCATGTGATAATTACTTTCTAATAGAAACAATCACACATAATACTCAATTCAATTCAATAATTTAAAAACAAAAAAATACACTGAGATTGATGATAATCATGTTTCCATTTTTCCTTCTACTAATTTCTCATGGGGACGTAAATATATACATAGTATACGTGTGCATAATTCATATTTAATTGTTAGTTGAAAATAAAGTGTGTGAATATTTTTCAGCGTGAAATGTGAACGCATCAAGTTGGTTTACATACATCCTATTTTAATATTTCGAAAGACCAGAGGAAGCATTTCTGTATGCCAGTTTGCATATGTTTTGTATACCATATGTTGACTTGAGGAAAATGTGAAGAAAAATTTTAAAATTAATTTCCAAGAAAAGAGCAAAGAGAATAACTCTTGTTGCTATTATTATACTTTTTACACTGTATTTCTGAAGGCATAATAAGACGTAGTAGAGTCATATGAAAGAGGAAGAAAGGGACGAGTGTTAGATATTATTCAGCAAGGAATGTAGTAAGTAAATTACAGGCTAACCGCATTATAAATATTTTAGGTTACTAATGAATTTAAATTTAAGCCAAATAATATGTTGCAAAGAATGTCTGAATCAAGTAAAATTATTTTCAGTAAATTTACTTTAAGTTTAAATTTTATTTTCCAGAGTCTTGTGAATTGAAATTCTTCAATTCTTTTTGTTCAGTTCTTTTTTTTAACTTATATTTATGCAGTCTCTTGTTTATACAGTGAATTGAGTTGAAATACGGAAAAGTAAGTTGTAGAAGGAGTGGTTATTCTTAATGATTTCTAAGAAATGATTTTTCAGTGAATTAAATCACAGTTTAAGTACCGAATACGAAAATGGACGCCGATGCAAAAACAAAAGAATTTTATCCACCATGATAATTGCTGAAGTGTCACAAAACGCGCGTCGTGGCACACACTATGATGTCGTGGCACAAACTATGATGTCGTGTTGCAATTAAAACAACCGAAAGGGCATGTGGTATCCGCTCGTCGTCTGGCAAAGTGAAAATGTTATCGTTTTGGTTGACACTTAATTTACATCAAATGTATGTATGTACATACCATATATGACAAGAAAATGTGGGCGATGAATTTAAATGCCATAAGCAGACTGTGGAGATAATAGAAGTGATAGATTTACGTTAAAAATGAAAACCATTTCATACATAATTCGTAATTACAAGCCTTCTGTCAGAATTACGACCTAGCTTCTCCCAACACTTACGTTGTGTGTGTTAATTTTAAACAAAGGTGGCGGGACCTACTGTTTAACGTCGAAGTAAAATATCCAAAATAATATTTTTTAAATTGAGCCACAGAAAAATATACGAAAACATTAGAAAATATATAAAACAAATGTTTCAAAATAAAAACATTACCTTGTTGTATGGGAATTGATCGAGAATTCTATTTACTCTCCGAGTTATTTCCAGAAATGTGCTGAGAGGAAGCCGTTGAAAAAATATTTTTTCATATTTGTTGACCTGGGATTTGAACCGAGGCTTCATGTCTAATAAGCCAACACACTAACTGCTAGACTACATCGAATACAAAGCCTCTAATGCATATCAAAATAGTCTCTCTTTGGTGTAGATTATGGGGTGGCAGTGTCACCGGTCCATATAACTTTAAAAACGACATTGCCCAGGCCATCGCTGTTAACGGACCAGACTTCTTATATATAAAAAATATAAACCTAAAATAAAATCAAAAATTTATAAAAATGAAATAAAAATAAAGCTAATAATGTAAAAGAATAATATATAATAATGTAATAGAATAAAAAATAATCACTTCTATTTGAACGAATTTGCATTGCCTACATTCTGAAAGTAAGTTGGTAGGGAATTCTAAAGACTTGTGGTGTGTCGCTGTGACAGAAGAGTCCTGTATCGTTGTTGAATAATCCTCATGCCCCCTAGCAAACTTAATTCGGCTCAATAAATATTTCGACTTTTCCGTGGGAATAATTTTATGGAATAGAATGAGACATAGTCTTGGAGGTAGTGTGTTGGCTTATTAGACGCAAGGCCACGGTTCAAACCCCAAGTCAGACATCAAAATGAAAATATAAAAAAAATATTTCTTCGGTGACTTCCTCTCAGCAGATTTCTGGCAAAAACTCTGAGAGTAAATAAAATTGCCATGAAAAGTTTCTCAAAAACTCTGTTTTTCGGAGTCGGCTTTAAAGTCATGTATAAAATTAACACACTGAACTGACTGACTGAAGGGTTGTAATGACCAGTTATGTATGTATGTATGTATGTTAAAAAAATGTTTCATTGTCATCATCTTCCATGTTTCTTATCTCGATTTATACAGGAATTTTTTTTTATAAAGTAGGCTTGAAAAAAATGGTGGAATATATTTTTTTGTTTTCGTTCATATATCGATAAAACTAGAATTTCCGATATATGAACGAAAAAAAAATATATTCCACCATTTTTTGTTGTCTTTGCCGACTCTATTTTTTTCTCATCCCATTCAATTTCTTCAAACGTTTGCATAGCATTCTTTATACAGTCAAAGGTATCAGACAGCTCTCTCAATATAATTTGTGAATTGTCTATAAAAGTCTCGATATTTGAAGTTTTCTTTTTTGTCTTTAGAAGAAAGAGCTTAAAATAAGTGATTCATCATTCAAGTTAAAATACTCAGCAATCGTCTGTACCATTTAATTTTACTACATGAGACAAGTTTAAAATTTCTTAGCTTATATCGTTAAAATGCCCGACACTTTAGCTGTGCAATGGACGTTATGTACAATGGGTTAATTCGACCTCCGGGAACTGTACTTGTCTTAATTGACAAGTACACGTCCTCTAAACTAACCTAACTTAGATGTGCACTCACTGCTGTAGTATTTGATTATCGTCTTTAGATGTGGTATACTGAAGCAACATCGATTTTAAGCAGCTTTTTGGTGATAAATTCTTAATTTTACAATATTTTTCAAAGTTTTGAATGCAGTTCAAGATTTTTTGTTAAAAATCTAAATGTTCGGTAGTTTGTCCTTTGAAGCGTTTATCCCAACCGTTGGCGTTTCGGACTTATATACTATAAAGGCTTAATCTTAAAATCGCCAGCAACATTTCCAGCGAGTAGAAGCCTAAGTCCAAATTTTGAAATCTATGGTCTCTCCCCTTCTGATATATGTAAATATCGTTTAGGGCACTCGTTTCCAATATTATTCAGTCTAGATGACATTAAAAAATTTCTGAGTGGAATATCCACCCCAACAATCATTTGCTTAAATTTTTTGTATATATGTTATGTATATGTATAATGTTTCGGAGTTGTACTGTTTCATCCTCATTCATTATTGGTAATTACAACCCTTCGGTAAGAATTACGACCTTGCTCCTCACAACACTTATGTTGTGTGTGTTAAATTTATCCGTTAATAACGAGACTAATACTATGTTCAGATATGCACTTTTATTGAGTCAATATTCGGTTTATTGATTACAATATTTTAAGTGTTTAGACATAACAATATACGGAGTTCAGCTGCTTATTCAATATACATTGGACAGCTGGTTGTTTCAACAACATTGTTTTTTTTTTGTCGTTGTTGATATTTGAGTTGTCAAATATCAATAGAAAGTGTTCGGAAAAATTTAATATGCTCACTTAACGGATTTATGACAGTGCTGTATTTCAAGTTTTAATCAATATTATAACAATTTATGAATTTATTGAGCAATAATTAATTGACATTTTATATGAAATATTGAGATCAATAATGCCGTTTATTACGATTTACTCAACAGACACCGTACGACAGATTAGTGAAAAATTTTTTCATTGCAATTTTATTTACTCTTAGTTTGTGACAGAAATCTGCTAAAAGAAAATCGTTGAAGAAATATTTTTTCATATTTCGTTTTGTTGATGTTTTTGATGGCTGACCTGGGAATTGAACCGTGGGCTCTTTTCCTTCTTAACTATCCTCTATTGGAATTCAAACAAAAATCGTCTGAACTTCAAAGATGAAGGACAAAAAATCGAAACGACATCAATCGGGGGATTACTGTACTAATATTTCATTTTATAGTTTTTATCATTTTTATTTGCCAATTTTCTAAAAGAAAGTTTACTTTAAGTCACCTCTCCTAAGTTCAATATGTCATTTATTAACTTAAACTAAATAAACAAAAATTTTTAAATTGTTTGAAATATAAACAAAAAGTTTAGTTTTAAACTAATCATAGATTAAAAAGTTATTTACAAAAATATTTGCATACCTCAGCGTGATCTCTTTTCTGAAGAAAATGTTTGCGTTCTAAAACAATTTAAAATTTGTAAAAAATTCTCTTCAAAATGTTGCTCAACTTTTTTCGTCAGAAATAAATTTAAAACAGTTTAGCATTGTTGTACCATCGTATCCCACGATCACTGCAAACATTTTTGTTATCCTCACAAGTTGAAAACGACTCCATTCATTCATCAAAAAGTTTATTTCGATATGAAAGCGTCATGGTAACGTAACGTGTACAAAAATAAATTAAAGTACTTAAACTAAAAATTCCTACAGAATGTTCTAGATAAAGAATAAATTCTTTCTTTGAGGCTCTTTATTTCAACGGAATGTACGAGTATCTCTAAAACAGGTAGACATACTCTGCAGTAACAGTCTGCTGAACCAAGAAAGTTAGTTACCCTACTGCCTTTAAATTTTCTATAAGTTTAAAGAAGATGGGTCTAGCAGTAAATGAGGGCAAAACAAGTAGAGACCTGCGGCGTATTGATTCTCAGATTACGGCCGATAACTATACTTTCGATATAGTCAAGGAATTCATCTATCTTGGCTCCGCCGTTACCACCAGAAATAATGTCAGTCTGGAGATCAAGCGCAGGATCACTCTTGCCGACAGGTGCTACTATGGTCTCAATAAGCAATTGTGCAGCAGAGACCTCTCTTGTACGTCTCTTTATGGTGCTTTTTTATAGCGCAGAGGTATTTATCATTTTAAGCACTGATGCAGCAGCCTTGAGAGTGTTCTTCGTTCCAGTGCGAGTTGACGATGATTTCCGTATCCGATACAACAGTGAGCTGTATGAGCACCTCAACGACATAGACGTTGTACAGCGTATTAATATCCAGCGGCTGCGCTGGCTCGGCCATGTCGTCCGAATGGAGGAGGATGCGCCGGCGAGACGGGTATTTGATGCGGGAATCTGCGGAAGTCGGCGAAGAGAACGACTTTGCATCCGTTGAAAGGACCAAATCGAGGAAGCCCTGTCATCGATTGGTGTGCCCAACTGGCGTAGGCGCGCACGAAGCAGAGGCGCCTGGAAGGATGTGTTGCGGCAGGCCGAAATCCGATAAACGGGTTGTTATGGCCAATTAAGTAAGTAAGTAAGTAGATATAAGACTCTTTTGTCACAACGCCAGTTTTTTATATACTTACACCATCAGTCTTTGGAATACTTTACCTAATTATATATTCAGAACATACGCAATGCAATTAAGTTCAAAAAGGAGTCATAAAATCTGTTAAAGTAGTTTTTAGCATATTTTGATTTTTTTTTCATTTTTACTCTTCCTAGTAAAGATGCCTTCATCAACCTCAACGTCTTCATTAAGTTTGTCGCTATGGGTAATTGCATAATTATCGCACATTCTCAGATTCCTCTATTTAGGAGCAATTCACAGTGGTTTCCCTTATATGGACAAGCGGTCAAAAATCAATATTTCCAAAACCAAAAAAGCTAGGGTATTCAAAATTGGTCAGCCCATAGCATGTCCTAAGAGCTTAAAGCAAATTTTTAGGATAAAATTTTAACAACTGTACCCAAAGTAGCCATTTGATCTCTGAAGGGTTAATTGGCTTATAGATTTGTTTTAAGAATTTTTGAAATAAAGTATGAAAATTCGTTTGTTTTAAAATATGTATGTTGCAATCAACTGTTTTATATCCTTATTTGGCTATGGCCAAAACTGCCATCGAATCCCCATTTTCCAATCAGTGTTAAACGTTTTTCTCCTGAGCCTAATGCTTAATCAAAAACTTGATCTTGTAGTTGCACAATTCGATTCGCCGTATGATCAAGTAGAGATTGCAGATAGACCTCTGCACTTGACTCTGTAACTGTAATATTTTCTGTGCTTGGATAACAGGTTTTCTTATCCGTCAAGATACATTTACAGCTTGGGATAAAATTATTCGATATTTTCTTATTCACAAAATCTTTTATAGTTAAATACTGTTCTTAGTAAGTCTTATTTCAGCGAAAAGAGCCAAAACCTCCTAAATTTCCAAATTATATGTCGTGGGATAATTTGGTTTTTGTAAAACTTCGGTTAAAGAATTATCACCTTGCGTAATTTTAGATATTTTACGTCTCTTTGTTCTTTCTGAAGACTTGAAAAATTCCTTAGCAGGACAGCGTGGTCGTCCTTGACGAGGTGCAGGCAGTTCTTTCCAAGGAATTTTGGTTCTAGCTGAATAGTTTAAAGACATTCAAAACATTTTTAAATACTTTTGTTAAATTGCTCAGGTCGAATTTTAATTTTTCAGCCTTCAAATTTTCCTCTATAATTTGAAATATTTTTTTCTTCTTTCAAGTGATAATTACCAGCTTTGGAACTCCAAATATCAAGCACATACATTCTAGAAAGTATATGTTATCGACGAGTCGAGACGCGCGGCGTATTGATTCTCAGATTACGGCCGATAACTATACTTTTGATATGATCAAGGAATTCATCTATCTTGGCTCCGCCGTTACCACCAGAAATGATGTCAGTCTGGAGATCAAGCGCAGGATCACTCTTGCCAACAGGTGCTACTATGGTCTCAATAGGCAATTGAGTAGCAGAGACCTCTCTCGTACGATAAAACTAACACTCTACAGGACACTCATCCTACCCGTGCTTATTTATGGCGCAGAGGCATGGACCCTATTAAGTACAGATGCAGCGGCCTTGAGAATGTTCGAGAGAAAAGTACTGCGCAAGATCTTCGGTCCAGTGCGAGTTGGCGATGATTTCCGTATCCGATACAACAGTGAGCTGTATGAGCTCCTCAACGACATAGACGTTGTACAGCGTATTAATATCCAGCGGCTGCGCTGGCTCGGCCATGTCGTTCGAATGGAGGAGGATGCGCCGGCGAGACGGGTATTTGATGCGGGAATCTGTGGAAGTCGGCGAAGAGGACGACCTTGCATCCGTTAGAAGGACCAAATCGAGGAAGCCCTGTCATCGATTGGTGTGACCAACTGGCGTAGGCGCGCACGAAGCAGAGGCGCCTAGAAGGATGTGTTGCGGCAGGCCGAAATCCGATAAACGGGTTGTTATGGCCAAGTAAGTAAGTAAGTAAGTATGTTACTTGTGTCGACTCCAAACCACAATTTTTTTTTTAACTTTTCATGGCAATTCTATTTATTTTCAGAGTATTTGTCAGAAATCTGCTGAGAGGAAGTCGCCGAAGAAATTTTTTTTCATATTTCAATGTTTGACCGGGGTTTTGAATCGTGGCCTTACGTCTAATAAGCCAACGCACTATCTACTAGACTACATCGACGTCATAATAAACCTTACAACTCCTTAAATACTACATTATTAAAGTATTTTGATGTACACTTTATATCCAAAACATATTGTTACGTTTTTCCCTTTTTAAAAACGTTTAAAATATGAGTTCGTTGATTGCAAACAAAATAAAAATAAATTAGTTTCAATTAAACTCTTTATTGTTCGCACTATCTTTGTCTGCCACCGTTTACAACTTCATGAATACAACAATAATTTGCTTAATTCGTTATTCTTCTTTACACTTCTGTTCGCGTACACACTTACAAATGTTCGGTAGATATTGACAACGATGATCTTTAAACCACGATTGTTTTCTTCACACGCAACGCGTCTTCACACAAGACTGACTAAATTTTTACTGCTCGTTGCCTGCTTTTTCTTGCATGCATTTATATGCCCACGCAATCAGTCTGATGAAGGTTCCACATTGCTTGTTGTTGCTTTCTCGCTCACTTGTCTATCCCCTTTCCTTCCATACTGATGTTGTTGGTTTGCTTGCAACAAGTCCATTGTATTTGTTTGTGCTGCTTTTGTTTATCGTTTTAATGTTAAACGATGGTCCATTGTTTCCATTTTCGTAACAATATTATTAATAATGATTTTTGATACTTAATAATTCGTGTTAATTATATATCGTGCTGTTTCATATTTTCCTTAATCTTTTTTTTAGCAAGATAAACATCATTTCAAGAGTAATAATTTATTGGCAAATGCAGAATACAGCTGGTAACTGTATTTTGTTCTACTCTGTGAAAAGAAAAGGTAATAAATTATAAAGTAAAATGAAAATTCAATAGCAGTAGCACACAATAAAAAAAAACAAAAAGTCTTATAATAATTTGACAAAATAGAAGCAAGGCGTGTACCATACTTTTAATTAAATAGTGTTTCTACACACTTATTGAATTTATCGTTGCCACAACACCTTAAGATTGCTGTGGTGGTTTACTAAAACGAAAACGTAACAGATTTTTATTACCAAATTAAAGAAAAAAACAAAAAATTTTATTTGCTAAACAAAACAAAGTAAAATCTATTTAAACGAATACAAAAGAATCAGATTTTATTATGATTGTTTAGAAAATAAAACTAAATTTCGTTTAATAAACAAAATATGAAAACTAGTATATACATTATTGCGTAAATCGCAATAAATGCCATTATTGAGCTCAATATTTCATATAAAGTTTCAATTAATAATTCCGCAATAAATACGCAAATTGATATAATATTGAGTAAAACCTAAAATGCAGCACTGTCATAAGAGTGTTTAGTAAGCATATTACAATTATCCGAACACTTTCTCTTGATATTTGACAACTCAAATGTTAACAACGATAAACAAAAAAAAAACAAAATAAAAACAATGTTGTTGAAACAAACAGCTGTTTTATTTACCAGCTGTCAAATGAATATTGAATAAGCACCTCAACTGCATATATTATTATATCTGAACACTTAAAATAAATAATTGAGTACAATAATTAACCGAATATTGACTCAATAAAAGTGCATATCTGAACTTAGTATTATACTGGAACAATTTTGTTTTTGTTTGGAAGAGCTATTTCTCCTATATTCAAATGGTATGATATGCCATGTCATTAGAAAAACTTATTAAGGATTGTACGCTTAAATTATCTTATGGGAATGTATTTGAATATTATTGTGTGTAAGGACGTCAACTGGACGTCTAGAATGTGCAGTAGTTTTCTTATATGTACGTCCAAAATGAAGTTCATAAAACAATATTTTTTTACTATCGTGATTAATGATGGCAATGATGATTGAAGTCGCCGTGGTCTAGTAGGTAGACGAAAAGCCAGGGTTCGAGCCCCAGGCCAGACACCAAATAAAATACAAAAAGTATTTCTTCGGCGTCTTCCTCTCAGTAGATTTCTGGCAAAAACTCTGAAGGTAAATAAAATTGCCATGAAATGTTTCTCAAAAATCTGTCGTTCGGAGTCGACGTTAAACTGTAGGTCCCGCCTTTCATGTACAAAAGTAACGCACACAACATGAGTGGTGTGAGAAGTAGGCCGTTTTCCTGACTGAAGG
Organism: Sarcophaga subvicina; assembly: GCA_936449025.2. Lineage (NCBI taxonomy): Eukaryota > Metazoa > Arthropoda > Insecta > Diptera > Sarcophagidae > Sarcophaga > Sarcophaga subvicina. The sequence goes on along the minus strand of OW388080.2, from coordinate 74,358,802 downwards.
GTTGTAATGGCCAATTATGTATATGTTATGTTATGATTAATGATGGACACTTGCCGATGTATTTATCTACTTAATTTAGATTTGCGAAGAAGAAAAAATTAATCATAATTAAGCACAAGCAATAATTAATTTTTCTTCCTGATTGTTCTAACAAACCATACGGCAATGCAATCTAAATGAGGCAATTTGTTTAATTTTGGAGAAATCAACAGGCATGTATGTTAATAATGTAATGATTTTAATAATCTGTATCTTCATGTAGATTTTAATAAAAGTATGGAATCCATTAAAAAGGATATAATTTTACAATTAAACACATTTAATTAAAATTTCAATGTTGTCTCTTTTTTAACTTATTTTTTGAATTGAAATCATAATAATAATAATTCTGAATTGATATATAAAATGAATTTAAATATAAAATGTAATAGTCTGTAAGGATTTTCCATAGACTTAAATAAATAAATAAATAAAATAAATAAATAAAAAATAATTAGAACAGTGTTATCATTTAATTTAGGTTGTACGATATTCACGTAGCGTTTGAAATAGTTATCTATGAAGGCGAGGTAGGCTAATCTACCTACAAGATATGGTTAATAAATTTAACACTTTCTGACTTTCCTGCCTTTTACTTAAAAGGGCAAATGCAAGCCTCAATACATATGTATGTACATACATACATGCTTAATTGGTCATTACAACCTTTTAGTCAAGATTACGACATAGTTGCTCATACCACTTATGTCGTCTGTGTTAATTTTGTGCATGAGTAGGGGAGACTAATATTTGTTCCACTCATACAGTGGAAAACATAATTTTTGGGTATTCTTATTAAATTTAGAAACTTTAGACTTTTCATTTGGGATTTCTAATTTTCTGCTTCAAAAGTAAAGATTTGAATTCCTTCATTGTAATGCTTTCACCTTTCCATTGTATGACGGAATACAATAGTTTACAAAGTGAGATTGCCATGTTCTTGCAGAATATCCGTTGTGACATGACCTGTATGGCACGTAAAGTTTTCCTATTGATACCACATGTAATTGGAGTTCAGAAATTGGTAATCGACCTATAATGTTCGCAGTTCATAGTAATGGCCTGGTACAAAGGTTGATGTGGATGCGGATTGCCCAAATTCAAGAATGAAGATGATTTTTCGATGAAAATTAGGGTCAACTACTGACAACATAGACGTCTTTGACAATAGTTGTGCATGGTGATGTTGCAAAACGGACTGAATAAATGACAAATAATTTTCAACTGTCAGGGTATATAAGTCCCAGACAGCAATTGAGACTGAGCAGTATGAGTTTGGTACACTTACAAACCTTGTCGTTGTACTTTTAAGGGCCATTTTTACAACTTGCCGTTAACTAAATGGAGGATTGTTTTTTATTAATATAAGTGAACGATAAGATAGAAATGAGCGTTAAGCTAAAAGGAAGATCATACTACTGGTAACTTTTAAAGTTAAGTTTATGTTTGAATTTGCCATATTATATATAATTTTCAATATGGCAACTTTAAACATATATAAAATAAAGGAATAAAACAACAAAAAAGAGGCCCTTCGTTACCACTGCGTTTAAAAAAAAACCTTCTTTAATTGACCAGTTTTATTGACCTTGCTCCGGCACTGCCATATTTTTATTTTATCATTAGGTTGTAATAACGAGAATAAGTTAAAGGTGACTTTAAAGTTCACTTTAGCTAAAGTTACGAAGTTTCACGGCAAGTTGTAATAATAGCCCAAAACGTGTTTCTTATTCAATTTATTTATTATACATCTCCGCATAGAAAAAGAAAGTGGTTTCTTTTTTTCTTTTTTTTTCTGTGTGGTCTTTTGTTGAAAGTAAGATTAGAAGGTGCCCATGTAGTGTACAAGGTCTTACAATTAGTAGACGCACATACATACATAATTGGTCATTACAACACTTTAGTCAGGATTGCGACCTAGCTGCTCACACCACTAATGTTGCGTGTAGCGGGACCTACAGTTTAAAATCGACTCCTAACAATTTGTGAGTAACTTCTGCACAGCAATTTTATTTTACTCTCAGAGTTTTTGCTAGAAATCTGCCGAAAAAATATTTTTTCATCTTTCGTTTTTTTTGGAGATGACTGACCTGGGCGTCATGTCTAATAAGCCAAGATACTACCTACTAGACTACGATTACTTCAAGAAGAACTAAATAAATTACGAAATCGATTTTGGTAGGATAATTGCTCGAAGTGTGAAGAAGGCACTAATTAAACCCGGCTTTAGGGGTATGATTTTCTTCTTTCGGAACACTTAAGCACGATGGTGCCAATAGAGGATCGTCGTTAATTGTGCAACATCTGCTGTTGGAATCGCACAGAATATTATACTCATATGTCTACTTTAGCTCAGGTTCCAACAATACTTACTAACTAACTAACTAATTATGATTACAATAATAATTTGTTTTTTGTTATGATTGATTCTTAAAACTTTGTTTACAAAAAATTATTGGTTTATCTTCTTCTGTTTTGTATTACTCAAGGTCAGACTATGTCTACGCGTAAATTAGTGTTCGTATTTGTTCACAAAATGTAATAAAAAAGGCAAAACTTTTCGATTTTTTGTTGTTATTTCTGTCTATGAAAACTTATTAGATTTTGCGATAATGATTGAATAAGATTTTTATTTCTGTTTTTCGTTCAATCAAAGTGAGGATAATATTTTATTGTCTTCGAATTTATATCATAAAATCTGAAACTTTCATACAAATGTTTACGACAGCTTTAAAGAAAAGAAATTAAAATTTAAAAAAAATGTATATCTCCAACAAGATTCGAGTGCATAATTTCATTACTTTTATAATGATTGACCCAGCATTTATGTGAAATGCCAAATTATACATTGCAATTATTGCCCAATGGCGTGGTACAATTTATTTAATTCCATGGGAAAACATTACAGAATGACTTCAGAGAATTTCTTAGTCAGTTTACACACGAGCAGTGCAGTAATGAGTTCAAAATGTATAAAGTACTCTCGTTGATACTGATATTGGATTATAGTTTTTGCGAATCCTAAATTATTTTGATTACTAATTCGAAAATTCATCTGAGTGTCCTACAGTCGTGATTTTAATTAAAGGGGAGAATTTGCAAAATACCAGGAAATAATTTCAAAATATAATTTGTAATATCAAAGCTCCCGAAAACGTTAGGGTTAAAATTATTGTGAACTGTTTGAATTTTCTATGGTTTTTGTTTATTCGGTTTTTAAAAACTCGTTAACATATTGTCATTGAACTATGATCGCCATTTTGCTTTACTACATACTTGAAGTTATTTTCTTTCAATTTGACTTTACAACATACGTAGATAGTATTTCAACTTCCTTTTCAATTTCCATGTTTAAATTTTATATTTTATGTTAAATAAGTGGAAATATTGAAAGGAAATCAATATAATCAGTCAACTTTGCTAATGTTTTTATGAGAATTTTTTTATTTAAAGTAAATAATTTATCAGGCAGTCCATTTATTAATGTGATAACGAAAATACAATAGTTACTCTGCATAAAATCTAAATTAAGCCTTAAATGGCACTTAATTACCCGTAGTACACATACTGGTTACTATGCGATATTCATACCCCTTTTTTAACCACTCAAGCGTATGATTAATGTTAATTGATTGATTTTTAAACATTAATAATAATCATACGTCATGCAGATCTCCGCTATAAAGTAGTAAATTTAGTTTAGTAATAACGAGGAGTAAATTATTATATTTTTAAGTTATTTGCGAACACCTGTAATGATTTTTCTGTATTTGATGTCTTTTTCATCCCTTAAAAGCCAAAAAACTACAACCTCTGCACGAAGGCAAGAGTAGTCCGCCTAAAGAACGAATTTTGTCTGTAATGCAGTTTGCGATCCCCTTGAAAATAGCATGTGCTCGCCGAGAAAGACGAGTGTTACGTAGGAAAACATGATTCTCGGGAATAAGTTTTATTATTTCGCTCGATCAAAATCCGTTGTAATAGCGATAGAACAATGAAACACATGCCACATTGCAACTATGCTCCAATGAATCAATAGAGTTCGATACCCTAACATCATTAACGATCAACTTCGCCCTCTCATGTACGCGGTCGAGAAATCTCAAAAAAGACGTTGAGCCCCCGGCCTATACATGAGAGTTGTGTTTGATTCTCATTCGGATATAATCGGTGTAAATAGTAAGAAGTCGCCGTAGTCTAGTGGGTAGTGTGTTGGCTTATTAGACGTGAGGCCTCGGTTCAAACCCCAGATAAGACATCTCAAAGAAAACAAGAAATGGAAAAATATATTTTCGGTTACTTCCTCACAGAAAATTTCTGGCAAAAACTATGGAAATAAATAAAATTGCCATGAAAACTTTTTCAAAAATCTGTTGTTCGGAGTCGGCTTTAAATGCACAGTAGTGTAGAGTGTAGAGTGTCCAATACTTAAATATGGAAAAATATATTTCCATACATACATACATACATAATTGGTCATTGCAACCTTTCAATCAGGATTACGACCTAGTTTCCCACGCCATATGTGTTGTGTTTGCTAATTTTATGCAGAAGACTGCCGAATAAGAATTCCAGGAAGTAATCACTAATTATGAAAACATTCATTAAAAATTCCTCAATTATTTTAAGTAGTTTTGTCGTTAACAGGTCTACTTTAAAATTTAGAAAGAATGCTTCATGTATATTTTGCTTTCAATAAATGATTTCCAATTTGTGGCATTCTAAAACTCATACTAATATTAAATCCAGTCCTTATTCATGTAAATGTGGTACCGTTTGAGTACTTGTTTGTTAAGATTGTTTTCAATTGTGTGCATTTTCTCTGGCGTTTATTTGGTTTTTAAAAACTCTTTTATGTGATGTCAATGAAATATGTGCTCGCTCTTTTGCTTTACTGCATACATGAAATCCTTCCGGAGAAATGTATATAAAATGTATACATTTTATATTTTATTTTTATAAATAATTTTTAATAAAGTAAATAACATATTCATACAATCAATTTCTAAATGTGGTAACAAAAACATTAAATGAATCCTTAAATGATGCTTAAGTGCCCGTAATATACGTTTTGGTTGCTATGCGATATTCATACTAATTTTTTTAGTCACTCGAGCGTGTGATTAATATTAATTGATTGATATTTTTTAATAATTAATAATAATCATACATCATGCAGATCTCTGCTATAAATTTTTTCTTTTTACATTTTTATAAATAATAGGAGGAAAATGTTATATTCTCATATTAATTTGTGTTATTTTCTAATTTCTTAGAATATACCGTTGGAGTTAGTTGATTCTACTGGAAATTCTATAAATAATTGTAAATATTTTCTGCCCATGAGATGTAAAATAATTGTAAGCATTACCGTACATTATAACTAAACTTAATTTAAGGTTTAAAACATTAATGAATGCCAACAATACTGCTCTATAGAAAATATATATATTGTGCCAACTTTTCCCATTCCACTCCTCTGGAACGAGTTATGGCCGATAATAGTTTCATCTCTAAAATATTGGTATCTCGATCTCACAAAAACTGGGCAATAATATAACAAGTGTCCTATCGATTGGATGTATTCACAACATTGACCTGCATTCTGCCAATACAGTGGAGGTGCTCATTTAATACAGTATTCTTACTCATTTAGCACTTAGTAAGTCTTAAATACTAATGATTTTCCCTTCATCCACATAGCTCCAGGTTATTTTTGTAATCCTTCCTTATGTCTCATAGTTACAGTAATCGCTTCTTCACTACCAATCCTCATTACCGATGACTAACTACTTATGTGATGGGTACCGTTCCATACTTGAATAAACTTTTTAACACATTTTTGCATTCCACAATTTGTATTGCTGGGTGTTATTGCCTTAATTGTCATTCTATTATTAGTAAAGATATTTGAATCCCTAGCAAATTATCACTGGCCCAGTTCATACATTATGGTCTAATAGCCGACACTGGTACTTTTATACAAAAGTTCAGTCCCATACCATCTCAATGTTTAAAGCCATCCATGCAGCACCAAGTCGATGTCGGCATATACGCAACAGATTCGTTTGACGAAGAGAGTTAATCTGGTATCAAAGCTAAATACAACGTTAATACGTCAGTGCGTGTAGTGAAAAAACAATGGCAGTGATTTGCAAAGAAATTAATTCTTCTTATCACTTGCAATTGAAGTCGCTGTGGTCTAGTAGGTAGTATGTTGGTTTATTAGACTTGTGGCCTCGGTTCTTGTCACGCGGGCATATTATTTCACTTGGGCACTGCTTAATCCTTGCTAAGGATCTCTCGGTAAAAATAACTATGCTTGTTCCAACTTGACTTCGATACAAGATTTCACATAAGGACCCTTCCATACAATTTTGCATACAAGAAAGAATAGTCGTTTGGAAGGGTGAGCTCCAGGGGTCTGAGATAGCCTACACAGTTCCATCCAAAATTGTGGAATTGTCTCATTAATCTTATAGGGAGTTGAGATCAGCACTTTTATTGCATAAATCGCAATAAACGCCATTATTGAGCTCAATATTTCATATAAAGTTTCAATTAATAATTGCGCAATAAATACGCAAATTATTATAATATTGAGTAAAACTTAACATGTAGCACTGACATATTTGACAACTCAAATATCAACAACTGAAACAAAAAAACAACAAAACAAAAAACAAAATAAAAACAATGTTGTTGAAACAACCAGCCATTTTGTTTACGAGCCGTCAAATAAATATTGAATAAGCAGCTGAACTGCGTATATTATTATGCCCGAACACTTAAAATATTGTACTCAATTAACCGAATATTGACTCAATAAAGGTGCATATCAGAACAAAGTATTAAATTGTTTTCTGACTACTATACTCTGGTGGGTAATGAGCATAACTGTCGCTGCTAAACTGATTGTGAGTAAGAGATCAGCAACTACTAGTATTTATACGTTATCTGGCAGGTAAGCGACAATCAAATCAAAACTGGTTGGCATCCACTTAAAGCCGTTTGATGGACTCTCGCTATAGCGTTCTGTTATTCTCAAATAGGTTTCTGGCCACAGAACGCAAGTGTGTAGCATATAAACTTGCTAAAGCTGGCACACTCTTAACGAATGCCTATCTTTACTTGAAATTATGTACTCTTCCTACCTCAGTCGGATTGTCCATTAGACAAAGGTATTCATCTGGCTTAAATTACAGAGATTCGATGAAAGTATTCGACTTTTAAAATGCAATATTACATCAAAAGAAAATCATTTTTTATAAATCTTTCTTCTTTTGAGATTTAATTCAACATATTTCCTCAGTTGTTGTTACCGTTAAAGAAGTAGACATCTTTTCGACGCAGGCTTAAATAAATAATACAAACTTTTTAATGACATCCATTACTACTGTAGAACACCATATGCTAAACGGTTAATTTAAAAAATTCTATTAAATAAATATAAGTTTTGGTCAGATGAAAAGGTAACAAAAAGAAGGGTAAGTGTGTATTCTTAAAAAGCAAAATAATCCTTTTGTTATTGTTTTTATTTGCAATTCTTAAATTTTAACCCAAGAAATGTAAATACTTCAGATACATACATACATACATAAACAAACAAATCCTTCTGTAATAAGCAAGAAGTAAACAAAACATATGATAAACATTTCTAATGGACGACCCTTTTCTATTTGGCTTATTCCATCAGGAAGTCGAAACATAAATGTAAACTTAATTTAAAAGAAATTATTTTATTAAATCCTAGGATTTATATGCCATCAACTCCTGTTGATTTTATATAAGCAAACAAATAGTTCGTCAAACGTCCTTTTTATGTGTATTTTTCATCCTCTAGTTTTTTCCTACAAAGAAACAATAAAAATGCTTAGCAATACATATGCTCTAAAAGTACCATCCAAACAACACCGGGTCACACCAATTATAATCGCTTACAGCTAAAGGTGGATGTTTGGTTTGTTCTCATATATTCAGGTATTCTGACATATACGTTATATAGTCCATAGTAAGAGTAAATTAACTTAAACTCGACAAATATCCTATTATTCGTCAATGTTCTCAAACTAACCTTGGATATAGATCATCACCTATTTTTGTTATCAATCAATTAATAATTTCGCATTGTATATAATCATTGTACTGTTACGAAAGTGGAAATGGTGTAAGTTTGGAGGGTTCTCGAAAATATAATAATATAATATAAAAAATATATTTTTGAATTCTACTCAACAAAACTTACAACCTACACTATGTGATTAGCTGAGTGTATTTCATTTTCTTTTATTTTGTTGCATAGTGTATTTATAAGCAGAAAAAGCTCAACAAGGACGTTAATTCTTGTTCGTGTTTGTTACTGTGAAATCAATATCACATGCAGTCATATGCGGTAATAAAAATGCAATTTTAATATTTTTATTTTGTTTTTTTTAATTGAATTGTATCCGTTTTTTTAAGAAATTAATTTAACGGAATATTTTTTACAGTTACACACTACCAGACAAAATATTATTTGCATTATGTATCACAATATGAACAGAAAATATTAATACAAATTAATGGGTTTTTCATAATTTGTTTTCGTTCATAGGGCTGCTAATTTCTTTGCTTTGTTTCAGTCTAGATAGTTAGTTATCTATTCGCCTACGATCATACATTACGTTTAATGATGAGAGACTTTGTTGCTCGAATTGTACTCTTTCTCAAGACGTCTTTTCTTCCTATGATGTTTGTGGTTGATGATATATTCTGTCGGGAAGCTTCATTAAGAAGCTTCCAGGAAGCATGTTTTTTTAAGAAAATTATATCATTTTAACTTTAAAGTTCGAAATCTACGGACAAATTTTTTATACTTCATCCGGTATTTATATTAAAATACTTGATTTAACCACTACACAATGACCTCACTAAATTTAAATGTTCATATTCTCAAATTGCTTCATTTGTCAGATCATTTTTAGACTTCACTGTGGTGCTTTGTTTTATATTTTACTAGCTGTACCCTACGCATATTGCTGCGCTACCAACTAAAATAAATTTGAAGGAAAGACATTACACAAATGTCCAATTAATTTTGAATCATTTTATTAATTTTGTTTCCCGTTGTCCTGATGATTTAGATGAACGGGCCTGAGTAGTACGCCTTCGATCAGTTTCTAATCTCACTTCTCGTTGTTCAAGTGGTTCAAGCGAACGGGTCTCAGCGGCATATACTCGAAGATTTTCCAGTCTCAATGCTCGTCTGATTCTGAGGCTCGTAATGCTCTTTTCTTCGATGCTTGAGGTGTAGGTCGACCAATTGCTTGTCATTCATTTTGAATAATTTTCAGTGACGCCATCCATCGGAAATTAATCGCACCAACCTCCGTCGACTCATGCGCAACAACTTTGTTAAAGAATGCACACTTTACGATTTAATTGATTTTAAGTAATTTTCAGTGGCACCGTCAGTCGGAAATTGGTCATACTAACTTAGAAACCTTCGTCGACTCATGCGCAACAACTTTGCTAAAGATCATAATACGATCAAATGCATAGTTTACGATTCTATAAGGTACAAACAAACAAACATTCATTTTTATATATGTAGACTATGGGGGGTGACACGCCCAAAGTCGTCCATGCAAAATTTGTGGACTCTAGCTGTTGCAGTTTATGAGGTATGCAACATTAAATACTTATTGGGTATGTGGGCGTGGTACCTCGCCTACTTGAAATTTTAAAATAAAAAATTAAACATACAGGAAGGTACTGTTAAAATTTCAAGAAAATCGGTCCAGCCGTTTAGCCGTCTATAGACTTCAAACAAACAAACAAACCCACATACAAATAAACATACATTCATTTTTATATATAAGATTATAAGGGCACACGTATGCAGGCTTTTTTCACATCGAAACTTTCCAAAAAAAATTGGAAACAACTCACAAAAGACACCTTAGATAATGAGATTTACAAAATGAAACAGTGCGTTGCGTGATTTGATGTGAAAAGTTGACATTATAATTATCTGTCATATGAAGTCAATTCCCAAGGTTATCAGCAGTATTAGAGAGAAGTTTTAAATTTAAAATTTGCCAGTGGCGGGTGGGGTTTATTGTCCAAACATTAATCGAATTTAATTAAAATTATTGCCATGAAGGACAATGCGAATGTGAGGTATTTATGAGCGACATAAACATTTCGGCAATTATCAGGAAAACACAATCTTTTTAGCATTGCATTTTATGACAATCAGCTTTGGCACAACAATTGGTTATTTCGAGTTTTTAGTCGAATACTAAATGAAAAAAAAAACGATAATTTATATGGTAATAGAGATAAATTTTAATGTTATCATTCCTTGTTTTTGCTGAGGTCGACTTTTACACAACACAATAGACATGGCCCCTATTCATGCAATGCACTGAAAGTTACAAGAGGAGGGTAGGAAAGATTACTGTTCATCATTATTTCATTTTATTTATTTCTTCAAATGATCCACAAATTTAACAAAATGTTACTGTTAGAGTGTACGTAGCGAATCGTTGCAACACACTGGTAAATTAGCACACAAATGGGGCAATCGCTAAAACGTTATATCACAAGGTATCCGAAGTGTGTGGCATAATAAAAAGTTTATTGCCGTTAAATGGCGAATTTTGTTGCGAGTATTATTTTATAGGGTGTTCAGATATGCACCTTTATTGCATAAGTCGCAATAAACGCCATTATTGAGCTCAATATTTCATATAAAGTTTAAATTAATAATTGCGCAATAAATACGCAAATTGTTATAATATTGAATGCAGCACTGTTATAAATGTGTTCAGTAAGCATATTACGATTATCTGAACACTTTTTGTTGATATTTGACAACTCAAATGTCAATAACGATAAAAAAAAATTATGTTTCAACAACCAAGCGTGTCATTAATAATATGTCATCTATTAGTATGAGTGGTGTAGGATGTCACTCAAGTTTCTCGTGTGAAGTTTACTGACATTTTTGGTTCATTAATTTTTTTTTATCAATATTGCAAGAACTTTCAACTCTTGGTAAAATATATGAAAATATCGCGATTTAAAGGAGAGTTTGGGAGGAAATGTAAATGTGTTAGAACGGTGTCGGAAATACTTGATTTTGCTGATCACATTAAAATGTAAACCATTTAGTATATCCGACCGAATATAGAATACAACGCTTATATATTTAAAGCTGATCGATTTTGTACAGTAAAGGAGAAACATGCCGTCGCAAAGATTTCACTGATATATTGATACTACAATGGATTCTGCTCTGGCGAAATAAAAGGACGTCTTATGTTGAACTCTTCTCACACATCGAGCTTAACCTTAGCAATTGGGCCGTACAATGCTTTACAAATAGAATTCGTTCTGAAAGCGTAAAATATGGATGAGGAACGTTCTTCCTTCAATATTTTTCGCTGTCACTTTCGATATAAATATATTGAAATATAATGTCCATAAACCCTACAGCCTCTTTCCGGTCTCACAACTTAACTTCAAATTCTAGAACCAGGCTTTTCATGTGGTTGAGCAAAAATTAAATTTATAATATGAATACTGTTCGTAATGATTTGAAGATAGCTCAAACTATTGCCCACACAGAGTTTATAATAATGTTAAAAACAATATGAAGGACTATCCTCGTATATTTCCATTATATCAAATTACCATTCCACTTATTGCAAACACATGAAGAGATTTATACGGTGTTCAGATATGCACCTTTATTACGTAAATTGCAATAAACGGCATTATTGATCTCAATATTTTACATAAAATGTCAATTAATTATTGTTCAATAAATTCATAAATTGTTATAATATTGATTAAAACTTGAAATACAGCACTGTCATAAATCCGTTCAGCGAGCATATTACAATTAACCGAACACTTTCTGTTGATATTTGACAACTCAAATGTCAACAACGACAAACAAAAAAAACAACAAAACAAAATAAAAACAATATTGATGAAAAAACCAGTTGTTTTTTTACCAACTGTCAAATAAATGTTGAATAACTAGCTGAACTGCGTATATTATTATGCCTGAACACTTAAAATATTGTTCGCAATTAACCGAATATTGACTCAATAAAAGTGCATATCTGAACAAAGTACTATTTTATTCAAATTATTTTCATTCGCTTTACAGCCAAACAAAGATTTGGAAATTTGATTTATAACCGGTATTTTAGTACAGTATATTACATTACAGTATATTACATTTGCGAACAAATAGCAACATATCATAGAAATATATTTATCTCATTGACAGCACTGGCATCACTTTGAAATCATATGGTAACGTTAGCTATGCAGAGAATCAGGTCGTTGACAAGTCTGAGCTCTGCACCAGGCCAGATTAATGGAAGAAGAGCTTCAAAAATTACGAAAAGCGAACATTGGTGGATTGTATGTCTTCTATCAGCAATCAATTATCTGTTGCCTGAGTTGCCTCAGTTAGTTACGTCTTCTGAATGGGACACAGTGAAGCCTCTAACTCGAACAGAATTAGTTTTTTGTTACTTTTGCCAATAAATCGTTAATGGTGAATATTGGCTCAAGACTTGCTATTTTATCAGCAGAGCTCCACGATTTAATATTGTTACGATTTTACCTTTTTAAAAACGTTTAGATTATGAGTTCGTTGATTGCAAACAAAATAAAAATAAACATGTGTTTAGTTTCAATTAAACTCTTTATTATTCGCAATACTTTTATGTGCCACCCTTTACATCTAGACGAATACAACAAAAATTGCTTGCTCGCTATTCTTCTTTGCTTACAATGCAGATCTTTTCAACGGCAATCTTCAAACCACGACTGTTTCCTTCATACGCAACGCGTCTTCACAAAAGACTGGCTGAATTCTTATTACTCGTTGCCTGCATTGTCTTGCCTTTTTATATGCACACGTAATCAATCTGATGAAGCTTCTTGAAGTCGAACGTTCAGAGTTTTGCCTTCTCGAGAACTCTATCGCGACTTCATTGTTGTTTGTGTATTTTATTCACATTGCTTGTTTTTGCGTTCTCGCTTACTTCTCTATCCTCTTTTCTTTCATACTGATGTTGTTGGTTTACTTGTATGAATGTCGTTGTATTTGTTTGTGTAGCTATTGTTTATCGTTTTAATGTTAAACGATGGTACACCGTTTCCATTTTCGTAACAATATAGTCCCATAAAAAGAAATCTAGATACGTTTAATCGGGGGGGCCTTTTCGCAAAGAAAGTTTTCCCAAATCGGGTGCATATGAAGAAATAAATTTAGAGGATGAAGTATATAAACGGGAAATGCTTAGGAGCGAGACGCATATATCGAAAGAGTTTCAGTCACTTTAGTGCTACTAAGCAGGAAATTATTATATCTGGTGTGTTTATATCCGCGAAATAAAGTTTTAAATTTATTGCATACAATGTCTGCCTCAACTAGTTAATGTTTCAATTATGTGGGTGAATACATACATACATAATTGGCCATTAAAACACTTCAGTCAGGATTACGGCCTAGCTTCTCACACCACTCATGTTGTGTGCTTTAATTTTTATACGTGAGTGGCGGAACCTACAGTTTAACGTCGACTCCGAACGATAGATTTTTGACAAACTTTTTCATGGCAATTTTATTTACTCTCAGAATTTTTGCTACAAATCTGCTGAGAGAAAGTCGCCCAAGAAATATTTTTTTTCATACTTCGTTTTGATGCCTCATATGATTACCAGGGCTTTACGTCTAATAAGCCAACACACTACCTACTAGACTACGGCGTGCATAATCCGCTTAAAATTAAAGTTGTTGCTGCAGTGTGAAAAGTTTTAAAAATATTATAAATAAAATTACTGTGATTCCTAATCCAACAATTCAGTAATCATATCTTCGTAAGTCATATTTTATGCATAAAAATAAGCACCCATCTTTGCCCAGCATATGTCTTTATTTCGTGATGTTCATAATAATTTTGCGACTCATAATATTCATGATAAAGAATCAATATTAAATTTTAAGCATAAATTCCAATAAATTTGTTTTGCTTAAGAACAAGCGTACTGAATAAAACTGTTGAAAGCAATGCATACATTATCCAAATATGGTATACTAAAGTTATGCTCTCGTATTTTTAAGAGAAGTATTCTTTTAAAAAAATTTGTTTGTAATGTTGACAACACTTAACGATGTGTTATTCAAATTGAAATAAAAATCAATTCAGTTGTTTTGGCAATAAAGTAGAGGTTGAATTTATTGATTTCTATCACAAGGATTCTCTGATGTTTTTTAGCACTAAAAAGTTATACAAAATTTAAATTTTTTGAGAAATTGCTGAAGTCAGCGATATACTCTTGTGGACATACATAACCTGAAATCGATGAGGGGAAAATCATTAGTATTTAAGACTTACTAAGTGCTACATGAGTAAGAATACTGTATTAAATGATCACCTCCACTGTATTGGCAGAATGCAGGTCAATGTTGTGAATACATCGAATCGATAGGACACTTATTATATTATTGCCCATTTTTGGTGAGATCGAGATTTCAATATTTTAGGGATGAAACTATTATCGGCCATAACTCGTTCCAGAGGAGTGGAATGGAAGAAGTTAAGAAATTGACATAATATATAGATTTTATATAGAAGGATGGTTGGCATTCATTAATGTTTTAATAATTTTAAATAATAAATTTTTTTGTTAAATGACTCCAATGATTGTCTAACAAATTAGAAAATAACACAAATTAATATAAGAATATAACATGTTCCTCCTATTATTTATAAAAAGGTAATAAAGAAAAGAATTTATGGCAGAGATCTGCATGACGTATGATTATTATTAATTATTAAAAAATCAATCAATTAATATTAACTGTATGCTCGAGTGACTAAAAAAATGAGTATGAATATCGCATAGCAACCAATATATACTACAGGCACTTAAGTGGCATTTAAGGATTAATTTGATGTTTTTGTTACCATATTAAGAAATTGATTGTATGAATAAATTACACTATGCGACAAAATAAAAAAAAAATTAAATACACCCAGCTAATGACACAGTGTAAGTGATGAGCTTTATTGAAATATTTTTTTATATTTCTTGAACACTTTAAACTTGTTTTATTTGACAAAAACGGTATTTTTGGACTTTACGCACAAATGTATTGATTACACAAACATTTCTGAAACCATTTGCAAAATTTAAAATTTATTAGAAAGGAGAGGGGTACGCCTTTAAAACGACATACCTATATATATTATTTCATTTAATATGCTATGAGTTTTGATGGGGTAAACTTGACAATTGCGAATTTTTTCATATTTTTGGAAGTTCCGTTCATAGTAGCAAACTTTTATTAAAAAATATGAAATAAGTGCTGACATTCTGAAAGTGCATTATCTTGTGAAGAGATTGACACTTTGGATTTTGAAAATAGGTTAAAAAATATTTGGGTAATCAATAATTTTGGGTGAGAAGAATAAAAAAAAATGTCAAATAAAACAAGTTTGGACATTGCGACATGTGCGGTATGTTTCATGGCAAATGGTGTAGAAAGAGGTTAATTAAAGGGAAACTGCACAACGCACTTGTAATTTGTATTGCAACAGATCTCCTCATATTATTAAAGAGTTTTAGATTACAATTGCTATTAGGGGCAGTCCACTAGAATACAACTTCATACAGAAGATTATGTTAGCTAATTAGCGAATTAATCTAGTAAATCACACCAGAACCCAAGGAATTTCAAATCGTATGCAAATTATATTTACCCACTCTGTCAGATAGTTTAGGGTCTTAACCAAGAAGCTCAGATTAACTGCGTTAGTATGAATTGATAGGTACTAGATAGGATGAATTGAGGTACTTTGCACTTTCTCGTAAAAGGCACCGCATCGATTTTACAAGGCTTTGATTTGGATTTAACCAAATTAATTACACCAGTTACATACAATGCTCTGGGAAACTATTTTTCTCTATGGATTAATATCTGAATATTTTCAGAAAATATTCCTATTGCAACGAAAATGTATTTTGGGAAACCGTTTAATAAAATTATTTTTGGAGGGGCCAACAGTCAGGGCACTACTCTTATTCATACAGTGTATTGTGTTATAATAAAGGAAAGTTAGGAAGAGGTTGTAGTATGAGGAAATTTTTTAATTTATTTACTTTTAAATAATAATTCTCACTTTCTTTTCTATATTTTGAGCAACCACAAGCACAAAAACCCACAGTCTCTGTTACGAATCGAAACCACGGCCTCGGTACTTGAAGTTTAGTACACTACCAACTAGGCCATCGAGGTAACCCTAACATTAAAGGCTTTTGCAACCAAGCGACGTTCATAAGAGCTAGTCGTGAAATAATGAATTTTTGGGCAGACTAGTTTGGACTGCCTGGAGGTATTATAAATCAACGCATAAATTCTGCATTTCTGTATTCAAATATTTCCTTTTTTCTTACAACCAATTTACATAACATAATTGGCCATTACAATCCTTCAGTCAGGATTACGGATTAGCTTCTCACACCACTCATATTGTATGTGTTAATTTTATACATGAGTGGCGGGACCTACAGTTTAAAGTCGACTCCGAATAACAGATTTTTGAGAAACACTTTCATGGCAATATTATTTACTCCCACAGTTTTTACCAGAAATCTGCTGAGATGCAATCGCTGAAGAAATATCTTTCACATTTCGTTTATGGGTTTGAACCGTGGGCTTATGTCAAATAAGTCAACAGACTACCGACTTGACTACGGCGAATTTAAATTCATTACATTTTTCCTTTCCATTTTTATATCAAACTGGATTAGGATTACTAACGCAATTTTTATTACGAGTCACCAACCGCTTTTGAAGTAAATCGCGGCGGTTTTCTTGCCTGTCTTATTCCGTATTCTTCGAAATTTTTTTTTAAATCGAGAACTCAAAGATGTACACCCAGTTACCCTTGATTGCTACACAAAGTTAGCCGTTTAGTATTCAATCAGTTACAGCTTGTAGCACATCCAATAGAATCTCTGGTTTAGTTTCATCAGGGTCTTAGAACTCATTTAAAACCTTTTTATATTTTGGAGGATGGTACTCTTTTTAATTTACTTTTTACATCTTTCTAAGCTTTAAGATGTTCCATAGAGTCTAAAAAGCTTTGAGGACAGAACTTTCGGCATTGTCTCCCAGCTTTCTATTATAAATAGCCGTGTTTATATTCTCCGCCTTGAAGTAATGACGATACTCCATCCTACAGGAACGTTACGAGAGGGCTCAGCATTATTATGCTTTATACCGTTTCTGTGTTCGATACTAAAGTTGTATCTTTCCAAGCTTTCAACGTTTTTTATCTATAAAACCCATTTGTCGTTCCTCAACAGTAAATGTTGGTCTAACATACATACATAATTGGCCATTACAACCCTTCAGTCAGGATTACGGCCTAGCTTCGCACACCACTCATATTGTGTGTGTTATTTTATACATGAGTGGCGGGACTTACAGTTTAATGTCGATAGTTTTTGAGAAAGTTTTCATGGAAATTTTATTTATTCTCAGAGTTTTTAACATAAATCTGCTGGGAGCAAGTCGCCGAAGAAATATTTCTTTCATATTTCGTTTTGATGCCTGCCCTGGGGTTTGAACCGTGAGCTCACGTCTAATAAGCCAACATACTACCTACTAGAATTTGATTAAAATTAAAGTTTGTATTGACAAGAAGAAAAAACTTCTCGTGTGTTGTGTAACTTAAAATAAGTTACTCTGGCAAAGCTTTTTACAGTAAAATATTGTATTTCCCATTGAGTAAAAATTTTATTTTTACAAACAGAAAAGAAAGTCATTTTTTATCAATTTGACAACAGCAACCACATGGTTACCATTACTGCTATGGACTATGGTTACACATTTTGTGCTGTAATTCTATGAATTTGATGACACCCAAAAAATACGACTTGAAAATAACAAAAATGTAAATATGTATGTGATCCAACATGGTTGGTTGGTATGCTCTTGTTTTATGCCTATTATCAAGTGTGTCTGTACTATACTATAAACTGTGGTTACAACACAAAAAAGAACAAAATGAAGTAATAAGCCTACTGACAAAAGGCAAATTAAATGGAAAGAGAAAAAAATTTTTGAACTAAAAAGCAAGATTTTTTATATGTTTTTGTTATTTTTTCATTCGAAATATTGTGTATACATACATAGTTTCAAAAACCATTAAAGTTAGAAAATATGTCCATGTAAATTGATCATATTCCCATTGACCATATTTTCTTGTACAAACAAAACTTTTGTTAAATATTCAAAATGATAGAAAAAAAATTAAAAGTGAGTGATATCGACAGGCTCATTTAAAGTAATTTATCTGTAAATATTAATGTCCTAAGTTAATAGATAACTTTGTGGAACTGAATAGATTCAAGGCTATTAAAGCTTGTGAAAACCAGATTTTAAAGAAGTTAGTTAAAGTTAATGATTTCTCTTAAAAATATTGGTTTTGAAAGTTAAAAAGTTACGCAGGCGAGTATTTATACTGACTCAAATTTTATTCAGTCAATATTCGGTTAATTGAGCACAATATTTTAAGTGTTCAGGCATAATAATATACGCAGTTCAGCTGCTTATTCAATATTAATTTGACAGCTGGTAAACAAAACAACTGGTTGTTTCAACAACATTGTTTTAATTTTGTTTTATTGTTTTTTTTTTGTCGTAGTTGATATTTAAGTTGTCAAATATCAACAAAAAGTGTTCGGTTAATTGTAATATGCTCACTAAACACACTTATGACAGTGCTGCATTTTAAGTTTTACTCAATATTATAACAATTTGCATTATAGGTCGATCGATTTCAATTAAAATATTTTATTTTGGATTTTACCCCCACTGCTGTTTACTTTTTTTTGTTTTTGCAAGGAACACAAAATTCAAAATATATTTTTATACTCCACTTTTCACAAAATGATTTAATAACTATGTGATTTTATTTAAGTTCATAAATGAAAAAAATTAAATAATTAAATATGCTACCATACACGATGTTATTAATGAAATGGTTGCAGTTTAAATTGATGGATGGCATGATGTGTAACTTTCATATGTGATTGGATGGAATTTATGCCATCCAATTTTAATCAAGCTCATAAATATTTCAAATAAAATTTAAAAATGTTCATTATAATAACACTGTGCGACAAAAAACATAAAATTTAATACACCCAAGTAACTACATAATCTAACTTGCGCATTCAGTTGAAAAATAAAAATATATATTTTTTATATTTCCCGCACCCTTCAAAATTGCTTTAATTGAAAAAAACAGTTATTTTCTGTACTTTTCAAACAAATTTATTGATTATTTAAATATTTTAAAACCGATTTTGAACATGTATGTATTTATGTATGTATACCTTTAAAACGGTATACATAAACATATTGTTACGAAAATGGAAACGGTGTAATATCGTTTAACATTAAAATTAGCCGTTTCCATTTTCGTAACAATATTATAACTATACAGCTATTTATATAAATCGCGGTTCACATAAATTAATTTAAAGCGGAATCAACAATCAAAGATTACTTATACCGAGATTTTTAATATTTTTGTTTCGGTTGAACCCTTTTTGAAAGTTAAGTTAAAATTTTTAAACTTTTCAGTTAACACACTTTTTATACTCAAAAATAAAATGGGAACATAAGGTATATACTATACCACAAGTAACATGAATATGTTCACTAAATATGATACAAAAGTAATTATAAAAGAATAATTTGTAAACCAAGGTCAATATCACAGAATATATTTTCATCACTATGGTACCATATTTTTAATTTAAATAATATTCTACAAAACATCGCAACAATCTTAAAATTTCAACTTGTGTTTACTTTGTTTTTCTATCCTTTTTTGCATGTTATGAACTACACAGAGTTTACCTTCATGGGCAACAATGAATATTAAAAAAATTTGAATTTGAAAGACATTGCCATGGTAATTCATGTCAATGTTAATCAAGTTATTTGACAAAGATGCTCACAAAATACAAAATAAATTGACTAAAAATTTTCGGGGCTAATACCCGCTCGCATAAAACTAAAGATGAATCATTTATCATGCATCATAAGTATGATTACGCACTATGCAATCCTACCTTATACCACTGTACTTGATAATAGCTTATTCGACATCAGACCTCGAATCAAAGTCCAGTGCAAATATTTCAGCAGATTTCTGGCAAAAACTGTTGTTCGGAATGAACATTAACTGTAGGACACGCCACTGATGTATAAAATTAACACAACACAACATGAGTTGTGTGAGAAGCTATAATGTGAGAAGAATATAATCCTGACTGAAAGGTTGTAATGACTAATTATGTATGTTTTAATGTTAAATGTTTCCATTTTCGTAACAATATAGTTTCTGTTTAATTCTTAAACCCAAGTAAAGCAAGTAGTTTGTGAAACAGTCACTATTAGTGTTCCATCACTTTTCAAATTATTTAGTATTTTGTACCTTTTTATTTAATACTTTTACGCTCTTCCAGAACGATCCATTCACTGTGAAGACATCAGTTCACTAGAAAGATGACGTCGTATTACTGCTGTCAAACAACATTTCTGGCGTGTTTGGTCTATGGACTATTTAAATGAGATGATTCAACGAAAGAAATGGTTTAAAACAACACCAAATTTAAAGCCTGGAACACTCGTACTAATTCACGAAGATAATCTTGCTCAACTTCATTGTCTCATGGGACGTATTGTGGCAACTATACCTTGGAAGGACAAGAAAATACGAGTAGCTGATATCAAAACAGCAAAGGGAGTCATTCGCCAACCCATTCACAAACTGGCAGTGCTCGTAGAATATTGAAAGTGGATCCTTTCAACGCCGCCGGAATGTTCCACCACTTTTCAAATTATTTCGCATTTTGTACCTTTTTATTTAATATTTTTATTTAATACATTCTACCAAAAATTGCAACCTTGTTCTCTTGCAATAATTTTTGACATCTTGACATGTAATGTATATTGCTTTTAAATAAATCATTCTCTTTACAACAAGCAAAGGCACAACACCAAGCAATACAATTGTATCGTCAGTCAAAGTATACAGTTTTTTTGGTTAGAATTATTTCTTTAGCCACAAGTTCTACAATTAGCCTCCATTCATTAAAGGAAAAATTATATCCGTTTTCTCTACGTCTAGATAAATGAGTTCTTGAATGACTACTGATTTCTAATAGCAACAGTTGAAATGCAAAGATAACTTTTCATAGAAACATCTTGTTTTTAAACTTTCTGCTATAAGAAAACTACAAAATTTATCTACAAAAACCATCAGTATTATGAATTTGCGTTACTTTTTTCATAGAAGCCATTATTTGTCGTCGTCGCAGCTTGATTTTTTTTCAAATTAAACTGTCCATTATTGTATATATTTTGTTAGGAGTCGTCCTTTCTGTAATTATCGTATTGTGTTCTCCTCATCACCATATAGAATCTGAATAGAATAGTTTTTCGTTTCGTTAAAAAAAAAATTGTTATTAATTTGTTTGCGTTCAGTTTATTTCTCCCTTCAAAACTCGTTGCACTGATATCAAATTGTTGAACCTACAATCAACTCGAACTCATACTGATCAACTTTACATCGTCAATGTAGGTAGAAGTTCTAGGGCACATTTTTTAAATGGATGTTTGAACAGTCGCGAAGTTTCATTTTCAGAAATTGGCAGTATTGCCTTTGGTTACACAGAAAAGTTCGCAAGGTTCACAAACAAACTCTTGTATATATAATACACAATTTTTTGACAACTTTGTACTTCTCAATACGTAAATGGCAAAATAGTTCATATAGTTCGCGTTCAATTTAGAACTTTGTTTTTGAGAATTTAAATATTTATTCCAAGGTAAGGTAAAATAATGAAATATGGCCTGTTTTTCATTCCTCATCAAGTTTATGTAAACAAATGTCTTTCTATGCTTACAAAAGCAAACGAAAGTGCCATAATGAGAAAAAAAATATTTTGGCCGGATTTGACGTCGTCGCATCACGCAGTTTACTTCGAATAGAATTTGTACCTAAAGAGCAAAACCCCACCAAATGTCCAACGTATAGTATGTTACATAATTGATCATTTCAACTCTGCAGTCATGATTACGACCTAGTTTCTAGCATCACTTACATCGACTCTGAACTTTTGAGAAAGTTATCATGGCAATTTTATTTAGTCCCAGAGTTTTTGTCAGAAATCTGTTGAGAGGATTTCACCGAAGAAATATTTTCTTCATAGTTCGTTTTGTTGGAGATGTCTGACTTGGGGTTTGTACCGTGGCCTAATATCTAATGAGTTAACTTACTACCTGCTCAACTACGGCGACTTCAACAACTAAGGCCAATTGGGCTGTTAGGGCGAATTTGAAAAGAAATGTTTACAGAAAGAGATACAAAATATCTTGACTGACTTTTAATTAAATTTTAAAAAGGGCATAGGAAAACGGACTCAATTGGGACACAAAAGTCCATTCATAAGATGTCTCAAAATTTATGGAAGAGCAAACTCTGTGGCATAAGCTATAGGTTATCACTTTTAACACATATTTATTTCAAGTTCTTAGCGTCAGAATGAACAATTTTATTGCTACTAATGTGTCGGTCCATATTCGATTCCGCACACATTACAGTAGAGAGTAAAAAAATATTTTGTTGGCTGTTATTGCAGTTGTTCCAACAAAGCCACAAAATGTAAATGTTTTGTTACTGAGAATACATAAGAAAATGATTCTCATTATCAATAAAACATGTTTTCCCCAATGGAATAATTTGTTCATGTTTTTAGTATTTTATGTGGTAACGAACAGAATAATTTTTTCCCCTGAACAAATTTATGTTAATCACCCACGAATTTGTCATGTATACAGATTCCATGTTTGCAGATAGCACAACATGAAAACGCCTAAAAAATGTACAGAAAAATGTCTTTTATCTTCTTTTTTTATTTTCATTCTCGCATTTTTTTAAATTGTTCATATTCAAACCTTAAATGCTTGAGCGGACAACACACGCTCTTTAAACTTTCTGTCAATTCTAGAAATATGTATTGATTTTGTAATCAAACAGTTTCAAACGGTTTAAAGGAAAGATATTGCGTTTATGATAACTGGTATGTCATTCAAAACAAATTCAGTTAAAATTACGACCTAGCTTCTCACACCACTTATGTCGTGTGTGTCAATTTTATACATGAGTGGTGGGACCTACAGTTTAAAGTCGACTCCGAACGACAGATTTTTGAGAAACTTTTCATGGCTATTTTATTTACTCTCAGAGTCTTTACCAGACATCTGCTGAGAAGAAGTTGCGGAAGAAGTTTTTTTTTCATATTTCGTTTTATTGGAGATGTGTGACCTGGGTTTTTAACCGCCAGACAATCTATAAAGTTATGGTGTAAATCTTGTTAGGCAAGACACAGACAAATTGGCGGAACAAATAAAATATAAAAACTTTAATTAATAACTATAGAGGAATATTATAGAGACATTTTTCTATTCATCAGCTGGATCAGCGTATCTCATAGTTAGGTTTAAAACGCTTTCTTGGTCATATTTTTCGATTCGAATGTATATCTGGTCAAGCAATAATGTTTGAAACAAAACATTTACACAAAACTAAACAAATAAAAACTATCGGTGGTGAGGTAATATGTTTGATTTAAAATATTCTTCCATTTATTTGAGTATTCATCCTCGAATGAAGCATAGTAATGTTTATCTGGCGTCATTTGTGTAATATACAATGCTTTCAAAATACAACATCAAAATAAAGTATTTTTAGGACAACAAATCAAATGTTTAATCATTTATCATGTATCATTATCGTTATCCAACACGCACGTTAATAAAATTATCAATAATAGCACAGAATTTAAATTTGAAAAATAACGAATTTCATTAAATCTGGGCAAAAGTGTAGAATAATTTTGCTTTTAATAAAATTAATTAATTAATCATTTACCGTTTTATAGAGTTCGTATAACGTAAAATGTTTACATGAGGGCTGGTACAGAGCTTTATTTTGAGCAATTGGGCAATTCACACCACTTTGTATCATGTATATTGTATTGAATACACTTTTTGTTTGTGAACGCTCAATGTTATGTTGTATTGTGTATTTCGTATTCCAAACGTCAAAAAACGATAAAAAGAACAACACTAGTATTCATAATTTAACTTTCTAGCAGCAAAATGAAAAATCTTGCGGGAAAAAGTAAATTAAATAATTATCTGTGCGAACAATTATAATTTTAAAATGTTAATTGTTGACTCAAGTTACGTAGAAAATATTTTGTATTTTTATTCTTCTTCTTGATTACTGGCATTTACATAAACTGATAGCATTAAACCAATATAACTTCCGAAAACATATGAAAACAACGTGTATAAGTCTATCGGACTTTTATATGAAAATTATCAACAACAAGTATACACTGTTGTATATTCGTCCAACAATACAATGAATACAACGATACAAGGGCTTGTGTGAATTGGCCAAATATTTTCAATTTAATCAATTTAAAAATTTAAAATCGCACACATCATTGATATGCAGAAACTAGTAGTTCTTCTTGATAACTTAGAAACCTAAAATTTTTATTTCATGCTGTAATCGTTCGATTTATGCCATAAAAATGTTTGTTTTTCTTCCAACTTCGATTTGTGTCGTCATATAATTTACGTCGTCTTAGATGTGTAGACAATTTTTGTTGTAAAGCTGGTGGGTAATAGAAAAGAAAAGTTCCAAACTAATTAAAATTTGTAATTGATGAGAGTGGATGTACTTCTTACAACCAGCGTTGAAAAATTCAGTACTTTTGTACTTTTTTCAGTACTATTTCATTTCAAAAATACCGCAGTACCCCCCGCGACTATTTCAGTACTTTTTTATTATTACATATTTTATGTCTTGCGCTTTTCAACTATTAATCCAATGCTAAAGATAGAATTTGTCTTTAGCCCCGGTTAGCCAAACGTCCATGGAACGTACGTTCATTTTTAGAATACGAAAAGCAATGAAAATACTTGCCAAGCGGAATGTAATTTCGGTAAGCATTTCATATGCTAAAAACGAACGAATGTTACATTACGTTCTATCGATGTTTGACTAAACGGGGCTTTTACGTTTTGTTTCGTTCCGAATCAGATGTTTTTGACCTGTATGTGTATTAAATATAAATAAATAAATAGTCTAGTAGGTATTGTATTGGCTTACTAGACGTGAGCCTACCATACTTAAATAAAAGCGGCAAAATTTAAATCATTTACATTCAAATGTTTTATTATTCCAATTTATCTTGTATTAATATCTGTTGTATTTTGCAATCGACTTCAATATTAAACGCCCTGTCTTCCGAATTTCAGATTGGAATGTGTGGCCGATGCGTTGCGTATGGGCATGAGAAATTTTTACAGCAAAAAAACACTTGTCGCTCTTATTTAGAGAAGGTTGTATGCAGTGTTGCAAAACTGAAATTTTGAAATGGTACGGAACTATAACTGAAAAAGTACTTTTTTGCATCAAATGGTAAAAGATACATACATGCATACATAATTGGTCATTATAACACTTCAATCAGAATTACGACCTAGTTTCTTACACCACTTATGTTGTGTGTGTTAATTGTATGCATGAATGGCGGGACCTACAGCTTAAAGTCGATTCCGAACGACAGATTTTTTGAGGAACTTTTCATGGCAATTTTATTTACTCTCAGAGTTTTTAGCAGAAATCTGCTGAGAGGAAGTGGCCAAAGATATATTTTTTCATATTTTCGTTTTGATGTCTTACCTGGAGTTTGAACCGTGGCCTTACGTCTAATAAGCCAACACACTACCTACTAGACCACGGCGGCCATGCACCAACCAAAAGCGGTGAACTATATAGCGACCGTGTATAGTACGTATCTTTTTCAACACTCTTTTGTTAGTCTGTCCAGAATAAAAATTCCAACTGTATTTTCCGAGTAGCAATCACAGTACGAACGCACCTTTTCGGCGCCACAGTTGATTTATTAGTTGTCTCATTTAACGCTGTTTCATTTAGGGCTGGAAATTATTGGAATGTTAAGTAGGGTCTTAGTGTATAAGATAAAACTGGAATAATCTTACACCTAATGTCTAATTATACTTGTGAGCCACTGTATATGCTCATAATTTTAATAAAGCCTCAAATATTTTTGGTTTTTATTTGTATACCAAATTTTGGTATATTATGAATTCTTAGAAAGAAGTGGCCATTGTGCAACGTATGTAACGGTCGTAAGGTGACTTCTGACGTTTTCTAATTTCTACTTCTGTACAGAACACTCCCACGGACATTATTCAAGAATTTTTTTTTTTATAAGATGGCGCAGGTTGTATTTACATGACCATCAGCTTGCAATGGAAAAAATTATACACGTAAACACTTAATAAAAATAAGATTACAGTGGAACCTGTACATGGTACCGTAAATTTAATGCTAATTTCTTCAACTCTGTTTTACTTTTTAATAATAATTTTTTTCTCTTTTTAATTTCCCTAGGGAATGTACGAGTATATGTATTCGCTTGTATAATTCATATATCGTTTTCGGCCAAAGCTAAAGTGTGTAAATTTATAACTGTGAAAACTGAATGCATCAAGTTGCTCTGTGTATATAGTTTCTTCCTATTTAGGTGTGTATGTATGTTGAAAGAGCAGAGTATATGTGCGTGCACGTAAATTTAGAAGTTTATTGTATATATTTGACTTAAGGATAATATTACGAAAATGTAAAAAAATTTAATTCCATTTCAAGAAAAAGAGGAGAAGAAAAGCAACTCCTGGCGTTTATGTTATATTTTGTATACATTACATGAAAGACATCACATGAAAGAGATGAAAAAGAGGAAGCATACTTTTCTTTTTGAAAATGTTATCCCTTGTGTTTAGTAGAATATGCCTTAAGGTCAAGCAGTCCATTCAAACCACTTGGAATTGAATGTAGAAGTTTTGTTTAGTGTTTTCTGGGGCACAATGGGTAAGTTTTTCGGTTGACTTTTGTTTGAGGTTTAGCGATTACGTAACCGTTCTATCAAATGATCTCCTAAATACTCTCTTGATTGCAAATTGGGACTTTGTGCAAGAGTGTTAAGCCTGTGGGGACTTTTTTGTCAAAATATATTGCGGTACTAAGACTTTTGCTGTACAATGTATACTGGTAGCAGTAAATCCCTTTGTTCTGGCATTGAACACTCTGTTCAGCTTATTAGGCATATGATGTATAGAGTGGGCCATATATCGGTTTATGTCTTATGGCATTCTATTCCGTCACAAAAATTCTAAAAAATATATTATCTCCATTGAACGTAATGAATCGATTTACGCCATCCATGACGAGTAACTGTTTGGTGCGAATTGTGAAGTGGAGTGGAGGCTTCATTGGCCCATTATTTCTTTGAAAATGAGGACATCGTAACCATTACGGTCAATAGAGACACCTATCGCACCATGATAACCAATTTTTTCCAACCCGCTCTTCATGGTGTTGATATGAACGATGTTTGGTTTCAGCAGGATTGTGCAACTTACCACACATCTCATGCCACAATCGATTTATTGCGTCAAATATTTGTTGTCCACTTAATTAGCCGAAATGGTGATATCAATTGGCAGCCAAGAAGCTGCGATTTGACACAATTGGACTACTTTTTGTAGGACGCCGTTAAAGGAAAGTGTTATGCCGACAAACGAGAGACAATTGAGCATTTGAAAGCCAACATTCGTGTTGCCGTGGCCGCGATAGGTTAGGTTAGGTCGGAGTGGTAGCTCTGATATCATAAAGCTCACTTGAGCACGCATAGCTGCCGGTTGTGATGCCACACGTGAACGCAGTCCCTATACTAACCAAGTTCCACCAAAATCAGAGAAAAGGAAGAAGTTGGTCAGCGCAAGGGCTGCACAACAAAAGCACGACTACCCCACACTGAAAAACCAGCCAGAAAATTTGATGAACGAAGCTATATCCTTGATGTCAATAGATGATAGCTCCGTTAAGCTAACAAGGAATGGGGAGCCAAATAACCTATATCTACACCTAGCAAGAGACGGGCACTGGCAAAGAAAGTGAACAACAGTCCCCTGGACCTGCATCCACAGCAGAAGTCGTTTAAAGGGAGCCTCATTCTTTCCGCGTGTCTACCCATGACGCAATGACCTGTAAGCACGGCCACTGTAGTTGAGATGACATCACGACCAAGACCAAGTAATCGGTTGGTACGCCTTCTATCCATCTTGGGCCAGGTGAGTCTAGCGGTGAAGCAGGACTCCTCATTGACCCAAGATAGGTTGCCGTCCCGAAAGAACCTCCGCGCAATGGTCAACTTGACCGAGGCAAGTGGCATACCCAATTCAACAGAAGAGGATTCCGGAAGGAGCGCACCTGCTCTGGCGAGTGTGTCCCGGAATTTCACTGTGCCCGGGGACCCACACCAGAGAGACACTGGTGAAGCGCCCCGAGAGAAGTTCGAGACAGCGGCGACATTCCCTAACGATCCTAGAGTTAATCACGAGACCCGATAGAGATCTTATCGCGGCCTGACTATCAGAAAAGATCGAAAGTGAAAGGAGCATCGGCCCGGTAAATTGCCATTACCTCCGCCTGAAACACACTGCAGTAGTCCGGCAGACGGAGAGAAATATTTAGGTACAGTTTCCCAGAGTAGACACCACTTCCGGCCCCATTATCGATTTTATAGTTGTCGGTATATATCAAGGACTTCCGGGGGGACGACCGTATTAGGATTGCAGTCATCCCTACTTGGAATCAGAGAGTGGAAACATCTCTCAAGACAATATTTAGCAGGGAAATAGTCCATGTTCACAGGGCCACTGGATCAACCTCCAGAATAGTGGAGTGACCAGAAAGTACGATGTGCCAACGAGAGTTAGCATTAAGTCTAGTCGCAGCAAACTTGGCTACCTGCTTAGCGAAAAGCACAGTAGGAAGCCAGTTTAGCATTGCGAACATAGCTTTCGTGGGGGTGGTGCGTAGAGCGTCAGTTATATAAATGGCGGCAGACCTTCTGACCTGGTCAAGAAGTCTGACGTTGTGTTGTTTGTCCAGAGCAGTCCACCAGAAAGCTACACCGTATAAGAGGTTGGGTTCGATGACCGAAGAATATATCCAACGCATGATCCTTGGGCGAAGATCCCATCTGGTTCCGACCGCTCTACTACAGCAGTTAAGAGCACATGCCGCCTTGCGTGCAAAAAGAATCGTATCAGTCTTAGAGGGGATAATAGACAGATGGCCGAGATACTCAGAGAGGTACTGTGAGGCCAGCAGCTGCAGCCATATGAATGAAACAATATCCCATATACTATGTATGTATCTATGTAGGTATACATAAAAGTTGAACTTTTAATCAAAACTCATAGCTTTCTTAACATATAGGTTTAAACGCATATAACAGTAAATATTTTGAAAATATAGCTTCCTTGCCATACTGTATGAGTTTTGATTTAAAGTAAAATTTTTTCAACCATTGTACTTTCATTTTGATGGAACTATTGTTGGATAGACTTAAATTCTTAAAAAAAATTATGGCAAATTATATTACAAAATATAATGGATTGTTTATTTTGTCATAATGGACCATTGGGTAGTATGATGTACACTTAATTCTCTCCTTTTTTTGTTGTATCATTAAATGAATACTTTTATATTTTTCTTTCTTTGCGTGTTTGTGATCTGTCCTCATGTTTTGCTGATTACCTACAAATAGTTGCTGATGACTTTTCGTGTTTTTTATATTTTTTATATGGTTTCTGCTAATCTAACATATAGTTACATTTTTACCTTTTAAAAAACGTTTAAAATATGCGTTCGTGGATTGCTAACAAAATAAAAATAAATTTGTGTTTAATTAAATTATTTATTGTTCGCACAATTTTATGTGCCACAACTGTGTGTTCACAACTTGAAGTATTCAACAACAATTGCTTGTTCGCTATTCTTCTTTGCTTACAGCGCAGATCTTTTGAATGGGGATCTTCAAACCACGACTGTTTTCTTCACACGCAACGCGTCTTCACACAAGACTGACTGAATTCGTACTACTCGTTACCTGATCTGTCTTGCCTTTTTATATGCCCACGTAATCAGTCTGATGAATGTTCTTGAAATCGTTTGTTCGTGTGTTCACCTTCTCGAGAGATCTATCGCGACTTCATTGTTGTTTGTGTATTTTGTTCAAGTTGCTTGTTGTTGCCTTTTCGCCTAAAGCGCAAGTAACCTAGTAGTTTTGGGTTAAAATAAATTCCCGGCGTTGGTTAGAGAAAGATTTAAAATACCAACGTCATCCTCAAGATAACCACAGTAATGTTCCATTTATATGAAACACGGAACAAACTTTTAATTCACATAAGGTTTTGGCAATCTTTAAATAAAAAACTCACTTACGGAAAAAGAGTCTGCCATTGATATACATACATACAGGTATTTACTAAATATATTGAATAGCTATTGGAAACTTATAATCCCTATTGATACCCATAGCTTTTTCGATAAAAGAGGTCGTCTTAAGAAGAGCAAGTAAAAACCCAAAGTCGCGTTACTGTTCGGCATTTTTGGTATTCTAAAACCTATCGGACGTTTCGTGGATGTTTGGCTAACCGGAGCTACCTTTAGCATTACGTTGAACATGTTGCTAATACATTAACAGTTGAAAAGCGCAAGACATAAAGTATGTAATAATTAAAATGTACTGAAAGCGTCGCGGGGGTACTGCGGTATTTTTGAAATGAAAAAGTACTGAAAATAGTATTAAAGTACTGAATTTTTCAAGAAGTAAGAATTCAGTCAGTCTTGTGTGAAGACGCGTTGCGTGTGAAGAGAACATTTGCAGTTTGAAGATCGCCGGTGGAAAGATCTGCGTTGTAATCAAAGAAGAATAGCGAACAAGCAATTATTGTTGTATTCGTCAAGTTTTAAGTGGTGGCACACAAAAGTAGTGTGAACAATAAAGACTTTAATTGAAACTAAACACCAATTTATTTTTATTTTGTTTTGTTCTACTTTATTTGGAAACAAAAATATTTTCATTTCTTTGTTACTGAGTGTTGCACTGTTTAGCTATTAAATCCTTTTATGTTTTTTTTTTAAATTATAAATAAAAAAGATCAAGTACTAGAACGTGATATGGAACAAACAAACTAACTAAAGAAGACTAGTATGGTTTTCGATAACGATGACATTAATATTGAATGGGACATTAAACCTGTACGTGCTTGAAAAGTTTTCATTGTGAAAACTGATTTTGCATTCGCAACACGTTTGATGAAAATTTAAATAAAATATAAAGTCATTGAAATTTTTTTTGGTTTTTATTCTGTTGCATTCTCTGACCATACAAACAAGTGGTTGCAGAAGAACACAAAGTAAAAATTTTAGTAACATTCCTCCAAAGCTATAATGGAAGCCAAAAAATTTTATGAGCTTTGCTGTTTAAGCTAGATTTGCAATATCAGAACTGGAATCCTTTTATCTATGGAATGTGAACTTTGATGAGAGGTCAAAGCAGGATGTTAATTTCCTTTTGAATTGCACGGTTATGGCCTTTGCATGTAGTTTCCATAGAGTTATTCCGAAATTATTTTTGTTTTATCAAGATTAACAAACGAAGTTTAGAGACAAAGCAACATCCATATCCTTAAGATTTGTGCTCAAAAGAACGAATGACAAACGTAAGAAACTATAAATCACAATGAATTGCTTGAGAAAATTCTTTACTTTGTATAGTTGCTAGCTGATTCTAACTAAAGTTTGAAAATATTTATTGTTTCATCCAATAATAGGTTTCTTATTTTGATTATGGCAGAAGTAGCGGCAATTGCCAAGATATTTGTGATCGTTTTTCCACTAGCTTCTTATAATTACATTTCTGTCTATGCCAACATTCCTTAAATATCAATTTTCCATTTTCCACACGTTTGTTAAAAAGACGTTCGTAAAGATTTTCTGTGTAAGTTATAGAAGTTTAATATGCTTATTTTGATATTTTATGAAGACTATTATTACCTGTTTTCCAAAAATTATATTCTCTGATATAAGGAGTTAAACAAATTCCTGCCCCTAAAAGAAGCTTTTGATTCAATTTCATGACACAAAGTATTCATAACTTCGCTTAGTTAGGGCATCGAACGCCAATTGAGTTGGTTGTAAAACTTTAAGCACTGAAAAAAGAACATTTTCTATATACATCAACAAGGGCATTTTATTAAATACACACATACATAATTAGCAACTATAACCTTTCAGTCAGGATTACGGCCTAGCTTTTCACACCCCTCATGTTGTGTGTGTTCATTTTATACAGTTTAAAGTCGACTCCGAACGACAGATTTTTGAGAAACTTTTTATGACAATTTTATTTACTCTCAGAGTTTTTGCCAAAAATCTGCTGAGAGGAAGTTCGCCTAAGAAATATTTTTCGTATTTTATTTTGATGTCTGGCCTGGGTCTCGAACCCTGGCTTTACGTCTAATAAGCCAACACACTACCTACTAGACTACGGCGACTTCTTTTTATGTTCTTGTTTTTTAATACATCTACTATTATGAAGTGATTTAGACAGAAAAAACTGCATCCAAGTTATTTTTCTACATAAAATAATTGCGACCATGTTTTTCTCAAATGCCAAATTATACTGTTTTAGACAAGTTTCCATTAGAAACCTTAATTTAGCAGTTACACAAACAAATTAAACGAACTTGTTACAAGTAAACCAACAGAATCAGTATGAAAGAAAAGGGGATAGACAAGTCATCAAAAACGCAACAACAAGCAATGTGAACAAAATACACAAACAACAATGAAGTCGCGATAGAGAAAGCGAAAACCACGAACGTTCGACATCAAGAACCTTCATCACACTGATTCCGTGGGCACATAAAACGGTAAGACAAAGCAGGCAACGAATAGAAAGAATTCCGTCAGTCTTGTGTGAAGACGCGTTGTGTATGAAGAAAACAGTCGTGGTTTGAAGACCACCGTTGAAAATATTTACCGAACAATTGTTAGTGCTTATGCGAACAGAAGTATAAAAAAGAATAGCAAACTAAACAAATTTTTGTTGTATCATCAAGTTGTGAACAGTGGCACATAAAATATTGCAAACAATAAAGAATTTATCTAAAACTAAACACAAATTTATTTTTGTTTTGTTTGCAATCAACGAACTAATATTTTAAACGTTTTTAAAATGGTAAAAACGTAACAATATGAAATAAATTCCGATTTTTCTTCACAAAAATCCAGGGAAAGTGGGAAATGGAATTAGTTAAATTTCTCCATAATTCCTGGGACGAAAACCCGGGATAATTATTCAATTCAATTATTTTATCTTATTTTTAACTGAAATTCTTTGTTTTGTTTGTTTGGTATTTATTTATCTAATAAATGTCTAAGAATTAAATAGGACCCGGTATATTTTTTTTTTTGTTTTTGTAAAATTGATTTCTAATGAGCCATAATATAAATATTTCGGTTTTTTATATCATACTTCTATCAGAAATTTCACTGCTTACATTTGTAAAATTATTAATTACTAAATTTTGCTTTAGATTTTATAAAAATACGTTGAAATACTTAACGAAAATCAACCTTACAAGTTAACTTTATCCCACTAATGATTACATGGAAATAATTTATTCAAAGTAAACGATTTATATGTGTGAACAATTTCTTAATATGATAAAAAAATATAATAAAAATTACTCAGCATAATGAATTAATCCTTGAATATATTTTTGTGTTTATCATTTTGTTAAGCACTCGAGCGTATGATTAATATTAATTTGATAACAATTCATCAATAATATTAATCATACGTCATACTGTTCTCTGCTGTATATATTCTTCGTTATTAACATACAAAACATTTGGCCAATTCAGACGACCTTGTATCGCGTATGTTGTATTGAATACACTTTTTGTTTGTGAATGCTCAATGCTATGCTGTATTGTGTATTTCGTATTCCAAACGTTAAAAAGCGATAAGTAGAAGACAAGTATTCATAATTTGATTTTCAAGCAACAAATTGAAAACTATTACCGAAAAAAGGAAATTAATTAATTCCCTGTACGAACCATATAATTTTGAGATTTTAATTGTTGAGTTACATAGAAAATATTTTGTATGTTTGTTCTTCGTCTTGATTACTCGCATTTACATAAACTGATAGCACGAAACCAATACAACTTTTAAAAACATATGAAAAAAATGTGTATTAGTGTATCTGGTTTGTATGCGAAAATTATCAACAACAAGTATACATACATACATACATAAATGGTCATTACCACTTATGTTGTGTGTGTGGCGGGACCTACAGTTTAAAGTCGACTCCGAACGACAGATTTTTGAGAAACTTTTCATGGCATATTTATTTACTCTTAGAGTTTTTGCCAGAAATCTGCTGAGAGGATTTTTTGTATTTTATTTTGATGTCTGGCCTGGGGATCGAACCCTGGCTTTTCGTCTAATAAGCCAACACACTACCTACTAGACCACGGCGACTTCAACATACAAGCATACACTGTTGTATATTCGTCGAACAATAATATGAATACAATGATACGAGAGCTTGTGTGAATTGCCCAATTATGGTATTACATATAAAATTATTTGTATTAAGTTTTATTTATTGATAATTATTAC
Organism: Sarcophaga subvicina; assembly: GCA_936449025.2. Lineage (NCBI taxonomy): Eukaryota > Metazoa > Arthropoda > Insecta > Diptera > Sarcophagidae > Sarcophaga > Sarcophaga subvicina. Next base: position 74,324,008 of record OW388080.2, on the reverse strand, counting down.
ATTTTATTTATTGTTTTTTTTTGATAATAATATTGGTATTATTCGACTATACTGGATTTTTTTTTGTGACCAACACTCAGGAATTAACCCCTATTCATGTGTTGAAATACAGGAAAGTTAGTTTTGTAGGAAAAAGAAAAGAAAAAAGGGGTTGTATATGATAAATACTTTTTAATGACCAGTGCATATATTAGAGGCCTGCATTACTGCATTCACTTTATTTCCTCAGAGGAAGTTCAACTTATACGGTGACGACCTCTGCTACACAACCACAGTTGCCAGATTTGACGATTTATAGTCATTTTGACGATTTTATGCCCCAAAAATATCATATTTAGGATTTGACGATTTATGCCCTTATTTTGACTATATTTGGAAATTTACAACTTTAGCACATTAAAAGCCTCTTTAAGCGTTGTATTTGCTTTGCAGTTATTAGTATTTCAAATTTAGATTAGTAATAACGAGGAATAAAGTATTATATTTTTAAGTTACTTTCGAATACTTGTGATGATTTTCCTGTATTTTATACCTTTTTCATCCCTTAAAAGCCAAAAAATTACAACCTCTGCACGTAGGGAGTTCTACATACGAACAGTCCGACTAAAGAACACATTTTGTCTGTAATGCAGTGTGCGATCGACTACAAACGAAGGTGCTCATCGAGAAATGCGAGTGTTACGTGATTCTTGATAATAAGTCCCTTATTTCGCTCGAGCAAAGTTCGTTGTGATAGCGATGGAACAGTGATTCACAACCCACATTGCAACGATGCTCCAACGAATCAAAGGAGTTCAATACACTACCGTCATTAACGAGTAACTTCGCCTTCTCCTGTACGCGGTCGAGAAGTCTCAAAATAGACGTTGAGGCCTATACATGAGGCTTGTATTCCATTCTCTTTCGGATATATGTAAGTGGTGTTAATAGTAAGAAGATCAGATGAAGTGAAGTATTTCTTGCACCGTCATAAGAAGCTAAGGCAATGTGTCGGTTCCAGCGAATATCAAACTGAATATTCATGTTCAGAACGTCAAGAGCTTCTGACTCCCTTATATTTACACCAATAATATATTTATATGAAAATTTTCCCAAAAATCTGTCGTTCTATAAACTGGGATCAAAAAAAAATTTTTGCAATAAACTTTAAAAACGAGTGTTTTATACAATGTATTTGTATGTTAAAAACATATAGTAGGTACATAGTTAAACATATATGTATATATTATTATGTTAGAATTAAACATTTTAATCAAATCTGATACAATACTAAAGTCGATACATTTACGATTGCTAAGTTTTAAAGAATTTAGTTTAATTTAAATTAACTTAATACTCTCTCTGCACATTAGCTGAAGAATGTGATAATACTAATATTTTTTAATATATTTAGTCAAGGCTCCAACCCTCATCTTCATTTCTGATTTTTTTTCCAAAAACCAAGAAGTCTTATATCATTTTCGGGAAAAAATTGTTTAAGGTTTAAACAATCTATCCCAGTGTTGTTTATTGACACATAAGCGCAGCAATAACATTACATATATACATACATAATTGGTCATTACAACCCTTCAGTCAGGATTACAACCTAGTTTCTCACACCACTTATGTTGTGTGCGTTAATTTTATACATGAGTGGTGGAACCTACAGTTTAAAGTCGACTCCGAACGACAGATTTTTGCGAAACTTTTCATGACAATTTTATTTACTCTCAAAGTTTTTGACAGAAACCTGCTGAGAGGATATTTTATTTTGATGTCTGACCTGGGGCTTGACGTCTAATAAGCCAACACATTACCTATTAGACTACAGTCTTACATTGCTCCATATTTGAGGAACCACTCGGAGCTTCCATAAATATCCATAAATGACAGTTCATCTAGATCCTCCTCTTTCTCCTCTGACCAAGTGACACAGTAGGCGAAGAATAGTCTCATCCTCCTCCTCATCTCCACAGCTTCTGCAGACATCATTCGCAAGGTGTCCAAGACCAATACGCCTCACATGCGTTCCTATAACGCAATGCCCCGTAATAACCCCGATAACAGTGCCGAGCCTACTTCTTCGGAGTTTAAGCTGAGTCGCCGTGCGCCTCCTATCCAGCCTTGGCCAGATTTTTTGCGCCGTTTGTCCTTGTCCGAAGCTGCCCATCTACTGTTGACAAGATCTGAGATTGCATTGTCAATTAAAAGCTCGCAGGTACCCAAAGGGATTCCCAATGTAGAGAATTCATCAGAGAGTTTCATGGTGGTATCCTTCTGGTCAAACAAAACAATTTTGGAGAGTTCAAAAAATTAAAAAAAAATATTTTTGAGTTCTACTCAACAAAACTCACAACCTACACTATGTCATTAACTGGGCGAATTTCATTTTTTTTATTTTGTCGAATAATGTTATTACTGCATTATGAATCTAATGACCCAGTCTTTTATATTGAATACTAACACAACAATTATTACTCTGCGTATAAAAGAAACAAATACTCAAATAGTACTTTTACTTCGATTGTATTACAAGCCATTTACAGTGTCATCCTCAATAATGTAGCTCCTATTGAATATTTAATTCAAATATTAATTTCCGAATCTAACAAAACGTATGATTAATATTTTTTTCTCAAATCATAATAATATTCATACGTCATTATTTTATATTGTTACGTTTTTACCTTTTTACAAACGTTTAAAATATAAGATCATTGATTGCAAACAAAATAAAAACAAATATGTGTTTAGCTTCAATTAAAGTCTTTGTTGTTCGCACTGCTTTTGTGTGCCACCGTTTATAACTTGATCAATCCAACAATAATTTGCTTTAGTCGTTATTCTTCTTTACACTTCTGTTCGCGTCCACACTAACAAATGTTCGGTAGATCTTTACAGCGACAATCTTCAAACCAGGACGCGTCTTCACGCAAGACTGGCGGAATTCTTACTACTCGTTGCCTGCTTTTTCTTCCCTTTTTACATGCCCACGTAATCAGTCTGATAAATGTTCTTGAAATCGAATGTTCGTGTGTTCGCCTTCTCGAGAACTGTATTGCGACTTGATTGTTGTTTGTGTATTTTGTTCACATTGCTTGTTAAATCATTCTCGATTACTTGTCTATCCCCTTTTCTTTCATACTGATGTTGTTGGTTTACTTGTAACAAGTTCGTTGTATTTGTATGTGTAGCTTTAATGTTAAACAATGTACACTGTTTCCATTTTCGTAACAATATTCTACCGTCATAATTTAATTATTTTTTTCACTTTTGAGAAGTATTCAATTATATTCTGCAGCTTCTTAAAAGATTTGCTTTTCAACTAAACATTTTTGGTAAACAAATTTGTGAAATTCTTTTTAACTTTCTGTCGCAAAACGCAAATTTTATCGAATCGTCCCAATGAAAATATGCTTGCAAAAGAAAATTTGCGCTGAAGTTAAAAGTAATGAGTGAATGCCAAGTAATGCTGAATGGCGAATGCTAAGCATAAAAATCAAATAACGCCCAATATATTATAGAATGCAAAGAGTAATTAAGAATTCAAATTGCCTATAAATTGTCCCCTTAAAGTGTTCAATATAGTCATAAATTCCCAAATAATTTTAAATTTGTTGAACCGTTAAAATTCTTTGCTTACAATGATTGTAATAAATTTTTCTATTGTACGAAATGAAATGGTTATGGGGATAATGTTGTTTCAGAGGCCACTTTAACGAAAATCAAATCGACCACCCGGAAATCAGTTATCCACAAATTGAAATATTTTAAAATGTAAAAAACGTAACAATAGCCTAAATTGAGCATTTAAAATAGAATTTGACAGATTTTTACACAGTAATATATGAAATACCCTTAAACGAAAACGCAAAGCTTTTAAACTTATGTCACTTATATTTCTCCCGTTTTGGGTGAATATATTGTTACGTTTTTACCTTTTAAAAATAAATTTGTGCTTAGTTTCAATTAAGCTCTTTACTGTTCGCACTACTTTTATGTGCCACTGTTTACAACTTGATGTATCCAACAATAATTGCTTGTTCGGTATTCTTGTTTGTTTACAACGCAGATCTTTTCAAAGGCGATCTTCAAGCCACGACTTTCTCTTCATACGCAACGCGTCTTCACACAAGACTGACTAAATTCTTACTACTCGTTGATTACTTACTTACTACTTTGTTTTGCTTTTTATATGCCCACGCAAACAGTCTGATGAAGGTTCTTGGAGGCGAACGTTCGTGGTTTCGCTTCATTGCTTTTATGTATATTCCCTTACTTGTATATTCCCTTTTCTTTCGTACTGATGTTGTTGGTTTACTTGTAACAAATCCGTTGTATTTTTTTGAGTAGCATTTGTTTATTTTAATGTTAAACGATGTTACACCGTTTCCATTTTCGTAACAATATCTTTTTACAATATTTTTCATCTTAGAGTCAGTTTCTGCATGGCGATATTATCTTAAACTAATTTATGCTCTTTCTCCATGCACGTATCTATAATTTTTAAGATTATTTGCTTAAACTTAATACTTTTAAGTTGGAAAATGTAAAATTCTTGGCATATTTCTTGTTCCTTCACATTTTTAAAGTTCAAAGATCAATTTGCGATATTTTCAGTACTAATTAAAATTTTACGTTTACATTACCACGTGCAACATAAAGGGACAAATCTACTGTAAACCGAAATGAAATATTATTCTGAATCACTCTTTTAGTTCTTTTTTCATTTGTTCTTGTTTGGTTTCTATATCTGGCGCAATAGAAAATGTAAACTAAAAACTTTTTAATGAAAGATTTATTAAGTAAAGAAATAAACAAAATTTAATTCAACAGTTTTAAGATTCTAAAAATATTTGCATTTATTAAGTGTAGTCATTAACACAGTTTTCTACAAATAATTTTAAAATATTAACTCAAATGCGTTTGTGTTTCACGTGAAATTGCTTTGAAAATATTATAAAAATCAAAAGTTATGGTGAAGACGAAGTAAATTTTTATGCATATTCCAGTTTTTAATACAATCTTATATATGCTTATGTATTTTCGAAAATGTATTCATAAATCCTAAATGGAAGATAGTATTGATTCCAGTTCCTATTTTTATCAGCCCGCAACGCATCAAAAGAAACTCCGTTGAAAAAATATATTTTCTCTTATGCCACATAATTCAACAAAAATAAATAAGTAAAGCAAAAACAAACACACATCATGTGTGGTGACAACTAAGTGCGAAAGTACATCGAAGCAACATTGTAACAGAAATCAATTCCTGAATATATTTAATTTTCCCATTCTTTCCAAAACAACTGAATTGATTTTTATTTCCATTTGAATGAAACCTAGTTTTTTTTTTTTTTTTTTTTAATTCTTCTTTATTTACATTACTATTTACATATATACTTACATTTTCGAGATATTATCTAATGATATTACAGCGAATTAGATTTGTAATCATAGATATTGATCGTATTTTTAGTCATATATTATTTAAAGGAAAAATAGGAAAACCTTTATTTGAAAAATAAGAAAAACAAAGATTCAAATATAATTAGAAAAATATATATGTATATAAGTGAATTATATAAAAATAATACACCCTATACATATCATTTTCTATTTGGTGATTTTTGTTTAAAAAGCTGCCTCAAGCCGACTCACTGCAATCTCTTATCAGTTGATAAGAAGAATTTTCCACATTCTCAAAATATTTTTTATTAAATGTTTTGATAAAGTCTTCAATCCTTTCATAACCGGTTTCACTGTGTAGAAGCTGTGTCGAGTATCTCCAATGTTTGTTGTTTATTATTTTAAGGTATTTGTTTCGAATTATCTGAAGTTTCTTCAGATGACTTTTGACAGCTTTGTACCAAACGGGACATGCATATGTTAAAGATGGACGTAAGACACTTTTGAATAACAAATTTTTATTGCTTTGATTGAGTAATGAGCGTTTATTTAGCATTGGCTACGAAGCTTTGGGCGTCTTAAGAGATTTTTTACATGTTTCGTCAATATGTTTTGCAAAATTGAGTTTCTTATCCAAATGTACGCCCAGATACTTTACTTCTTTTTGAATTGTTAGACTCTCATTTTCAAAGTTTAGCTGACGGCTTGGTAATCGTTTGGGAGAGTTATTGTATGGAAATATAATGGCTTGCGTTTTGTTGGGGTTAATTTTAATTTTCCACTTGTATAAATACTTTTTGCAGGCAGCCAATCCCTTTTCCATTTTCTTTTGTAAAGCTTTCGTGAGTTTGCTTGAAGTAATAAGGGCAGTATCATCCGCGTAATATGCAGTTTTCAAGTATGAAGGAGGAGCAAAGTCCGACGTATAAATTGAATACAATAAAGGTGACAATATAGAACCCTGTGGTAAACCTGATGTGACTAATTTTGAAGAGGAAAAAGTTTCATTAACTGCCACAACAAATGATCTGTCATCAAGAAAATCTGAAGCAAGCCTGCACAGATATCTTGGTATATTAGTCTGGAGCAATTTGTATACAAGCCCATTATGCCAAACGGTATCAAATGCCTTTTCCACGTCCAAAATTATTAAACCAGTAGATTTTTTTTAACCGCTTATTAGTTTTGACTATATTAACTATTCTATTAATTTGGTGTACTGCACTGAGTTGTTTCTTAAAACCAAATTGTTCATTAGCTATTATCGATGTGTTTGATATGGCATCACGCAAACGATTATGAATGATTTTTTATAGAGTTTACCCAAGTTACTCAGTAAACTGATAGGTCTATAATTGCATGGATTGTTCTTAGGCTTATTTGGCTTTGGAATGGCAATAACTTTAGCTTTTTTAAACACTTTTGGAAAGTAGTTTAATTGTAAGCAGTTATTAAAAATAATCTTTAGTAGTTTCACTGCCTTTGGGGGTAGATTTTTAATCAAAACATTAGGGACACCATCCAGACCAGGTGATTTTGATGCCTTTAGTGATGCAATTAATGTATTGATCTCACTTACCGATGTGAGAGCCAAGCCTTCAGGTTCGATATCTGACGCCTTAAACAGATTGACTTTGGAGTTGACAATTTTGTCAATGGAGTGTTTGTAAGTTGAAGTAAGACTATTTGATATTGAAAAGGTGTCGGATAGGAGTTGTGCTTTTTCATCATCAGTAACAATTTTTCTGTTGCCTTGGGTAAAATGTGATATTTTTTTTGTTTTTAATCCCTCTTAAATTTCGGCAAAATTTCCAAAACGATTTGTCACCTGGCCTTGACTTACGGTGGGTATTAATTTTATTATTGATCATAATAGTCAGTAGTTTAGTGCACTGCTCATAAAAATTTGATTCAGAAATGACCGATGTCCGTTGACGTTTCCTTATAAAAGTTTTTCGTGTTTTTATTAATTTAACGATGTCTAAAGGTAAGTTTGTATCAGCAGCGATATTAAATCTTGGGGTGCAATGATTTCGTGCCTCCAAGATTATTCGGGTAAACTTTTAAATTTCTAGATCGATTGTAGGCTTTGAACTGTAGATATCTGTATTTATAGTGATTGCATTGCTAATAATATTTCTGAATGCTACCCAGTCGGTTAGTTTGTAATCGAAGTGACCAGTGTCTAATTCAGAGGCTGATCCATTTCTAATTTTGCAGATAACAGGTCTATGGTCTGATGGAATGCTGGGTGCGATTACACTTAAATTAATATTTAGTGAGCTATTACTCAATACTAAGTCAATTACTGAGCTCTTTGGTATGGATAAAAAGTTGGACTGTTTGGATGATAAACAAAGAAGTTATGTGTCTGTTGAAGGTTGTATAAAACATTTCCCGCAGGGTTATTGTTATTACAATGCCAAGGAGAGTGTTTTGCGTTAAAGTCGCCTAAAATAATAAAATCCTTGTTAAAAGACGTTAGTTTTATAATGTCGTAAGCGAAACTAGTTGCATATTTTGGCGAATATGCAATAGAAATGCTAACCGGTCTATTATTTATCATAATTTCAATTGAAAGGTTTTCTATTCTCCGCGTATTTACAATTGGTAGTAATTTATGTTGGACCGATCTGCGAATAACTAGAGCTACTCCTCCCCCTCTTGAGTTTTGTCTGTCGTTACGGTATATTAGATAATTTTTGAAATATGTTTTATTGAAACCTAGTTTAACATTATCAACAAATAAATGATTTCGATAAAAAAAATCGCATTTGCAATGATGCCATATGGGATTCAAAAGTGTCCAATGCATACCCATTTTGGACGGGCAATGTTAGCATACCATATTTCTTTGAGAACGATGTTCGCCACGACATCACTGTCAACGGCGGAAATAATGGTTCGATCACTAAAACCCTCTTTTTACCTGATTTGGGTAATCTGGATACCAAAAACAGGTGGTTTTAAGAGAACAGCGCTATGTGGATACGTGTCATATAGCTTGTGCTATTTTTGATTCATGGAAAATTGTATATTTCGGATGTGCTTCCCCCGGAGAGCTCTTTCGGATATTTAAACGATATTCTATTCAACACATAATGGCATCAATAGGTCTTTCAAACGAATAGAAAATTTCGATGACATTTCTCACGCGCTTTGTTTTATTTAAATTTGAATACAGGAAAAAAGACTCTGTATAAGCATATAAAATATTCTCTTTAAAAGTATACATATACATACTACGAAAAAATTAATATTTGTCTACTTCTCAACAGCCCCTAATCTCAATCTTATTTTATAGTGATAACTTCCTAAGAGATTTTCAACTGCAAATTTTTTAAAAAATTTTAAGTTTTAAGCGCATTTTTTATCCAAATATTTTTGGCACACTAATTAAAACAGAAAATGTGTGAATTAAACACGAAATTTCGTTTAACTTTCTACAAAAATGAAAAAAAACAAAATAATGCGATAATAAATTAAAAATAAAAACTAATATACACTGGCGAGCAAAAATGGATACATAATATTAACAAAATATTTTAAATCTAATATTTTTTGTATTTATTGCAGTAAGTAAGAAATTGTAAATGAAAAATTTCAGACTTTGAAATGTCCAGCACAAAGTCCGGATTTAAATCCGATCGAGAATTTGTAGGCAATTGTAAAACGAAAATTGGCACAGTATGAAAACCCTCCAAATAACCTTAACGAATTGTGGCTAAGAATTGAGGCAGAGTGGCAAAGTATAAACGGCGAAACCATCAAACAACTGGTAGAAAGCTTACCAAAACGCATTAACTCAGTAATAAAGAATAAAGGATTACGGACAAAATACTGAATTTTTCATTTGAAACGAAACGAGCAAAATTAGATAAATGCTACTAAATAATATTTAAGCTGTATTTTATATTTGAAAGGAAATAATATTACTGAAAAGTTTTTGTTTTAATTAGAGGATAGTCTAAATAAATGTTTAACATATGGATTGTTTTTTTTTTTTATTTTAATAAATAAAGTACAAATATAAATTTTATATTTTTTTTTAATATTATGTATCCATTTTTGCTCGCCAGTGTATGTACTGGCTAAAGGCCAACTTAAATTTAAATTTCGAAATCCTTCTTTTTTTTCAATAAAAGGAACAAAAATATTTATTGCCTGTTACAATTTATGGGCAAAAGTAATTTAAATAAAATATGTATGTTTCTGTATACGCAAAGGATGAAAAATATTTTAAACATACTGAAACTATACGAGGACTGTTCTTCAAATTGTTGTAAACATTAGTAATACCACTATGCGACAAAATACAAAAAATTAAATACACCCGAGTAACTACCTAATCTAAGTCGTTCAGTTAGTTGAGTAGAACTCAATAACACTTTTTTATATTTCTCGAACCCTCCAAACTTGTTATGTTCGACAAAAACGGTTTTTTGATCTTTTCACACAAAATTATTGATTGCCCAAACATGTTTGAACCCACTTTCAAAATCCAAAGTTTTTTGAAAAGGGGACAGATGAGCCTTTCAAATTGTACCCTTTTCAAAAACTCAACAAAACTCACAACCTACACAAGGTCATTAGCTGAGTGTATTTTACTGATGGACTGTGTTATTTATTGGACAAAGCGAGCACTGTGTATTTGAGAGAATATTTTTCAGCATTAAATTACTGATTTTCGAATATTAGGAGAATAACAATAAATAATAATAAAAATAAGAAACAGAATAAATTGAATAAATAATCATTATCGTTATATTTGACTGTGTACAGTGGCACTTGCTAACTCTGGATGAATTACTGAAATACTATATGCAACTTTTTCTCAATGGTTTTACAAATTGAGTGTCATTGTTAAAAGTTTTCTCGAAAAAAAAAATTTAAAGAATATTTTTTCATATTTGCAGAACATTTTTATCTCATTGCTTGTCAGAAATAATGTATGGTTTTACATCGATTGTTAGACAAAGAATGTTTTGAATTTCAAAATTCATATTTTAAATTCACATAATATTTTATGGAAAATATTCGAGAAAGTGTTTCTTTGTCTTTTTAATATTAATGCGAAAATAATGTCAAAAGGAAAACAGAAATGCTTTTTTAACTCATATTTTACGGCAAAGGTTTTCGGCTTAAGAAAATTTTTTTTTAGTGTAAAAAAATTTCAAAATTATCATTTATAAACAAGCTACACACATACATATATAAAATAATTTCTATAAAATGTATATGTGCACAGTAAATCAATATTAAATTGATGAACTTACTTATGTACTTCATTGGTCATTACAAGAATTTAGTCAGGATCACGACATAGCTTCTCACACCACCCATGATGTGTGTGTTAATTTTATCTACAGTTTAATGTTGACTCCAAACGAAACATTTTTTGGGAAACTATTGACGGCAGTTTTATTCATTCACAGAGTTTTTACCAGAAGACTGGTGAGAAGTTGCCGAAAGAAATATTTTTTCATATTTCGTTTTGTTTGATATGTCAGAACTGGGCTGTGGACCACGTATTATTTTGTCTAAGAACCAAACACACTACCCACAAGATTTCTTACACATACATAACTGGTCCTTACAACCCTTCATTCAGGATTACGATCTAGTTTCTCACACCACCTATGTTGTGTGCGTTAGTTTTATACATGAGTGGCGGGACCTACAGTTCTAAGTCGTCTCCGAATGATAGATGTTTGAGAAATTTTGCATGACATTTTGATTTACTCTCAGAATTTTTGCCAGAAATCTGATGAGAGGCAGTCACCGAAGAAATATTTTTTCATATTTTCGTTTTGATGTCTGACCTGGGGTTTAAAGCGAGACATTTCGCCTAATAAGCCAACACACTACCCACTAGACTCTACGGCCGTCTTCTTATTGACGCTAAATTAAGATTAATTTTTCTTCGAAATAATTATTTTATTCAACGAAAATGTTTTTCAAATGGCGAAAATAAAACCTTTGCAATTAGTGAGAAAATATGACGTCATACGTCATACTAATAGAATGCAGCCTTATTACATAAGGGAATTGGAAAGAGCTCTAAATCGTAATCATATTACACCGATGTGTACTCTCGTCATCACTATCAGCACTAATATTGAACCTAGTCTGGTCTTATGTGAGGATAGTGGGCATAACGATTTTATTCAAATGAATAGAATCTAATTCGTTTACACTAACAAATTTTATTGATTTTATTTTTCTTTTTTTAAATAACGGTTTTAATTAATTTATGTAAATATACCTCTCAGTCTACAATTATCTTCACAGTGTGCTTATGGTATTGAGATACATATATGACACATACATTGGAAGTAAATTGAGTGTCAACCAAAACGATGGCATTCTTTACCAGTCGACGAGGCGAACAGCACACATTCCATCGGTTATTATTATTACCATCCAGCTTAACGGTGCGTATCACAATGTGTAAATTGTTAACGCACAGCATTTGTGTTGATGAGTGCAAATGGTTTTTCAAAGCAACCATAATGTAAAGTATGTCATCATAAACAATGTTGTAAGTGAAAATAATTTTTTGGAAAAAGTCTTATTATTACCAATGTAACCTTGAGGACAGTGTCAACAACATCAATCATTTTGAGGATTGTCTTTCGAATATGTTAACATTGCACACGTTTTAATATTCTCTGCCGCTGTATGTAACAAACCTCCGCCAATTGTGTTACATAACACGGTGCGACAGTCAAAATATACCCAGGTAACGACATTTTGTAGGTTGTGAGTTTTATTGAGTAGAATTCAAAAATATTTTTTTATATTTCTCGAAGCCTCTATTCTTGATCTTTTCACACAAAATTATTGATACCCAAATATTTTCTAAGCTATTTTTAAAATTCAAAGTTTTTTGAAAAGGGTACAGATGAGCCTTTAAAATAGTAATGGTTCAAACTTACATGTTATGAGTTTTGATCGGGTAAACTTGCAATATATTTTTTTTTTAATTTTTCAAGTTTAGCTATTCTTAATTGCAAAATTTAATTAAAAAATACATAACAAGGTATGAAATTCTGAAAGATCATTATTTTGTGAAGATATAGACACTTTGTTTGATCAAATCGGACAAAAATTACCGTAGTTATTATTTAAATAGTATATATTCGTTCTTTAGTCGGACTATTTACATGGAACTCCATTCGTGCAGAGATGTTCACAAATAACTTAAAAGTATAATATTTTATTCCTCGTTATTACTAACCTAAAATTGCAACAGCAATAATTGCAAAGCAAATACAAAGCTTGAATTGGCTTTAATGTGCTAAAGTAAAGAACATGACGTTAATTTTTAATTTCCAAAAATCGTCAAAATGTCAAATCTGGCAGCAATGGTTGTGAGTGCTGGCCAGAGTGTTACTCCATATTAAAATTAACTTTCATTGCAAACTTTCTAATTGCAATCAATGAATATTTGTTTCGTACGCTTAAACCACTGCACAGTGCAGAATTTTGCTAATCTAGCTGGACAAAAGTCATAGTTTTGAGTTTCAATTTGAGTTAATATTTTTATCCAATATGAAAGAGCAGTTGTTATAAAATAAGAAAATGCAAAAACATTGTCTAATTTGTCAACAATAACATTATAACGGTGCATTAAACTTGTATATTTTTGAGTGAATTTAAAACAACAAAAACAGTTTCATGAAATTGTTCATTCTTAAAAGCTTGTAACTTTTTATTGTAATAGAATTTGTTAACAATTTATTTTTTGGGTTGAAGCTCAACTTATTCGTTGTTAACATCACGAGAATTTACTTTTAGAATCTGGAAAATTCTTTTCGTTCTATTTCATTTAAACAATTACTTTTTTGGTAGGTTAACAAAAAAAAAATTCTATAATCGACAGATTTTTTTCTTCATAACGGTTCGACACCAAATTAGTTTTATACGAACGTCTAAAGTACCTACTTTAAAGCACCTATAAAATTATCTGCCGAGATTTGCCTTCTAAAAAATAATAAAGATTTAAAAAACAGACTTTTAATAACATGTGATCATATATATGCAGTTTGCGGAGACCTCCTGTATATAAAAAAGCAGCATTGACCCCTGAAGTACTACATTTATTGAGATTTCCAGAAGTACATATGAAATATATTCTTATTTAAAAATTAATAAAAGTTAAAAAAATGAAAAAATCAAAATTAAAAGAAAATTAAATTGTTACTTCTAGCTCTTTATTATTTATTTTAGACATTATCATGCATGTTCATTGTTTTCTTTACTTTTTGATTATCCAACACGAATAATATCAGAAATAAATTTTTGTAGTTGTATGGGAGGTGGGCGTGTCAGTGGTCCAATGTCGCCCATTTGATAATGTTACGTATTGGCCTAGTAACACCTTCTACCAAAATTCATAAGTCTAGCATAATTTTTTTCCATGATATTTAATTTTGTCTCCCTAGAATTGCTAAATCTTACACTGTGCACTGTCTGCACATTTTTAATTTAAACAATCCCTCAGGATTTTCTAATAACCTTTGGAATCGACTTCACATGCCTGATAATTATAATGAAAATGTCAACTTTTCACATCAAAATACGAAACGTAATGTTTCATTTTGTAAATCTCATTATCTATGTATGCATGCTCGATAAAGGTGTATTTTATGTGTTGCTTCCAAATTCGGTTTCTTTTTTTTTTTCTTTTTTGTTGGTTTATTTTTATGTTATTGTTTATTTTTTTAGATGTTTTCTCCATTGTATTTACATAATAATCACTTTGTAATGGGAAAAGACTACACATGTATGCACTTAAAATTAAAATACAAAATACAGAAAACACAATGGAATCTAAAAATGACATGACAAATGGAGTAATTTGGGAACAATAAGATTTATAATTACAGATACAGCGATTTGCAGCTAAAACCTGCAAAAAAAAAAGAAAAAAATGTTATATTAATTTTGAATTTTAACATTAATAGGGCTTCTGACTCATGTCCCAATGAGGATAACACCTACTTCATTGGAAAGTCAGTCAAAGCCACCATTTGAATAGCATTCAATCAGGAAATTTTCCTATTAATCCCAGTACATATTGTTACGAAAATGGAAACGTTGTAATATCATTTTAAAATGAGCAAAAGCTGCACAAACAAATACAACAAATTTGTTACAAGTATACCAACAACATCGCTATGAAAGAAAAGGGGGTTAGACAAGTAAGTGAAAACGTAACAACAAGCAACGTGAACAGAATACACAAACAACAATGAAGTCGTGATAAAGCTCTCTAGAAGGTGAACACACGAACATTCGATTTCAAGAACATTCATCAGACTGATTACGTGGGCATATAAAAAGGCAAGACAAAGCAGGCAACCAGTAGTAAGAATTCAATCTTGGTTTGAAGAACGCCGTTGAAAAGATTTGCGTGGTAAGCAAAGAAGACAAGTGAACAAGCAATTATTGTTGTTCTAACATCAACTTGTAAACAGTGGCACATAAAAGTATTGCGAACAATAAAGAATTTAATTGAAACTAAACACAAATTTATTTTTATTTTGTTTGCAAATAACGAATTCATATTTTAAACGTTTTTAAAAAAGTAAAAAACGTAACAATATTCATAGACGACGTTGTTTCTAGACAAAGGCAGATTGCAAATCAATAATTGGATCCTGTAACGGAGATCAGTCACATACTTAGAAGCAAAGAGTTGATTTAGTTTTTTTTTTATTTATTTGGCCAATTCACACGACTTCGTATAGTGTACGTTGTATTGAATATACTTTTTGTTTGTAAACGCTCAATGCTATGCTGTATTGTGTATTTCGTATTCCAAACGTAAAAAAGTGATAAGAAGAAGAACACCAGCATTTATAATTTATATTTATATGGGTGTTTAATGAAACCACGTTAGGTTTATTATTTATATTTTAATATTAATATTTAAGTTTATTTAGTATTTTGGTAACATTTGATGATGTTTTAATAATTTTATTTTAAATTAAATAAAGAGAAGTTAAAAGTGAGTCGTCACTGTTTGGCGTCAGGTTTTCAACTGTCTGGGCGTGTTAAGTCTCTCAAAAATGTTCATTGTCTATTCGTCGGAATTCAGCGAGTCCTCCGTGCTCAAAGTTGTATCAGTCAGTATGTCCGCTTTAGTAATAAAACATAGTGTCGCATTAATTAGTATCTCCGTCCACTTCTAGTACTACGTCCGTTAATTCCCAATCCCACATTTATTTATATTATAGAATTATATAATTTTTTAAGAAAGTAAAATAATTAATTCTCTGTACGAAATATATAATTTTGCTATGTCAATTGTTGACTCAAGTTACAAAGAAAATACTTTGTAATTTTATTCTTCTTCTTGATTACTGGCATTTAAATAAACTGATAGCACGAAACCAATACAACTTTTAAAAATATATGAAAAAAATGTGTATAAGTGTATCGGATTTTTGTATAAAAATTATCAACAACAAGCATACACTATTGTATTTTCTTCCAAAAATACACGCAATGCAACGATACAAGGGCTTGTGTGAATTGCCCAATTAATTACGATAAAGTTACAATTTATATTTAACTTCAACCTTCTGCTCGGTGTAATGTAACAGACCAGAGTCTGGTGGGAATCGAACCCACAACCCTCACGCTAACAGTCTGACAACCTACTCACTGATTAACGACAGTGAAGCAAAAGAAAACAAATTATGAGAAGTTGGAGCAGATGATTTGTGGTAGATCTATTATGTTACTTATAAGAACGAAAAGATGAGTCTAAAAAGTTTTGTATTAAAACCATTCATTTTAAATTTTAAATTTCAGTTTTTAGCACAAAAAACTCTTTCTTTATATTGCGGAAACCACCATGAGAAACAAAGCAAATAATTTTTTCTCGTTTGTGTTTAACTGTAAAAAATTATCCGTAAAATTACTTTTTTAACGGATGAATTGATACGTATATCGGAAAACACATTTCCATTCCAATACAACAATGTAAATAAAAAATTTAAATCGTTTTTTTATGGCGGCATATGACAAAAAGGAAATGTCATGTCGTTAAATTCTGTTTTTATTGTCTTTGATTTTAATGATCTTCTAGCTTGTTTGTTTTCACTGCTACAAGTAGAGGCAAATATACCCAACCTTGCAATGCTATTTTGTTTATCATTTTCTTTCTTTATAAAATAAAACATAAAATATGTAGGTTGTGATGGTTTACATCGAAAATTGATTTGAATTTTAGGCCAATAGTGATGGTGATAGTGTCATATCATATCGGTGATTATTGTCTGATAAACAATCAGAGGTTCGCACTAATCGTAGCTGTGATTCCGCCTTACTGGATGCCTCTGAAAATGTACGAAGTGAACTGGTTCTTCTTGATCAATTTAAGGCACCTTTTTAACTTCTTTGAATAATATAACATTTATAACATTTTATTCTTTAAGCCGTTCACAATTTGCACATTCTAACAACCGTCAATACGCTTCAATTAATTTATATATTCATTGTTTGGCCTGTGTTTGAACCCTCTAAAGTCTAATTGAAAAATTAATAAAAAAAAAACTACACTTGATTCTAATATCAGTGCTAATATTTTAATAAATAAATAAAGATTATAAATGCTGCCATAAACTGAGATGTAATAACGTACAACACAGCAATACTTTACTCCCCAGCATATTAGGCAAATTTTAAATATCGAGTCTAATTTATGAATGCGCACTTTTTGCAAACTCCGATTCGACCGCCAAAAGAAAATTAAACTTGTTAGATAACAACATTGTTAGATATTTGTATGGCTTAGGTATATACAACCATGACTATTATACGTCAATAATATTTTGAATACACTAAGATCCCGCTTAACGCGGGGGATACGTTCCAATAAGTTCCAGCGCTAAACTAAACAGCGTTAAACGACAAAACTAATAAATCAACTGTGACGCCGGAAAGATGCGTTCGTGTTTTGATTGCGACTTCGGAAAATACAGTTTGAATCTTTACAACATGTATCAATACAGTGTGCAAGTTAGGGGAATCCCAATACTACCGCGTAATACTGAAACAGCGTTAAGCGGAGCAGCGTTAAGCGGGGTCTTACTGTAAACGATCTCGATTACTTTTACAAAAAATTATTTACTTCGCAACACCCCAAGTTGTGTTGTTTAGAACTGCTTTGCGGTCAAAATAGGTTGTTCTGGGCCTATTTTCAGGTTTCTCTTGGATAAAATTACCAAACACAACATCGGTGGTGTGAGAAGCAATTAAGTAAGTAGGTATCACAAAACGGCTCAGAGCAATTCTGGACTTACAAATCCTAATACTTGATTTTTATAATTTGGAAGCTCTTGATGTTCCACCAAAGTAAAATTAGTCATTGCAGCATACGGGTAGGAACCTTAAATGACCTGTTATGCAATACATTAACCATCTCTACGAAATTCTACCCATTACTAGGGGAGGAATAATGTTGTGTGTGTTAATTTTATACATGAGTGGCGGGACCTACAGTTTAAAGTTGACTGCGAACGATAATTTTTGAGAAACTTTTCATGGCAATTTTTTATTTCCTCTCAGAATTTTTGCCAGTAATCTGCTGAGAGGAAGTCGCCGAAGAAATATTTTTTCATATATTTTGGAGACGTCTGTTGGAGATGACTTGGGGATTGAACCCAGCCTTACGTCTAATAAGGTAACACACTACCTACTAGACTAAGGCGACCTCGATAATTTATATATTGAAAGAATAAATTCAAGCCTACCTCAGGGCAGCGAGCTAAGTGCAATCCTATATACAATATTGAAAGCATACATCCCACGAATATAGATGTTATGACTACCATACATCCAGATAATACTGCAATATAATCGGCCAAAGAATCAGCATCTGAAGCTTCAACCTTAGTTCAATCACAACTCAAAGTAATGTAAACACAAAAAAATCAGTAGTCGTTGCACCTACGTTAAGAAGAGGTGACTGGGACAAAACTTCAATTTAATGTTGCAAACAAACTAAAATTTTATAAATTGATTTTATTTTGAAACCTGTGTTGTCTACTTGATCACTGCATTGTTTTCCAGGGAACAGCCTGGCTGCAGTGCTTGACAAACGTATTTTCAAAGTTCGTTCGTGTTCATGTATATCGACGATTTCTTAGGGAAATTACGAATCATTCCGTTACATTCCATGGAGGTTTGGCTAACCGGGGCTTCAATCTTTTTGCAACAAGAGGGTACGTGCAGACTCTGCTGGACTCGTATAGTTAACAAGAAGACCGACTCACTTATATACTTAAATTTTCATGGTTATCCACCACACAATAGCGATTCGCATGGGTAGCTATCCTTTTGGTAGGAATGCCGAAAGCCTGAGTTCTGCAGGACGTGTTGATCTGAGGAGGAGCAAGAGACTATTTTCACTAAAAGGAAAAGAAAATCTTTGCAATCTCACTTTCTGACATCCTTCAATAGTGGTTCAATAGCAAGATTTATGTCGGACTATAGGGAACGTTGGACCTATGGGTCGAATGTTGATTGTGGTACCACAATGATCCTAAATGTTGAATTAAGTGGGACTCCTACCTACATTCTATTATAGCGGAAGGTATTTGGTGCAATAAGCGCAATCTTAGATAAAGTAGGCGAAAATAAATATTAAATTAAATTTTAATTAATAAATTAATAATAATAATATATAGAAGTCGCCGTGGTCTAGTAGGTAGTGTGTTGGCTTATTAGACGAAAAGCCAGGGTTCGAGCCCCAGGCCAGACATCGAAATAAAATACAAAAAGTATTTCTTCGGCGACTTCCTCTCAGCAGATTTCTGGCAAAAACTCTGAGTAAATAAAATTGCCATGAAAAGTTTCTCTCAAAAATCTGTCGTTCGGAGTCGACTTTAAACTGTAGGTCCCGCCACTCATGTATAAAATTAACACACACAACATAAGTGGTGTGAGAAACTAGGTCGTAATCCTGACTGAAGGGTTGTAATGACCAATTAAAAAAAAAAAAAAAAAAAAAAAATATATATATTTATATATATTAATATAATAAAATAGATTGATGTGGTACTTACTTACTGATATTTGTACCACTTAGAAGTAGATATATACACAAATTGCATACGTTAATAATCATCAAACTTGATTGCTATATTATTATTATATGAACATAGTGTTACGAAAATGGAAACGGTGTAATATCGTTCAACATTAAAATGAGCAAAAGCTACACAAACAAATACAACGAACTTGTTACAAGTAAACCAACAACATCAGTATGAAAGAAAAAGGGATAGAAAAGTAAGCGATAACGCAACAACAAGCAATGTGCACAAAATACACAAACAACAATGAAGTCGCCATAGAGTCCTCGAGAAAGCGAAACAACGAACGTTCGACTTCAAGAACCTTGATCACAATGATTACGTGGGCATATAAAAAAGCAAGACAAAGTCAGACGCGTTGCGTGTGAAGAGAACAGTCGTTGTTTGAAGATTGCCGTTGAAAAGATATGCATTGTAAGCAAGAAGAATAGCGAACAAGCAATTATTGTTGTATTCGTCAAGTTGTAAACGGTGGCACACAAAAGTAGTGCGAACAATAAAGAGTTTAATTGAAACTAATTTTTTTCAATTTTTATTTTTTTTATTTTGTTTTTTTATTTTGTTTGCTTTTAAAAAGGTAAAAACGTAACAATAGATTGCAATCAGAATAAAGAAAGAAAAGTGTCACTTGAACTATGTTTATAGGAAGACCACTAGTAGGATAGAAGATCCAGTAAAGAGGAATATGTTGCTCTCTGCGATTTTACTTCAGTTTATGCAAATAATTATGTTTCTCCCTAAAAATGGTAAGAATACAATTTTTATTCAATCGATTGTGCGAATGACACACCCTTGGTTGTTTTTGTGTGTTTCCAATTTTGTTTGTATTTAATGGCAAATGGAAAATTTTGAAGTCTTTTCACATAAAAATCAATTGCCTCCCGTAACTTAACACTATTTTCTGCAAGTAATTCAAAACAGACAAGACATGTTTTAAAGTTTTTTGTATTGCAATTACAAGAAAAGCATAGAAAAGTTTATTTTACTTTAAGAAGCCAATAAGTTATGTGAGAATCTTTGATTAGATTTGATTTACATTCTTAGAAGAACTTGACCTGGAGGCCTTTTGCAAATTTTATGAAAAGAACAATAGATTTATGTAAAGTTTTGCCGATTGTCCGGAATGAAACCATATTGCGATCATAACAAAATATTAGAGCTGTTAACCGTTTTAATATAAACAGCTATAGCAATTATAAATTCCCCTTTATATCGTACCCTTCGTCTACACCAAAATAAACAAGAACGGCGAATGTTGTTTCTGACTGTCACAAGTGAAAATGAAAAGAAATATCGTAGGCGACTATACATACCATGCATATGTATATAGTTTTATGGTATGTTTGAATTTAATCTAAATATATCCGATAATATGAGTCAAATGATTATTACTGTAGTAACAGTATCCAAACAACTCCTCTCTGCAGCTGGTTTCAAGATTAAATAAGGAATAATTTTTTATTACTGCGCAGTGTTGTTGCCTCGACTGTATCATCACATTACGCATAGTGGAGCAGTCTGACGAATGACAAACATCGCTATGCTGCGTTAGCAGTGCTATCAATAAGCCTATACAAAATCAAAGTAATGGCTTTAACAAATAAGCATAAGCAAGCATCCTAGAGCAATGCTTCCGGATCATTACATTAACATGACACATACATACATAATTGGTCATTACCCTGAAGGAAACATGTCGACAAGTGTCTCCAAGTCACCAGTTTTGTCGACTATATTGGTGACTTTATGGTGACGTTGCGATCGAAGCGTCAACAATAATTTAAGTTGCCTTTAATGAGAAAAAAAATTGTCAAGAACGACAACTGAAAAATTTTTATTTATTTTTAATTTCTAAAATTTAAATTTTCTTTTGGACTTTACAAAAAGTGAGCAAAAATAGTAAGAGAAATTATAAAGGTTTAATAAAAAAACAATCAATGTTATATAAAAATAGAAGTTGTGCAAATAAGACAATTATAAGTCCAAGTGTGAATTGTGAACATTTTGTGGAGCCTGAATGTTCTGTGTCGTTTCAAATAGGTTTTCCAAAATATAGTTTGCGCGAGAAGATAAAAAATTGGTATATTGAGTTGTAGTCAATTCTTTTAAAAATAATTAATTTGCAGGAGAAAGTTAAACATTTCCCAATAGGAATGTTGGCCTTACGAAACCAAGGTTAGAGGACGTGTGCTTGTCAATTATGACAAGTACAGTACCTGGAGGTCGAATTGACCCATTTTACGAAACCAAAGTGTGTTAAAGATTTTTGTAAAGACTTTGTTGATGAATGGTGAATTTTTTTTAAATGACAAGAAAATTAACATCTCATTTCGTTGTTTATCATGCGACACGCCATATGTAAGTATTTACTTTTATTGTGGAACTACTTCAACGAATAAAATTGAATTTTTTGTTTCTATTCAATATGTAGATTCGACAAATGAAATCACTCCTTGCGGGTAATGCAGAACGAAATCTACATGAAATATTTGGCCAAAATATTATCATGAATTTTAATGTTGATGGCTCTTTTACCAAAAAGAGGTTGCGCGAATACTCCAATGTTTTTCAAGCAATAATAGGTAATAAATGATTGTTTGTGTTCTCATAAATATTTGTAATATTTTAACAATTTGTTTCGTTTTTTTAATATCCAAATGTAATATCAACTTTCAATGAAAATTCGGACAAAACACTTAAAGTAAAACCAAAGAAAAAGAAAATCGTGAAGAAGACGACTCTTGTAAAGAGGATTAATAACTTTACTTAATTTTAACAAAACAACAACGTTATTTTGATGTTCCTATATAAACAAGAGAGACTGAATTAATAGTACCTTTTTAGTTTTTATATTTAAATTTAAAAAAGGCTGTAACAATGAAATCGTACCTTTTTATTTCTTTTAATAAAATATCAAATATTTACAAAAATTTAAATTTTATTGTCGACTTTTACTACAGAAAAGTACCAAAAGTGTAGAGTAGAACTGCTAAATTGTACTATTGATTCACTGGTTCCAATGTCTACATATGGTCCCAAAAGCAGTATTTAAAGAAAGTATTTACGCACATGTTAAATGTCTATAGTAAAAAGCATTGTTTGTCATATAATAAGTCAGTAGTACTGGTGAGTACAGTTGCACTATTGATATTTCCTGCAGGGTACAAACCTTTAGTCTGGATTACAACCTAATTTCTCACACCACTGACTTTGTGTGTGGTAATTTTATACATGAGTGGTGGGACTTACAGTTGACAGTCGATTCCGAACGACAGATTTTTTTTGACAAACTTTCTATAGCAATTTTATTTAATCTTTTGCCAGTTTTTGCCGGAAATTGGCTGAGAGGAAGTCGCCGTAGAAATATTTTTTCATATTTTCGTTTTGATGCCTGACCTGAGGTTCACGTCTAATAAGCCAACACACTGCCTACTAGATTATGGCGATGACACTGCTACCCCAAGAACCAGAGCTAATAGTAGCTTTTTATTGAATGTATTGGATACTCTTGGATCCAATACCAGAGCTAATAGTAGCTTTTTATTGAATGTATTGGGTGCTCTTGGATCTTATGTTGATTGCTATTTTCCTCAAATCTACAATTTTGTTAGCCATTGTATTTTCGATGAATTTTGAGGAATGGAATGTATTTGATGCTCTTGGATCTTATGTGGATTGCTATCTTCCTCAATTCTACAATTTTGTTAGCCATTGTATTTTCGATGAATTTTGAGGTCTGTTGCTAACTGCAACCATTTGTCGAATACACTCGTTATCTGTATTTACATTCGCGATGATTTGGCAAAACAGAATGACAACTAATTTGACAGATGTAGTTTCAATAAGCAGTTACTTCTTCCCTGTAGTAAGACTCGAAATAAACAGTAAAATATTATAATTTTTCTTAAATGAATTCAGCTACCGAATTACTGTAGCATAATAAGAGTCACTAAGCCTCATTCAGCAAAAAACTCACAAAATAAGGATATATGTGGGTAAAAGTATGTGTTTCTGAAGAAATTCTCTAAAATTTCAAAAAATTATCACTTAGGAAAAAAATGAAACAAACAAAATCTCGTTAATCTTAATTTTCCAATTTCTTTCTGTTATTTGGTTTTTAATAGCTTAACTATTTACCCTGAAAAGCTGGCCAAAAAGGCAAAAATGAATTTAAAGAAATTTAAGAAACTGAGTATGCAGTTCGATAGACAAATTCTGCATTATATAGTGAATTTTCACGACTCTAGGTTGAAATTTGTAGATTTGATTTGTCAAAGTCAGGAAAGTAAAGAAAATTAAATGCGTTTTTGTTGTTTTTTTGAAATTTTAATAGGTTTATATGATATTTTTTTGTGGCTAAACGAATAGAGGTTTTATATTCTTTTTTTATTTGAAAGGTATGAGCAACTGCTACTTTCAGCTTTTTTTTATTTATATATTTTATATATTAATGTTCAAATTATTCGTTCAAATTTTGAAAACAAAAGTAAAAATTTCACATATTTTTACCCTACCCAAAAAAAAGATAAGGATTTTAAAAGTAAAAGCAGTTTTTAGTAGTTTAATGTTATATACCACAAGAAAATATGAACTCTCTACATTCAGGAGCAAAAAAAAAATTTTTTGCGCAAATTAGCGCAATTATTTTTGGCGATTTTTAGAAAATTTTACTTTTTTTGAAAAATTAAAAAAATTAGACGCAGTATAATAAAGCCATAGTCTAGTAGGTAGTGTGTTGGCTTATTAGACGCAAAAGCCTGGGTTCGAGCCCCAGGCCATACATCAAAGACAAAATACAAAAAGTATTTTTTCGGCGCCTTCCTCTCAGTAGATTTCTGGCAAAAACTCTGAGAGTAAATAAAAATTGCCATGAAAAAGTTTCTCAAATAAAAATCTGTCGTTCGGAGTCGACTTTAAACTGTAGGTCCCAACACTCATGTATAAAATTAACACACACAACATAAGTGGTGTGAGAAACTAGGACGTTGTACAACGGGTCAATTCGACCTCCGGGTACTGTACTTGTCTTAATTGACAAGTACACGTCCTCTAACCTAACCTAACCTACCTATAATAAAGCCATAGGCAATAAAGCCATATGGCGTACGAATTATGCGAAGAAATTCAGTAGAAGCGATACCAATCAAGATGTCCTGAATAGGTTACTTTTAAGCAGTACAGAAAAATCGCGAAGGAATAGAAAAACATTTTCATCAGATACTATTAAATTACTCTTTCCGGACATTGATGATGAAAATGAAAATGAATTTAACGATTGTAGTTAGCTTCACTTTTTAAGTATTTTTAAGCTAAGTATTAAATAATGTAAAATAAATATTATGAATAAATATTAATTATCATAGAACTTTAAAAACTTAATTACATATGTATGTCGACTATTATAACAATATGAGATGTATGTTTGATTTTTTTAATGGACCGTGTGTGTTACCTAGGGGCACTTATGATCCGATCACAATAAAATGTGTTCATAAATGATTCACATTCATATTAAACATGTTCATGTCGAATTTCATCGAGGTAATAAAATTTTTAAGTCAATTATAATTGCTAAACATATTTTCTTAAGGGGCCCTATTTTGGACCAATGGCCAATTATGGACCGAT
Organism: Sarcophaga subvicina; assembly: GCA_936449025.2. Classification (NCBI taxonomy): domain Eukaryota; kingdom Metazoa; phylum Arthropoda; class Insecta; order Diptera; family Sarcophagidae; genus Sarcophaga; species Sarcophaga subvicina. The sequence goes on along the minus strand of OW388080.2, from coordinate 74,298,878 downwards.
CATAACAAAATTTGGTAATATGATTTAGATTTACAAAATACACGTTCATACCGAATTTCATCACGATACCGATGTTTTTAAGCCATTCAAAAGCGCAAACGTGAATTTCTAAAGGGGATTTTATATGGGGACTAGGGTCAAATGTGATCCGATTTTCACCAAACTTTACGCCATGATTTCTTAGTACACAGAACTGATCTATGCTAAATTTTATCATGATTGGTGTAATTTCGAGGGGAATTTGTATGGGGGCTAGGCGAACCACGGACCGATTTGAACCAAAATCAGTTGGGTTCATCCTTGGGCCTAATTATCACTAACACTATCAAAAAATTTCAGCCATTAACTCATAAAACATTCTATTAATTTTGGCCAGGTTTCCAGGCAAAATGCCCCTCTGTGCGTTTTTCAGCAAGAAACCCCCCATTGTAAAAGCCATTGGATATATCATAAATATGTACATATATTGGATTTATCTTTGTTACTCTATATGTAGGACTCGTGTAAGTTGATTTAGTGCGGTGATTTAATTTCGAATTTCTTTCAGTATTTGTTCCCTACTTGCCTAAGCGGTAGGTGGAAGTAAAAAAGAATAATTCAATCGATAATTTATCTCACGTGTGTTTAATACAATATTAGTGACGAAACTCCTAAAGCTAAATTTAGTACATTTGTTTATATTTCTATTCATGTTCCAATTTATTCAATTAATATTGACTAACAATCAATGAATTTACATTAGTTGATCAATGCTTGCGGCTTGCGTATGATAATTGCTGTTTTAATTACTCAACATAATAATAACACTATGCGACAAAATACAAAAAGCTAAATAAATACGAGTAGTAACTACCTAGTCAAGTTGTTCAGTTAGTTGAGTAGAACTCAAAAATCCTTTTTTTTAGTTTTCTAAAACCCTCCAAACTTGTTTTATTTGACAAAAACGGTGACAGATGAGCCTTTAAAATGGTATACATAAACATATTGTTGAAACTTACATGTATGAGTTTTGATCGGGTAAACTTGGAAAATATGATTTTTTTTCTCATTTTATTAAATTTAGCTATTCTTAATTGCAAAATTTATTAAAAAAAATTAAATAAGTGCATTATCTTGTGAAGAAATTGACGCTTTGTTTGATAAAATTGGACAAATACTACCGTAGTTATTAATTAAACAGTATAAATAAATTCATGTTATATTTTTATATATGTCATCTTATCAAATGAACTATCAAATCAAAAATTTTCAAAAGTTTTGATGGATCTTGATTGTTTATCGCAAAATGTGTCACGTTTGCACGACACTAAAATGGGAATTAAATCATGGGAGCTTTCCTGGTTGCTTTTTTAACTTTTTTTGGTTTATTTCGCTTAAAGGAGATAAATCCCTAATAATAAAAAAATCGTGACCTGAAATGCATAAGGGCCTAACAACCAAAAATTCAAAATTGTGTTTTTGATTGATTCTGATGTACTGCATCAAAATATATGTTCTGACAAAATTTTATAATCATACTCTCAAATATTATCTACCAACCAGATAAAATTAGAATTAAACATAGAAATGTTAATACAAATTAGAATAAATCATTTTGAGTATCAAACAAGTTTTCATTTCATTTTGAGGTCTTTGTTTCGGGCTTTTCAGTTAACTACCCTATTGGTATTAAAGAGTAGTCCCTTACCCTTTTGTCTTTTGATTTTTGCTTCTTTCACTGCAATCCTCGAAATCAATGTGTTAATTTTAATCAATATTTTTAGTTTTTCCATGTATCGTTAAAAACTTTAATATTTTTTATTGCTTGGCAATAAACGTGTAAGCATTTTTCCTTTAAGAAATGCAAATTGAGAAATAAAAATTGTATTCAGCTTTGTACCTATGATTGAATAAATATGGTCTTATAATTTTATACAAAAAATTTAATAGATAAACATTATATAGGTGCAAAAATATATTTTAATTTTTTTTAATCAGGTACAAGAAAGTGCAAAAAAAATTGTTTCTATTATTTCACAAGGTGTCTTAGGTTTAAGAAAAGAAAAATCTTTTTGCTTTACTTTGCTTAACTCACAACTATTTTTCACATTTTTCACTATTTTTTCACAAAAAATTACTTTAAAAATAACAAAACTATACTAACTTAAAAAACAACGAAGCAAAAACAATCTCATTCGTCTATTGTTGAAGGCTCCATATTTTTTTTTTAATATTTTTACTTAAAAATTTAGTTTTTTCATGAAAGATAAAAAAATATCAAAAAACTCACACTTCAAAAAGACGTAGTAATGTAACGGTACTTCCTGGACACATTTTTTTAAGAAAGTGATGCAGAATTTTGTGCACTTTTAGCTCATGTTAGTACTCAAGAATTTCATTTTCCAATTAATTCCCATTTTAGGCATCAAAAACCCCAATGTGAGGCAACCAAAAGTCGACTAATATTTGTGTTTTTTGCAAATATTATTATTTCGCTTTGCGCAAACATTGCCCAACTTCAAACAAATCAAACAATCAAGATCCATCAAAAAATCTGAAAATTTTTGAACTAAAAGTTCATTTGCAAAAATATATATATGAAAAATATAACTCGACTGTTAGACTCTTTAAATAATAACTACGGTAATTTTTGTCCGATTTGATCAAATGAAGTGTCAGTCTCTTCATAAGATAATGAACTTTCAGAATGCCATCACTTATTTCATATGTTTTAATTAAAGTTTGCCACTAGGAACGAACAAACTTGAAAAAATATGGAAAAATTTGTATTAGTCAAGTTTACTTCATCAAACCTCATAGCACATTAAGTCAAATAATATATACAGTTGTGGCCACGAATTTAAGACACGACATTTTATTTATACATTTGTGATAATTTTTACATCTTATCAAAAATATTTTAGGTCCATGATATTTTTCTTAAGATTTTAGTAATATTAGGAAGACAAAGTAATAATATTTTGCTACCTATATTTGGTTGAGAATTTTTATTTACATATTATATAGATCAGGACAAAATGCTAGTCGGGATTTGATATTTTTTGACACAAGTGTTTTACGTTGTGCAATACACCCACGCAAGTTTTTCTCATTTAGACATCTGCTTATTGCCCTAGACGAAATATCGATACCAAAATCCAATACAATTTTATTTTTTATTTTACTTGAGCTCGTGAAAGGATTATTATTAGCTACTTTAGGGTGTGGTTTTTCGGGGTCTAGGTTGCTGTTTGACATTTTTGGCGGTACCACGTTGCTTGATGTGTTCCAGCACGTTGTAAATCTTGCATCTAGAACATTTAAGCAGTTTGGATATATCCATTATTATTTGTCCATCAAATTTTAGTTGTTGGATCAGTTTTCGCTCGGCATCGGTATTCCAAGTACCTCTGACCATTTATAGTTAAATATTTCTATGTATTCCAACATAAAATAAAATAAAACATTCGTTGCTCAACGTTTAGCTTCAAAAAACACAAAAAAATAACTTAAAAACCAGATATTTCTGAAATGTCTTAAATTCGTGGCCAATTTCAAATAAACCTTTTTACAATAATATGATCAAAAAGCAACAAAATGTAAAAAGAAACAAAATAAAATAATGGTACTTTTTCTTAGTATTACAGGGTACATAGAAGAATAAAGAATATCAATTTTGATATTACATGATTGTAAATATTATCACAACTAAGTCAGTCATATGTCGTGTCTTAAATTCGTGGCCACCACTATATCTGTACATTATTTTAACGGTCCATCCGTCTCCTTTCTAATAAGGACATCGGTTTAGAAATGTTTGCGTAATCGATAAACTTGTGCGTAAAGTCCAAAAAAACACTTTTTGTCAAATAAAACAAGTTTGGAGGGTTTAAGAAATATAAAAAAAACATGTTTGAATTCTACTCAACAAAATACGCAACTTATACTATACCATTAGCTGGGTGTATTTATTTTTTTTTATTTTATCGCATAGTGTAATTACTCTCATTTATTTTCAACACATACATACATATGTTGATTATTATCAATCATAATCACAATGTATAAATAAAAAAAAAAATTAAACATCAAGAGAAATTGTGTTACTAACTAAATTTGTATTTATTTTTAGAACAAAGTATTTATCAAAAAATCATGAATTGGGTCAGTTGTGTACTGAATGTTTGTTTTCGCATATTTATTAAAAAAGTATTGAACGTGTATTATTCATAACGAAATTGCTGTAGTAGAAGGAATAACCACATCAAATTCTGTCTTTTCTTAAGCTACATGGCGACACATCAAATATAACTGGACTAATTTACGTATGCAATGTATCCATCCATTACAGAGGATTCATGTAGAATATACCTCAAATTTCTAGGGGAGGTGATTTTAACGTCAATATAATTTCTGGGAATTCCAAATTATTACATAATATTCAGAATAAGTCTTATGTCATATCGAGAGGGCAATCGGAAAAATTTCGGTTGTTATTGCCTTTGGGGTGATCGAAAATGTGTCCAGAAATTGTGTTTAGTTGATATGTCACTAGACTTGACTACAAATTATTCCCCTTATTATTAGTGCGTTTCCAAATCCTCATAATTTTGTGGCAATCACAACAGACTTATGAATATGTAAGTGTGGTGAACTAAATATTTTAACCATGGACTCACCAATTGGGGAATTTCTTCATTACAATATCAGCTAATGAGCGAAATTTAATCATATTGCCCCTGGTAGAACTAGCTTTACAAAGTGGATATTTTTCTTCTATGTCTCTACAACAGAATTTTTGTCTTGACATTGATTCGTAATTTCACTTCAATGCCTAGATATTCATTATAGGACTAGTACAAATCCTCTCTGGATAATTTGGGATACCCAGACAATATCGACATGCAAATGAACTTTTCAAAAGTTTTGCCTGTTTTTTCTTTTCTATTGAAATAAAAATTTGAATTTGTGTTAATCACATCGTCAAACAACTTTTCAAATATTTTTCCTGTGGTAAGATTTTAAAGTTTTTTTTTTTACATCTTCTGGTCTGTGTAACACATTAGTGTCGTCTCAACTCGTAAAACCTACAACGAGAAATCCAAACTAAAATATTTTATTCTTGGTATTCGTATTCGAATTGACCAAGTCCTTACGAGGTAAACGGGATAAAGTAATAAAATATTTCAGTTTGAGTGGGAAGAAGGGAGTAAATGCAAAATGGATTAGAATCAATTCAGAAATATCAAAATGTTTTTCAGTAAGGTTTTAGGCTTAAAAAATAAGGTGACCAGCTTGCTTATTATATAAACATAATGACAGGAAGAAGTGAATTCGAAAAGAAAACGAACAATAATTAAAAAATTAAAAAAGGCTTGAATTCTGTAGTAGATGATCTCCACTAATACCACTCTTTGTAAAAATAGACTCAATAGCCAAAATTTATATTGACTTTTAAACTCATGGAAAAGCTGCAGCTTACTGAATGAAGTAAGCCTAAATGATAGCGGAAAAGTTTTTACTTATACATCACAGAGTTTTACTGATGACAGATATGGTAATATATATATCCTCTCTTCTAAGCCTGGTAACAAAATTTTAATGCTATAAGCTACGAAAAATTATAAAAAGTGCTCAGTTTTTTTTTGCTGGTGTCTGGTAATGTGGGCTTTGAAGTCGCATCTCATGGCACATTTTGCTTTTGCCATGGACATTTTTCATTCATGGATTCATTATTAAGGACGAGCTGCGTTTTGCATATCGCTAGGCACTATTCTTTCTTCGTCCTCGTCTGAGTGCTCAGAATAGGTTAGGTTAGGTTAGAGGACGTGTACTTGTCAATTAAGACAAGTACAGTACCCGGAGGTCGAATTGACCCATTGTACAACGTCCTAGTTTCTCACACCACTTATGTTGCGTGTGTTAATTTTATACATGAGTGGTGGGACCTACAGTTTAAAGTCGACTCCGAACGACAGATTTTTATTTATTGAGAAACTTTTCATAGCAATTTTTATTTACTCTCAGAGTTTTTGCCAGAAATCTACTGAGAGGAAGTCGCCGAAAAAACACTTTTTGTATTTTTGTCTTTGATGCCTGTCCTGGGGCTCGAACCCAGGCTTTTGCGTCTAATAAGCCAACACACTACCTACTAGACTACGGCGACTTCTATGCTCAGAATGCTCAGAATACTCTGTTTCTTCTCTTACTTAGTGATTGTCTTTACAGATTTCGTCTTTTGTTGTTCATCCGTGTTTTCTACTGACTTGCCAATGCCATGAACCACAATCTTACCAAATCTGTTGTATATCACAGCTGATGATGTTGACTTTAAATGATTCCTCTTCGAATCCAACAGTCATTAGCTTATTTTCCATAATCTTCGCTTTTTAAGATGTTCCATCGTGTAATTTGCACACTAACAATAGAGCCAATATTTGCTCTTAAATTTTAGCTTATGGGTCAATTCCTTCGCCACTGCTCAGATTATTGAATCTTCTAAGTCAATGAGGGCTTCAAACTGATTACTGCTATCCTTTTATCCTTTTGATTTTGATAACTTTTGCTCGAAGTATTTTCCGCGGTTCTCTCTCGCGTCTTTGCTAAACCATTAAAACAGTTGCTTCTCTCGACACGGTAATTTGGGGTGGTGGAATCGTCGTTAAATAATGTACGAACTCTACGAGTGTCAGCCTCCAAAAGATCCATTTAAGATTACACATTGCACCGTTAAAAGGACCCTCAGGTTAAAATTATTTTGATAAAATAAAGACAAACGTAATTTGTTGTGCGACCTGCGTGAAAATCAACTGCAAGCAACTAAGAAGATCATTACAGAAGTTTCTATAACTCTCTAGAGCTATGTTTCTGATTATCCCAAAATATTATGCGGCAGATTTGTTATTTGGTATCCGAAAATGTGTCGAAGGATCAACCGTCTTAATAGTCCATGACCAAGACTATTTCTAAGAGCATGTATTCAGACTCAGGCTTCATTGCAAACCTACTACTATTGCAGTAACCTCCACAGTTAAAAATGAGTGAATATGTTAAATGATTAAAGAGTATTAAGGCTAACTAAGGGCCAATTTAACGAAAAATACACGTGACTAAGAACTTAAGAATTTCTATCTCCACTTATTTGAATACTCATCGCATCACTTAGGCAAAGCCACAGATGGGAAATAATAGATTTTTTTATAAGGAGATTGGAAGTTTAGTTGCTGAAAAAAGAAGGTAGCAATAACACAGATCCCCCCATAATAAACTAAGACATAAGGAAGAGATAAAGGTGTTCAACTAAATATAAAAAACAGCATCTCTTACAAAATATTTGGAATTTTTATTTAGATTTTTATTCTTATGTCTGGAAATGATACATAAACTTAGCAAGGGTTATACAAAAACCGAGTCGTGCAGCTCTAGACTTGCTATCAACCATGTGTAAACTATATGAAGAGCTGGTAATGGCTTAACTAATGAAAAAAAAAACTTCAGATCAAAGAAAGAAAACCAGCAAATCCATGGATTGGCGCAGGCCATAAGAAGGCGTTTGAAGTGACGTATTTTTAATTTCTTTTTGTTGACGTTTCTTAAACAGTCCACAGATAGTGTGCCACAAATGTACGATTCATAACCTGAAAGTAAATTTTCCTATTTGGAAACTATGCTATCGACTGAAAGTTTGTCGTTAACGAGTTCGACTATGTAACAACTTTTCATTAGGACGTTTATTATATTTAATTTACATTTAATTTATATTTAATTTGAAAGTAATCGTAATCTAGTGTAGCATGATTTTACAGTCGTCAATGCAAACGCAACATTTTATGTTCAAGGCAAAAGAATATCCAATTGCATATGAGTAGCGGCCACTTGACTCAATATTGCTGATCGTCGCTGCAGCGCATAACACCACAATAGTTAGGCCCACATGCGATGATCGCTTATTACTTTGTTGTCGGCTCGCTGGCTCCATTGCATTGCATATTGTATGCACAATGAATGTTGTTGTTGTATTGCCTTGCTAGTAATCATGTGTGTCTCTCTTCACACTTTACCGTGGGAATTATTATTTTTATATGGTCAATGGGCGCGTGTCATATTGCACCCACTTGCCTCATGATTAGTACACACACAAACCAATGTAATTTTATTTAATATAGAATAAATATACAAACAATTGTTTAAACATAAGTAAATATAAGTCGCCGTGGTGTAGTAGGTAGTGTGTTGGCTTACTATTCGTAAAGCCCGGGTTCATATCCCAGGTCAGACATCAAAAATGAAATATGAAAAAAAAAAAAAAAAAAAAAAAAAAAATATTTCTTCGGCGACTTCCTCTCAGCAGATTTCTGGCAAAAACTCTGAGAGTAAATAAAATTGCCATGAAAAGTTTCTCAAAAATCTGTCGTTCGGAGTCGACGTTAAACTGTAGGTCCCGCCACTCACGTATAAAATTAACGCACACAACATGATTGGTGTGAGAAGCTAGGCCGTAATCCTGACTGAAGGGTTGTAATGGCCAATTATGTATTATGTATGTATGTAAATATAAGAAATGTATTAGAATTAAACTTACATTTAGCATTTCTAAATCACCCAAAATTTAATTATTAAATAAACGTTAAAGAGTGCGTATCATCCGCACTTAACCAAACAAAACAAAACTTTTTACTTTAAATATTTTACAATTTACACTAGTATGTAGTGTGTTTGCTTATTAGACATGAGGCCGCGGTTCACCCCAGGTCAGACATTTTCAACAAAACGAAATATTAGAGAATATTTCTTCGGCGACTTCCTCTCATCAGATTTTTGGCAAAAACTCTGGGAGTAAATAAAATTGCCATGAAAAGTTTCTCAAAAATCTGTCGTTCGGAGTCGACTTTAAACTGTAAGATGCGCCACTCATGTATAAAATTATAATAAGTGGTGTAAGAATATAAGTCGTAATTCTGGCTGAAGGGCTATAATGACCAATTATAATGACACTATTATATTAAAATTTTCGGAAGTGATTTTGAATATCACACCACCCATTGTGCAGGATTCGAGTAACACAAACGTAATCCTTTGCTTAAATTATTATAAAAAATCTTTCTATCAGTTTTTAAGTTACCTTCATGTCTGATGGGATGAAGACAATATATATGAGAACTTTTGAAACAATCGAATTGCTTCGAATGGAAAGTTTTTTGTTCAAAACTACACCGTCTACACAAGATTCATTATGTCAGTGTTCCTTAATCGTTGATTTGTCAAACATTGTAAATATTTGTTATAAAAGCGAAAAAATAAGTAAATTAACAAAGAAAATTTGAGAACCTGATACAAACTTGATATGATATGTTTACGTGACGTTTCTAAAGGAGAACAATTACACAAAATCTTGCTTTAATAAGACATAATGGAGTCGTTAGAAGGAGAGAGAAAAGAGAAGTAGGTAATATGAGAGTACTAAGCCGTAATGATAAATGAATTTATCAAAAATCCTTTTTGTAACATAACCTGCCTAATAACTAAAACACAACTCAATGAATACCTGGTTCTTGGGTGAATAACTACTTCCTTAAAATTGCTTTAAGCGTTTCTATGAGTGCTTGAGTTTGAGGAATATATTCTAGAGGCGAAGAATATAATTATAAAACACGTGCAATTTTCATTTGAAAAATCTTAATTTATGAAAAGGGGACAACTATTGGGTCTTTCGCATCTGAAATGTCTAATTTTTCACAACTCTGGCATGTAAATCAGTCTGAATTTGAACAATGACAAGGATTATGTAGACTATGAGGATTTCTGTGGTTTGTGTTAGGTAAGTCAATTTGTCATGATCCGTTAGTGATGGGTGTGAACCATCCCGAGCTATGGATGAAACCAGCCAGTTCCTTAGTGGTTGTCTAGAAGTACAGGACACTCACATAAAAGGTGTAGTATCGATTATCTTTCTTCTACATCATGGCAGCTTCTTCAGTACTACTGGAGAGCAAACTTGACAGCGAAACTGCCAATAGCCCAGAGCCCCATTAGAATTCTTGTTAGAGTGCGAACCGTGGGTGTGTTCACTTACCTATTCACGTTGAAATGGACCTCATCGCAGAATATGATTTTTCGTTGCAAATTAAGGTCCGAACAGAACTCCTATTTTTACAAAACAATGTTGTATCCCTCCATGTTTATATGGCAAAGCAGAATAGATGACAGCTAATATGACAGATATAGCTTCAAAAAGATGTCAGTTACCAACTGTCAAAATTCGGAAGTCACTATTGGAAGGACCAATAAATATTACTAGAGTAACTTTGCACCTGTTGCTGGACAATGCAATAATTTTACGAAAAATCATTAAAACTAAAATTGTTGTTTCAATTTAAATTTTTATTAGATTTGTACTAGGAGCAGTAATGTTTAGAAAATGATTTTCAATTACAAATTATACTGTGACAATTTGGGCATTTCAGAGGAATTCAAAAATTATTTTAGAGAATGTACTAGGTTAGAGGACGTGTGCTTGTCAATTGAGACAAGTACAGTACCCGGAGTTCGAATTGACCCATTCTATAACCAGAGAGAATGTACTAGATCTTCTAAATTCCTCACAGCATCAGTAGTTTTATATGTGAGTAATTCCATAACTATTCGCGAGGGAATTATCAAATTCAAGTCATTGATACTCGAATAATTAAAATCACACGGGCAAGCAGAACTTCTTAATAAAATGTTTTTCTCATAGCCTGAATACAAAAGAATTCATACATTTTATAAATGGTCAAATTCGTTATCATAATACTACTATGCGTTTACGCATATCCGTACATAAAGTCGATTCCAAACGACAGATTTGTGAGGCAATTTTATTTACTCTCACAGTTTTTGCCAGAAGACTGCTGAGAGAAAGGCTGCCTTCCAAATGTTAGTTGCTTTGTGTTTGAACAAAGTATCGTGCTTCATAATGCCGCTGTACAAAATATGTACAATGTATTCTATTTCAAAACGTCAAAAAGCAATCAGGCATCGGATTTATAGTTGCTTTGTTACTTTGCGTATCTCCATAGTTTATATACAGTAGTAGAACTGCATACAAACTGTGTATTGATACATTTTGGAAGGCATCCAAAGTCGCCGAAAGAAAAACCATTTTCACATTTCGTTTTGTTCGCAATGTCTGACCTGGGGTTGAAACTACAGGCTCGCGTCTAATACGCCAACACGCTACTTAAAATTTTTTGAATTGTAATTTTTCTACATATTTTTTTTTTTTTTTTTTGATGTAAAATAATCGGAAGTTCGCACTGGTCTCGGTCTTGTGCAAAACTTTCCCTCGAATATCACTAAGGTAGAAATTTTGGTGAGTGTCCATTCTCATGCTTCAAAGTTAAGTAAGAGGAGGATGAGCTACATGTGGAACAATAGTTTCGTCGCACGAGAAAGGTTTCTGCTACTCAATCGCTCATTGAGACCATAGTAGCAGCTGTTGACAAAAGTATTCCCATGCTTAATCTCCAGACAGGCAACATTTTTCTTTGTAACATCGGCGCCAATATTAAAAAATTCATCAACAACATTGCAGGTATAGCTATAGATCGAAATCTGGAATCCGATGCGATGCACGTTTCTACTTCTCGGCAATAAAAACTTCGTTTTCGCATTTGTTACTACTAGACCCAACTTGGCAGTATAGCATCAAAAGTCGCAGTAATCAAACGCATATTGTAAGCATATTAAGTCTGACGTCATCGATGTACACACGTAACTGGACAATTTTGTAAAAAATAGTGTTATTGCGATGTACAAAAGCCTTCAGCAAGACACTCTCCATGATAAAGTTGAAGATCTCACGTGTTAAGGGCTCACATTGTCTGAAATATCGCACGGTTTCGAAAAGGTGCGGAAAGGTCCTTTTCAAACTTTACATTATCATACTGCACAGCCTTAATCGATTCGTAAGAATACCAAACTCAGACATTATGGCCTTATATAACTATCAACTGCTGCCTTATATCCGACAAAAAGACAAAATTCTAAAAGAACAATTTGACAAAAGACAAATTGTAGCGAAAATATCTGTTTGATGATTTTCTTACCTTGTCTGAATCTGCACTTATGAAGTCCTATCAGTGTCTTGGCTAGGCGCTTTAGTAGTTCGTATAATGCGCTCGTAAGAGATTTGTGAGGTTTTGTTCGAACGCAAAAGCAAATAAATATTTTACTACTTAAATTTGCATTCATTGAATATTAATGTTTTATTTTCTGTCAGTTTATTTATGTAATTAAATCTTCACTATAAAAGTGAACTGAATTATTATATCAAATCTTAAAGCTGATAACAGTAATTAAGACCCGCCAGCGCGGTATAAAATTTCATGGTTTCATAGAATGTTAATCAATTTAACTTTATTAGCGCTCGTCTTCTAATGAGGTCCACAGTAGAGATGAGCGATCCAGTGATTTTTGAAGAACGTTGTTCTCAGTGAACGTGATTTGTTAATCACTGTTCTTTAAAACAGTGATTGTGATCACAGTATTCCAAAAGAAAACTATAATGACAATAACTTATTTTATTAAGTCGAAAGAAAGAGACAACTAGATACATACTACGAAAAGACTACTAAACAAAATCAAAGTGGTGTCATCAATGTTATTATTTTTAATGTATTTTTTTTTTTTATATGAAGTTTGACAATTAAGTTTCACAGAAAGTTCATGTATAAAAGATAAAAGTAAATAATCAGCATCATCTAATAGTAATTCTGCCTCGCTCAAAATAAAATGAAATAAATTTGAGTATGTAACAATTTTGAAAGAACGAAATTATTAGTAACTGTTATTTGGCAATATCAATCACTGTAGTTACCAGTGAATTATCAATCACCGTGATTAAATTACAGTTTTGAAAATATCGCTCATCTCTAGTCCACAGTGTCTCTTCTCCTTAGTCGGATATGGCCGGCATCATTCAATATAGCACGAGCTAGTGGATTCGGGTGATGCCTTAGCTTCTCTAGATACTCTTCAGCATATTTCGCGATTTCTTCTCTAACCGTGGGCATGTTTAGGTCTTTGTTTATGTTCGAATTTTTTATGTACCAAGGGGCGTTCGTCAGCAGTCGCAAAATAAAAAAATAATATTGCGGCTTTGTATTCTATTAATGTTTGAAGACGATGAAGTGCCCCATAGCTGTATTCCGTAGCATCAGATTGGTTTTAATATTGCTTTCTATAGAAGAAGCTTGCAGTCCACGCTAACTGTATCATCAACTTAACTGTATCACCTTTAATTTAATATGTGCTAACTTAGCATCTATGTGATTCTTCCATGTTAGTCGCAGGTCAAGATGTAAGCCCAAATATTTAACCCCCATACTCTGAGGTATTATTTGATTGTTTATTTCAACAGGTGGGCATGATTCCCTACGGAATGTGAATGTTACGTGTGTGCATTTTTGTTCGTTGATCTTTATTCTCAATTGCTTTACCAAGCTTCCAGCTGAACTATATGGTCATGCAAATACCGAGATGCTTCCTGCGGGTCTTCATCTATGCTTAGGATGGCTGTGCCATCAGCGAAATTCGAGGTAAGGGCACTGCTGCATGTTGACATATCGGAGTTATATATTAATTATAATAAAGGACCTAAGATGCTTCCGGATACACCAGACTTAATTTTCTGGGGTTCGCTTACATAATCGCCTTCTTCCAATCTAAATTTTCGTTCTGATAAATAACTTAGTAATAGGTTGTAGACATTTGGTGGTAAATTGCGTCTCAATTTATAAATCAAGACTTTATGCCATACTTTATCGAATGCCTGAGAAACGTCGATAAAAAGAGCGGAGCAATACTTTTATTCCTCAAAAGTCCTTCTTATGGCATTCACTATGTATGAGTTTGTTCGATTATGCTGTGCTTGTTTAATATTTATTTTTAATATTTAATATTAATGTTAATGTAGATTCGTTTTTCGTTTTATTTTTCCTATTCTAAAACAAATATCAGCAGCTCGCACATTAATTTCTTTTGTGGCATCATTAGCCAAAAAAACAGTGTGCTTATCACTCTGTTGGTGGGATATCATTACAATTGAATTACAATTGAATTTCATTCAATAGGATTTTCTTAAAAAAAAAATAATTACAAGCATACCATTTAACACTTGATATCTATTACAATGGCAACAACAACAATAAATAAATGCTACGTGACTCTTGAAGTTCGACACTCACTTTGACATTGTTTACGACCAACAATACTTATCTCACTACAATAAAACTGCCCGACCATATCAAAGCGTCTACACCCAACGAGTTCCTTTATTAAACTGTAGTTTTTTTGATTTTTGTTTTTGAAAATGTTTCCATTTAAAAGCAAATGTTTGCTATCATTTAAAATAACACCCCCTGTGATTTTCCTTTAGGAAAAAGAATCTTAAACGGACTTTTATGAATAGAAAGCTTAGAGTTCTCTCTATTCGGGAAAAGCTTTTCATTTGATCAGAGCAATTCGAAAAGATAAAAGCATTTGTCGTGATACCAAATTTAATTTGTGGAAGGTACTCTTATTAAGATTTTAGTACATGAAAGGCATTTCTTTGATTTGGCCTGTGAAAACAGATTTTATGTTCATAAATAATTCGATTAAATTTGTTGAGTTGTCTTCCTATGGCTCACTTTTACTTCAGTTTACAAACGCATCATTTTATTATTTTTTATGTGCTGTAATTGAAAATACAGTCATAATTTATCTCCTGACAATTCTTGATTTATCAAAGTTTTTTGAAATTGTATTCCCAAATTTTGTTATTAAACGGAACCCAACAATACGTTTTGTAGAATCAGAATGTAAAATTATTTAATTACATTGGGTGCTCCGGTAGTATAATGGGTAGTGTATTAGATATTAGTGTAATGATTGTGGATTCGATTCTCAACTGAGAATCTGGTCTGTTACAGTACACCAATCATAAGGTCTAAATGACTCATAATAATTATATTATAATTTGTCGTTTAAAAACCATTATTCATCCCTTTAACTGTTTATGTTGTGTATTCTCGTCAGAACGAAATGAAGAGTTTTCATACAATGTCGAGTATACCCGTCTTGAAGGAAGAAAAAAAAACAAAATTGTCCCATTGGAATTATTATTCAACAAATCTACTGGAATTATTTAACCTGAGAGAGGTTGTATAAATGTACATTTAAGAGCGGTCGGTAGGGTGCCCTGGTAGTCTAGTGGTCAGTGTGCTAGAGTATTAGCGTGAGGGTCGTCGGTTCGATCCTCAGCAGAGACTCTGATGTGTGACACTGCACCAAAGTCGAAGTTAGTCAGCTCGTATTTAATTAGAATATAATTTGTAATAGTATTGTAATTAATAAATAAATAAATAAATAGAACATTCGGTAACTTGCCCACCTTATTTATGTTCATAAACAATAAATAATTCTGGGAAAGTACCGTTAAAAATACTTATTTTATAAAAAAATGTATATAAAAATATATGTATATTTTCTATTGAACTCAATAAACAGAATATTGACTCAATAAAAGTGCATGTCTGAACATAGTATAAAAAACCAACACACAACATTTGATTTTTGCCATAATTGCCAACTTTTATAGGCAGAATCGTATTACTCTGTTTATGTCGAGTATACTCGTTTTTTGCTGGAAAATAATTAAGAAGGCAGAAAGACGATAAAAGGAGGGAGGGAAGCATGCAAACAAGGTAAAGTTTCTGATTGTGGTCAACGTGGCGGCCACCAGGACGATCCTTGTCTTGCTGTATTCAAGTTGACACGCAGCCTCCTCGTGGCCCCTCCTGGATGGCATTCTAGCACCCGCTAGATGTTAACTAATGCGTGCAGCGAATGTCCAATCCCCTGGACGTTAAATTTGGGTTGTGCGTAGGGCTTGGAACCCACCACGTAAAAACAATTATCCAATGAAAACCAAGACAGAATCCTATAAAAAGATCCCCTCTAAAGTTGACGACCACGGCAAACGAATAAAGGACTATGATTTACGTATTGGCACATGGAACGTCCGCACCCTTTACAGGGTAGGCGCTTCCGCCCAGCTGGCGGATGCCCTCATTAAATGTAGGACTGACATCACTGCCATTCAGGAAATGCGATGGACAGGGCAAGGATGCAAATGGCTTGCATCTTGCGATGTATACTACAGCTGCCATGAAAACAAGCATGAATTTGGATGCGGATTTGTGGTTAATAAGAGACTTCGTCACCTTGTCTCTGGGTTCACACCTGTGAACGAAAGAATAGCCACAATCCGCATCAAGGCAAAATTTTACAACATCAGCCTAATATGTGCTCACGCCCCGACGGAAGAAAAGGACGATGTGGTTAAGGATGCCTTCTATGCTAAACTCGAGGACGTATACGATAAGTGCCCGGCCCATGATGCCAAAATCGTCCTCGGGGATTTTAATGCAAAGGTCGGGCGGGAAGGTATCTTTGGCCCCACTGTCGGACAGTTCAGCCTCCACGCAAACACTACCTCCAATGGTATGAGGCTGATCGATTTCGCCGCGGCGCGTAACATGGTAGTATGTAGCACTAAGTTTCAACATCTCGACATTCACAAGGCCACATGGATGTCCCCTGATCGGTCAACATCTAACCAGATCGATCATATTGTGATAGACGGAAGGCACGTATCCAGTGTACTAGATGTGCGCACATTCAGAGGTCCAAACATCGACTCGGACCACTACCTTGTCGCAGCCAAGTTTCGATTGCGCATTAGCGCTTCGAGGTCTGCGCACTCTAGTGCATTGCGAAAGCTGGACGTTAAGAAGCTGCGATCACAAAGGACTGCTGAGGCGTTCTCCGCTCAACTCTCGGATAAGCTCCGTCGTTCCCCATCTAATCTCAACGACATTGGCGGACTGTGGGCCAACATCTCCCACTCCTTGCGCACTACTGCGGAAACAGTCCTTGGTTTCGAACGCCCACCCCAACGAAACCAATGGTACGATGAGGAGTGTCGCGAGGCAACTGCAGCGAAAAACGCCGCATACAAGAAAACGTTGCAGACTGCCGCTACGCGAGCCATTGTCGAGAACTATAGAGAGAAGAGAAGGGATGAGAGACGCCTTTTCAGACGCAAGAAGAGGGAGCAGGAAAGGCGTGAGCGTGAGGAAGTCGAGATGTATAGATGTAGGAATGACGCTCGAAAATTCTATCAAAAGGTTAAGCGTCTAACCGAGGGTTATAAACCCGGAGCGTCTTCCTGCAAGGACGAAGATGGAAACTTAGTATCAGATTCGCAGGGAGTACTGAGGTTATGGAGGAAACACTTCTCTACTCTGCTACAAGGCGATGACGACACCAATACCGCCTTTAGAGATGATGTTCCAAACCCGATCGATGATGACGGCGTGGAGTTTCCGCCGCCTAGCCATGAAGAGGTCAAAGTCGCGATTACGCGCCTTAAAAACAATAAAGCGGCAGGTCCTGATGGCCTCCCCGCTGAATTGTTTAAGACCGGATGTAATGAGTTGGTAGGGCGCATGCACCAGCTTATTAACAAAATATGGCTAGAGGAAAGTATGCCCAACGATTGGAACCTCAGTGTCCTCTGTCCTGTCCTGAAAAAGGGAGACCCTACTATATGCGCCAACTATAGGGGTATAAGCCTTCTCCCTATCTCATATAAGGTTCTTACAGGCGTATTGTGTGAACGACTGAAGCCACTCGTCAAAACACTGATTGGACCTTATCAGTGCGGCTTCAGACCTGGCAAGTCCACCATCGACCAGATCTTCACACTACGCCAAATCCTGGAAAAGACCCACGAGAAACAAGTCGACACACACCATCTTTTTGTCGACTATAAGGCTGCCTTTGATAGCCCCATAAGGGATCGTGTTTTTGCCGCAATGTCTGAGCTCGGTATACCTGCGAAGCTGAGAAGGCTTTGCAGAATGACGTTGAGCAATTCCTGTAGCTCCGTTAAGGTAGGAATGGACCTCTCCGAGCCTTTTGATACCGTGCGAGGTTTCAGACAAGGCGACCCCTTATCATGCGACCTCTTCAACTTCGTCATGGAGAGTGTTCTGCGAAAGGCAGGAGTGCATCGCAGCGGCACTATTTTTCAAAAAAGTGTCCAGTTGCTTGCGTACGCTGACGACATTGACATCATAGGGCGTACGAAGCGAGATGTTACTGCTGCCTTTAGTGCTATTGAACGCGAATCTACCAAGATGGGTTTGGCAGTAAATGAGGGCAAAACAAAGTATATGTTATCGACGAGTCGAGACGCGCGGTGTATTGATTCTCAGATTACGGCCGATAACTATACTTTTGATATGGTCAAGGAATTCATCTATCTTGGCTCCGCCGTTACCACCAGAAATGATGTCAGTCTGGAGATCAAGCGCAGGATCACTCTTGCCAACAGGTGCTACTATGGTCTCAATAGGCAATTGAGTAGCAGAGACCTCTCTCGTACGACAAAACTAACACTCTACAAGACACTCATCCTACCCGTGCTTCTTTATGGCGCAGAGGCATGGACCCTATTAAGTACAGATGCAGCGGCCTTGAGAGTGTTCGAGAGAAAAGTACTGCGCAAGATCTTCGGTCCAGTGCGAGTTGGCGATGATTTCCGTATCCGATACAACAGTGAGCTGTATGAGCTCCTCAACGACATGGACGTTGTACAGCGTATTAATATCCAGCTGCTGCGCTGGCTCGGCCATGTCGTTCGAATGGAGGAGGATGCGCCGGCAAGACGGGTATTTGATGCGGGAATCTGCGGAAGTCGGCGAAGAGGACGACCTTGCATCCGTTGGAAGGACCAAATCGAGGAAGCCCTGTCATCGATTGGTGTGACCAACTGGCGTAGGCGCGCACGAAGCAGAGGCGCCTGGAAGGATGTGTTGCGGCAGGCCGAAATCCGATAAACGGGTTGTTATGGCCAATTAAGTTAAGTAAGTAAGAAAGACGATAAAACAGCCAAAATGTTAAATAATTATTGAAGTTAGGAAATAATTCCATCATATTTTTCTCTTGTTTCATCATAAAACAAGTCTGTGCTCTTCTCAGTATGCTCGAAAAATACAATTTAATCCAACAAAAATTTAATCGCTCTCTTTACATGTTATTTCCGCTACAAAAATAAACAAGTGTGATTGATTAAGGAAAGCAGCTGAAAGTATGTAAATTTATTTTAAAATTCTATTTATTTCTGTCATGACTGCTAACGTCATGACTGACGTTGTGTAAATAACATTCATGTTAACCTTTGGTTTGAATTTTAAAATAACTTTTATTTGCCTTAATTAACTCAAAACGTTTGAAATATTTAAATTTCTGTATATTTTGAAATCTCAACATGATATTTCTCCTGCGTCAATATTGGCTTTTCACCCTTAATTAGTTAATCAATTTGCACTTTCAGCGGAGATTATTCGCATCCATGTTGGTGTGTTGAGCTCCTGTGGTGGGTACTTTGGGGGTTCCGCGTTAATAATACATTTGTGTAGTGTGTGTACATGGTTAATTTAATCATATTTTCGCATTTAAATTTATATCTTTACAGTGATTTGTCCAATTTCAGTCATAATTTAATTATTTTTGCTTGAGTGAGCTTTCGATCCAGAACATAATAGAACACATATTTAAAAAAGCGTTCGCGACTTTTAGTTTTGAATGCATCCAATGCATTATGATGCCTGAACACCATACAAGTCATAGTCTTGCGTAGGCTACTCATTCTTTACGAATTCTGGCTACTTCACTAGTTACGTCCGACAAGCGGTAGGCGGGTTTCTATAGAAGTGTTTCTGTAGTTTCAGTAAAATTAATCAGAATATAAAATCAGACTTAAAGGAACGTCTAGACAGCTCTTACAAATATCATTGGGAGATTTTGTAATTACATGAGATCCGAATCGTATATGAAGATTGTATTCTATGACTTAAATATTGTATTTCTTCAATACTAATATCTAGGTTACATTAGGTTAGGTTTGAGAACGTGTACTTGCCATTGTACTTGTACAATACATAGAGGTCAAAAAGACCCATTGTAAGATGAGAGAGAGACTGAATAGTAAAGGAGATATGGAAATGGGAAAAGCAAAAGAGGTAGGAAAGAGAGGATATAGGAAACGGAATTAAAAAGATGAAAAACACAAGAGAGAGTGACTATAACCTTGACGCCCTAGCACTTCTCAACCAGCTCAACCTTTGATTTTGAATCTATGGAAAGTCCTAATGTCCTAACCTTCAAAAAAGCCCATGCCCAGGGTCATCAACCTTTATATACTGAGTGTGGATACTTGCAAAGGAGGTGTTCCCTGCAGTAGCCCGGTTGGGATGTATTCCAAATCCTCGGCAGAGATCTAACATCGCAGTGCCCTGTAATTGCTGATAACTAAACTAATGCCAATATTAAATGCCATTATGAGAAGAATCTTTCTAGCTACGTTTCTTGTGTTTTTGACAGATTATGACTTAAAGGCCTGATTAAAACACTGAAAGCAAATTTCCCATTTAAAATTGCGACGCTTCTAGAAAAATATTTTATTCACTGCAAATTTGCGGAGAAAATTATATATTTTTGAGAAAAATCTATGAATGTGGCTACTTCCTAATACATCTTCTTCTCCGGATTTACATTGCATATTTTGAACAGATTGGCAAGACTGACTTTTTAAAGAAATAAAAAAAATTGGGGAATCGTTAAACATGTGTGTAGAGTGAAAATAAAATGAGCTTTTATTCAAAAACCTGTACTTCATTCAGAAAGCAAAGACACCTTCGTCAACAGTTATTAAATAGTAATTAATGGGCTAAAGATTGGAACTCTTCAGACACAATCTGAATTCACAACGCCCGTCATATGGACAAATACTACCACGAGTTTCAAATGCGCCAAAAGTACGGTTGAGGTATGCAGATATCAGGCTACGTAACCAATCTAGTATTCAATTGAATTGTACGAATAAATATCACAACTTGTTTTAAACTCCCAGACGATAAGAAGTGAAAATTGCATTGTGTTTAATAATTTTAACAACACGATTTGCCAAGTCTTTCAGCAGGCATGTAAGAAAAAATATAAAAGTTAAGGTATAATCGTAAGTACGTCATCATCATTCGACTTACTTGATTTTATGGCACTTTTATTTGATTTTATTTTCATTTCATCCAAATATTTACATATCATATTTCACTTAAAAAAACATATTGATTTTTATTTCAACATGGTTTTTTTTAGAATTTAATCTAATCAATCATTTCCTTATTTTTCTTTTTCTAAATGACCCCATTATGGCTTATTAAAGTGTTCGTTTCTATTATTGTTTGCTTTAGAAACATTGCGCTTGTGTTTGAATTTGATTTTCTTTCTTGATTTTTTAACATAAAAATGTTTTTTTCTTTTTTCCTTTTCTATCATAGTATTCTCAAACAAACATATGTATACACACATAAACTCCTATTCAACTTACAGAAATATTCTTGTCTTTTGAGTTTTGTAAATATGTCTCTGTCCCACTCTGCAAACTCAGAGATTCTTTTAGGCCGTTGATAAAGTGTATTTAAACTTGAGAACAGAGTCACTTTACCTAACCAGAGATAATCTTGTATTTTTAACTTAAAACTGTAGAATTTTTTCAAATACTTCAACATCAAATATTTCGACGTTAACTTAATCATGTGAAAAATAAGAAGGACATCAAAGTGGCCCATAAAGATTTGATAATAAAGTAAACTGCTCTTACTCTCGGCTTATATATTTAATAATAAATTATTTCATTACGCTTTTATTAAATAATTATGTATATTTTTAAATTTTTTTAAAATTAAAACAAAAATTTTCTACGTAAACAAAAGGCCATCCCATTCTCTATCCAAAATATAAACTTAATAAATTTACGAAAATGGAAAAGGTGTTATCGTTTAACATTAAAATAATAAACAAAAGCTGCAAAAACAAAAACTATGGACTTGTTTACATGATCAACAAATAAACAAAAATATATCAACAACATCAGTATAAAAAAGGGGGATAAACAAGTACACAAACAGGCAACAACAACACTGCAAGGACAAACGTAAACAAAATACACAAACAACAATAGCGTAAACAACATACACCCAAACCTTTTTTACACGGTAGATACGTTCCAGTGGATACCGTGTAAAAAAAACGCGTAAAAAAAGACAAATATGTATAAACGATATACATAGGATTGATGCAGCAGCCTACATATGCCTATAAATTTGAATAACTTTATAAAAACGCACAGATTTAGTTCAATAGTATACACAGAGTTTTTATTTTATTTAATTTTATGATTATAAAAAATAAAGAAAAAACTTAAAAATTCTCTTCCTTCTTCTTTATAAAAATAAAAGACTTTAAAAACAGTTGGCTATAAGTTTGTATATGCAAGTGGTGGTAATATATTTGCAAGGAAAACTGAAGGAACAAACCAGATAAGAATAAGATCAATGGATCAAGTAGACCAGTTATTAATTGCAGCGTCTGGAGGTCACTTAAGACGAAATAGATCCGAAATAGTGCAAATCGAGACGAGTGATGATGATGCTGATAACCGTGACGGAGATATATAGTTATTTTAATAAACTTATAAAAATTTACTTTTCCTTTAATAAATTAATAATATTGTTAAAAGTCTTCTTAAAATATATTTATGGATTTGAACTACTTTAAAAAAATTGATCACTATAATTCAGTAATTAATGAATATCATGCTAACAGAATGAAGATATTATCTGTAAATGTTAGAAGTGTTTCTTCGATTAATAAATTTAATAAGTTTAAATATATGATAAGTAAATTTGCAAGACTTCCTGATATAATTGCCATTCAGGAAACCTGGTTTAATGATGAGCTATCAAATTTATATTCCATACCTGGATACAATTCTGTTCATTGTTGTAGAAGGGATGGGTTTGGTGGAACATCTATTTTCGTTAAGTCAAGCCTTAGATTCAATGTAAAAATAAATTGCAGTGCAGATTATGTTGACACCTTGTCAATTGAGATATGTAGTATAAAAGTAATGAATAGACCTCTGGTAATCACATCTATTTATAGATCACAGAAATGTGTTTTTGAAAACTTTTTGAATAAAATTGAAGGGATGATATCATCGTTTCAAAATGCTCCGAATATAATTGTAGGTGATTTTAACGTTGATGTGTTGAGTAACAGCGGGAATCAAATTCAATTGCTAAATATATTTAATGAATTTAATATGTATTCTTGCCATAATCTAATTACAAGGCCACAAAGTAAATCATCTATTGACCTAGTATTTACTAATGTAAACCTCAATGTATTTGTACACTCCATTGAAAGTAATATAAGTGACCATAATTTTATTAGTTGTGGTTTTGAAACTGATTTCTTAAAAGTAAAAAAAACAACGGAAAAAATAATTAAAATTGATTATGATGGTTTTGGATCTTACTTAGACACTTGTCTGGCAAATTTGAATCATTTGGACACTTCGTCAAGTAAATGTGAAAGTTTTATAAATATCTTATCTAACGCTGCAGAGAATAACACGTCAATAGTTAATAGGCGAACGCATTTACGCAAAGCACTGACGCCTTGGATGACTGATAATCTTGTCTTATTAATTTGCTACAAGAACAACTTACTGAAGGCTAGAAGGAAAAAGCCAACAAATAAAATAATATCAGAAAAACTTAAAAGAGTAAGTAAGGTCATAAAAATATGCAATAACTATTTAATAAACACATACTATGTCAATAAATTAAAATCCTTCAATGGTGATATGAGGAAAACATGGCAATTTTTAAATAATGAATTGGGTAGAAATTCCCGCGGTAAGACAATCATTGTGACAGAAAATGGAAATATATTAAGTGAGGATAAGGATAAGGCTATGGCTTTTAATACGTTTTTCTTTGAAAATATACAATACATTGTTGCTAAGAACTCCACAAGCCGTAATGGAGATGTAAATATATTTCGTACATTAATTCCGCAGCAATCGACCTTTGTTTTGCAAAAAGTCAACAGAAATAATGTTGAGGTAATTTTGAATAAACTGAATTGTAATAAGGGACCTGGATATGACAATATTACTCCGAAAATGTTGTTAGTGAGAAAGGAATTAGTTGCTGATATAGTTAAAGATATTTTCAATATGATGATTGATGAAGGCAATTATCCAGATGTTCTTAAAGTACATAAAATAATTCCTATACCTAAAACTGTTGGAGCAAGTAATATACTGAACTTTAGACCAATATCGATTTTATCCATTGTGGATAAGGTCATTGAGAAATTAATATATGAACAAATCTCTGGTTACGTTGAAAAGAATAAAATTTTGTTTGAAAGACAATTTGGTTTTAAAAAAGGGTCTGGAACTGAGGAAGCCGTTATCAATGTTATAGAGTATATATGTGATCAACTTGATCGTGGATATAGTGGGGTAGCAGGAGTGTTTTTCGATTATTCCAAAGCATTTGACCTTGTTGATCATAATATTTTAATACAAAAGTTGAAAAATATAGGAATATCTAATACCACTCTAGGAATATTGCGAAATTATTTACGTAACAGAACCCAGTTTGTACAAATAAGTGAGTCGAAAAGTTCAAGGCTGCCAGTTAACTGCGGAGTTCCACAAGGAAGTGTACTGGGTCCACTACTTTTTAAAATTTTTATAGATGATCTTAAGAATATCAACTTTAATGGGAAATTATTTATGTATGCGGATGACATATGCTTGTTCTATCCACATAAATACACTCAGGTCTTGAAGACACAAATTGAATATGATGCATCTATTTTAACGGAATATTCTAGATGTAATAAATTAATTATAAATCCATGCAAAACAAAGTTTGTAAGATTCAGGCCTTACATTTTAAGTAACGATGAACCTGTGTCCATTTGTGTTGATGGAACTATTATAAAAGAATCTAATGAAGTAAAGTACTTAGGAGTTATTTTAAACCACAACTTATTATGGGACGAGCACATCCAAAATTTGAAAAATAGAATCTCATCGGGAATTGGAATACTTTATAAATTTAAAAATAGGCTCAACTGTAGTACCAAGTTACTGATATATCAATCATTGATACATTCACACTTTACATATTTGCCTTCGATATATGCGTGCAGAGTAACTAATAAATTAAAATCACTGCAGTCGGCCCAAAATAAAGCCTTGAAACTAGTGTTTAATCTCCCTTTGCAATATTCTACGCTTAATTTATTCAAAAATTATGTCAAAAATACGTTGCCCATAAGAGGATTATATAAACAGAAGGTTTTAATGTATGTACACAAATCCTTAAGGGAAAACGAAATTGGAACCATACAATTCGTAGATAATTTATCTCGTACAAGAAGAGTCACTAGGCAAGCTTATAATCTCCATTCTGCAAGATGTAGACTTGACTTAACAAAACAACGTATAACTTTTTCTGGACCACATGAATACAATCAGCTACCTAATAACTTAAGAGATATACAAGTAATCTCAACATTTAAAAATGAAATTAAAAAATTTTTGCTACAAAATATAGAAACACTTTTAACATAACTCATTGCTAAATTATGTAAATATTGTAAATACACATATACTATATAAACATATACATGTAAATATTGGTATCTGTGATTGATCTCCTTTTATTTAATTTTATTTGTTATTTTATTTCTTCTCTTTTTCTTTTTGTTATTTATTTGAATAATAGCACATGTGAATATTGTTGCCATATTATGCTTCTGTAATGCCTGTAGGGCGCTGAGGCTCAAAATCAATAATTTTAAATTTATAATGAAATAAGAAATAAATAAATAAAAAAAAAAAAAAAAAAATTAGTTATCAAACTCTTAAGTCAATTAGGAACGGAATTTTTTTCAAAAAAATTTTTTTTATTTTATTCGGAGTCAGTTTCTGATAGCAAGCGCATTCTCTTTTGCTGGAGTGGCTCAATATCAGTCTCGTCAGTAGAAATATTTATTACTTCTACATCTTCAGTAGCTGCTTCTGGCGCTGGTTTATTTCTTTTAACAGCAAATTCTGTTATAGTGCGTTGTGATCCAACTTTGGAACGCATTTTTGTAGGTCTGATTGAAATTTCACAGCTCTTTCAATTATGTTATCACATGTCAAAAAGTGTTCTGTCAACTTATTTGCCATTTGAAGGCCGTCAAGTATCAACTTGGCAGTTATTGGACTTTATTTATTTTTTAAAGCGTAAACATTATTTTTTATGCACAAACTGGGAGTTAAACGGGATTAAACGATTTTATCCGTATAAAAAGGAGCGAACAAAAAAATGGTAAATTTGTTGAAAAAACCGTGTTATTTCAAATTCGCGTAAAAAAACCGTGTAAAAACAGGTTTGGGTGTATTTACATTTATAGAGATTACGCGAAGGCAGTCATTCTCCTTCGAAAGCATTCATCAGACTGTTTACCATGCGATATAAAGGGCAAGAAAAAGCAAGCAACGCGATGAGAAAAGAATTAAGTGTTGCTGTAGTTACCCATACGTAACGTTACGTACCGTAGCGAACGTTCCCTTTTTAGCATAAACAATGTAAACGATTACCGAACCGTTCTCTCTCGTTAGCAAAACGGAACGATCTGTAAAAAACAGAATACTCCCACGTTTTTACGAGGCATTTAAACATGAGAGAAGATGAGCAGTGTTGCCACGAAAAAAAAAATATTGTAACCAACATTTGTGAAAAAATCACCAAATAAAATATGAAATTCGCAGTTTTTTTATTTTATTTTTTTTTCAAAGTTAAATTATAATTGAGAAAAAAAGAAACAAAAAATAACATAATATGGGTGCCCTGGTAGTCTAGTGGGTAGTGTGCTAGACTATTAGCGTGAGGGTCGCGGGCTCGATTCCCACTAGAGACTCTGGTCTGTGACACTACACCGAGCATATGGTCGAAGTTACTCCGCTCGTATATAATTATAATATAATTTGTAATTATATTGTAATTAATAAATACATAAATAAATAAATAAAAAAAACATAATAAATTATTGTCTTACTAATTAATTAATTTTAACAAACAAAGCTATTTTTATGAGAAAAATAATAACCAAATCCGGAAAAATCTACACATTGAACAAAAAACAGCAACATTGATAATGAGTCTGTATACCAATTTCTTTGCATTGTGTTGTGTTCGTTTGTGTGTTACTTTGTGTTCTGTTTCGTTTTTATTTACATTCTTCGTTGACATATGTCCCGTTTTGAACGTTTCTATAACTACACAAACGTTTTTAAGGCTACGTACGTTACGTTTTTACGTTTATTATGCTTAGGTAACCAGGGCATTACTCTTGGGTAACCAGGTCTTGTGTACAGATGCGTTGCGTGTGAAGAGAATAATCGTGGTTTGAAGATCTCCGTTGTAAAAATCTAACGAACAATTGTTAGTGTTTACGTGTAAAGAGAAATAACAAACAAAGCAAATTGTTGTTGTTTACATCAAGTGAACAGCGGCACACGGAATTGTGCGAACAATAAAGAATTTAATTAAAACTAAAAACAAATTTATTTTTATTTTATTTGCAATCTACGAACTCATATCCTAAACGTTTGTAAAACGGTAAAAACGTAACAATGTTTTTATTAAATCATAACATAAATACTCCACGTAAACAAATGGCCACCCCATTCTCTATTCAAAATATTTATAAGAACTTAAGAATAATGATAAAAATTACTTAATTGGCCAACGCCTTAGTCAGAATTAAGGCCTAGCTTCTCCCACAATCAATGTTGTGTGTGTTAATTTTATCCATGAGTTGCAAGACCTACAGTTTAACTCTGTACGACAGATTTTTAAGAAACTTTTCCTGGCAATTTTATTTTACTCACAGAAGAAGAAATATTTTTTATTTATACTCCGCTCTTGTCTAACAAGCCAACGGCCTAAATTTATATCGCGTCTTTCGTACAAGAGTCCAGAATTCTTTTTAATTCACAGGAAGACATACAACACGCCTTTTGAGAATTCCTCAAAGGTGTTTGATAGAGTTAAGATCGACTGATTGGAGATGCTGATCAACAACTTTTCAGCGGTTATCATTGAGCTTTTTTATAAGAGTATTGATATGCTTAGGGATAAATGTTGTATATAATTTCGATTTCTCTGCAGTAGCTGATAAGTTAGTACTTAAAATGTTTATATAGAACTGAACAGTGATCGTACCAACTATTCCATGCACTATTCGAACTCCCTTAGTTACCATACAACGCAATACCATCACGGATGCATTGCCGAACTTTAAAGTTGATATGCCTTTTTTTGTTTGCAATGTTTTTCCCAACTTTTGCCAACATTATTCCATGCAATCCGGCATCAGACAACTACATAAATTTGGTTTCACTTGAGTAAATGCCCTACTCGTAGTCGTCTGCTGCCCATAAAGCATATTTGTTTATTAAGTCCAAACAAAAAAACTTTGCATGCAAAATATATCAGATCAACTTCAAAGTTCGGCGGTGCTTTCGTGATGGTATGCGTATTTATTTATCGATAAAGCATATATTTTTATTTAGCTTAAAATCTGTTGAATTGCGACAAACGCATATTCGTTAGTTGTCCAATGGGATGGGTATTAAAAGGATAAAAAATTTGTCTTTGATAATCATGTCTATTTATGGTGGAGGTTCTACCGAAACCTTGTATTCCTTCAATGCATTGAGCCCTAAACCAGCCTCTTCCTAAATTGCCAATATCAGTTTGATTGACTTTATCAGGAATGGGTATGGCACTATGGGATACTGTAAAACTGTTTTATCACAATAGGATCAATGGGTCCTAATTCACCTCCACTTCTACCGACATACCTATTTAATTGGTCGTTACAGCCATTTAGTTAGAATTTCGACTAAGCTACTCATACTCTCGAGTAACGAGATCTACAGAGCTTTTTCCAAAACAGTGCTGAGAATTGGTGGTCAAAAAATTGTTTTTCTTTATGGTTTAAGATTTCAGAGCTCTCGTTTAGTAAGCCAACGTATATTAATATACATACATAATTGGTCGTTACAACCCTTCAGTCAGGATTACGATCTAGCTTCTCACACCACTTATGTTGTGTGCGTAAATTTTTGTACATGAGTGGTGGAACATACAGTTTATAGTCGACTCCGAACGACAGAATTTTTTTGAGCAAACTTTTCGTGGTAATTTTATTTACTCTCAGAGTTTTTGCCAGAAATCTGTTGAGAGGAAGTCGCTGAAGAAATATTTTTTCATATTTCGTTTTAATGTCTGACTTGGGGTTTGAACCGTGGCCTTACGTCTACTAAGCCAACACACTACCTACTAGACTATGGCGACTTCATACTACTTAATAGACGATTTACTGTCTTCCGCCAGAAGAATACAAGAATACTTTTGGACCGAGATAATTAAGATTAAGTGTTAATCTTTTACACAAAACATTACTATTTTTGAAACTTTTTATCCAAAATTACCTTTAAGACAATGTATCACGGCATTGTTAAGATTGCTAAAAATTTGTTAAATAATTCATTAACAAAAAATTTTAAATTTTTAAAAAATTTTATTCTTTAATTCAAAGATATAAAGTTTTAACATTTTTCAGCTTCATTAAATAAATTCTCTCGTTACAACTGTCATAAACCTTTGCGCATTAACACATAAACTTCAACACTGCTTGCGTCTGAGAATTTTATCTTCTGGAAAAAAAACTTTTAAAATAAATTATGATTGAAGTCATTAAAAAGTCGCTGTATTTCAGTTTCAGTCATTTATAGTCGCAAAGTTGAGTTTCTCAGATAAAAAGGATAAAAAAAGTTGGAATGAAAACTTTAAGGCGTGTTCTCCATGGAATATTTACCTTGAAAACCTGAAAATAGTAAAGAAAATATTTAATTTCACTTAATATTCAAAGTTTTTGGAGGAAAATATAAAGAAAAAATAAATATTTAGGGAAAGATTCAGGACATAGTTTGCACATAACTTTTTCATTAATTTTTCAAGAAAATTTTCTTATGCGTGTGCAAGTTAACATCAGGTCATCAGGACATGAGGAATTGCTTAAACATATTGCCCTGCCAGTCGCCATAGTCTAATACGTAGTGTGTTGGCTTATTAGACGTAAAGCCCGGGTTCGTATCCCAGGTCAGGCATCAAAACGAAATATGAAAAATATTTTTACGGCGACTTCCTCTCAGCAGATTTCTGTAAATATAATATATATTATTATATTTATTATATATATAAATTTTTATATATATTTATTTTTATATATATTTATTATATATATAATAAAATTGCCTTGAAAAGTTTCTCAAAAATCTGTATATTCTATTACGATTGTCCAAAACCTGCTAAGTTGTATTATATAACCCCGATACATTCCAAAATCCTCATGTACTCTTTTAGAAGTGTAGCATGACTCTCAATGGCAACTTTAAGCCAAAACAATCTTGGTTGAATTGTGACAGAAATGGTTTTGTAGGGTATTATGAGGACTTGACAAGTGGTCAGCTATTGATTGTTCCTCTATTGATTATTAAGGATTTGATTGAGCGAATTCTGAGTCTTCAGTAAGAAGGAAATCGTAGTAAGGAAACGATATTCATCGATTGCTTGCGAACTCTATATATCTTTTCTGTTATCTTGTTTCCCAAATATGGCGGCTAAATGTAGGCTCTATAGCGACTTTTGCGACTACTGCGTATGGTGTATCGTTGTACGAATGTTACTACAGCTAGCCTATTTATTGTCGATTACTTTTTCACGTTTTTGTTTAATGTTGTACTATAATTCGCAATTATTTGGAATTGCTAGTATTACTTGAGTGTTTTACTAGACTTTCAAGGAGTTTGAGAAAAAGTATTTAATTAGATACTTTCATTTAGATACCTCAGAATTATTTATTTATTATTTATCAGAACACAATTACAAATTTAATAATAAATTATTACGAGCTGAGTAACGTAGAGCTTTTGCTCGGTATATTATAGCAGACCAGAGTCTTTGGTGAAATAGTACGCACAATATTCACGCTAATAGTCTAGTGTACTATTTACTACAAGGCATTCAGCTCATAGGTAAATGAAGTGTAAGATATTTTTTCCTTATTGGCTACATCCTTTTTTCTTAATTTTCCTAAATTTTTTCAAATAAAATAATACCGTTCCCGAAATTGAGCTTACTAGCATGGTAAACACCAAAAGATAACTATAAATCAGATTACACATACAAAATTAGTCATTACAACCCTTAAGTCATTACAAAATCAGATTGGAACATATTATTTAAAGTGTAATCAACTGTACCTTTAGAGTATAAGAAGTAAATTTAAAATTAACCTATAAATTGGTTATAATGGTTCTAACTTTTGGGTCTTATATTAAGCTTTTCTTTTTCTTAAATTTTATCCCAGGTCAGCCATCTCGGCAAAAATTCTGAGAGCAAATAAAGTTGCCATGAAAATTTTCTCCAAAATCTGCCGTTCGGAGACGACTTGAAACTGTAGGTGCCGCCACTTATGAATGCAAGTAACACACACAACACAATTGGTTTGAGAAACTAGGTCATAATCCTGACTGACTGGTTGTAATGACCAATTATGTATGGATTTTAAAACGAAAGGGCTATTGATGCCATAATATGTGGATATAACATCGCTTGAAAGTCAGCGACAGCTTCATTAGATAGAGAGCATTCAAAATATCCAATGCTGTACGACTCTAGATAAATTAGGTTGAATTTGACAGAATGCATGGATTATGTTATCTTTGCAGAGTATGTGCTTTGTGGCTTATATTTACATACACATAAAACGGGATCAACTATACGTGAGATTACCATATTCTCATACCTCCTTTGCGGAGGTTTTTCTTTTTTCCTTTGCGCTGTTTTAGTTGGTGTCCGATCAACAAATTCAGCCAAAAAAAATTGATAATCATCGACCTATAGTAGTGGTAGTCGCTGACCGTAATGGTCTGACCAGTATGAAAATATTGCACGGTGACATCATTAGTCCAAAATCTCTACTAAACACTGACTTTTATGCAATGAATTTGACGCCCATGGATTGGCAGGAATGGATCTCATCACTGAGGAAGGTTTTTACATACATACATACATAATTGGTCATTACAACCCTTCAATCAGGATTACTACCTAGCTTCTCATACCACTTATGTTGTGTGTTTTAATTTTATACATGAGTGGCGGGACATACAGTTTAAAGTCAACTCTGAACGACAGATTTTTTTAAAAACTTTTTCATGGCAATTTTATTTACTCTCAGAGTTTTTGCCAGAAATCTGCTGAGAGGAAGTCGCCGAAGAAATATTTTTTTTATTTTCGTTTTGATGTCTGACCTAGGCTTGAACCGTGGCCTTACGTCAATAAGCCAACACACTATCTACTAGGAGGATTTTTAGTTCGAACAAAACACCCCAAAACAGACTAAATAAATGACAAAGAATATAACCACATGTAGCTGCAGTAAAATGGCCGTTAACATATTTCAAAGTTAGGAAGTTCCTGTTAGTATGATGACGATTATGATTTATAAGTTATTTGGTTATAAAGTTTAGAATCTAAAGTTTAGATACATTAGTATCCATGTTTTTTTATGTTTAACAGATGATTTTGCAGAAAGAGGCATTTTCGCAATAACGAGCAAACTAACTAATCAAAAGTAACTTCAATGATACATTGTATGTATATCATATAAAAAATGGACAAAAAAATATGACTTTAAAAGTAGGTATATTTTTACAGGTATAACTTATAACCGTAATATAATACTGTTGTTAAAACTATTTGTTATAAACGTTTCTATTCAATTTCGGCCGTAATTTGTACTCATTTTTGGATTTCTTGCAATAAACTGTCAATTACGAATAATTTTTCTGCTTATAAACGATACAACACAATCAATTAGTTTTAGTATTTCTTCTTAGTTTTCATTTTTGTTTCACTATTAAAAGTTTCACCTCAAATAACAAGAACATCGCCTTACTTAATGAAAATGTAGATGTTTTAATACATAATTAAAAGAAAAATTCACTAAAGGCCTTGGAAATAAATGTTGTTTAAGTAGGGATTAAATTACATCATTTGTGGTAAATGTTGGTTTTAAGAATCAAAATGATTATCGGAAATAGCAGAATTAATTGTAAAGATTGTAATTAATACTCAATGAATATATTTATTTGTACATATTTTAGAATTTTTTATTTTTAACTAAATTGATCAAACAATTATGGAGAAAAGAGATGAATTAATCAAATACAACTTTTCAGCAATTCTTTAAATTCCAGAAAATAGCCACAATCTTTAAACATTATAACAGGATTATCACAAAAGTTTTCAGTGTACAGAAGTACTTCAGTGAAATTCTGTACCAAAGCTTAAGAAAGTGCGGTGCAATACTGTTTGCATATTCTCTTAGGATATCTGCTAACGAGTTTTTGAACTATGACAGCGTTTTTTCGACTGAAACCTAACCTTTTTTTAACTTCTAATTCTATTTTGTACAAAAATTCATTACAAAAAGTGATATACTTACTTTAGGGCACTATGATCCTGGATCCATCTATGAAATCGTTGTCGACAATCAATTTTGTGATTAATATTATGAAACGTTTATTTACTGTTCATGAGTTAAGAAAACAAAATTAAAAATAAAAAGAAAAAAATTCCTGATGCAAATGTTTTCTTTTTATGCCTTAAAACAGTTCTTAATTTTTAAAATAAAAAAAATTCAATGCATGCAAATGCATGTTTCTAATGTTAATAATATTTAATATTGTTACAGAAATGGAAATGGTGTTACATAGTTTAACATTAAAATAACAAACGCAAGCTACAAAAACAAACCAAATGAACTTGTTTACATGATAAACAAGAAAACAAAAATACAGCTACAACATAAGTATAAAAAGGAATAAACAAATAAACAAATATAACAACAAAAATGTAAACAAAATACACAAACAACAATGAAACAGCGATGTTTACATTTACGGAGATATCGAAAAGACGAAGTCATTGGCAAATAACAAACAAAGTAATTGTTGGTAACAATATCATTTAATCGTAGATCGATCCTTAAAAAAATTTCATAATTCTAGCTATGTATCACTTTTGATACATACTTGTATTTCATAGAATTTTCGCAATTAAATGTTTTTATTTATTTTAATTCATATTAATAAAATTATTTTATATTATTACATTTTATTATCACTTTCATGAAATTTACGCCAAAATTTTTGACATTATCATATATTTTTGACACTATTGGGGCATGATTTTTTAAGTAAAAATTATACACTTCATATCAGCTTGGTTTTATTTGCACCCTTGCTATGTGACGATTTATAAGTTTCCAAATGTTTAGATGGGGTGTCACTCCCATCAGTAACGATCCCAATCGAGGGCTAGCTGAAACCTGATGGCCCACACCATTGTTATATTTCGCTAGAAACATTTGTTGCCGACGTCATGTGAGGTAGAAAAGTTTCCTGTTGCAATAGAACATCGATTATGTCAATAACACCCTGTCTGGTGTCCTGGGTACAAGTTTCCCCAAATACGGCTGTAGTTGCTGCGCACGTAGCAGGGTCCGGTGGACCACGAAATTTATAACGACCATAAAATTCAATTAGTTTTTTTTTACTAATCTATAGCGATAAAATTAATAGGATTATTAAAAGCTGAAAGACTTTCAGCTCAGTTTTCGAAGAGGCGTAATTGGTGTAAATTTATCATCATTTGCGAGTAGCACGTTATCAAAGCGAATAATTCTGTTATCTCATACGTACATAGTTGACCGAAATACTATCATTTCTAATATTTATGAAATAAAACATAGAACGAAACACTTTTTCTAATGTTTGTCTGTCAAGGAAGACAAATGTGAGAAGAGCAGTAAGAAAGACTCTACAACATTTCATGTGAGAGCTGCTAGCAATCTGCATGAAAATTGGTAATATTTTTCCTTCCCAAACTACTAATAAGGTTCTCTATTGCAAGTAGTACCATCTTTTTCGATTAACGTCCTATTGTCATGTTTGCAGCTGTCAATACTTGCATCAGTTCATAAGAGGAGCTTCTGTTTTCTTCTTCTTCAGAATCTTCCATAGTATGAATATTACATATATATGTACATATTTAATCGGTCATTACAACCTTTCTTTGTAAACTGGAAATGTCTGACCTGTGGTATGAAACTTGGTCTGACATCTAATAAGCTAACATAGTGCATACTAGACTACGACTACTTCAATCAATATCAAGAACAGAAAATTCAACTTTTTCACTTTCATCCAACACTTAACTTTCAATTCCTTATCAAATATCATAAATAGTGTATTATTCCCGATAAAACTTCACAAAATCTATTGAAAACTTAAAAAAATTACATACACGATACCAAAGAATCTCTAAGAAAGTCGTATATACAAAATGATAAATAAGATAGAATTATGAAGTTTTTAAATATTTTAAGCTCTGCTCAAAATTTTCTTGTTTTATTTGGTTTAAAATAACGCCAATCACAATACTAATGAATTCAATAAATATCAGACATCTAACTTTTTCTGAATTAAAGTTATATAACCTCAAAAATTGAAATGTATCACTTTTGATACAAAGCTCGATCTACGGTTAAATATATAATATTTAAACTTATTTAAGCGAAATCTTTATGATATTCAGAAAATTATAGTCTGTATCTTAATGAGTACAGTAGTATTGTTTGAGCGTGTGTTAAAAGTAAAATTGATGAACAAGAAAAATAATAAAACAATAAATCTAAGAAAGTAGAACTAAAAAATGTTTACAAAGAAAAAAAAGCTGAGATAGATTTCCGCAACTTTCACAAAAAGAATTAAATACAATCAATATAGAATGTGAGATATCTATTGCGACCCAAAAAGACATCAGATCAGACTAAATAGTCAAAAGTATTATTACAGAGAGACTTATTTTTAACTTCACGAAACCGATGAATGTGATAGAGTAAATGTGGTGGTAACAATACCGCTAAGGTTGCCTGCTGTACTCAATCGATAATTCTGATAGATAAACACCTTTAAGCAGCTCTTAGTCATGCGCCACATGTTGATGCATTTGATTGCATTTGTCTTGGAAAAGTTTGCCTTGCTAATGATTTCTGCAAAAGCTGCAGAAATAAGGAAGAGGAAGGGACTGTCCTTCACCTGCTGGGTCCATGACCGGCACTTTGTCTCAGGAGAAAAAGGTACTTTGGTGCTTACTATGTGGATGATCTGCAGGAACTGTCACGGATTGACTTTGGCAGCTTAAGTCGCTTTCTCTTTTGGATTGACAGACAACTCTACCTACCTAAAACTTCATGTGCAATATTACCATGAGAAGGTCTCTGCTACTATATGGAATTAAACTTACTCTTCTTTCAATATTTT
This sequence comes from Sarcophaga subvicina, assembly GCA_936449025.2. Taxonomy (NCBI): domain Eukaryota; kingdom Metazoa; phylum Arthropoda; class Insecta; order Diptera; family Sarcophagidae; genus Sarcophaga; species Sarcophaga subvicina. The sequence continues at coordinate 74,262,430 of OW388080.2, read as the reverse complement.
CTCTTTTTTTGCAGAAAACACCTCTTTTAATCGAGTTTAGTATGTCCTATAGAACCTACAGTAAATAGTTATCGACTGATTTTCCAATTGTTTCGCTTTCATTACCAGTCATTTTATTTTCACATTTAAATTAACACGAAATAAAATACAATTTTATCAATTGGTTTCTGTCTATCAACACTACATTATTAATTTTAATAACAATTTATCGCACAAAAAAATTGTTGAAAATTAGAAAATTTTTAAAAGTGCAGTATCGAGATTAAGTAAAATTTTTAACCTGGTATTTCAACCTGTTGTTGAGAATTGTTCAATAATATTAAAGAGATTCGATACAAACAAAATTTCAAGTTCATTAGGTTCATTAGGTCAAAAAAATTTTTCCAAAAACATTTCATAAAATTTTTCCCAACTATTGAATAACAAATTTTCCATGTTTTCATTACACAACACAAATAAAAATACTTTTTATTTTTCACCAAAATGTACTTGTGAAGAGGAAACATGCACTCCAACAGCAGTTTACAAAACCAAACCGCCAGTCTTAACAATTTTTGTTTGTCTGTTTTATTTGTCAGAATATATTTTAAATGTTAATATTTGTTGTTGTTGTAGTGTGAGTCACTTTCGAAAAATTTTTATTTTTTGGGAAGAAATTTTTTATTCAAGTTGGAACGTAGGTTTGAATTCCGTTTTTAAATTTTTTGTTTCTATCGTTTAGCGCAGGAAATACAAATGAAAAGCTTGTTGTTCTCATTTACAAAATTTATTTTATGCTGTCGAATAAAACAAAGCACGGAGCCAAACTTTTTCTTCAATTCATTACCGCACATAAAAAATATACAATCATATAGTCCTATAAATATGGGTAAGCCCATGGAAAATACTTTCCTTCTCATTGATTTCAATAACAAAGTTAACCAAATCAAACTGATGTTTTGTAAAGGATTGACGACAACAGTACTGGGATATCTTTAAAATACAAGATTTTTAGTTAACTAAAATATTTTTCTATTTAATAACATTAACATCGAAAGAATTGTGAATTCCTGCATGATTTTATACAAATCTCATGTCAAAGTCCGTTGTAGAAATGTTGAGGGATTTTCATGTATATGACTTGGATCAATTAAGTTCTTTTTAGAATGCACTTAAAAAAATAAATCATAATACTGTGGGTGTCCTGGTAGTCTATTGGCTATTGTGATAGAGTAAGGCGTGAGGGTCATGGGTTCGATTCCAACAAGAAACTGTGGTCTGTTACACTATACTTAGCGTGTAATGAGAGTACGTTACTCATCGTGTAATAATTGTAATGCGATTTTAAATATATTTATTAACTAACACGATACTGTTTTTGTACTGGAGATTCACAATAAATTTTTATGTTTAATGGTTAGATTAACAATTATAAACACAGTGTTTCTAAATTAATTTCTTTAATATAGTATCACACAAACCTTTGCTCTGTTATTTTGCATTTTTTTTATATCGGCTCATTAGACGATTTAAGGAGTCTCTACAGCGTTCGTATCAAATTCTTTATAATCCAGTAGTGGCAACACATGGTATCCGTAAACATTGGAAAGCATTGAAATACTAGGGTTACTGTTATAAAGTGGGCGTCTTATTTAACTACATATTTTTGTCATCTTTGGTGCACTTTCTGCTTTCCACGCCAATAAAACTGTTCGTCTATTAAAGCAAAGTAATTAGTCAACCAAATTTCATATGAATTGAACTGCTGCTCAGCCTATGCCTGTCCCATCAATGAAAACAAATAGTCGGAAGGAGCAAAGTCTTGTGATTACGGCATTTGGGGTAGCAGCTTTCACCCTAATGCTTTGATTGTATTCTGAACCGGTTTGTGTGCAGGTGCATTGTCAAATTGTGGCCCATTGTGGTCGGTTAATGCACGAATCACTTGTTATCGGTAGTGATCTGTGTAAAAGATTGCACTATTTCTCGTTTTCTTGTTCCACACAGCATTGCTTTACTGCCTAACCGATCAGGTTTCACAGCCGTTGTTGATGGTTTCCCGGTATAACCCATAATTTTTTCTGTTGACAATTTTGAAAATAAAACCATTTCTCATCGCCAGTAACAATGCGATTCAGCATGGATTTTTAATCGTGTCTTTGAAGTAAAATCTCAAAGACCATGATCACCATATGCCACGAGAAGCACTCGATGCGGGTCTTCAGAACTTTTCAAATTTTTCTGTCAGTTTATTTATGTAATTGAATCTTCACTATAAAAGTGAACTAACAATTATTATATCAAATCTTAAAACTAATAACGACAATTAAGACCCGCCAGCGCATGACAAAATTTTATTGTTTCATAGAATCTTAAGTCAATTTGACATTATTAGCGCTCGTCTTCTAATGAGGTCCACAGTGTCTCTTCTTCTTAGTCGGATATGGCCGGCATCATTCAAAATAGCACGAGATAGTGGATTCGGGAGATCCCTTAGCTTCTCTAGATATTTTTTTAACATATTTCGCGCTTCCCCCTCTCAAACCGTGGGCATGTTTAGGTCTTTATGTATGTTCGAATTGTTTATGTACAAAGGGGCGGTAGTCAGCAGTCGCAGAGTTTTATTTTGGCGCCTTTGTATTCTATTAATGTTTGAAGATGAGGCAGTGCCCCTCTTTGTATTCCGTAGCACCAGATTGGTTTTAATATTGCATTACATAAAAGGAGCTCGCAGTCCAAGCTAAGGAACGAGTTTCTATTAATTAGCCAACTTAACTGTATCACCTTTAACTTAATCTGTGCTAACTTAGCATCTATGTGCTTTTTCCATGTTAGTCGTCGGTTAAGATGTAAACCAAACTATTTAACACCCGTACTCTGAGGTATTCTTTGGTTGTTTATTTCAACAGGTGGGCATGATTTTTGTTTGTTGACCTTTATTCTCCATTGCCTTAACTAAGCTTCCAGCTGCACTATATGGTCTTGCAAATACCGTTATGTTTCCTGCGGGTCTTCATCGATACTTAGGATGGCTGTGTCATCAGCGAAAGTCGAGGTAAGGGTACTGCTGCATGTTGGCATATGCTTCCCTGCGGTACACCGGCCTTAATTTTCTGGTGTTCGCTTATATAAGCACTGAGTATGTTAAACACGTATACGGACGTGATTTTATATTATAACTGCGTGTCTATTTTTGCATCTTCTTGTCAGCTTTAGAAGCAGCGAACGTGTTAACAAATATTACCTTTTTTTGCAACACCCTTTCGAAATAGCTTTTTTAGCTGCGAGAATTATTATTCAAATTGTTGGCTGAGAAGTGCAATTTCATTACCAAACTTGTCAATAATAATAATTAATAATTTTTTAGTTTTGAAATCAAAAACTTTTTTGTGAAATCGATTCTATTTTTTTGAAGCTTTACCAACGAGTGGTATTTAAAGGAATATTTTTAAGGCAAAAAAATTAAGGCTAGAAATGCTGTGGATAACAGTTATGATATTTAGTTTTTAAGTAAAACCAAATTTATTTTATTTTTTTTATATTTTTATTTATTTAAAGAAATAGTTTTAATTAATGTTTTAAATTTTAATACAATTTACACAGTTCCATTTGAAACAGTTTGTTCTTTAATGTTTTAACACAATTTTATTTACAACAATTCTTATTTTAATATTTAACACATTTTTAACAAGCAACAACAATTCTTATTTTTATTCTTTAAATAATTCTTAGTTTGATACTTCTCGTTCGAACGCTAGATCAATAATGTTTCTTTTCTTTCTATGATACCGTTTGTATATAGTTTAATGTAAACGAACAAAACCAAACATGATCGTGCATGCATGATCATGTTTGATTTTATTTATTATGTCTTCTTGATTTTTCTTCCTACATTCTTTTTACATGTAGCAAAGTAAGCAAGTATGTACATACATTTACTTCATATGCGTTAACGTTTGTTATGTAAAATCATAACAAAAGAAAGCAAGATTGTACATGCTCAATCATGTTTGTTTAAAAAGGAATAGAAAAAGAATTATATCAAATAAATGCTACAGTTGTACCAAATATGTATTTATATTAAAAGTTACATGAAACATGAATAAATAATTACGGTTACCGCAAAAGAAAACAGGATTGTGCATGATCAATTAAAACTGTTATTTAAGAAGAGAAAAATAATAAAGTAAATGGTACAGTTGGACCAAACATATTAAAAGTTATGTATGATTACTACAACGATCAGTATGAGTGTTCACACACATAACTGATAACATTATTCATTTTATGTTTCCAATCGGATTGCTATACAAGCAAAATGTAAAAAGAAACTCTCAAACATACAAACAAATGAAGAAACACAGTTAAATCGAAAATTGAAAAAGTTACACATTTCTTCACTTCTTAATTGTTTTACTATCGGATTTCGATCTGGGATTCACTAATGTTATTAAGCGTGCTCTACGGTAATAAGAAATTTCAAAAATATTAACAGGAATTGTTTTTTCTTTCTTTCGTCATTTGTATGTGAAGTGAATGAAGACCAAAAAACATCACATAAAAAGCGTCCAAAGATTACTCAACACCTGAAAAGCTTACAACATTATCCTACTCTACGAAGTATCTCTTTTAAATGCCTTACTTGCCTAACCATTTTTTTCTTCTTTTAATTCCTTAAGCGCATCTATTCTATGAAGAAACAATCAAACATTTTTTTAATCAAATTGCAATCGCTTTCTTTGGACAATCCTTGTGACATTCGATACAATATAAAAATTGTATATTATTTGTGACAAGTAATCCGATATTAAGTATTTGAGCATGTCCACATAAATAGTTCACAAAGCGGAAAATTATTTTGTTTTCACAAAGTATGTTCATTGTCAACTGTAGGCAAAAGTGTGCAGATTGCAAAATTTATCTCAGTGTGGTAGTTAAGAAACTTATGAGTGGAGCTTAACAAACTTACAAATACGTAGACTTTGCCATATGTTTAGTTTTATCGTTTAGGAATTATCTTGAAGCTAGTAGCACAGAAGGTTAATTCGTTTGTCAATTGTCTCGCAAAATTACAGAATATTGTGCATTTCACAGGAGTCGGTTATGTCGTACTATCGAGTCCTATAGTGCATGCCAATAGAAAAAAAAAACAATATTATAAGAGCCTTATTATCGCTCTGGAAGACAAGTACTAATGAAGTTATAACTGAAATGTCCAACGACTTGAACAATCACCAGCACATCGCGCTCGGTAGATCTTCACAACAGCGATATTCAAACCATGACTGTTCTTTTCACACGCAACGCGTCTTCACACAAGACTGACTGAATTCTTACTACTCGTTGCTTGCTTTGTCTTGCCTTTTTATATGCACACGTATTCAGTCTGATGAATGTTCTTGAAATGGAATGTTCGTGTGTTCGCTTCCTCGAGAGCTCTATCGCTACTACATTGTTGTTTGCGTAATTTGTTTACGATGTTTGTTGTTGCTTTCGTTCTTACTGATGTTGTTGGTGTATGCAAGCAAGTTCGTTTTTTTTTTTTTTTGACGTAGCTTTTGTTTATCGTTCTATCGTTTTAATGTAACAATATTAAGACACCAACTTATGATTCATTTGCAAAAGCCAATATTGTCGACATACATATATCCCACAAGAAGTTAGAAGTTTTAATTAAACAGTTAAATTTTTTAGATAAACTCCTGCGAAACTCTATCAGAAATGGGCAGAGATGAAGTCACATACTTTTTATTTTAACTAAATTTGTATTATTTATGTTTCGGGTTATAAAATTTGCTGTCACTAGAATTGCACCATAGAAATGAAAATCATTAAAAATTGTTTTCCATTTTTTCTCAAGACATATTTAAAATTTTTGACTTTTAATGCCTTTTTCAGACACTTTGCATAAACAGCGCTAAAATTGTATGCAAATAAAAAATTATTCAAAAATCATCATTTATTTCTCCCCTCTTTTTTATTTTCTTTTTTTTTAATTTAGAACTTTCAATATGAATGTTTTAACGATTAATTAATCCATTGACAGAAATGAGAAATAGAAAAAATTCTTTTATGGTCAGTAATTATTTACAAACTACGTTTACATTTCATTTCACGTCTCATTTACATTAATTTAATTTCATTTTTATTACCCCAATTAGTACCATTTTTATTATTTAAATTGTAGTAATTTTCCTTGTCCCATTTATTACCGGCAGAGAACAGTGCAAGGAATATAGTTAAAAATATGTTTTACGACCCATAAGGGATTTAATTGATTTGCTGCTGTTGAATTAGGCTAGACTTTAGGTAGCTTAGCTGACTTAAAGTCGAATTGAGTAAGTTGACATTTCAAGAACACGTGAAGTGGGTATTAAATACAGCCGCCGTTGTAAAACTTTAACATTGAAAGCTGAAAATGTGGGAAAATATTTGAACTAATTTGAAGAACGATAAGTTTTTAAATAATTTTAAGCTGATGGTCAACAAATAGATAAAGATAAAGTCCACAATTTACAATTATTATAGGCTGCTAATAATTGTTATCGTGAGAACAATAAATCTTAAAATATTGTAATATAAGGGCAGTGCAAAAAGACAATAACAAAATACAAAAACCATCTTCACCCTTACCCATGGGCATGGGTCTGTCCAAACTTTTTTGCATTTTGTTTGCATCTTGGTTTTCTAATGATAAAAACGAAAAAATAATTGAAACATAAAAATATATAAGAAAGGAGACACAAAACTTTTTTAATTTATATACATAATAGTAACACATACATATGTCTAGACAGGGGCCAAATAGCCGCAGTCGTTATTGAATGAAGTTGATCGAAATTTTAGTATTTGAAATCACCGCAGTCGTTAGCGAGGTGTATCGAAATTTGAGATTTTGTCATTCGATAACGAGTACCCTTTCGAGTGATATCTCTCGAAATCTCATTCGATACTAAATAAGCAACCGAAATTGCACACGCTTTGTTTTTTATTAATACGAAATAAACGTAAAATTTTTTTATTTATAATAATATTGCCAAAAATGTAAGTAGCATATTTTTTTTTAACTAAAAGTAAGTATAAATATTATTTCCCCTTTCAGGACAAATATTAACAAAATAAACTGTAAGCAAAAGGACGTTATGGCGGAATATGTGTTTGATCATCCCAATTTAGCTACAAACAGGGAAAAGAAACAACTATAAGATTGTGGGAATTGTCCAACTGTTTGAATGCATGTGGTCTACCTATTAAAGACGTGACATGGCGAAAGGTGAACTAGTGTATTTTTTTCTTTCTTATTTATAATACAATTTTTTTACACATTTTTAAGGTTTTCGCTGACCAACAACAGCGTAAAAAAAGGTGTCATTTAACAAGGAATCAAAGAAAAAACCGGTGGTGGTTCCTATGAGGAAATACCTTTGTCTCATGCAGATGAACAAGTAATTGAAGCAGTCGGTATCGAAGCCAGCGTTGAAGGCATTCGAACAGTAAAAACTTTTGGAAAGAGAAAAGATCCAAACGAAGAAAGACTTCTGAAGTGGAATAAAGTTTACAAAGAATTTTAGGTGAAAACAGCGAATATGATAATTCTGAACCTGAAATAGTAGGAAAACATACTCCTAATCCTAAAAAACAAAGAACCATTTTAAACGCTAAAAGCAAATTAGATCTCTTAACGCTCAACATAAATAAAAGTGAATAATATCACAAAATTTGAAATTCGCAGCTAGATCGCCTTTTGGAGTCGCAGGAAAAATCTTTTAAACTATGATAAGAACACCATGCTGCAAACATGGCTATTAAAAATCGATTGAGCATGAGCTCTTAAAAAACAACAATAGTTTTTCTTACCTAATTCCTATTCTCAAAGTACAAAGAATTGAATTGAATAATATTATAATTTATATTATAAATATTTTTCTCTAATTTTATTTACTTGTGTTTTATTTCAAAATAATTTTTTTTGTTATTTACAAATGTCCCAATCATATGTTTTTGTTCTATTACTAAACAACAAATCTTTTACATTATTTTTGTAAATTTCGATTCGATAGTTATCGAATGCCGTAATTTGGTTATTCGTTACGAAACGAAATTTTACTCGATACAAATGCTCATTCGATCACGAGTGCCGCGATTTGCGCCCAGATTTATAATTATTTTTGTGTATAAAAATTCTTTGTTAGTTTAAAAAAAATATATCATGTCCAGAGCGTCATATTTTTTGATTTTAATAAATAAAAATGTGTCTGAAACATCATTGAAATATTTTATTCACTTGAAATATGTATCCATTTATGCCATTACGTGTCGAAGTTAACATCGTTTAAATTTCCGATACGGCTTTTGTGAGTGAAGTGCATCCAAAATATCAGTTTGTACATGATTGAATATGACTCATGGTTATTTAAAACTCAAAAAATTGTTCAAAATTCGTTGTTAAAATTTCGTGGTTCACTGTACAAACTGTTTTACTATGAATTTAATTGAAAATGTTTACTCTTTTCAAGATGAATTTTCGATAACGTCAGTAAAAGCTGTTATACGGATTCTCTCCTTTACAAAGCCAGATTGCCTTTGATTCAAACGATGTGATTGTTAGAACACTCTCTGATTTCTCTTCTCAGCCTGAAACATATCCATATATTGTGTAAACAACGCTTGAAAAGCTTACAACATTATCCTACTCTACGAAGTATCTCTTTTAAATGCCTTACTTGCCTAACCATTTTTTTCTTCTTTTAATTACTTAAGCACATCTATTCTATGAAGAAACAATCAAACATTTTTTTAATCAAATTGCAATCATTTTCTTTGGACAATCCTTGTGACATTCGATACAATATAAAAATTGTATATTATTTGTGACAAGTAATCCGATATTAAGTATTTGAACATGTCCACATTCAAAGTTCACAAAGCGGAAAATTATTTTGTTTTCACAAAGTATGTTCATTGTCAGCTGTAGGCAAAAGTGTGCAGATTGCAAAATTTATCTCAGTGCGGTGGTTAAGAAACTTATGAGTGGAGCTTAACAAACTTACAAATACGTAGACTTTGCCATATGTTTAGTTTTATCGTTTAGGAATTATCTTGAAGCTAGTAGCACAGAAGGTTAATTCGTTTGTCAATTGTCTCGCAAAATGACAGAATATTGTGCATTTCACAGGAGTCGGTTATGTCGTACTATCGAGTCCTATAGTGCATGCCAATAGAAAAAAAACCAATATTATAAGGGTCTTATTATCGCTCTGGAAGACAAGTACTAATGAAGTTATAACTGAAATGTCCAACGACTTGAACAATCACCAGCACATCGCGCTCGTTAGATCTTCACAACAGCGATATTCAAACCATATACATATATTGTGTAAACAACGCTTTAAAAGGAAAAATAACGTTTAAACACGAGGTAGACACAGAAAAACTTCATTATCTACAGACAAACGCATAGTCATACTATACAAACGAGACACCTTTAAGTCATCTAAATCGATTGCTAGAGAAATTGAAAATACAGTGTCATCACCAACTGTGCGAAGGCGTTTACAGAAGGCAGGCATACAAGGTAGGATAGCTCGCAAAGTCCCTCTGCTTACAACAAACAATTTAAAGAAGATGAAAAATTTGTTTTGTATACACCCATTTGTTTGTCCGCATCAAAAGCTGGTCTTTTTTTGAATTCATATTATTTTAAACATAATTTACTGTTATTTTCCCTTCCTTTTAAAGTTTATGAACGTAAAATAAATTAATTTTATAAAAATAATTGACTAAACTATGACGTATAAATAAAACCGAAAGTGTACGGACATAGTTTGCTATGTAGTTCACACCTATTTTTTTGACCATGAGTGTACTTACAGTAGCCTTCATATAAAACTTTATGTTTTAAATTCAAGTTGTATACACAAATCTGGCCAAAGTCCTTACTTATGAATTTAAAAATGCACTCATTTATAACTCTTACTCCTTCTTGTTGCTCAAAATATGATCATAGAATCCGCTGAACATCAGAACCTGGCTAACCAATAACTTATCAGTAGCACGTAGACTTTCTCATCAAATTTAATCGCCGACCTTAAGAACTCTTTCTAAATAAAACGGTCACCATAAAAATGAAATAAACTTTCTTGTCAAAAGTATTATTTTCTTTTTGTTCATGATTTTGGACCTTAAAGAATTTACTCGGTAGGTAGGCAGTGTGTTGGCTTGCTGTGACGCCACGGTTCAAATTCCAGGTCATACATCAAAACGAAATATGAAAAAATTTCTTCGGCGACTTAATCTCAAAAGATTTCTGGCAAAAAATCTGAGAGTAAATAAAATTGCCATGAAAAGTTTCTAAAAAATCAATCGTTTGGAGTCGATTTTAAATTGTAGGTCCCGTCACTCGTGCGTAAAGTTAACTCATACGACAGAAGTGAAAAGTTAGGTCGTAATCCTGACTGAAGTGTTGTGATGGCCAATTCTGCATTATGTTAGGTATGTATTAGAGAGGATATAAGCAACAATTTTTAAATTACGACGAAAATCAAAATGAAATTTTAATGGATTTAACCCTTTGCACTCGGCGGCACAGTTTCGGACGTTACCTCGACGTCACTTTTTAACGAAAACGTACATCCTTGAAACGTGATATTGTACAGTATAATTTTAGAACCAAGTAAGAAATTGTAATGGAATTTGTTTTATATGACTGCTTGGACATTGAAGAACACTATTTACAAAAAAAAAAATATATCAAAAATTTTTTCTATTAGACGCTTCAGTATTAATTGAGATCTTGTAAATTTCTTCTCCCCGTTAACGGATTTCGTTATTATCGTATCAAGTTTCCCACTTCATTGAGCCACACCCTTGTAGCTTTGGACGCCTAATCCATCATATCTACAAATTGCTCAACGGATCAGAGAACTGTACAGTCCGTCGTGAACGACCTTCGCACGTTACTTTTCGACGTGTAGAACGGTTGATTTATTTATCCTGCATCTTGTTAATTTCATCACATTTCGATCAATTTTTTTGTGCTATTTTAACAGAAAACTACTACTTAAAAAATTGTGGTGGAATAATTTCATTGTCCGTAATCGCTAACAAACTATCATGTCCCCTCAGAGGGGTCAACCGAGTAATATGCCAAACTTACGTTGTCCCCTCAGAGGGGACAGCCGAGTGCAAAGGATTAATATATTATATTTTTCCATTCTCTGGCCACCCAATTTATAATGACCGATAGGATAATGCCCACTAATGTATCAATTGGTCTTTACGAATTATGATTTCGTATTGTCATCTTTTCAAATCTTATTTTTCAGCATTTGTGCAGTGGACTCTCTTGGGAATTATTATTTATTTCTTTATACTTGGATATCGATGTGATAATTACTTTCTAATAGAATGAATCACACCTAATACACTTTGTATTAAATAATTAGAAAATTACATTCAGTTTGATGGTAATTATGGTTTACCCCTTTTTTTAATTTCTCATGGGCATGTAAATGTATCATACATCGTACATACATCCTACTTAAATATCTTGAAAGACCAGAGTACATTTCTGTACGTTAGTTTCCAAGTGTTTTGTATACCATATGGTGACTTGTGAAAAAGCGAAAAAAAATTAAAATTTAATTTCCAAGAAAAGAGGAAAGAGAATAACTCCTGTTGCTATTATCATATTTTTTACATTGTATTCCTGAAGGCATAGTAAGACATAGTGGAGTCATATGGAACGAAATGAATTCAACAAGGATATTAGCAGTAAAGTGAAGTGAAAACTATAGAAAGTAAATTGCAGGCTAACAGCATTATATCCAATCATGTGTTCAACTTGAAAAATATTTCAAAAAAATTGGGTTAATAATGAATCTAAATTGCGTTAGAATACGGGAAAGTAAGAATTTATTTTTCAGTGTATTAAATCACAATTTAAAAACCGAATACGAAAATGGGCTCCGGTGAAATTAAAAATACTACGAATCCACCATGACAAATGGTGAACTTTAGCAATATACACGTCGTGGCACACAATGTAATGCCATGTTGCAATTAAAATAACCGACAAGAAATGTGGTATCCGCCCCGTCGTCTGACAAAGTGAAAATGTGATCGTTTTGGTTGACACTTAATTAATATCAAATGTATGTACGTACATACCATATACTCGTATGACAAGAAAATGTGGGCGTTGTAGGTGTTTAAATACCATAAGCAGACTGTGGAGATAATTGTAGGGGAAGAGGTATATTTACACACAAATGAAAACCATTATTTCAAAGAAAAAAGATACATAAAGGCTATAAAGCATGTTGGTATGCTATTCTGCAAAATATTTGTATTTATCGATCAAATTTCGAGTACCCTAAGCAAATTGAAGACCTTTTCAGTAAGTCGATAAGGGAAGAGACTTTGCATCAATAAATGAAACAAAATCTTAAAAGTAAAGACGTCTACGGTTACCAGGAAGTAATGACAGAACACTTGCCTAAACTTAGCGCCGTAATTTACAGTCGAAATTTATGAGCCAATGGAATTTGTCTTGAATGAATTATGAAATATGAACCGTTTTTATTAACTTAATTTCATTCAACTGTATTAGTTCTGTTGACATTTCCAATAAAAATATTTATTTTATTTCTGAGTGTTGATACCTGATTGAATCTGTTTTCCTGCGAAAAAAACCTTTCAGATCATAGTAACTGACCGAAAATGTACTTGCACTTACAGTTATATATACACATATATGTATGTTCCTTTTACTCCTCTATGGAGCACAGGGCCGCAACAAGTTGATTCCAATAAGCTCAATCATCAGCGCGATGTTTGACTGCGTTCCATTAGAGACGTAGTTTGGATAGTTCGGTTGTGTATTGGCATTTCCAGGTGTGTGACGGTCGTTCGATGCGCCTGCTGGGGGTTCCAGTCTATGGTTTCTGATGCCATCTAATGGCTTACGAAGAGTGTGCCCAAGCCATCCCCACTTGCGTCTCCTTTTTTCTCTCTCAATTGGTTGCTGGTTTCTATCTGACCAGAGTTGGGCATTGGATATTACGGAAGGCCAGTAAGCACGCAAGATTATACGCAGGCATTTGTTAACAACTACCTAAAGAGACTGGGAATCGCGCTGTGCCGTATTCCACGTACAGTAATGTGGATTTAAAGTTGGAATTGAAGATTTTAATTTTGGTGCGTCTCACATACAGTTAAGTTCTCAATAATACGCCAAAAGAACTCTTGGGTTGAATGGGTTGGCAACTGATATTAATTTTTTTTTTGTTGAAAAATCAGCTTTGGCGATAAAACTCATTTCTGGGCTTCTGGGATCATTAGATAAGAAATAGCCTCTCATTAGTGTGGATTTTGGGATGGCATTATCTTAGGTCTGTATATCTTTGCAAACGACATTGTCCAGGTCATCACTGTCAATAGCGAGCACTACTGATCAATGATACAGTCTTGTAGTTTCCACAGTGTGGTGCTATGTGCCACAAGGAAATTTGAGGGCATAGTCATCTCAGGTAGAAGCGATTTAAAGTGGCCCTCGATATTTTGCAATTAGACTTCAATGGACACAGCCACCAAAACTGGTGTGGGAAACTATCGCTATGGAAGGCTATCTGCTACCTTAGGCTTTGTTGAAATTATCTTCTTCAGATGATGTACTGGAAACTGAATTTCTTCATCACAATGAAAAAAATTTATACAGATTGTGCAGGGTATTGTTTTGGAGAATTGTAGACAAGACATTGAAGTCGCTGAAGTCTAGTGATAGTGTGTTGGCTTATTACACGTAAAGCCTCAGTTCAAATCCCAGGCATCAAAACGAAATACATTTCTTCTGCAAGTTCCTCTTAGCAGATTTGTGGCAAAAGCTCTGAGAGTAAATAAAATTGCCATGTAAAGTTTTTTAAAAATCTGTCGTTCGGAGTCGACTTTAAACTGGAGGTCCCGCCACTCATGGTGTGAGAAAATAGGTCGTAATCCTGACTAAATAGGTCGTAATCCTGATCAATTATGTATGTATTTTATGGATAAATTTATACAGCGTATGAGTCGGAAACATATAATTCCTTATATGCTCCAACCGAACCATCCTTTATAGGCTGAACTTAAATCGAGTAACGACGTAAATCGAAGTGATAGGAAACAAAAAATTGAAATGATTTAAATCGATCACTGTGCTGATAATTCTTTTTTCCTCCCCAAATATAATTATAATAACAAAATCTAACCGGAAGTCTTTTAAAAGAAAGTTTATTTGAAATCAGCCCTCTACTTTCAATAAGTTTTATAAATTTAGCTTTTCATTTATTAATTTAAATTTAATAAACAACGTTGTGTAAATTGTTTGAAATGTAAACAAAAAGCTATAAAAACTATTCATAGATTAAGAAGTTATTTAGTAAAATATTTGCATACCTTATGGTGAAGAAAATTTCTAAAAAATAAATTTAAATCAATTTAAAATTTGTAAAAAATTCTCTTCATAGTGTTGCTCAGGCTTTTCGTGTCAGAAATAGATTTAAAAAGTTTAGCATTGTTGAACGTTTTTTCCCACAAACACAGAAAAAATTTCATTATCCACACAAGATGAAAACGACTTCAACAATTCATCAAAAAGTTTATATTTCAACATGAAAGCGTCATGGTAACGTAATTTTTCAAAATTAAAAAGTTGTTGTACAAAAATAAATTAAATAAATGAATTTAAAAATACCCACAGAGTGTTCTATATAAAGAATAAATTATATCTTTGAGGCTCTTTATATTAACAGAGTATATTTTTGATATATACGAGTATGTCTAGAGCATGTAGAAAGTTAGCTAACCTGATACCTTTAAATTCCTTGTAAGCTTTAGAGAATGTCTTAATAATAGTATGTATTTAATATTTGGTTTATGGTTTATTAAGACTCATAAATGCTTCTGATTGTATGTTACGCCTAGTGACCGTCTCATAATTAACAGTACCGATAATTACATATTGCGTACGCTCCACAGTCAATAAATGGCAATGAAACTTGAGTGTATTAAAGTTTGCCAAGATTATATGATCCAATCCGGATCATGCCTATAAGCCTATATGTCCTATGATATGAAAATGATACTAATGAGAAATAGGAGTGTCAACTGAAAATAGAAGAAAAAAAAAAGATTAAAAGTTGATTATATAAGATTATTTAGGTTAAATTTAAACTTAACCGAATATCATGTGAAGGAAAACTTACTCACTTACTTAATTGGTCATTACAACTCTTTATGCAAGATTACGATATAGCTTCTCATACCACCCATGATATGTGTGTTAATTTCATCCATGAGTGACGGAAGCTACCATGATTCTTTTCGTGACAACTTTATTTAGTCTCAGAGTTTTTGCCAGAAGATTGCTGAGAGGAACTTGCCGATAGAAATATTTTTTTCATAATTCGGTTTATTCGAGATGTCTGATCCAGGAGTTGAAATACTGGCTCGCGTCTAATAAGCCAACACTTCCAACTAGACTAAGGCGTCTTCTAAAACTTGATAGAAATCAATAAAATTGCATTCGGTTATTCAAAGCAGTTGTTACAGTCTGTTAAATTCTGTGAACTGAGAGCGATTCAAGATAAGCGTAAGAGAATTCACTTTGATTTATTATAACATTTCCAAAGAACATAAAGAAGATTATTCTCTTTTATTCATTAAAAATTTTTTCTTCTAATGATGTAAGTTAAAGCTTGGACAGGAAATCAAATAGGATTAACAGCAGCAATTAACAATTGTATGGTAAATAAAATGTCAAAGGAAATGGTTTGGTATTGGCATGTAGAATGGTTTGTAGAAAAAAAACTTGCAAATCAAATCGGATAAGAGAAAAATCTTAATCTTTTTTATTTTCATTCATTTCTTATATATTTTTATTTTTATTTTTTTGCAATAAATCTTTATTTCTCAAATTATAAAAATACATCTTGTGGCTTTGTATAAAAATAGTAATAAAACATAACTAGATTTTTGGTAGTGAGAATACACAATTAATAATGATTCATTAAACTATTCGGTACAAAACAAAATATCATCCAATACGTTAGGAAATTAATCTCCTAATTTGTATCTACTTTACTCGTCTACTTAAATACTATTCACCATGTTTTTGCTATGATATTACTATGCATTTAATTGGCAAAGTGTTGGCATAAAACCAACATTTCTTCAATTTCATTTAATTATTTACTTTAACAGGTTTATGGAAGCAGAAGAATTTGGAACTGATAATGAAGTATTTACAGTGATTTTTGAAGAACGTTGTTCTCAGTGAACGTGATTTGTTAATCACTGTTCTTTAAAACAGTGATTGTGATCACAGTATTCCAAAAGAAAACAATAATGACAATAACGTATTTTATTAAGTCGTAAGAAAGAGACAGCTAGATACATACTACGAAAAGACTACTAAACAAAGTAAAAGTGGTGCCATCAATGTTATTATTTTTAATGTAATTTTTTTTGATATGAAGTTTGACAATTAAGTTTCCCAGAAAGTTCTTGTATAAAAGATAAAAGGAAATAATCAAAAGCATCATCTAATAGTAATTCTGCCTCGCTCAAAATAAAATGAAATAAATTTGAGTATGTAACAATTTTGAAAGAACGACATTATTAGTAACTGTTGTTTGGCAATTTCAATCACTGTATAGTAGATTGCTCTATTTTGAAGCAATTTATCGATTATAAAACTTTTCGAAGTAATGAAAAGATGATGAAAATATCTGACTGAAATCTAAGCTTTATGGTATCATTTAAAAAATTTTCAGTTTGATGACATGTAGGACACAATGCAAGTGGCTTCCAGGAATACCTTCATTTTGATATGGTATGGGTCTTAACTCAGAGGTCAGCAATGAGTATTCAAAAAAATGAGTATATACGCATTCATACTGATTTTAATATCATACTCTTACTACTCATATTCAAAGTTTGAAGTACTCATCGTACTCATACTTAAAAATACGTATGCTGTTGTTGATTTGATTTTGATTTCGTGTACGAACACTACAATACTCACTAGAAGGTTGTGTGTTTGCTTTGCTCGCTGCCTTTGTCTTTTTCTTTCTTCTGTTTTTGTAAATGCAACAACAACTAAGAATGTAAATTTTGATGAATGATTCAAATCAATCGAATCATTGACAAGTATTTTTCTAAATTTATGAATCTGAATGAGTAGGCGTATGAATCAAACATATTTCGAATGGTAATGAGTTTGATGTTAACATTGTACACATACTCATTGCAACCTGTACTTATAAATCAATGTTTTAGGGAGTACAAATGAATCAGAGTAGTTGAATTTCAGTACTGTTGACTCACCCACCCTCTAAACTACTACTTATAAGTAGCGAAAAAACGGTTCCATTAAATTTAAAAAAAATCCGATTTACTCATAAAATTACTCTGAATGATAAACAACACGATTCCTTAAATATCATATAATTAAAGTATTTTGATGTAAACTTAAATTCATTTGCAAAACAAATTACACTATGCGACAAAATACAAAAAAATTAAATACTCTACCTAGTCTAAGTTGTTCAGTTAGTTGAGTATAACTCAAAAATACTTTTTTTATTTTAATTGGTCATTCAAATAAGTAAGTTATTCTGCAAAACATAAACGCAGTAGAATTTTCACATTAGCTTGTAAATGTTTAATTCCAAATTAACTGCATACTTTCTTTATATTTGAACTTAAAATATATTACTTATACGCACCAAATGAAATATACATACTTAAAGAATTACTCTGGAAAGTATGCAATAAAATAAAAAAAATTTGATTTTGTCGATAGCAAAGTAATAGAATTAAATATCACTCATACGTCATGTACTTGTTGTTACGAATTTTAAATATGTATGTATTAAATATGAGTATTATGCGAGTGAATAGTTTTGATTCAAATAACACTATGCGACAAAATAAAAAAAAAATGAAATACACACAGCTAATGACATAGTGTAGGTAGTGAGTTTTGTTAAGTAGAACTCAAAAATTTTTTTTATATTTCTTTAACGCTCCAAACTTGATTTATTTGACAAAAACTGTTGTTTTTTTTTAACTTTACGCACAAATTTATTGATTACACAAACATTTCTGCACCGATGTCCAAAAATTTAAACCTTATTAGAAAGGAGAGATTTGCCTTTAAAACGAATACATATATATATTATTCGACTTAATATTCTACGAGGTTTGATGAGGTAAACTTTACAAATGTGAATTTTTTTTATATTTTTTCAAGTTTGTCCATTCATAGTAGCAAACTTTTATAAAAAAAATATGAAAAAGTGATAACATTATAAATGTGCATTATTTTGTGAAGAGATTAATACTTCGTCTGATCACATCGGACAAAAATTACCGTAGTTATAACTTAAATAGTATAACAGTCCTCTTATATTTTTTATACATGTCATCATATCAAATGAACTTCCAGTTCCAAAATTTTGATCAAACGAAGTGCCAATCTCTTCGGAAGATAATGCACTTTCAGTATATCAACACTTATTTTACATTTTTTAATTAAATTTTGCAATTGAGAATAGCTAATTGCCAGCTGGGAGCAAACAATTTGTTTTACTCTGTGAAAAGGAAAGGTAATAAATAATAAAGAAAATGGAAATTCAATAGCAGTAGAAACAATAAAAAGAAACAAAAAATCTTTTCAAAATTTAACAAAAGAGAAGCCATGCGTATACCATTGTTTTAATTAAAACTGAATACACAATAATGAGTAGAACTTCTACAAACTTATGGAATTCATTTTAATTTAATCCAGAGAATGAAATATTTTGAAAGCTGCCACAACGTCTCAAATTTGCTATGGCAACAACATGCAACCATCATTTGCCAGATATTTACTAAAATGAAAATCTAATAGATTTTTACTACCAAATTAAAGGAAAAAGTAAAAAAAATTTTTTTTGGTAAACAAAACAAAACAAAATCTATTTCAAATACTTAGGGGACTTAAACGAATACAAAATAATCTCATTTTTTTAGGTTTTCTTCTTACAAAATAAAACTAAATTTCGTTGAATAAACAAAATGTGAAAACTATTATTTGCTGATAGTTTTTGTTTAGAAGAGTTATTTTTTGTATTTTTAAATGGCATGATTTGCCAAGTCATTAGCGTAAGGTATTGAGGATTGCATTTACCCATTTATTCACAATCTCTTGTGGGTCAATAAGCCTAACTCGCCATAAACTACTTCAAACACTTCCTGAATTTCGCACATCCTAATTCGAATGATAACAGTGTTCTAATTAACATGCGTCTATCTGTTGACTCATGTCAAAATTTCAACAAATTACATCATTTAGATTGTACTGCAGCTTGGTTTCTGAGAACAAATAGGATGAAAAGTTAATTGCATGTGCTTAATTATTATTAACATTTGCGGAAAAAATATTCTTCGGAAATCAAGATTAACTTGATAAATACCACGGCAAGTTTCCATCATTAATCTCGATAGTGAAAAAATATTGCTTGGTTAATTTCTTTGTGGCTGTAATATATACAGAAGATGTTGTACATACCTACGAAAAAATTGAAATTCATACACATAAAAAAAATCATGGCACAATGATAGGCGTTAGCTCTCCGTAAAACGTGTGTAGTTCGTATATAAAAGTCTTGAATTTTTACTCAAAAACCTGTGTTACTTAAAAAATTTCAGACTACATAACTTATTGTTATTAGATCGAATACTCCCTTTTTAAATGTTTTTATTTAATTTGACCAAAAAATTTTTAAAATTTCATTTTAGCTAAGCATCATGCGACAAAGTAAAAAAAATTAAATACACGCTTTATTAATGACGTAGTATAAGTTACGAATTTTATTGAGTAAATAAATTTGGGACGCACAAATTTATTGCTTACACAAAAATTTCTGAACCAAAATTTAAACCTTGTTAGAAAGGTGGGAGATGGGCCTTTAAAACTATGAACCTATATATATTATATGACTAAATGCTATGGGGTTTGATGAGGTAAACTTGATAAATGTGTTTTTTTATATTTTCTCAAGTTTGTTCGTTCATATTAGCAATCTTTAATTAAAAAACATGAAATATGTGATAACATTCTGAAAGTGCATGATCTTGTGTAGAGATTGATAATTCGTTTCAACAAAACAGTCGAGTTATATTTTTCATTTGTATATTTTTCCAAGTGAACTTTTAATTAAAAAATTTTCAGAATTTTTGACGGATCTTGATTGTTTATAGCAAAATGTATCAATTTCACGTATGAGCGACCATCAAAAGTTTAACAATGCTTGCGCAAAGCGAAATAATAATAATATTTGCAAAAAACACAAATATTAGCTGACTTCTGGCACGCATAAGCAATCAAGATCCAGTAAAACTTTTGAAAATTTTTGAACTGAAAGTTCATTTGATGAGATTACATATATAAAAAATATAACACGACTGTTATACTATTTATATTATAACTACGGTAATTTCTGTTCGATTTCATTAACAAACCGTCAATCTCTTCACAAGGCAATGTAATTTCAGAGTGTCTCCACTTATCTTATATTTTTTAATTAAATTTTGCTATTAAGAATGGTTAAACTTGAAAAAATAAGAAAAAAATAATATTTTCCAAGTTTACCCCATCAAAACTAATAACATATAAGTTTGAAAAAATCGTTAATGTATAGCTTTTTAAGACTAATCTCTGCCCTTTCTATGAAACTGGATTTTTTTAAATAGTTTCAAACATATTTGGGTAATCAATAAAATCGTTTTTGTCAAATAAAATAAGTTTGGAGGGTTGGAGAAAGAAAAGTATTTTTAAATTTTACTCAACCGAGTGAATAACTTATACTATGTAGTTAGTCGGGTGTATTTTCACTGTCGCACCGTGTAATTTTTTAATTATTGGTCCTTAAAACTTTGTTTACAAAAAATTATTGAATTTTTTTTATTTTGTATTGCTCATGGTCAGACTATGTTTACGAGAAAATTGGTTTTTGTATTCTTTCACAAAATACTATAATATTTTTTTAGTATTTTTTCTACGAAAACTTGCAATAATAATTGAATAAGATTTTTATTTGCTTTTCGTTCATTGAAACTGAGGATCATAAATATTTTATTGTCTTCGAATTTATATCATTATATCAAAAACTGACATACAGAAGTTTACGATAGTTTCGAAGATAATAAAATAAAAAGTTAAGAAAATTGTATTTCTCTTTCAAGATTAAAGTGCATAATTTCATTACATTTATAATGATTAACATAGCATTTATGTAAAACGCCAAATTATACACTTGCAGTTATTGATCAATGATGTGGAACAAAATTATTTAATTCAATGGGAAAATAGTACAGAACGACTTTAGAGAATTTCTTGGTCAGTTTACATACAGTATTGGGCATAACTAAAGCACTCCCCTGTAAGAATTTTATACATCTTGATTTTTCATAAGAATATGTCATTTTTATTTAAATTTCCTATTATTTTTATGATATTAGGTGCAGTGCAATAATTAGTTCAAAACGTATAAAATATTCTCGTTGATACTGATATTGCATTATAGTTTTTGTGAATTCTAAATTATTTTGATAACTAATTCGAAAATTCATTTGCTTTTCCAAAAATAACAAAGAAACAATTGTCCTACAGTCGTGATTTTAAAGGGGAGTATTTGCTAAATGCTAGGAAATAATTTTAAAATATAATCTATAATATCAAAGCTCACGAAAAAGTTAGGTTCTGATTCGTTAAAATTATTCTGAACTGTCTGAATTTTTTATGGTGTTTGTTTAATCGGTTTTTAAAAACTCGTTAAAATATTGCCATTAAACTATGCTCGCCCTTTTGCTTTACTACATACTTGAAGTTATTTTCTTTAACCTGAATTTGACTTTACAACATACGTGGACAGTATTTCAACTTCCGGGGAGGGTAAACATATTTAAATTTTATATTTTATGTTAAATGAATGGAAATATTGATAGGTAATCAATATAATCAATCAACTTTGCTAATGATTTTATGAGTATTTTTTTGTTATTTAAAGTAAATAATTTATCATGCAGTCCATCTATTAATGTGATAACGAAAATATAAAATCTACTCTGCAAAAAATTTAAATTCAGCCTTAAATGCCACTTAATTACCCGTAGTACACATATTGTTTACCCACTCACGCGTATGATTAATATTAATTGATTGATTTTTAATGTAATTAATAATAATCATACGTCATGCTGTTGTCTGCTAAAAATTATTTTCTTTATTATATTATTAAACATTTTTTATAAATAATAGGAGGCATATTATATTCTTAAATAAATTTGTGTCATTTGTTGATTTGTTATAATACCTTTGGGATTATTTGATTCTACTAAAAATGTTGGCAAAAATTTCAAAAATATTGTGCTCACTCAACGTACAACCTTTTTAAGCCTTATCCTACGTTGTAATTAAACTGAATTTAAAATTTAAAGTATTTAAGAAAGAAAAATTATTTAAAGATCGCCATTAAAGAGTTCAACAGAAGATTGTTTTGATATTTGAAACAGAATTTGTGAAACCATAGAAAAAAATCGTAATTAATTCACGTCCTCTTAATACTGAAAAATACTACTCTGATGGCTTCAGATTCGACAATAGTGTGGGTTGTAGTTTCTCTTCTGGGAAACTCGACATAAATATTTCCCTCCGACTACCGGCATACTGTAGCCGCTCATCCACGGTGGTATTTTTACCTGCATTGCAATCTTTTCTGATAGCCAAGGTGCTATTAGATCCCTCACGAGCGTTACAGTTAGCTCCATGCCTGTTAGAGATTATCGCCGGTGACTAGACGTTTTCTCTGGGCGATTTAGTGTCTCTCTCGTCTGGGACTCTAGGCACAGGGACATTCTAAGCAGGTGTAGGGCTAATGAGCTCGCCAGAGCAGGTATACTTCTTCCGGAATCCACGAAAATCGAATTGGCAATGCCACTTTTCTCGGTTAATTTGGCAATAAGGCAAAAAATCTTTCGGGACCCCAACCTATCCTAGATCAATGAGATATCTTTCTCCACTACCAGACTTACTTGAACAACAACTCAGACTCAATCGCTTTGTCATCTTGATCACAGTCGCCGTGGTTACATTGCGACTACTATTACTATTACCCACTTTCTTTGTCAATGTCTATCTCTTGTGAGATGCAGATTTAAGTTATTTGGCTCTCCATTCCTTGTCAGCTTAACGGAGTTAACAAGAATATAGCTCGCCTTATGAAACTTTCAAGAAGGGTAGTCCTGCAGCTCCTGCGCTGAGTAACTTCCTCGACTTCAATATCACTGTATCTAAAATAATAATAAATCCATTAATTAAATAATTATTCGTATATTATGGGTTCAAAGACCCAGTTTCCTTTATTAAATGATAAAATAACAAACATTAGTCGGCTTATAAAAGAAATAAATATACGGATTTTACTTTTAATACGATTGTATTACAAGCCACGTACGTACATACATATGTTGTCTTTACGACATTCAAATAATTTCCGAATCAATCAGTGCATATGATTAATATTCATTTGATGAAGCATAATAATGGATATCATGTATACGTCACGTAGCTCATTAATTCAATATGTATTCATGTTATGAAATAGAACAGTTTTATTTAAAACCTTTTTACCTTACTGACATCAAGAATGTAACAAATCTTACTGACATGAGACTCGAGCTCTTGATTCACCCATGTCCTTTGGACAAAAGTTTATAGTTTGACAGCTCTCTTCTTGAGAGAGAAAAAGTATTTTTTACGAACAACCTTCAGCCTGATTTAGTGGAATTTTGTATTTTCACGGACAAATTAGGACACTGCTGCCAATAGGTTATATATTACGGTAGCCTCCGTAGTCTAGTAGGTAGTGTGTTGGCTTATTAGACGTAAAGCCCGGGTTCGTATCCCAGGTCAGACATCAAAACGAAATATAAAAAACACCCGCGTCTTCACACAAGACTGATTGAACTTTTACTGACTCGTTGCCTGATTTGCCTTGCCTTTTATATGGCAACGTCAACAGTCTGATGAATGTTCTTGAAGTCGAATATTCGTAGCTTTGCCTCCTCGAGATCTCTATAAATATAAAAATCGCTTTTATTCTTGTAATGTTTGTTGTTGTGTTTTTGTTTACTTGTTTATCCTTTTTATACTGGTGTTTGTTGGTACACTTTGTTTACTTGTTTATCAAAACACCATTTCAATTTTCATAACAATATCAATCAAAATTATCTTTTTTTGTAGCAATGATTTTAATTAACATCGATTAATATTTATACCGTACACACCACTCACCACTTTCACTTTTTAAATTTAAAAGTACCCTCAACATCTCCTGATAACCTTGGGAATCGACTTCACCTGACTGATAATTATACTGAAAATGTCAACTTTTTACACTAAATCACGTAGCGTACTGTATCATTTTGTAAATCTCATTACCTATGCTCGCGAAAAGGTGTCTTTTGTGAGTTATTTCCAATTTTTTTTTAAAGGTTAGATGTTTTCCATTTTGTGTTTACATTGTTAATTACTTCGTAATAAAAAAAGCCTGCATACGTAAGCACAGTGGTTTGTAAAAATGGCATGAGGAATGAAGCATTTTTGGAATACGTACATTTATATTTAATGATATCGTTGTGTAGGGTTATTTACAATGTTTTGATACAAATAAGGAGAATCCAAATTTGTACCCGGAGGAATTGCAGAAAAAATTTCACAAAGGTTTCCGAATTTTTAAATTAAAATGATTTTATTTCCTTAAAAAGTGATGCATCCGAGAAACATTCTGATCCCTGTCCCGACAGTAGATAACATCAACCACAAACATCATAGCAAAGAAAGACAAGGCCACATCTCGAGAAAGAATAGAATTAAATCAGCAAAGTTTCTCATCATTAAACGTAACATATGATTGTAGGCATCGAAAGATGTCTAATTAATCAAACCAGGATCTGCAACAAGCGACCAAATAACCTCTTTAGTTAGACTGAAACAAAGCAAAGAAAAAATAAGAAAAAAAAGGGAAATGGTTTATGGCAGCCCTATGAATGAAAACGAATTATGAAACACTGTTTCATTAAAACCATTAGTTTTTATAATTTTTCCTGTTCATACTGTGAATGAGTACCATGATACACAATGCAAATAATTTTCTGTCGGTAGTGTGTAACTGTTAAAAACTATTCCGTTAAAGTAATTTTTTAAAATAAACGGATACAATTCAAATAGAAAAACAAAATAAAGAAATTTTTCATATGAGGGGGAATAAACAAAAAAAACAACTTTGTTTTCAATTTTGTGCTTATAATTGTTATAAAATTGAAACCAATCAAATAACTAAAAATTAAAGAATTTGTATTGACAAGGCATGAATGTACAGAAATTTATGAAAAAAAATTATAAGTTTTTGTTAGAATTTGGAGTAAATATCCAGTCGGAATCGGAATTTTATTTTAAGTTGAGTTGGTAGTACAAATTTTTTGTATTAAAGAAAATATTAAGTTACATAAGAAATTATGCTCAAAAATTACCCGAAGAAAGAAGTTCGCCGATCAGAATTTGATGATTAGCAAAACAAATTTGTTAACTTTTGCATCAAAAATGAATTTTATTTTAATCGAGTTTGTTTTAATTTTATTAAATTATGTTTTATTTTATTTTGTTCTTCGGTAACTTCTTCTCAGCAGAATTATCATTTAAAACCTTCTTTATTTTCTATACAAGAAATTCAAAAAAATTGTGACTTACCCTTAAGTAATAATAATTACCCTTAAGTAAAAATAATTCATTTGCCATTTTATAATTAAAACAAACTCAACTCAAAAAGCTGTGGGTTAGTTAACTTCGAATACAGAAACGTACATATTAGACAAACAAACTCAAAAAGCTTGAGTTAGCTAGCTTTGAGGACAGAAAAGGCGCATTAAGTTTATATAATTTAAAATATTAATAATAAAGCTTTGTATAAAAAACAAAAGGAAAAACGAATTATAAAATGTCGATATCTATACAAACAAGCCGTGAGATACAAATTACTAATATCACTAAAAATATCATTTATAGGTTTACAGAAAATCTGAGGCCTAAAATAGCTACAGATTGGCATGCTGCAATTGACGTATAGTAAGCCACATTAATTCTTTAACGACCATAAGGTTATGAGATTCAAAGTGATAATTTTGTCGGTTTAGGATAATATACATTATATCAAAAAGAAATATTTTTAAACCAAATTACCAAATTGTCTGTTTTTTCGTGCGACATATATGTCCCTTTGTACATAAAGCTTACTCTTCGTTGAATCGACGTATAATTCTTTTATGTTTTACCAAATTTCTCTCTTTTTATCAACAATGTTGGTTGATAAAGAAAGCTTGTAGTGAGTAAACGTACCCTGGCCACACATTTTTTTAATCCTGGATGGTCATTTTGTACAGTAAGGTTACTCCTTGTTGAATCAACGAACATAGTTTACTGACTGCAAGCTTCCATTGTCAACTAACGTTGTTGAAAAAAGGAACGAAATTTGGTCAAACATTAAAGAGTTATATGATAAAGAGTAAATAAGCTTCGACGATTCGATGAACAATAACAGTCCAGGGTTAAAGGATATGATTTATATAAGTTTCTTTTTTTTAAACCAAGAAAATTTTATAAGTATTTTAAGTACTAATATCTAGTTTTTAATAAAATTAAGATTTTGTTGCAATAAGTAATGAAATTTAAAATTTTTAGTGCGATGGTTTGTTCACCAGTCTGAAGCCCCATTTGACAGGCTTATTTTCTAAGAACTGCTCCATTACATTCATTTTCATTGAGTTTAATAATTTCATATCTTCTGTAAAGCATAATCTACATTACCAATAGTCAGTAAATAATAGTAATAGTAAGGAATCGCAACTTCTGTATGTCAATAGAAAAATTACTTTATGGACCATAGCGACACCGGTGTGTGTACAATTTTTACAATAAATTTTAAACACATTTTTTTTATTTTATATTATTTTGTTTAGTAATTACAATACAATCACAAATTAAATTTTAATTATATACGAGCGGAGTAATTTCGACCATATGCTCACAGACCAAAGCGTCTGGTGGGAATCGAACCCACGACGTTCACGCTAATAGTCTAGCACACTACCAACTAGATTACCAGGGCACCCACAAATTTTTTTATATTTATTAAAATTAAAATAAGAAAATATACCCACCAAGCAAGAAATAATTCATGATATGTGTAACGACCATTGAAATTTACATATCAAAACACATCAAGTGACCATATATAAAGAATTACTGAAGAATTCTGAAGAATTTTGAAATTTTCGATTTCGGTCGTTATAGCGTTAAGTATTATTAATCTGCACAAACTCTTTCCGATTATAAAGTATTTTTCGAACACTCTCTTACGTGTATAAAAACAGATCTGCCACCTCTTTTGCACTTTTCTCTACGTCATTACAAACATAATTCACGACATTTACAACTGATTCGTTATTTTCCCATCGCTTCTTAAACCCAACTTTGTATTAAAAAATCCGATCATTGGCTTCCAAGTAACGCATAAGACTTTGAAGACTTTAGAAGAATCGCTGACAGTATTATTTAAAATCAAAGGAAAGTTGACGTTGTGCATGCCACATAAATAAGACAGACAATCATTACATTTAATTCGAAATTATTCAATGATGGTTTAAGGATAAAGATTTGATTGATAATAAAAGTAAGTGATAATCTATGACCATACATACATACATAATTGGTTATTACAACCCTTTAGTCAGGATTACGCCCTTTTTTCTCACACCACTTATGTTGTGTGAGTTAATTTTTTTATACATGAGTGGCGGGACCTACAGTTTAAAGTTGACTTGGAACGACAGATTTTTGAAAAAATTTTATTTACTCTCAGAGTTTTTGCCAGAAATCGAATGGGAGGAAGTTAACGAAGAAATACTTTTTCATATTGCATTTAGTTGGAGATGCCTGACCTGGTGTTTGAACCGATGCCTAACGTGTAATAAGCCAACACACTACCTACTAGGTCACAGCGACTTCAAATCTTCAATATGTGTCGCAATAGACAAAAAAATCACTTAAATACATATATCGGAACGTCTGACTTTCAAAATGTATCATTAGAAAATTTGTATACATTTCTACTACGGTATATAAATTATGTAGATATGCAAAGTTACCAAACAATGCATCAACTATAAATCTGATGCCTGATTGCTTTTTGACTGCTTTAAAATTACACATTGACGACGTTTTGAAAGAGTATACATTGTAAACATTTTGTACAGCGGCTTTATGAAACACTATACCTTGTTCAAACACAAAGCAGCTAACATTTTGGAAGTCAAACAATCTATCAAACATGCTCCTTTATTTGTAGGCGATTGTTTCGGGGAAGTAAATATGAAAAGCAAAAATAAATAATAAATAAAAGATTATAAAAAAAATTCAAAGGAAAAAAATGTTTCAATAAAACATTACCTTTTGATTTGGTGGTTGATCGCTAATAAAATTATTACACCAGCCACAATAATAAAGGAGTCGTATTTACATACTAAACTTAAAACTAAGGTGACCAGCGTAAACGGTGTTTATAATCGGTGTGAATCGGTGTTTCTGGATGGTACTTAGCATATGCATTGTTAAGTATTTTCATTGTTTCTTTACAGGCAATAACTATACTGAATAATAAACATAAGGATGCACGAAATATTTGTTTGCTTATATGAAATAAACAGGAGTCTTCTACGGTATGTAAATCCTTGAATTTAATGAAATTATTTTTTTTTAAATTAAGTTTACGTTTATGTTTCGATTTTCTGATGGAATAAGCCAAATAGAAAAGGGTCGTCCATAAGAAATGTTTATCATATGTTTTGTTTACTACTTGCTTCGTACACAAGGATTTGTTTGCTTATGTATGAAGTATTTACCTTTTTGGGTTAAAACTTTAGAATTGTAAATTAAATCAATAATAAAAGGATTATTTTGGTTTTTTGTTACCTTTTCATCTGACAAAACCTTCTATTTATTTAATAGAATTTTTTTAAATTAACCGTTTAGCATATGGTGTTCAATAGTAAATAGTTTTTTTTTTCAGTAGTAAGTGGATTACATTAGAAATTTTGTATTATTTAATAAGCATGCAAATTTTATTTAACGGGATTTAATTTAATCTCAAAGGACGAATGATTTTAAAAAAATATTATCTTTTGATGTGTCATTACATTTAAAAACCCGAGTACTTTATTATATACTGAGATACAGTTACTATAGCAACGTAAAAATATACAAATAGTAATCATGTCACAATCAAATAACGATACCACGATTCGACCATCAGGAAAGTTTGAGTCAAATCTATCCATACTATGAGTTTGATAGTAAAGTAAGCCTTATAGGCGATCTGATTGAGGTAAGAAGCGTAACTATTTTCAAGTGAAAAATGGTGTTCTTTAAGAGTGCGCCAGCTCAAGCAAGTTCATATAGCAGAGTTACTCGGAATGTCTATGTGACCAGGAACACATTTCAGGTCCATCAAACGAGTCGAAGTGGATGATAATCGCTTAGCTGTCAGCTAAGTTCCGCATCGCAAGTTATGCTCACAGTATAGCAGTCAAAAAGTTTCTTAAGATTAATAAGATAATTCCATATCCCACTTTTTTGTTAATGTTGGAAATAACCGAGTAGGCAAACACAGAAGAGCTAAAATTCACCCTGCCAGAGGAACAGATTTCCTTGTATGGAACACTAGTGTGAAATCTTGTATAGAAATCAGGTTAAAACAAAACATTTCATATAATTTTACCCATTGCCCAGAGATCCTCAAAGGATGGAGTAGTGCCTAAGCGACCTAATGTGCCCGTGTATTAAGAATTTAAGTCGCATTGCGACAAGTGTGTTATATTGGATGGCAAATGGCGTAGAAAGAGAGTTCATTATATTACATTACAATGCACTTGTAATATGTATTGCAGATTTCAATTTAATTTAAAATTTTATTAAAGCTTTTTACAATAGAATTGCTATTCAGGGTAGTCCTCTAGAATACAACTTCATACAGAAGATTGTGTCAGATCAATAGCGAATATTTTTGGTGAATCACACTAGAACCTAAGGACACTAAATCGTGTCCAATTTACCTTTACCAGCTCTTTTAGATTGGTTGGGATTACGAATCAGCCCTTGATGTTTAACCCAGAAGTTCAAACTTACTATGATACCGTTCGTTCTAGGTAGTATTAATTGCATCAACCGAATATAATGTTTAGGCAAAAATTTCTCATGTGGTCTATGGGTTAATATCTGAATATTTGAAAATTTATTTTATATAAACATCATCAACATTTATTCCATCTTGATTTATTCGATTGTGCTAATGATTTAGTAATATTAAAACAAACCAAAGAAAAACGACTTTTTCACACATGATTCTCTCCCTCATTATTTTAAGAACGCTGGACCGTATTTTTTAGAACTTTTATCTGTTTCTTAAACCCCATATGTTTTGTTCATCATTATTATTAAATTCGGAATGTATAATGTTCCTATCGCTAAGTCATCAGCGACTTGGCGCAATATGAACCTTTCAACTTTTGTTGCTCGCCCACAAAGCAACAGGGTCTTTTATTTTTTTATTTATTAAGTTTTCACTCACTATGTACACGAATTTTTGCTTATTTTCCTTTAATCCTTCCTTTAAAATTGTCGCCCAATAATGACTCCCGTCCTCAAACATCGAAATGGTTGTCCATCTCTAACATACAAAAAATGTAACACTTTATGAAGCCTTAATTTAAATCCGAGTTCAAATCCTTAATTTAAATTCATTATATTTTTATTTTTATCAGTTCAAGTCAGATATCCACACCTTTCCTTTTTTATATCAAACTGTTGAACACTAGGATAACGATAACAATTTTTATTACGAATCGCTTTAGAACGTATCACAGATATTAGCGGCGGTGTTCTTTTCTGTCTTACTGCATCTTATACTTTAAATATTTTCTTAAAAATGAAGAACTCAAAAATGTACAATTGCTACACAATGTTAGCCGTTTACAATCCCATTGGTTATAGCATGTAGCCAATCCAATAGAATCTCTGATTTAGTTAATCCAAGGTCTTCGAACTCATTTAAAACTTTTTTTGGTTTGGACGACGGTTATTAATCTGATTAATTTTCTAACTTTTATATCTTCCCAACTGAGGCTTAAGGTGTTCCATTGAGGTAGAAAAACTTTCACGGGAGGCCTTTCGGACCATTCCCCACCTATTTCTATAATAGATTAACAGATATCAACACTTTCAGAGTTTGAAACGCCATTTATTGTCATTCACTCCATAGATATGACCTTAAGCTTAAATAATTTAGCACACAGCATCTATAATACGTATAGTAATCCATGTAATTCGTAAATCTTCGTAATTAACTGCTCACACCATATTTTCATCCTGTGATGAATTTTGTCATAAAGATGTGCGCCAAATACTTCAGCAGTTTTTGTAATAGTCTACAATGTATCGTGTATCGTTAATTTTAATAATAATAATTACAATAAGAAAATTGTCTACTTATTATATTTACTTTTATTTTGTTTTGGCTGTAATATATTTTGTTATTGTGTGTATAAGTTTCCCTATAGTATTCTTATATGTATATTAAAAATACGTATATTAGAATAGAAGACGGCTCAATATTATGGCAAAGTTAATTGCCGAAGTTTTCTGAGAAATAAAGTAAGCTCTAGATTTGGAGTCAAAAGTATTTCTAATTTTATTTACAAATTTCTTCAGCTTATATACTATTTCTTATTCTATGTTTTCTTATAATAATCTTAAACTATTTCTACTACTACTTATTCTTATTCTATGTTTTCTGTTTTCTTTTCCCCTTAATCCAGTATTTGTTAATAGTTTAGTGACCTACAATGATATTAATAGTGACCCATATTAATCAACACAAGGAACTTGAAATTGCATACTCTGTGAAGTCATTTTGCATTTGTTTATTTTAATTTTTGTTTATTTTAGTTATTTAATTAATTTTATATATTTTATATATGGGTGAATGTATACATTACAAATATACTCCTAAGTACTTATGAGTATGAGTGAGTCAACAGTATTGAAATTCGACTACTCTGATTCATTCGTACTCAATTCAACATTGATTTATAAGTACAGGTTGCAATGAGTATGAGTACAACGTTGACATCGAACTCATACCATTCGAAATATGCTTGATTCGTACGCCTACTCATTCAGTTTCATATCTTTAGAAAAATACTTGTAATACTCATAAGTGATTCGAATCATTCATCAAAATTTGCAGTCTTAGTTGTTGTTGCATTTACACAAAAAGAAGAAAGCAAAAGACAAAGACAGCAAGCAAAGCAAACACACAACCATCTAGTGAGTATTGTAGTGTTCGTACGCGAATCATACTTATTTTGTGATTCTTATAAATGTTGACTCATGGACAGTCGAACTCAACAACATCATGCGTATTGTGAACAATGAGTGCGATGAGTACTTCAAACTTTCAATATGAGTAGTATGAGTATGATATTAAAATAAGTATGAATGCGTATAGTATCAGAAATTATGAGTATGATTTGATTGTACTCATCTTTTTGAATACTCATTGCTGATCTCTGATCCCTACCAAAGACTCTGGGAGTCAAATTATTTATCTGTCATTATAAGTGATTACTCAAAATAGAAAAAAGAAAGTGAGAATTATTACAAACAGCAATTCTCGAAAAAAGTAACGAAAGTATAAATAGAGACCTACTGAAATGCCAATAAAACGTAATTTTGTGCATGAACTATAAAGTGAATTACTGTTGCAATCTCATTCAACTTTTTATCGTTCATCTATTATGCTCCAAAATATGTACATCTGTTTAATAAACTCCGAATACTATTCCATCCATTCTCTGTGCATTCTGTAGTGTACTTGTAATAATGAAGTGCACTATATGCATTAATATAATAACAATAATAAAATTAAATAATTTTTAATTGTAATTTAAAACCCTGAGCAGTCACGAGAATAGCAACAAGAAGTAGAACACACAAATGTAACAAAACACTTAACACAATAATTTATTTATAACACTAAACAGGTATGAACCAATAAAATAAATTTGTAAATAATTTGTTTTGTGAATTATAAGAAAAGAAATACTAAATTTTGTAACACTAAGCAATTATGTATATGTAATAACCAAAAGAAAAATTTTATAAATACTACAGAATATTTTTGAATAAATCAGAACTAATCTTGAATTG
The DNA here is from genome assembly GCA_936449025.2 of Sarcophaga subvicina. Lineage (NCBI taxonomy): Eukaryota > Metazoa > Arthropoda > Insecta > Diptera > Sarcophagidae > Sarcophaga > Sarcophaga subvicina. The sequence continues at coordinate 74,229,054 of OW388080.2, read as the reverse complement.
TAAAACAAATCATTATTATTTCTCAAATATTCTGACTGAGCACTTTAACCAGTGCTTAGGTGAATTAAAACTGCTGCAGCCAATTGCAGCATTATAATCTCCATTATTACCATTATATGGCGATCCTGCGAATTCGATCCTGTGAATTAGATGCTCGATACATGGGCAAATAACTAATTAAATCATTATATGGCGAACTCGATCCTGCCATCTCAAGAAATTGTTGTTTTTTTTAGAAAAAAAATAAACGTATTTCAAGTAGAAATAGAAGTAAAGTTAATAAATATTAAAAAGTTAACTTTACTAGACAAAATGGAATCATATTTAACGGAAATTAAACCATTACGTATACTACGCCCCAAATATGAACCTGACGGTAATAGGCCACCACGTAGCGGCTATTATCCTCTAGATAGACCGTATGTTTAGTGACAGCAAATGAATCGATTTTAATCATCCATCAGCAGCAATCATATAAAGAGATTGGTGAGGATTTTCGACCAACATTAATTTTCAACATAAATATTCAAATTAATAATTTTCAAAATAATTTTCCCTTTAGTTATAATTATTAATGTAAACAGATAATTTTAATTAGAGAAGATGAGGAATAATTGCAAATTGATTTTAAAATTTCGTTTTAACAGTAGAGTATATAAACAAACAAAAAAAAAAATAATAAAAAAAAATGTTTAGAATGTAAGTAGCAGTTTAAGTGTTTAATTTTATAATTAAAGAGTAACCCATATGTATGTGTATATTATTGTATGTTTTAAAAGTAATAAATTTAATAAAATTGTAAAAAGTATTAGTATGTAATCAAAATAAAAAAAAGTGGAAAAATATAATAACTGTAAAACTTATACATTAAGCATACAATTCTTTAGACCGTATTTATATGGTAGAAAATTCACAGTTGTGACAGATCACAGACCTTTGATTTCACTATTTTCGCATAAAAACCAGACCTCTAAATTAACAAGGAGCAGTCTGGAACTTTCTGACTACAACTTTGAAATAATATACAAGAAAGGAATAAACAACACTAATGCCGATGCATTATCAAGGATAGATATTGATTCTACTACACTAAAGAGTATGATACCAATGGAAAATGACGAAAAAGTAAAGAAAACATTAGTAATTACAAGAGGTATGAGTAAAAAGTCATCAGAAAAGAATATTATAAGAGATAAAAATGTTATGAGTGAATCTCATAAGGGGACTGATCAACTCCATATGTGGGATTGCACGTCAATAAATGATATAAACCGCGCAACGAAATTAAAATTTATATTAGAAAAAGGCCAGAAAATGATGTAAAAGAATTATATAAGCATATAGTAGAATATTATAAAATGAATAATGAAACACGTGTTAGATGTAGCGATAATCCAAAGTATAAATAAAGGAATTTGCAATCGAGAGCAATGATGCAATATTTGATATAATACCCGCGGAGAATTTAGGGCCAAATATAACGAAGCAAACAAAAATAATAAAGATGACATAATTATATTACTATACAAAAAACCTCAGAATATAACAAGTGAAGAGAGAAGACAAGAACTAATAAAATTATACCAAATACACCCCAATGAGGACATTTTGGAGTGAAGAAAACTTTACTAAAATTAAAGCAGAAATACATTTGGAAAAATATGAACAACAATTTAAAAGAATACGTGTCTAAATGTGACTTACGCCAACGTAACAAACAGACTAAACATACGAAGGAACAATTAAAGGTTACAGATACGCCAATAGATAGTTTCAAAACTATAGTAATTGACACTGTAGGTCCTTTACTCACTTGTGTGTAAGAGGTACATGAGCCCACAAAATCAAAACAACATTGAATATGCACTCAACACAATCTATCATTCGCTGTTTTGTAAGTGTTAAGGCCTGATTTTGTGAGACGAACGATTTCACATGAAAACATACAATATTGTTCGTGTTTTCCATATTAACAAACGAACATGTGAAATCATTCGTTTTAAGTAGACAAAGCCAAAGACAAAGAAAATGAGCAAAGAATACACGTGTTTTTTAATGAATGCAGGATTGATTACCCATTTGGCTCTATTGGCTACACTATATAGAGAAGAGTTATAAGAGCATGCACAATACTTTAAGAAAATGAAACATTGTTGAATAAATTTCTCTTTGTGTGACTCAATGCATGAATAGTGGTCATTTCCTGATTGTTGGTATCAAAAAAAAAAAAAAACACAGTAGAATCGAATAATACCAATCAATTGTATAAAATACTTACAGAAATATTTTTATTTAACAATATAATGTTCCTTCCAAGATTTGTAAAAATTGATAAATATGTTAATTAAGAAGTAAACTTACAGCATAACACTGCATGACGTATAATTAATATTAATGATTAAATGCTATACAATTAATATTAATTATACGCTCGAGTGGTTAACAAAAATAGAATGATAAAAGAGAAGAAGGATTAATTCATTATGCTGAGTAATTTTTATTATATTTTCTTATCATGTTAAGAAATTGGTCACACATATAAATCCTTTACATTGAATAAATTATTTCTATGCAATCATTAATGGAATAAATTTAAATTATTATGTTTGTATATCGTATTATAAGTATTTCAATTTATTTTTATTAAAACTAAAGCACAATATAGTAATTTATAATTTTAATAATTTAAGTTTCGAAAAATGTAAGTTTCAAGACCACAAGATTCTGTTCTATCTCCAACTCTATTTCTTATTTTCATTTTTAACTTCAAATCCTATCTACTATTTTGCAGACAGCAGCGACATTTGCCATTCGTATTCTTTTAAGGGTAAGCTAAGCTCTTTAGAGATTGAGGGGAAAAGGCTTAATATGAATGACACACTCACGTCCGAGTGTCAATTTCCGAATTGGGTTGAATAGAGTTGACTCTAAAACCCGAAAAATACAATACTGTTTAGTAATGCAAAAGCGCAGCAATAATATTGTCGATAGTAGTGGTTAGGGTAGGTATTAATGAGTCAGATGCTCTTGATATAATGAAAATTCAATGTGATGTTCGTTAGAACCAGCTGTTTTTCAGGTGTCCAAAGAAGCTTATGTTTCTTAAGATGGTGAAATACTTCACTTCATCTGATCTCCGTACTATTTATACCACTTATGTTCGACCGAGAATGGAATTCAACTATCATGTATCCGACCGCATACAGGAGAGGGTGAAGGTGCTCACTAATGGCGGTAGAATATTAAATTCTATGGATTCATTGTAGCATCGTCGGTATGTGGCTTGTGTTTCACCGTTTTACATCTACTACAACGGATTTTACTCTAGCGAGATAAAGGGACTTGTTTCCGAAAAACGTGTTTTCTTACGTAGCACCAGTCTTTCTCGAAGGGCACATCGGTTTGTGGGCGATTGGCCAGTGGCTCGTTAATATTCGGACTATCCGTGTGTGGAACTCCCTACCCGCAGACGTCTTTTCCGCCACATGTAAATTAAAAAGATTCAAATCTAAATCTTTTTGGGTTTAAGATTTTAAATTGGTGTTTATTTGTTTATATGAAGTATACAAAAATATGAGTTATTATGCGCAGGTTCTATTGCTCCGTAATTAAAATAATTTGTGTATTTGAGACCTATAATGTTTTTAATATTTGAGGATTAAATAAGCTAATAAAATTGTTTTTTACATTAATATGTTGTAATAAATAATGCATAAATATGTATGTCGAATGCATTAATATTAAAAGCAAAAATATATTTAAGCTTTTTTTTAATAAACTTCGACCTTCAAACCTAATAATATAATGGTTTTTATTTCGTTTACATTTCCATTTAAGTACAAAGCACGTGTCCAAAAAGAATACTTTGTATGATAAATATCAAAAAAAAAATAAAAAAAAATAATAAAATTGAACTGAATTGAATAGAATTCTAATAACAATATTATTAACAAACAATTTTGAATTACATATGTATTAAAACGAAAAATACTTTATTCCTGCTGTATGCCCACAGACACCTTTTTTTTGTCCATTTCGTAAATTATATAACTCGAGAATATGTATCAGAAGGAAGGTCTGCTTTCACTGATGATATTTTTCCATCCATTTTTCCCATATAAAATGTGTAAATTTCTGAATATTTTCCTTATGATGAAAACATTTTATCAATACACTTTGCTTTTGCTCTTCATTTGACTTATTTAATATCTGTGTTAAATGCACAATGGCATGCACGAAATCTATGGAAACTTTTGATAGAACAATAGAAGATCTTTGTTGAAATCGAAATATAATTGATCGTGCATCAACCAATTGCCTACAACACGATACTACCGGTTATCTACAATAAAGATAATTGTTATCTACAAATACAGTAGGACCTTGATTATCCGTGATGGTCGGGACCGGAAGCATTCCGGATAATCGATTTTTCCGGTTAATTGAGTACCAATTTTGGCTACTTTTTTAATAGATATTTTTATTATTTAATAAATGAATATGTAAATATTTATATACAAACAAAATAATTCAAGGATTTTATATACATACATGCTTCAAAAATATGAAAAAAATAATTTTGTCAGAAAACAGTGAACAGTATACTGACTCATCGTATACTAAAGAGGGAATTTCCCTTTTTCGCTTGTTTGTCCAAAATAATACAAAAAAAAATGCTTATAATCACGGATAATAGAGGTAGTCACGGTTAAACGACGCAGAAAAATTTAAGTCGATGCAAAAAAATTTTTTCCATCCCGGATAATTGATGTTGATAATCGAATCACGGATCATCAAGGTCCTACTGTAGCTGCGTATTTCTGCTGTATTTCGGTTGCTGTTCATGATGCTGCTTTAATTCTTCGAAGATATTTCTTCGAGTTGGTGATGTTGCCGATTGATTATTATGGTTTCATAGCAATTTCAAGAGATTTTATCGTATACACATAAAAAAATTATGCTTGGTTGAGTGAACGAATGATTTAAATTTCATCATTCAATCCGTAATAGTTGGTGAACTGTGAAGAATCCAGAATACATAGTGTATTATCCAACTGAATATTTGAATCTCGTTTTCCTGTGATAGTATGAACATTCTAGAATAAAGATTTAATGTTTATTCTGTCTCCGCGACTGTGTCTAAGACGAAAACTTTTTCTTTTCTTTCCAAATATTGTATACGGCACTATAACAAGGAATGAACCTTCTTTAATTCTTTAAATCGAGACAGAGAGTGATCACAACTGGCAATCAATCTATAGGGCTTAGTTTTAATGGTAGGGAAAATGAGTGGAAGTCAGAAAATTACCATTTATTGCTAGTGATTATAAGCATTTAAATTTGCTTGAAGTTTATTTCACAAACTTCATAAAGTGGCTGTCAAATTAATTTTGAATTCACTCAAGTCAATCATTCGGTCGCCCTATAACTTACCTCCCGATATTCATACACAATGTACAGCACGAACAGGAATGTCCTGTGCCTGTTGCACGCTGTAAAAAACTCGTCAAATAATTGGATGAGTAACTTTTTAACTTTTAAACCGAATATATTTTAGGAAAAATGTTTAATTTTATTCTTTACTTTCAGTGCTTCAAAAGAATTAATTTCCTTGATTCTGTTCAGTTCCACAAAGCCATTTAATTGTTTCAAATATTCAAATATGGAAACTTTTGGATTAAATTAGGGTATAAATTATCTTAAAAAGAGTGCTTCGGCAACTCATAGTCTTACTTATTTTACCATTTTGAATATTTCTTAAAAATTTAATTTCTAAAATGATATATGGTCAATGCAAATGTAATCAGAGGAAATGTTATCAATTTGCATGAACATTTCATGTGGCTTTAATGGCTGCTGAAAATGTAAATAAAAAAGTCACATAAAATATCTATAAATATGTTTTTTGTTTTAACATTTCTTCTTATTCCATTTTTTTTTTGTGTTTAAACGCCAGTTTACGAAACGGAGACTCTTGAAATATTTCCACATCAGGTTCATGAACATCAAACATAAACGTACCAACCGCTGGGTTGGGATACATATTTTACGTTTTGCTTTATTTTTACAGAGTCATTTAATTAATAAAATTACGTCACAAAATATGTAACTACAATTACCATGTGGTTGCTGTTGTCAAATAGATAAATAATGAGGCAATTAGCCTCTTTACGTTCGTCGAATAAAATTTATACTCAGCTGGAAGTAAAATATTTTAATGTAAAACGCTTATCTACAGTAATTTGTAACTTGTTCATCATACAAGAAGATTTTTTTCTCTTCTTTTTAATAAAAGCTTTCATCATTATCAAATTTAATTAAGAATTCTTATTAAATAACAGTACAATTTAATATTTTAATTATTTTTTATTAATCCAAGAAAAATTTATTTTGAAATTATAAATAAAATAGGAAGTGTGTAGTAGAGAGTTATGTAGAAACACTCCTTCGTAGAAAAAATTACCATATCTGATCAGTGGTGAGGTTCTGGAAGTTGTCATAGAAAATGAATGTAGAAGCGTAGACTATTGCAAAACTATTTGATAACATCTTATGCCAAAAGGCATTACCTGATGAGTGTGAGCAGTTACACGCACGCTCTCGAAATCTTTACAATTGCGATTTACGCAATAAACACCGTATTACAAGGTTGGATATTTTTGCCAATGAAGATCATTAAAATCAACGACAATAAATACAGAACTTCACGATACGCCATTTCCCTTTGTCATATGCTTTAATAAAAAAACCAATCTTTATTTTTATTTTCGTTGTTTTATTTGAATGCAAATATAATGATGGCTTCCGCAATATAAACAAGGAGTTTTTATGTAACAAACTGAAAAGTTAATTAAAATTAATCGTTTTAAAACATAACTTTTTTATATTCCCTTTCGCTTCTGTAAGTAACATAATAGGCCTACCACAAATCATCTGTCCCAACTTCTCATTATTTATTTTCTTTTGTTACAATTTAATCAGCTCTTTGCTGCTGTTAAGCAGGTGTCTAGGTCACTAGAAACAATTCAATTTGATTGGAAACAATCTGTTCTGTGAACATGTATTGGAAAAGAAAATAGAAATTTTGCTGATTGAATCCTATTTTTTTTACGTGCTGTGCTTGACTGATTTTCACCATGATGGGGGCAGGAAACACAAGGATTCTTGAATGCACTATTTTTGAACGAATCTGAAGTTCTTTTATGGTTAAATATTGAAAACCATATGATACTTTTTTGGGTTTTTTTGCAGGGTATGAGTTTGGTGGATTGCTTGTATTGGTATTGAAACACTTTAATCACTACATCGCGACATCTCTAAATATAAATCGTATTGTTCCCAAATTGCTTCATATGCCATGTAATTTTTAGATTTTAAGTGCATAAATGTGTAGACTTTTTCCATTATAAAGAGATTACCCTGTAAATACAATGGAAAAAAATCCGCAAAAAAAAATTAAAAAATTTAACGGAAACATAACCAAAAAAGAAAAAACGAACAAAAAACAGAGAAAACATAATTTGTAAGCAACACACAAAAGTCAGGCGTAGATAATGAGATTTACAAAATGAAACAGTACGTTTCGCGCTTTGGTGTGAAAAGGTGACGTTTTCATTATAATTACCAGTCATGGAAGCCGATTCGAATGTTCAGAGATTGTTTAAATTAAAAATGTGTAAGTGGTGGTTTGAATGTACGATCCACATATTAATCGATTTTAATTAAAATGTTTACAATGAAAGTTAATTGTAATATGCTAACACTAAATAGGGATGTCCTCTATTCATGCTATGCTTTTGAGTTACAGGAGGATAAATAAATATTTTTTATTTCTTTTGCTCCACAAGTTTAGCAAAATTTTATAGTTAGTCGCAAAGACTAATATTGCAGAAGAAGAGGTATGGACTAGAGATGAGTATTCAAAAAGATGAGTAGAATCGAATCATATTCATAATTTCTGATTCTTATACGCATTCATACTTATTTTAATATTATACTCATACTACTCATATCCAGAGTTTGAAGTAGTCAACGTACTCATACTTAACAATACGCATGATGTTATTGCTTTCGACTCTCCATGACTCATCGTATACACGAATCACAAAATAAGTATGATTCGCGTACGAATACTACAATACTCACTAAAAGGTTGTATGTTTGCTCTGCTTGCTGTTTTTGTATTTTTCTTTTTTTGTAAATGAAATAACAACTAAGATTGTACATTTTGATGAATGATTCGTGTTACTCGAATCATTTATAAGTATTTTTCTAAAGTTATGAATCTGAATGAGTAGGCATATGAAGCAAACATATTTCGAATGGTATGAGTTCGAGGTCAACGTTGTACGCATAGTCACTGCAACCTGTACTTATAAATCAATGTTGTAGTGAGTACGAATGAATCCGAGTGGTTAAATTTCAATATTGAAATTCACTTTCTATTTTTTTCATTAATTTCTCAGGAATCTTATTAAGAAAGTTACAATTGAGATTTTAATGGGAATTTTAATCTGCATAAAACAAAAATTCATTGTATCTCTTAAATGTTATGTTAAAAGCTTTTGATGCTGTGCATATTTACAAAATAGGGTCGTACACCTTACGTATGATGTAATAAGAACATCTATATATATATATTTATTTAAATGAGTCCTTCACTTTATAACTCGAGATCCATCTAATCGTGTATATGCGTTTGAAAAGTCTTCTTTCACTTCTTTTGAAACAGATTTGCGATATACGTCTCCTAATATGATGATGTGCTTTATATATACATATGTATGTATACGTAACAGAATTTTCCAGATATAAGCAGGACATTGCTTATTGGCGAGGAATTCTTGTATCGAAATCCCGCAGCTGAGTGCAAATACCCACCTGTCATTCAAACTAATATAATTCTATTTGTCTCATTGAAAACACTCCTTAATGGATGAAATGCCGATTGACCGGCATCCGATGTAATGTGGGCTTCGAACATCTTATCGATTTCCTGGCCCCAGTGCCACTTCGGGATCACTGCGAATAAATTGCTGAAGGAAATATAGTTTCAGCAGACTTTAAAGTTATAGGGAAGAGTATTATTTTACCATTAACTCGACAAAGAGTGAGGTCACTGACTCCATCGAAACCTGTACCAGGGAATATTATAAAAAGATTTCTATGTAGCATTAGCTAGGCAAAGAGTCAAATAAGAACAGCTTCACAAATGTCGAAACACGAACATCGGTGGATTGTAGGTTTTCTATCAGGAAACAATTATCTCAGTTGTTTACGTCATCTGGATGGGACAGACTGCAGCCTCTCCTCAAGGAAAATGAAACCATACGGATCATTCTATGAAATTGTATTGCGTCGTCCAATCTTTTACTAATTTTTCCAATAAACCTGCAGTATGGAGTTAATGGTGAAAATTGATTACCAATGGTGCAAAGTTTACTATTTTATTAGCATAAACCAATGATTTAACCTATCGCAATAAATAAGATATAAAAACATTTAATCGCACGAACGAGGGAGTCAGTGAACCGGACCAACTTTTAGAAGAAAGTCGTTGCAAAAAACGAATTTTTTTAATTAATTTTCAAGTATAATGAAAAGTTTTTTGAGTTTATAAGCGCGGAATGCTTAAAGTGAAACAGTGTCAGAACCATTCTGTAAAACCTAATACCTTTCTTCTTAAATACCTTCCGTAGCCAGACAAAAATAAAATATGAACCAATTGTGTTGTACTCGGTTTTTTTTCTGCCATCATTGACTACGAAGATGGCATTGCAATGTTTAAAGCTCTTTTCATATTCAACCGTGTGGAACAAAAAGTTCAGCATAAGTTTATTATTTATGTACATAAATACATAACTGGTCATTACAAACCTTTAGTCAGGATTACGACCTAGTTTGTCACACCACTTATGTTGTGCGCGTTAATTTTTATACATGAGTGACGGCACCTACAATTTAAAGTCGACTCCGAACGACAGATTTTTTAGAAACATTTCATGGCAATTTTATTTATTCTCAGAGTTTTTGCCAGATATCTGCTGAGGGGAAGTCCTCGAAGAAATATTTTGTCATATTTCATTTAGTTGCAGATGCCTGGCCTAGGGTTTGAACCGAGGCCTCACGTCTAATGAGCCTACATACTACCTACTTGACCACGGCATCTTCATTATTATGTACATACATAATAAAAATGAATTTAAAAAACGTTTAAAGTCCATCAGTAGTTGTTACCTCAAACATTGAAGACTTTCAAAGCAAATGTTGAACTAATTAAAAGTAATACCGTCTTAAGCGACCTTCTCCCTATAGCGGAGAGAACTAGCTCGACGGCAATTGTCCGACTATCAGAGATTACACTGTATAAAGTGCTATATTAGCAGGAAACAATAATAATGTGAGGGATTTGAATTCATTCAACATTTAACCTCAAGTTCAATCTGTTTAGACTGTTAGGAATCAAGAAGACGTAGTAAGTTATCCAACTAGATTTATTAATTTTCTTGAATTACATTTCTTCTCATTATGCTTTGGAATACAAACCCAATAAAATTGTGCAACGAAATGCAGTGAAAAAAGGAAAGATGTTTAAGAAAAAAGAGATGTTTTAATACCCCGCATACCAATTATTCCTACGGATATGCCATTAGAATTTCAACGATTATACTGTCCTATATGTTTGGCTTTTGCATTTACTATTACCAGAGTCAGCTGTTGTGTTTTATTAGTTTATTAGTTTATGACATCAATTTTAAATTAAAGTCTGAGAGTGAATAAAATTGCCAAGAAAAGTTATTCAAAAATATCTGTGGTTCGAAGTCGACTATAAACCACGCACAACATAAGTGGTGTGAGAAACTAGATTCATCATCGTGACTTCCAAACACACATTTATTTAATAATAATGTTGACACAAACATACATGTTTTATTTAAATTAATTTCGCCCATAAATTGTAGCAGGCAATAAATATTTTTTTTTTGGTTTTATAGAATAAAAAAGGATATCGAAATTTGAGTTTAAGTTGGTCTATAGTCAGTGCATATTTTTAATTTTATTTTATTTAATTTGTTATTATTACATTTTCTGTTTTAATTAATGTGCCAAATATTTTTGGGTGAATAATCCGCTTAAAACTAAAATTGTTTTTGAAAACCATGAGTCTTATTTTAAAAAATAAGAAAGTTATCACAGTAAAATTTTGTTAGGATTGGGGGCTGTTGAAAAGTAGACAAATATTAATTTCTCCGTTATATACAGTTGGCAATAAAATTCTTAGTACGGCAATATATTTTGACAACAAAAACATCCCCACAGGCTAAATACTCTTGCACAAAGTCCCGATATGGTTTCAAGAGAGTATTTAGGAGATCATTTGAAAGAACGGTTACGTAATCGCAAAACTCAAACTAAAGTCAACTGAAAAACTTGCTGATGGTGCCACCAGAAAACACTAAACAAAACTTGTACATTCAATTCCAATAAATGGAGTGATTGACCTAAAGGAATAAGATTTTCATATATTAGGCCTTAGAATTTTAAATTTATTCAGGGTTCTCCTTGGGCGTACCTATGGAGTCATCTGAAACTTTTCCTTATTTTTCTCTTGTGTTATGAAAAACATTAAGAAATTATTTGTTTTATAATAAAACAGAAATAAATTAATAAAATAAATATATAAACTATTAACTTGTCTACAAACTTTTGGCTAAAATTCATGATATTGCTAAAATATATTGCCGTACTAAGACTTTTGCTGTCCGCTGTATGTATGCTTTAAAAGAAAATATTTTATAAGCATACACAAAATCTTTTTTCCTGTATTCAAATTTAAATAAAACAAAGCGTGAAATGTGATCGAAATTCGTTTGAAAGACCTATTGATGCCATTATGTGTGGAATATAATATCTGGAATTCGAAAGAGCTTCTCCAGGGGAAGCAGATCCGCAATATATAATTTTCCTTGACTCCAAAAGAGCACAATCTATGTATGTTACAACTATATGCCATTGGTATCCAATTCAGGTCAACAGAAGGTTTTAGTAATAGAACCATTGCTTGCGATGTTAAAAGTGATGTCGTGGCTAACATCTTTCTCAGAGATACATTATGGAAGGCTGATATCACCTGGAATGATGCATAGGCAGCTTTTGGATCTTATATGGTATCGTCTTAAATGCGATAATTAGGACGCTTGTCCATGTACACATGTCATATATCTAGAAAAGAGCCTCAGTGTTGAAGATGATTTCTCAATGAAAATAAAGGGTCTCCAGAACCTATTCAGAGAACATACTCGGTTGGTAGGGTTGTCCATGGTGATTTGATAAAATAGACAGACTGAATAAATAACAACTAATTTCACAGATGTAGCTTGAATAATATGTCTGTGCGGAACACCCTGTAAGAAGCCCTTATAGAACAAGAACAAATATTTGCCCATCTTAAGTCCTTATTTCGTTTCGTCCATGTTAATGTTACAAAGATACTGCAAAATCGAAATGAAAGCATAAATTCAAATAAATTTGTTTTATTTATGAAACAGGAAAGCAGAATAAATCCGCATCTCAATATTATCATCCCTACATTTTCTTAATTCTTAGGAAAGTTTCTTTTTTCAAAATTCCATTTGTTGGATAGTCGTTGAAGTCTTCTTAATCAAAATCATTTAGTTGTTGACAATGCTAAACGATGTTTTATTCAAGTTGAAATCATCAAATCAATTCAGTTTTTATGGAAATAAAGTGGAGTTTTAATGTATTCAGCAATTGATTTCTATTCAATGTTGCTTCTAAGTACTTTCACCCAAAGTTGTCACCACACATGATGTGTGTTTATTTACTTTATTTATTCATTTATTTCTGTTGAATTATGTAGTACAAGAGAAAACATATTTTCCAACGTAGTTTCTTTTGGCACATTGCGAGCCGATAAAAATAGGAACATGAATCAATAACATTTTCTATTTAGAATTTATGAATACATTTTCGAAAATACATAAGCATACTGTTACGTTTTTGCATTTTAAAAACGTTTAAAATATGAGCTCGTAGATTGCAAATTTCTTTATTGGTCGTACAATCCTGTGCGCCACTGTTCACAACTTGATGTAAACAACAACAATTGCTTTATTGGTTATTCTTCTTTACACTCCTTCGCGTAAACAGATCTCTATAACGGAGATCTTCAAACCACGATTATTCTTTTCACACGCAACTCATCTTCACACAAGTCTGACTAAATTTTTAATGAGTTCGTTGCCTACAGTATTGTTGGCATATTTTTGTTTACTTGTTTATCATCTTATTATAACAACTTCATTATTTTGGTTTTTGTAGCCTTTGTTTACAATTTAAACGATGTGAAAGCAAAACACCAATTCCATTTTCCTAACAATATATAAGATTGTATTAAACATCGAAATATGCATGAAAATTTACTTCGTCTTCACCATAACTTTTAATTTTTAAAATATTTTCAAAGCATTTCCACGTGGAATAAACACAAACGCATTTGAGTAAATATTTTAAAATTATTTTTAGAAAACTGTGTTAATGACTGCACTTAATAAATGCAAATATTTTTAGAGTCTTAAAACTGTTGAATTAAATTTTGTTTATTTCTTTGCTTTAAGAAATCTTTCATTATAAAGTTTTTGGTTTACTTTTTGCATTTTGCCAGATGCAAGAACAATCCAACAAGAATACGTGTATATTAATGAAAAGAAGAACTAAAAAAAAGTGATTCGGAAACAAATTTCATTTCGGTTTAGATTAGTAGATTTCTCATCCAGACTTTTCAATATTGTTATTCAAAAGTCAATAGCTTCAAAACTTGCTGTTTGATGATTGTTAGTTGGATTAAAAATAGTAGTTGTATACATACATACATATTAGAGTTAAATTTTAAATACAAATTTTAGAATTGAAATTATATGCCATAATTTGTATACTTATAGTCGCATAGCTAAATATCTTTAGACTACAACTAAATAGCTAGACGATAACCTAAGGCATTTGGAACAATGGTGGTCACATCACCCATATAGGATAAACATTTTATATCGTATACCTACAAAAGTATCACTGCTATTGTATTCAAACTGATAACAAATCTTTAACCACAAAACTGCATAAAAAGTTGCTAGAATTGAAATAATGATTGATATTTACAAAATGGTGTAACATTCAAATAAAACTGTCTTCTTTCATTACAGAAAATATTAAATTAATGAGCTTAGTGACGTACGAGTATTATTATGAATTAATAAATAAATATTAAGTACACTCCGTGCTCGATTCGAAAATTATTATTTGGATTAAATATTCAATACGCCCAGTATTATTCATTATGATAATGTAAAGTGCTTGTAATACAATCGAAGTAAAAGGGAGACCGAAACAAAAATTTGAACCATAAAAACCAAGCACAAAATAAAAACTACAAATGAAAATGATGCCATCTATTCATATTTATTGAAGAGGACATATAAACTGCCATTAATGACCACATCGTATCAGTACCTGCTAAAAGTATGCATAACTTAACGACATAACCCAGGGTCTCAAGACGATAAGGAAGTTATTAAACTTCTTAAAAGAAAGTTTTTAATAACTTTTTTTAAAGTTAAAATATATTCCTGGCGTTGTTTTAATGGAATGAAAACATAATGCAATGATTGTGTGCCCCGATGGCGTAGTTGATAGTGTGCTAAACCTCAAGAGCCGAAACAGTGGATACGATTTCTACCAGGAATCAGAAATGAGTCGTTTTTTCGCTACACCTAAGTACTTATGAAATTTTGTGTATGAGTGAGACAAAAGTATTGAAATTCAACTACTCTGATTTATTCATACTCACTACAACATTGATTTATAAATACAGGTTGCAGTGAGTATGAGTACAATATTGACATCAAACTCATACCATTCGAAATATGTTTGATTCATACGCCTACTCATTCAGCTTCATAAATTTAGAGAAATACTTATAATACTCATAAATGATTCGAGTGACTCGAATCATTCATCAAAACTTACAGTCTTAGTTGTTGTTGCATTTACGAAAAAAGTAGAAATAAAAACACAAATACAGCTAGCAAAGCAAACAGACAACATTCTAGTGAGTATTGTAGTGTTCGTAAGCGAATCATACTTATTTTGTGATTCTTATAAATATTGAGCAAAGGAGAGTCGAAATCAACAACATCAGTATTGTATTGTGAAGCATGAGTACGATGAGTACTTCAAACTTTGAATATGAGTAGTATGAGTGTGATATTAAACTAAGTATGAATGCGCATATATATATCAGAAATTATGAGTATGATTGGATTCTACTCATCTTTTTGAATACTCATTGCTGATCTCTGATTCCAACCAAAAGACTCTGGGATTCTGATTATTTGTCTGACATTATACGTAATTACTCAAAATAGAAAAAAGAAAATGAGAATTATTACAAAAAGCAAAAAGCCTACTGAAATTTAATAAAACGTAATTTTGTGCATTAAATAAAAAATGAATTACTGTTGCAAACTCATTCATATTTTTATCATTCAACTATATTCTCCAAAATATGTACATCTCTTTAATAATCTGTGAATACTACTCCATTCATTCTCTCTGAATTCACTCACTTGTGTGTAAGAGCCACATGAGCTTACAAAATCAAAACAGCAATGAATATGCACTCAACACAATATATCATTCACGGTTTTATAAGTGTTAAGGTTTGATTTTGTGAGGCGAACAAATTCACCACTAAACATACAGTATTGTTCGTGTTTTCCATATTAACAGACGGACATGTGAAATCATTCGTTTTAAGTAGACAAAGCCAAAAACAAAGAAAATAAGCAAAGAATACACGTGGTTTTTTTTAATGAATGCAGGATTGATTCTTCATTTGATTCTATTGCTATGATATATAGTAAAAAATTATAAGAGCATGTACAATACTTTAAGAAAATGAAACAATGTTTAATAAATTTCTCTTGGTGTGACTCAAAACTTTGTGTATCAAAAAAAAAAATCGGTAGAATCGAATAATACCAATTGTTTAAAATACTTACAACAACATTTTTATTTAACAGTATATGTTCCTCCCATGATTTATAAAAATTGATAAATATGTTAATTAAGAAGTAAACTTATAGCATAACACTGCTTGACGTATGATTAATATTAATGATTAAGTGTTATCCAATTAATATTAATCATACGCTTGAGTGATTAACAAAAATATAATGATAAAAGAAAAGAAGGATTAATTCTTTCTGCTGTGTAATTTTTATTATATTTTATTATTATATTTTCTTATCATATTAAGAAGTTGGTCACACATATCGTTCACTTTGAATAAATTATTTCTATGCAATCATTAATGGCATTAAATTAAATTATTATGTTCGTGTTATGAGTATTTCAATTTATTTTTATTAAAACTAAAGCACAATACAGTAATTTGTAATTTTAAGAATGTAAGTTTCGGAAGAGAAATAATTCAGGTTAAACTCAGAGCTACCGTAATGTTCTGTTCTTTCTCCAACTCTTTCTTTCCCGCCACATATAAAATAAAAAGATTCAAACCTAAACCTTTTTGGGTTTAAGATTTAAATTTGGTGTTTATTTGTTTAGATGATGTCTAAAAAAATATGAGTTATTATGCGCAGGTTCTATTGCTACGTAATTGAAATAATTTGTGTATTTGAGACCTGGAATATAATGTTTTCAATATTTGAGGATTAAATAAGCTAATAAAATTGTTTTTTACATTAATATGTTGTAATAAATAATGCATAAATATGTATGTCGAATGCATTAATATTAAAAGCAAAAATGTATTTAAGCTTTTTTTAATAAACTTCGACCTTCAAACCTAATAATATAATGGTTTTTATTTCATTTACATTTCCATTTAAGTACAAAGTACGTGTCCAAAAAGAATACTTTGTATGATAAATATAAAAAAAAATAATAAAAAAATAATAAAATTGAATTGAATTGAATAGAATTCTAATAACAATATTATTAACAAACAATTTTGAATTACATATGTATTGAAACGAAAAATACTTTATTCCTGCTGTATGCCCACAGACACCTTTTTATTTTTTTTGTCCATTTCGTAATTTATTGGGTATTAATGTAACATGAAATTACAGTGTGTTATTTATCAGAGATTATTAGAAAATTTATTTTTTCTATTGTATTATAATATTGTTAACTGGTATTCATACCATACTTTGTTTTGTATAAATTTTTTATTAAAATATTGCTGAATGTAACGACGAATATGGCAATTTTTTTGTTTGTCTATCTATAAATATGATTTTTTTTTATTAAGGATTAAACTAACTCAATACCAGTGTGCCTTCTTGTTGTATCATGGCGTGTTAACATTTTCAACCTAATTTCATAATGTCGCTTTCATTCCTGGTGAGTTGTTATCGTGGTTGATACATGTGGTTGGTAACCTGTTGTTTGAACGTTGGCTAGAAAATAATTTCATCCTAAACTGACTAATTACAGACCAAAATTTTCCTTATCATCAATCTATTAAAATAACCGTCCTGCTGTGGTACTAGCTGTACTACTAGGACATTAAACAGAGTTCATTTGACATTTTATAGAATAAACTGACATATTCTCACTTAGTATTCTATATTCCAAACTTTTGAGTTTTGAGTTTCACTGGGGCCATTTTCAAACTTTAGTTATAATATGGTAACTGTACGAAGTAAAGACTTTTCTCTAGTAATTGATTATGATTTATAGTTCTTTACGTTTCTCCGCGACGAAGCACGCACAGAGATTTCACAGAAGATGATCAAAGTAGAACTATTTAAAATTAATTTTTTTTTTATTTTATTTACAGTATTTTTTTTAAGAGTTTTTATTCTGTATCGTTTTTGTTACATTTAAGCAAGGACGTGATTCTTTGCTTTAAGCTTTTGTGAACAAGTTACAAGAATCTGGACGTTATTTCGTCTCTAAACTCCATAAGTGAAATGTTCTATCAAAGTAGTTCGATAATTCGAAAAAAGACTTTGGAGACTAAAGATATTTTTAGTAACCGCTTTATATCATATAATATTTCGAAAATGAAAAAGAGTCCTTTTCGAATGTTGGAAATCCACCTAATGCGATTAGATCTCATAAAATTTAGTCGTTTACATTATAAATTTGGAGGAATGTCACTAAAGTTTTTGCTTTATGTTCTTTAACAACCACTTGTTTGGCAAGTAACTGCACGAACAATATAAAAACCAACAAAAATTTCAGTGTCTTCATATTATATTAAATTACACTATGCGACAAAATAAATAAAATTAAATACACCCAGCTAATGACATAGTGTAGGTTGTGAGTTTTGTTAAGTTGAATTCAAAAATATTTTTTTATAATTCTTGAACCCTCCAAACTTGTTTTATTTGACAAAAAATGTTATTTTGAACTTTACGCACAAATTTATTGTTTCCACAAGCTTTTCTGAACCAATGTCACAAATTTAAACTTTCTTAGAAAGAGGAGAGATGGGCCTTTAAAACGGTATGCATATGTGTATTATTCGACTTAATATTCTATGAGGTTTGATGAGGTAAACTTGGCAACTGAGAATTTTTTTCATATTTTTTTAAATTTGTCCATTGACAGTAGCAGACTTTAATTAAAAAATATAAAATAAGCGGTGACATTCTTAAACAGCATTCTCTTGTGAAGAGTTTGAGACTTCGTTTGATAAAATCGAACGATAATATAAATACAAACAATATACATACTTTTTTTTAAGTGAACTTTCAGTTAAAAAATTTGCAGAATTTTTGATGGATCCTGATTGTTTGTTGGAAAATGTGTCAGTTTCACGTTTGATTGCCCACCAGAAGTTGGGATACGTTTGAACAAAGCGAAATAAAAATATTTGCAAAAAACACAAATATTAGGCGACTTCTGGTAGTCGCCCAAATGTGAAATTGACACATTTTGTGGTAAACAATCAAGATCCATAAAAAATTTTAAAAATTTTTGAACTGAAAGTGCATTTGATAAGGTGACATATATAAAAAATATAACACTACTGTTATACTATTTATATAAGAAATACAGTAATTTTTGTCCGATTTTATCAAACGAAGTGTTAATCTCTTCACAAAATAATGCACATTCAGAATATCACAATTTATTTCATATTTTTTAATTAAATTTGCAATTAAGAATGGCTAAACTTGAAAAAATATGAAAAATATAATTTTTTCCAAGTTCACCTGGTCAAAACTCATAACTCGTAAGCTTGTTTATGTACACCATTTTAAAGGCTCATCTGTCCCCTTTTCAAAAAATTCATATTTTGAAAATAGGCTAAAAAATTGTTGGGTAATCAATTATTTTGTGTGAAAAAAGTAAAAATACCGTTTTTGTCAAATAAAAGAAGTTTGGAGAATTCGAGAAATATAAAACAAATATTTTTTAGTTCTACACAACAAAACTCACAACCTAAACTATCTATGTATGTGGGTCCATTTTGACTGTCGCACAGTGTTATCATCAAACGTGTAGCAAATGCAGAAACAGTTTTCACAATGAAAACTTTTCAAACACGTACAGGTTTAATGTCCCATTCAATATTAATGTCCTCGTTACCAAAGCCATACTAGTTTTCTTTTTCTTTGGTTTGTTATGATAAAACAATGTCCATATCACGTTCTAGTACCTGCTCTTTTTTATTTTTAATTTTGCAAAAGATATAAAAGGATTTAATTACTGAGCAATACAACACTCAAATAGCAAGGAAATGAAAATATTTTTGTTCTCAAATAAAGTAGATTGCAATACAATGAGGTGAATATGGAAATTTAACTTTATTCCATGTTTTTAAACGTTATTAAATATTTTGTGGTTTTGAAACTATTTTCAAATTAAATGCAATATTTTTTATATTCAAATTACAACCGTACGCTAAGGGATCAAAGTTAGCTGTGTTGTTTGTTGCCATCGGTTGATATTTTAACAGAATCTATATCGAAACTATATTCAAATACAGTTGAACTTTTTTAAATTACATTAAATATACTGAATATTATATATACAGGGTGCCTTGGTCGTCTAGTGAGTAGTGTGCTAGACTATTAGCGTGAAGATCGTGGGTTCGATTCCCAACAGAGACTCTGGTCTGTGACACTACACTGAGCATATGGTTAAAGTTACTCAGCTCGTATATAATTAGAATATAATATGTAATTGTATTGTAACTAATAAATAAATAAATTCTATATACATATGCACTAGGGTGGTTTTATCACATAGGGTAAAAAAAATATGTCAGAATTTTGTTGGGGGTACCCCCCTAAAATATTTCATTCTGCCAGATTTTAGGATTGCCACTGGAGCCTCAAAGTTTTGAAAATCTCGATTTTTTGGCAGTTTTACGACTTCGGCGATCCATATCTCTGGAACGGTAAAAGCTATTTGCCAGTGTCATACATAAAATTAAAGGCCATACTGTTTATAATATTTTGTATTCTACACAATAAATACGCAACTAGTACTGAAACCGAAAAATAGAGCCAATGTCCTTAAAAACGTGACTAAAACCTGAGAGCGTTATTTGTATTATTATTGGTTATTTGTATTATTATTGGTTATTATGGACAAATACTTGTACTTTGGAATCTCATTTCATTTAAATATGTTTGCTATGGTATACCGTTAATTTTAGACCCACAAACTGTAGCACTGGCGACCGCAGGCAGGTAAAACCAAACTAGTACCTACTAACACGAACTCTTTGACATTAGTGTCATTCTGTGTCATTTATTCTAGTGAACATTTTTATTTCTCGTAAAAGTGATGAAATTCCTAGAAAAAGGTCTCCCTGCCCTAATTGCAAGTGAGACTTATCTGTTGTTCAAAAGATTAAACATTAACACCGAATTTCTGGAAAAAGATCCTGCAACTTGGCCACAGAACATCAACTATCAGGAGGGGCAAAAGATGGCAAACAACTTGAAAGTTGTGAACGACATGGCAGAGCGAGGAGTTAAGCTCATCACAGATCACAACCAATTACTTACAAAGTACGAGCAACAAAAACAATACGTTCTCCAAGTAGTCAGCAGATACCGTCAGCTGTATCCAGATAGCTCCAAAACCACATTATGTCGGTCCCTTGAATAAATTTGAATAAGAATAAAATGAAAAAGACTATTATTATACTTCGCTCTAAGGGATACCTAGTCACGTCCTTAGGGACATTGGGTTCATTATCTCGAATTCAGTACTATTTACATATTTTTTTATTCCATATAAAATATTATAAACAGTATCGACTTCAATTTGATGTATGACACGGGTAAATATATTAAACCGTTCTCGAGATATGGGTCGGCAAAGTCGCCAAATTTCCAAAAAATCGAGATTTTCAAAACTTTGAGGCCCCAGTGGCACGGGTTAACATCTTTCAATCATGCTCAAACTTTGACAATCTTAAAATCTAACAAAATGAAACATTTTAGGGGGATGCGGCCAAAAAAATCCGACATCGATTTTTTAAAACCACACTAATATGCACATACATACAAAATTGGCCATTTCAACCCTTCAGTCAGGATGTGTGTTAACTTTATACCCCTACAGTTTAAAGTCGACTCCGAACGACATGTTTTTGAGAAACGTTTCATGGCAATTTTATTTATTCTCAGAGTTTTTGCCAGAAATCTGCTGAGAGAAAGTCGCTGAAGAAATGTTTTTTCATACTTCGTTTTGACGTCTGATCTGGTATTTGAAACGAGGCCTTACGTCTAATAAGCCAACACACTACCTACTAGACTACGGCGACTTCAGTTATATACATATAATATAATATAAATTAAATTAAATTAAATATGCTAAATATTATATATACATACATACACATGTTGTTGTATTTTTTTTATTGATTTTGTTTTATTAATTTTGCCCAGAAAAGACACATTATTGTTATTGTCGTAACTTGGCCGTTTCTCTATTGACTCCACTTAATTTTAGATTTCGGATTGTAATATTCTTTAGTCCTGAACACCAGGTAATTTAACTTTCAGATTGCTTTTTAGATTATAATAAGTCTGCATATCACGAGATAATCTCTTCTTTTGTTGTAGTCTGGTCAGTAAAACCAGTTGGCTTCCTTTGAATCCTATAGGCTTCATTGCACGATCATAACTAGTTTTCAACTCATCACTGATTCAGGAACAAATTTTGATGTGTACTTTGTTCCGGTGTTCCTGTTTCTCTACGTAGTTAAGCTCGCACTTTTTATTAAAACTCTCATTCTACTACTGACGACTCACGAGTCTTTAATTAAAGACAGCATTGTTCTTTGTTCTATTTATACCGCCTTATTTCATGTCTGGCAACTCCACGAACTTTCCATATACACTTGTTGTCTAATGTTTAGTTTGTTTTTGTCGTACATTCTCATGTTGTTGTGTCATACAATTTAAGTTTTTTGTTATTGTTTGTCTTCCAATTTGTTTAAAATATTCAGTATAGAAGCATAATATTACAAAAATTCATATTTCTTGGGGTTTATGCATTCTAGAACAATCAATAATAAAAAATAATTAAAAATTTGCATCACAGTTATAGCTGCGAATTGAGGGTCTAATTGCGTGAAGTCTTGTTGTCTTGTGTGAGAAAACCCTTTTGCGTTAATAAACAAATTAGTTATTAGTTTGCTTTCTACTCCATCAATATGGCTTATTAAACTGTCACTCTCTCTATGTTTCCTTGTAATTTTCTCTAAACTTTTTTTCTTGTAATCGAGTTACATTGTCTCTCTTTTGCAAAGAAACATGGGCTTGTAATATCAAGAAAAAAAATAAACAAACATTTTATTTCACGTTCATGTATGTATGTGTGTTTGCCACGCTGGAGGTATAATACGTGGGGAACAGTTTGATACAATCACTTTGCTACTCTATTTGCAAATATGATAATTAAAGAGTGACAATAACCAATTTCGAACGAATTCGAGGTGGAGGTTAATAAAACAGTTCCGATTGGCAATATTCTCTATCTTAGGTATTCCAATATTAAGTATTTTAGATTTCATTATATTTCTTATTTGGTTTGTTTCTCTAAGTCCAAGTGTACATATGACTACAATTTATTCATTATAAGGTTAGTACCATGGGAATAGACATGCAATGGCAAAAAATCTTTAGATATTCGTAGCAATACACTTATGAAGTCTTTCTAAGTAAAAATCAGTGAATTTATAAAACAAGCCAGAGAAAATTTTCTATGTTAAGTTTTCTTTAACGATGAAGAAAATACAGGCAACAATCAAAATTGGCACATATATATATATGTAGCTCGAAGAACCCAGAAGCGGTTGTAGAATAGATGTTGTTTGAAGCGCAATATGGTTTAAAGGAATCTCTGACCGTATTTTTTTCGTAAAAACAATGGAACAGAATTACTGCCATTTCAGATCACTGTGCGGGTATAATATTCAAATTCTTTAGCCTCTAGTTGAAGATTATGAACTGGACGGCAGTGGGATGACGGTGCCACGTATTTCGCAAAATGACTGAGTTATGATTTATTGCATGAGAAAGTAATTTCACATTTTGACGATGTTAACCAAGATAAAGCCGTATTTGCACGGTTAATCCCCTAACTTTGGATCGTTTGAACATCATTATAGCCGAGATATTGCCAGAGAAGTGCGCATATGTGATTGAGAACTATCTCAGAAAGATCAACTGCTGCAACAAATCCGAAGGTGGTTATTTAAATCACATTATGTTTCATATATAGTGGCATAGTTTTGCCGAAACCTTAGCTTCACGCCGTAGTCTAGTAGGTAGTATGTTGGCTTATTAGACGCAAAAGCCTGGGTTCGAGCCCCATGCCAGGCATCAAAGACAAAATACAAAAAGTATTTTTTCGGCGACTTCCTCTCAGTAGATTTTTGGCAAAAACTCTGAGAGTAGATACAAATTGCCATGAAAAGATTATCAATAAATAAAAATCTGTCGTTCGGAGTCGACTTTAAACTGTAGGTCCCACCTCTCATGTATAAAATTATCTCACACAACATAAGTGGTGTGAGAAATTAGGACGTTGTACAATGGGTCAATTCGACCTCCGGCTACTGTACTTGTCTTAATTGACAAGTACACGTCCTCTAACCTAACCTAACCTAACCAAAAAATGAATAACCGATTAAAAATAATACAGAGAATATAAAATGAATAGTGTTTGTAAATTATCAAGGATTTCTAATGTATTTGTTACTGTGTTTATATCTCGGTTTGTAAAATGCTATTCTGATATTTTTTATTTCGAAACATAAAATATGAAAAAATATTTCTTCGGTGACTTCATCTCACCAAATTTCTGGTAAAAACTCTGAGAATGAATACAATTTCCAATTAGTCTCACCACTCTTTGTACACGAGCACACACAACATAAGCGGTATGAGGAGCTAGGTCGTAATTTTGACTAAAGGTTTGTAATGGCCAATTATGTTGGGTTATTTGTGGACAAGTTAGAGTATAATACCAGAATTACAGGGTACCATTAAATATGTTTACTGTAACGTCAAGGCATTGATCAAACCAAGAATGTCTCAGACTTTTTAACGCAATGGAAGAAATTACTCAAAATATTTACTTAGCAAACTGAGAAGAAATACGTACTTATCTAAAGTGGTTCTAAATTAAACTGAATTCCCATTGAAATATATTGTATATCGATTTTGAACAATATCATTACGAACTTGTTTCCTATAATCTCATGTGTTTCCAAAATATTGATTTCAGTAGCAAAATAGCATATGAGTTTTTTGTCTTGTAAATTAAACTTGCACTTTAAACATGTTCAGTTACTTGCACAGGATATATGCCTGGCGAAAGAAATCAAGGAAGTGATGTTCGTATCATCACATGTCTTCCGTATCAATTTATAAGTAAATGGTCGTGACTAAAATGCAAAATTCAATTTATATTAGAAAATATATTATTAGATTTAATTAACCCCAGTAGAATATCTAATTATTTAATTAAATGTTCAAATGTGGTCGAATCTTGGCAGGAAATTGTTAATGAGCTTGGCGATGTTAGCAAAGCTAGAAATCGTATTATTACTTAGTAGCACAACTGAGGAAACAATTTAATTTAACGGATGCCACGGGTTTTCATCGTTTTATTATACAACAATTTATTGTGTAGTATTGCTGTTAAAGGCAACTTTACACAACATGTTCTTCACACTGTAAATGTCATCTTTTTTTTCATTATTAAACAGCTGCATGTCATGCCCTTAAAACATTGATTGTGTAAAGAAAAACACAAGAGCAGTCCAAATTTCTATTAGAGCCCGCTGTAATTGTGTATGTATATCACATGATATCAATTGTCTTTGCAGTGTGCAGACATTTGTCGACGCTGAATTATGTGTGCTGGCTGAAAGAAATATTTTATAGATGTAATAAACAATTTTTTTTAATTTTGTTTCGTCTTTGTAATAACAATAATACGGTGTTCAGATATGCATCTTTATTACGTAAATCGCAATAAACTATTGAACTCAATATTTCATATAAATTTTCAATTAATAATTGCGCAATAAATACGCAAATTGTTCTAATATTGAGTAATACTTAAAATGCAGCACTGTCATAAGTATGTTCAGAGAGAACGTTACAATTCATGCTTACAAATTTTGTTGATATTTGTATTGTCAAATATCAACAACGTCAAATAAAAATGTCGAGTGAGGTGGAAGGTATGTTTATTTATATTAACACTAAATCTACCGATACTTCTTGTATTTCTATTCCTATTCCTTTCTATTATTACATATTTTCAGCGTAGTTCAGATCTACCTGATACTCATTTATTGCGTATTTGATGCCTCTTTTTATGCGAAATTAATGAATATGCAGCACAAAGTGTGACATGATTCAATCGATTGTTTATATCGGTAATACAGAAATGTGAGCTTTACAATAGTTCGGTTTCTTGTGGCTGAAACCGTTATCAGGTAATCGTATCGTATATAATCAATGTAAGCAAATTACATTGAGTTTAGAAGATGGTTAGGTTAGGTTAGAGGACGTGTACTTGTCAATTAAGACAAGTACAGTACCCGGAGGCCCAATTGATCCATTGTACAACGTCCTAGTATCTCACACCACTTATATTGTGTGCCTTAATTTCATAAATGAGTGGTGGGACCTACAGTTTAAAGTCGACTCCGAAAGAAAGTTTAGAAGATAATAAGTTAGAAATCTCCAAAGATATGCTCTATGAACTATGTGCTAACCATGGAATACGTATTGCACTGAATCATGGTGATTCAATGCTGTTGTAGCTGCAGCGGTCTCCAAATCGTGAGGACATGTTGTCCTTAATAGTGTGGTATTAACATTGACAATGGAATATGCTGTCGGAGTTCGATACTGGCAATATATCGATCGATATCAGATATTTGCTGTCCTGTACAGATCATAGGTTCTTTGTTGATCTGTTGCATCCTGAATGCTAGAAGCCCATTGCCAATTGTACTCGATTTCGTATCTTGCATATGTCATATACCGAATTCTTTTATCGATAAAGCTACGAGCGTTTTCACATGGTACATATTGTCAATGGCGGATTACATACATACATACATAATTGGTCATTACAACTCTTTAGTCAGGAATACGGCCTACCTTCAATGGCAGACTGCATTAAAAACCTTGTCTAGGTTAATGGTTAGCAATGCAATTCATAAAAATTTAATAGTTTTTGTGGATATCTAGACGATGATATCGGTCTTTCGAATCTTTCTAATAATAGCGTGAAACGCTGCCGGAGTTATTGCCAAACTAATAATTATGAGGGTGTTTGGGCATTAAAAGGATAATTTGATAAACTTCATTGTATTACTTTTATAATCTTTTGTCAGAATATTAATAGAATGGTTTAAAGGTGTGAAACGTAAGAAAAGTTCTTTTAATCCATTATTATAGTTCAGCAGTAGCAGGAGGAATTTCAAACCACTAAATAAAATAAAGTACCTTAAATAGGAGAAATATGCACATTTATATACCATCACTAATAGCTAAAGCTTTGGGTAAAAGAAGAGATAAGAACTTTTTCTACAGAAGAGAACAGAGAGTAATTGAAAGCTTTTCATTCATAAATTTCACTTTCACTAGAGTAACAAGAAATTGAGAATAAAGAAATTGGGGGCATTATTGTAGAATTTCTTCTAAAATAAAAACATTTACAAAAACTGAGCGAACAAAGCATATTTAGTTGTCACACCACTCTCGTTGAGAACGGTTGTACTCATATTGTACTACAAAACGCGCCAAATGTTTACAAACTGCGTCCTCTTCAAATAGCCAAAGAATATTAATTTATGTTGAACACTTCACTGACTTATCGCCGATGTTGTTGCTGTGTCAAGCGTTTTTTGGAAAACCTATTAAATGAAATGGACTAAAACAACATATACCTGATGGTCTTTAAAGTAAATTTGAAAACACTTATAATTACGAATGAGAATTTCTAAAAAATAGTGGTTTTGGAAACAAAAATTGAATTTCAAAAGTAAATAAAAAAAATTAAAGGACAGTTTCAATGGAATTCAAAACTGGAGTATAATTAATTTTAATAAATTAAACAAATTAAATAAATTAAAACGATGTTTATTAAATAGAGAAGAAAATAAATTAAACTAAAACAAAATATTATAAGAAGAAAACAATGAAATCCGGAACTAAAAATCATTCTCATGAATTTATTTAATTTCACATTACTGTGTGTTACTTCAGAGGTGAAGCTTCTAGCCCCACAAATAATAAACGATTATTCAAAAATATAATATTTTTTGTCAGCGTTTCAACTAGCTCTGCTACATTGTTGACCAGGATAGACCTTTGCTCCTCTACAAACACAAGCAAACATAATAATTGCCTTGAAGATTCCGCTTGATAGCAAGCTGCTGTTACATGTTACATATTCTGTATATCTTACGCAGACATTTATTTAAAATTTGAATGTAATGATCATCATCTCATATCAGAAGAGATTTTGTGTATTGTGATGATTTCCATTCTTCGCTAATGGAAATACATACCTACATTTCGTCTATTTACATACAGTTTAACAACATACAGCCTATACTGTTTACGCTGACGATAATATGTATATTAAGGGCCATTTTTACAACTTGCCGTTAAAGTTGGGTTTAGTTAAAGGTAACTTTAGCTAAAGTGAACTTTAAAGTCACCTTTAACTTCGTTTCCTTATTACAACCTACAGATAATAACAATAATAAAGTTAACATTTTCAAAAATATGACAGTGCTGAAGCAATGTCAATAATATTGCTCAATTAAACAAGTATTTTAAATACGCAGTGGCGACGACGTTTCTTCTTATTTTTTATGTTTATTCATTTTGTTTATAAATTTTGTCTGTTGAGGTTTTAGCCTTTTAATTTTGATGTTTTTTTTAATTAAATATAATGAATACGCCATTATCCATTTTTATTTGAAAAACTATTAATACATTAACGTTTATTTTTAGAATTTATATTTGAAGTTGCCATATTGAAAATAATATATATAATACCGCAAGTTCAAAGATAAAGTGAACTTTAAAAGTTACCAGTAGAATGATCTTCCCTTTAGCTTAACGTTTACTTTTATCTTACTCATAATAATGAAAATCAAGATATCTACCCGTTAAAATCCTGCCTTTAGTTAACGGCAGTTTGTAATAATGGCCCTAAGACTGTGATTGCGAATAGTACGTGAAAGTTTTTTGCGATCCAAATTAAACTATCCACATTAAAAGTATATTTCGAAATAAAGAGTGTATTTCGACTTTAGAAACCACAGCCTTTACTTACTAGTGATAGTTTTTTTATAATAATTTAAGTTTTTTGTACGGTTGGTGGTTGTAGAGGAATTAATTTTTATTCTCATAACGATTGTAATTCATCATTAAATATTTAAAATATTTTTTTTTAATTTTTCTACATCAATTTAAAATAATTTTTTAATTACTTATTATGATGAAATCATAAATTATACGTTGAATTTAATACGAGCAAATGGAATACAACTTATGCAATTTGCATTTTAATAAATCACAGCCTAAGGTGGGAATAGAATTTACAACCCTCACACTAACAGACTATTGAAACGCCACTTAAATTATAAAAAAAAAATTATAATTTAACATAAATTAATTATAAAATATGTTAGATTAGCAGAAAATATATAAAATATATAAAACACTCGAAATATCATTATCAACCACTTGGAGATAATCAGCGAAATAAACAAGAAGTGTGCATTACAATGATACAATTTACATTTAATGATACAACAAAAAAAAGAAGAAAAAGAATATAATGTACTCTATAGCCCATTATGAAAAAACAAACAATCAAATACATTTTGTAATATAATCTGCATCATGTGATGGTAACATCATACTTTTGTCTTTTTGTGTAAGAATTTGTGTCCATCCAATAACATTTCCGTTAAAACCGAAAGTTCAGTTACTGAACAAATCGTATTTTAAACTTGAACTCGTACAGAAAAAGCAATGAAGCCATATTTTCAATATATTTACTATTATAAGTAATTGAACCTATATGTGAGGAAAACTATGAGTTTCTATTAAAAGTCCAACTTTTGTACATACATACAGTGCACAGCAAAAGTCTTAGTACGGTAATATATTTTAGCAATTTTATGAACTTTAGCCAAAAGTTTGTATAAAAATTTATAGTTTTTTATATTTATTTTATTAATTTATTTCTGTTTTATTATAAAACAAACAATTTTTTAATATTTATCATAAAACAAGAGAAAAATAAGGAAAAGTTTCAAATGACTCCATAGGTACCCCCAAAGGAGTACCTTGAGTAAATTTAAAATTCAAACGCCTAATATATTAAAATGTTATCCCTTGTATTTAGTAGAATATCCCTTTAGTTCAAGCACTCCATTTAACCCATTTGGAATTGAATATAAAAGTTTTGTTTAGTGTTTTCTGGTGGCACCATGAGCAAGTTTTTCGGCTAACTTTTGTTTGAGAATTAGCGATTACATAACCGTTCTTTCAAATGATCCCCCCTAATACTCTCTTGAAGTCATATAGGGTCTTTGTGCAAGAGTATTAAGCCTGTGGGGACTTTTTTGTCCAAATATATTGCCATACTAAGACTTTTGCTGTCCACTGTATGTACATACATATGTATACATTAATACTGTTATTATACGCACAATAAACTGAACAAAGTGTTCACTGTAACAACAAAGGCAAAAATTACTGCTACAAACTTTTCTTTGTACCAACGAAATGTTTTTCATTGGCCGATAAAATCAAGCCATATTCATTTAAATTTATAAATTTTATTTTCTTTTAAAGTTTAAACATTTCTGCCCAATTCAACAATTTTCAGGGACGGGCAGAAGAAGTATTGCCAAGACGTAACACATAATAATATAAATTCATATAAAAAGCTTTAGAGAAAGAACAATAAAAAACTGTAAAGGGATGCTCGGCTTGTACGAAAACTTGAAAAAGATACATGCAAGTTCATTCCAGGTTCTTTCTAGCTCTAAAGTTTTGAGTTAAGCATTTGAAAAATAAAAAAGAAATCCATTAAAAAAATTTTAAAGGAAATTTGACGTGACCCATCTTATGACTTAAAGTCCAATTGAATAAAGTTTTATTTTCCGAAGGATTGTAATGACCAATTATGTATGTATGTGTTTAATTTACGATAAATTTAAATATAATGAAGTATCATCAGATGATATGTAAAGACTTCTTCGCACAGCTAGTAATAGCTTGATACTCAATAATGTCGAGTTAGTGCTTAGTATGAAGATGGTCGTGTAATTGTAATGAACGAAAGTAGATTAAAGAATATTTATTTTACAGATTGTCACGCTCTGAAAATATCCAAAAGGTTTTAAATTTTTTTCGTCACAGAAGTCTTTATCAAAAATCTAGCTAGAAATCGTATTATTACTTAGTAGCACAACTGAGGAAACAATTTAATTTAACGGATGCCACGGGTTTTCATCGTTTTATTATACAACAATTTATTGTGTAGTATTGCTGTTAAAGGCAACTTTACACAACATGTTCTTCACACTGTAAATGTCATCTTTTTTTTCATTATTAAACAGCTGCATGTCATGCCCTTAAAACATTGATTGTGTAAAGAAAAACACAAGAGCAGTCCAAATTTCTATTAGAGCCCGCTGTAATTGTGTATGTATATCACATGATATCAATTGTCTTTGCAGTGTGCAGACATTTGTCGACGCTGAATTATGTGTGCTGGCTGAAAGAAATATTTTATAGATGTAATAAACAATTTTTTTTAATTTTGTTTCGTCTTTGTAATAACAATAATACGGTGTTCAGATATGCATCTTTATTACGTAAATCGCAATAAACTATTGAACTCAATATTTCATATAAATTTTCAATTAATAATTGCGCAATAAATACGCAAATTGTTCTAATATTGAGTAATACTTAAAATGCAGCACTGTCATAAGTATGTTCAGAGAGAACGTTACAATTCATGCTTACAAATTTTGTTGATATTTGTATTGTCAAATATCAACAACGTCAAATAAAAATGTCGAGTGAGGTGGAAGGTATGTTTATTTATATTAACACTAAATCTACCGATACTTCTTGTATTTCTATTCCTATTCCTTTCTATTATTACATATTTTCAGCGTAGTTCAGATCTACCTGATACTCATTTATTGCGTATTTGATGCCTCTTTTTATGCGAAATTAATGAATATGCAGCACAAAGTGTGACATGATTCAATCGATTGTTTATATCGGTAATACAGAAATGTGAGCTTTACAATAGTTCGGTTTCTTGTGGCTGAAACCGTTATCAGGTAATCGTATCGTATATAATCAATGTAAGCAAATTACATTGAGTTTAGAAGATGGTTAGGTTAGGTTAGAGGACGTGTACTTGTCAATTAAGACAAGTACAGTACCCGGAGGCCCAATTGATCCATTGTACAACGTCCTAGTATCTCACACCACTTATGTTGTGTGCCTTAATTTCATAAATGAGTGGTGGGACCTACAGTTTAAAGTCGACTCCGAAAGAAAGTTTAGAAGATAATAAGTTAGAAATCTCCAAAGATATGCTCTATGAACTATGTGCTAACCATGGAATACGTATTGCACTGAATCATGATGATTCAATGCTGTTGTAGCTGCAGCGGTCTCCAAATCGTGAGGACATGTTGTCCTTAATAGTGTGGTATTAACATTGACAATGGAATATGCTGTCGGAGTTCGATACTGGCAATATATCGATCGATATCAGATATTTGCTGTCCTGTACAGATCATAGGTTCTTTGTTGATCTGTTGCATCCTGAATGCTAGAAGCCCATTGCCAATTGTACTCGATTTCGTATCTTGCATATGTCATATACCGAATTCTTTTATCGATAAAGCTACGAGCGTTTTCACATGGTACATATTGTCAATGGCGGATTACATACATACATACATAATTGGTCATTACAACTCTTTAGTCAGGAATACGGCCTACCTTCAATGGCAGACTGCATTAAAAACCTTGTCTAGGTTAATGGTTAGCAATGCAATTCATAAAAATTTAATAGTTTTTGTGGATATCTAGACGATGATATCGGTCTTTCGAATCTTTCTAATAATAGCGTGAAACGCTGCCGGAGTTATTGCCAAACTAATAATTATGAGGGTGTTTGGGCATTAAAAGGATAATTTGATAAACTTCATTGTATTACTTTTATAATCTTTTGTCAGAATATTAATAGAATGGTTTAAAGGTGTGAAACGTAAGAAAAGTTCTTTTAATCCATTATTATAGTTCAGCAGTAGCAGGAGGAATTTCAAACCACTAAATAAAATAAAGTACCTTAAATAGGAGAAATATGCACATTTATATACCATCACTAATAGCTAAAGCTTTGGGTAAAAGAAGAGATAAGAACTTTTTCTACAGAAGAGAACAGAGAGTAATTGAAAGCTTTTCATTCATAAATTTCACTTTCACTAGAGTAACAAGAAATTGAGAATAAAGAAATTGGGGGCATTATTGTAGAATTTCTTCTAAAATAAAAACATTTACAAAAACTGAGCGAACAAAGCATATTTAGTTGTCACACCACTCTCGTTGAGAACGGTTGTACTCATATTGTACTACAAAACGCGCCAAATGTTTACAAACTGCGTCCTCTTCAAATAGCCAAAGAATATTAATTTATGTTGAACACTTCACTGACTTATCGCCGATGTTGTTGCTGTGTCAAGCGTTTTTTGGAAAACCTATTAAATGAAATGGACTAAAACAACATATACCTGATGGTCTTTAAAGTAAATTTGAAAACACTTATAATTACGAATGAGAATTTCTAAAAAATAGTGGTTTTGGAAACAAAAATTGAATTTCAAAAGTAAATAAAAAAAATTAAAGGACAGTTTCAATGGAATTCAAAACTGGAGTATAATTAATTTTAATAAATTAAACAAATTAAATAAATTAAAACGATGTTTATTAAATAGAGAAGAAAATAAATTAAACTAAAACAAAATATTATAAGAAGAAAACAATGAAATCCGGAACTAAAAATCATTCTCATGAATTTATTTAATTTCACATTACTGTGTGTTACTTCAGAGGTGAAGCTTCTAGCCCCACAAATAATAAACGATTATTCAAAAATATAATATTTTTTGTCAGCGTTTCAACTAGCTCTGCTACATTGTTGACCAGGATAGACCTTTGCTCCTCTACAAACACAAGCAAACATAATAATTGCCTTGAAGATTCCGCTTGATAGCAAGCTGCTGTTACATGTTACATATTCTGTATATCTTACGCAGACATTTATTTAAAATTTGAATGTAATGATCATCATCTCATATCAGAAGAGATTTTGTGTATTGTGATGATTTCCATTCTTCGCTAATGGAAATACATACCTACATTTCGTCTATTTACATACAGTTTAACAACATACAGCCTATACTGTTTACGCTGACGATAATATGTATATTAAGGGCCATTTTTACAACTTGCCGTTAAAGTTGGGTTTAGTTAAAGGTAACTTTAGCTAAAGTGAACTTTAAAGTCACCTTTAACTTCGTTTCCTTATTACAACCTACAGATAATAACAATAATAAAGTTAACATTTTCAAAAATATGACAGTGCTGAAGCAATGTCAATAATATTGCTCAATTAAACAAGTATTTTAAATACGCAGTGGCGACGACGTTTCTTCTTATTTTTTATGTTTATTCATTTTGTTTATAAATTTTGTCTGTTGAGGTTTTAGCCTTTTAATTTTGATGTTTTTTTTAATTAAATATAATGAATACGCCATTATCCATTTTTATTTGAAAAACTATTAATACATTAACGTTTATTTTTAGAATTTATATTTGAAGTTGCCATATTGAAAATAATATATATAATACCGCAAGTTCAAAGATAAAGTGAACTTTAAAAGTTACCAGTAGAATGATCTTCCCTTTAGCTTAACGTTTACTTTTATCTTACTCATAATAATGAAAATCAAGATATCTACCCGTTAAAATCCTGCCTTTAGTTAACGGCAGTTTGTAATAATGGCCCTAAGACTGTGATTGCGAATAGTACGTGAAAGTTTTTTGCGATCCAAATTAAACTATCCACATTAAAAGTATATTTCGAAATAAAGAGTGTATTTCGACTTTAGAAACCACAGCCTTTACTTACTAGTGATAGTTTTTTTATAATAATTTAAGTTTTTTGTACGGTTGGTGGTTGTAGAGGAATTAATTTTTATTCTCATAACGATTGTAATTCATCATTAAATATTTAAAATATTTTTTTTTAATTTT
Organism: Sarcophaga subvicina; assembly: GCA_936449025.2. Lineage (NCBI taxonomy): Eukaryota > Metazoa > Arthropoda > Insecta > Diptera > Sarcophagidae > Sarcophaga > Sarcophaga subvicina. The sequence continues at coordinate 74,194,129 of OW388080.2, read as the reverse complement.
TCTACATCAATTTAAAATAATTTTTTAATTACTTATTATGATGAAATCATAAATTATACGTTGAATTTAATACGAGCAAATGGAATACAACTTATGCAATTTGCATTTTAATAAATCACAGCCTAAGGTGGGAATAGAATTTACAACCCTCACACTAACAGACTATTGAAACGCCACTTAAATTATAAAAAAAAAATTATAATTTAACATAAATTAATTATAAAATATGTTAGATTAGCAGAAAATATATAAAATATATAAAACACTCGAAATATCATTATCAACCACTTGGAGATAATCAGCGAAATAAACAAGAAGTGTGCATTACAATGATACAATTTACATTTAATGATACAACAAAAAAAAGAAGAAAAAGAATATAATGTACTCTATAGCCCATTATGAAAAAACAAACAATCAAATACATTTTGTAATATAATCTGCATCATGTGATGGTAACATCATACTTTTGTCTTTTTGTGTAAGAATTTGTGTCCATCCAATAACATTTCCGTTAAAACCGAAAGTTCAGTTACTGAACAAATCGTATTTTAAACTTGAACTCGTACAGAAAAAGCAATGAAGCCATATTTTCAATATATTTACTATTATAAGTAATTGAACCTATATGTGAGGAAAACTATGAGTTTCTATTAAAAGTCCAACTTTTGTACATACATACAGTGCACAGCAAAAGTCTTAGTACGGTAATATATTTTAGCAATTTTATGAACTTTAGCCAAAAGTTTGTATAAAAATTTATAGTTTTTTATATTTATTTTATTAATTTATTTCTGTTTTATTATAAAACAAACAATTTTTTAATATTTATCATAAAACAAGAGAAAAATAAGGAAAAGTTTCAAATGACTCCATAGGTACCCCCAAAGGAGTACCTTGAGTAAATTTAAAATTCAAACGCCTAATATATTAAAATGTTATCCCTTGTATTTAGTAGAATATCCCTTTAGTTCAAGCACTCCATTTAACCCATTTGGAATTGAATATAAAAGTTTTGTTTAGTGTTTTCTGGTGGCACCATGAGCAAGTTTTTCGGCTAACTTTTGTTTGAGAATTAGCGATTACATAACCGTTCTTTCAAATGATCCCCCCTAATACTCTCTTGAAGTCATATAGGGTCTTTGTGCAAGAGTATTAAGCCTGTGGGGACTTTTTTGTCCAAATATATTGCCATACTAAGACTTTTGCTGTCCACTGTATGTACATACATATGTATACATTAATACTGTTATTATACGCACAATAAACTGAACAAAGTGTTCACTGTCACAACAAAGGCAAAAATTACTGCTACAAACTTGTCTTTGTACCAACGAAATGTTTTTCATTGGCCGATAAAATCAAGCCATATTCATTTAAATTTATAAATTTTATTTTCTTTTAAAGTTTAAACATTTCTGCCCAATTCAACAATTTTCAGGGACGGGCAGAAGAAGTATTGCCAAGACGTAACACATAATAATATAAATTCATATAAAAAGCTTTAGAGAAAGAACAATAAAAAACTGTAAAGGGATGCTCGGCTTGTACGAAAACTTGAAAAAGATACATGCAAGTTCATTCCAGGTTCTTTCTAGCTCTAAAGTTTTGAGTTAAGCATTTGAAAAATAAAAAAGAAATCCATTAAAAAAATTTTAAAGGAAATTTGACGTGACCCATCTTATGACTTAAAGTCCAATTGAATAAAGTTTTATTTTCCGAAGGATTGTAATGACCAATTATGTATGTATGTGTTTAATTTACGATAAATTTAAATATAATGAAGTATCATCAGATGATATGTAAAGACTTCTTCGCACAGCTAGTAATAGCTTGATACTCAATAATGTCGAGTTAGTGCTTAGTATGAAGATGGTCGTGTAATTGTAATGAACGAAAGTAGATTAAAGAATATTTATTTTACAGATTGTCACGCTCTGAAAATATCCAAAAGGTTTTAAATTTTTTTCGTCACAGAAGTCTTTATCAAAAATCTAGCTAGGTTTGGGAGAAACCCAGAGAAATTTTTTTACTGGTTTTCAGTCAGGATTACGACTTAGTTTCTCACACCACTTATGTTGTGTGTGTTTATTTTATACATGAGTGGCGGGAACTATAGTTTAAAATCGACTCCGAACGACAGATTTTTTGAGAAACTTTTCATGGCAATTTTTATTTACTCTCAGAGGTTTTGCCAGGAATCTGCTGAGAGGAAGTCGCCGAAGAAATACTTTTTGTATTTTGTTTTGATGTCTGGCCTGGGGCTCGAACCCTGGCTTTACGTCTAATAAGATAGCACACTACCCACTAGACTACGGCGACTTTAACAGTACAGTCACTTTAATTGTTGTAGTATGCTATATCCATACTTGGCCATATGTGGCACACAGACTGAATAAATGACAACTAATATGACAGACGTAGCTTCAACAATATGACTGTTTTCAACTCTCAAAGTTCGGAAGTCCCTATTGGATGTCCGATATACCAAATGATGTTTCTTTTACATTTTAGTTTTTTTATTACTTAATAATAATAAAATTGGATAAGTATGATTTTAATTATCATTTTAAGTCGCCGTATTCTAGTAGGTAGTGTGTTGGCTTATTAGATGAGATGCCACGGCTCATGCCCAGCGTCAGACATCACCAACAAAATGAAATGCGAATGGCTAAATTCTTCGGTGGCTTCTTCTCAGCAGATTTCTGGCAAAAACGCTAAGGGCCATTATAACAAGTTGCCGTTAACTAAATGGACGATTTTAACGGGCAGATAAATTGTTTTTCATTATTATAAATGGACGATAAGTTAGAAGTGAGCGTTAAGCTAAAGGGAAGATCATCCTACTGGTAACTTTTAAAGTTAAGTTTATGTTTGAATTTGCCATATTTTATATTATTTTCAATATGGCAACTTCAAATATAAACAAAATAAGAAAACACAACAAAAATAAGAAACAGAAATAAGTTGCCACTGCGTTTAAATAAAACTTGTTTAATTTGAGCTGTGTTATCGACATTGCTCTGCCACTGCCATATTTTTGAAATAGTTAACTTTTTTATCTGTAAGTTGTAATAACGAAAATAAGGTAACTTTACACTACCCTTTAGCTAAAGGTACCTTTAACTAAACCCAAGTTTAACGACACGTAATGGCACCTAAAATATTTAAAATTAAATTTAAAGACAAAATGTTATTTCGCTCGAAAGCAAAATGCATTAAATAATTTTTTTTTTGCAATATTTAGTTTCATTTTGAAGCCACATTTTATATTTGCAACATTTTTCTAGTTCAACCCATCATTGCATCGTTCGTATAATTTATGTTCTACGCATTTTATTTCACTTTACCGCTATGTGCTCCCCCTATTTCTTTTCTTTCACGTTGTACTTTACAACTCCATTATGTACAGCTATATTTTTTTTTGAAATACTGTATACAAAATATGACATAAAATCCAGAAGTTGCTTTTCATCCTATTTTCTTGAAACGGAATTAACTTTTTTTGTAATTTTTCGCAATATTATCCTTAAGTCAACGTATACAATAAACTTCTAAACCAGGGTTTACCAAAAATTTTTTGGTTATGCATTAGTGAGTAAGATGGAAAAAATAAGTTGAGAGAATTTATTTATTTACAGGCATAGAAAAGTGTTAGTAATATACGCTATTTTTATTTTCATTTCATCAACATACATATGTAAAGCTATCTATCTTTGGTTTAATAATTTTAGATAAATAAAAATAAAATAATCAAATTATTTTTTTACTAAAGGAATATAAAGCTATCCATCTTTGGCTTAAAACTTAGGTCATGTTTTTTAGATAAATAAAAATAAAAAGAATAGAAACCCCATTTTTTATTAAAAGAAAAGAAGAGAGCATTCGAAAGCATTTAAAAAATTATATGTACTATGCGACAAAATAAAAAAAAAAATAAATACGCCCAGCTAATAACATAGACTATTTTTAAAATAAAATATTTTTTGGGTGTTATTCTGAAATAAAATGATAAAGTATCCGCTGCACATGTGTTCTTGTCGCAGTCTGATCGACAACTAATTCAAAGAACACAAAAATGCGTGTGAGTTCTCTCTGCACAATTGTGCTATGAAATGGTAAACCTTGTTCTAAACTGACGTATACGCTCATTTACAGTATCAGGTAGAGGTTCCACTGTAATTTTATTTTAATTAAGTATCTAAGTGTGTAATTTTTTCCATTGCATGGTGATTGTTTTGTAAACATAATACGTGTTATAGCCTGCCTGTGTCAAGCCTGCTACACAGGCTATGCATTGTGTTGGTATACAGGAAATATAGTTTTACTGCTTTGCTGTCAGACTAATTTCTACTTTTATTCGAAGCAATGAGAGAATTACTGTTCACAGTGAGAGGATTTGAAATATAGCTCGAAGAAATGTTTTAGTGGCATCATTGATAAAGAATTATTGAACTGAACCCAAATTGAATGAAATTCGTTATTTTTAAATTTAAATTCTGTGCTATTAACGATAATTTTAGTTACGTGTCTGTTGTATAACGATAATGATACACGATAAATGATTGAACATGATTGATTTGTTGTCCTTAAAACACTTTATATTTGTATTTTGAAAGGGAACAAGTTACACAAATGACTCGGATGAAAACATTAACATACATTCGAGGAGAAATAATCAAGGTAATGGATGAATATTTTAAGTCAAACAACATATTACTTCACAATTGGTAGTTTTTATTTGTTTAGATAAACTTATTAAACGTAACCATGAGATACCCTACATGCTGATGCTGTACTATGAATTGAAAATTTTTTTTGTAATATTCCTTTATAGTTAAGAATCTGGTTTGTCAACTGTTTGCCAGTTAAGGCTTAAAAAGTTTTTGAATGACATACCAGTTGCCATCATCGACATCAAACACAAAACTTCTTTCCTTTAACGTCAACTTCGAAATTTCGAAAAATTAAAACTCATTTTTAAAATTGACTGAAAGTTTTATGTCGCCGTGGTGTAGTAGGTAGTGTGTTGGCTTACTATTCGTAACGCCCGGGTTCGTATCCCAGGTCAGACATCAAAAATGAAATATGAAAAAAATATTTCTTCGGCGACTTCCTCTCAGCAGATTTCTGGCAAAAACTCTGAGAGTAAAATAAAATAAACTGCCATGAAAAAGTTTCTCAAAATTCTGTCGTTCGGAGTCGACGTTAAACTGTAGGTCCCGCCACTCACGTATAAAATTAACGCACACAACATGAGTGGTGTGAGAAGCTAGGCCGTAATCCTGACTGAAGGGTTGTAATGGCCAATTATGTATGTATGTATGAACGTTTTAAAAGCGCCTATTTGGTCGTACCATGTATAAGTTTCATTTAAAGTATGAGTATAAAGAATCTAAAAAATGCGTGAATGAAAATGGGAAAAAAAAAAGAAAAACCACAAGATTGACCACTTTTCTGTGCATTTTTTCGGCATTTTCATGTTGTGCTATCTTCAAACATAGAATCTGTATTCATGACAAATTCGTAGGTGATTAACATAAATTTGTTCAGGGGAAAAATATTCTGGTCCTTACCACATAAAAGGATAAAAACATAAACATATTATTCCGTTGGGAACAACATGTTTAATTGTATGTATTCTCAGTAACAAAACACATACGTTTTGTGGTTTTGGTGGAACAACTGTAATAACAGCCAACAAAATATTTTTGTACTCTCTACTGTAATGTATGCGGAATGAAATATGAACTGACACATTAATAACAATAAAATTGTTTATTCTAACACTTAGGATTTGAAATTCATACGTGTTAAAATTGATAACCTACAGCTTATATTATAAAAACAAGTCATAGCCACAGCGTTTGCCCTTCCCAAAATTTTGAGGCGTCTTATGCATGGACTTTAGGATCCCAATTGAGTCCATTTTAATACGTTCTTTTTTAATTTTAGTTAAAGGAAAGTGAAGACATTTTGGTTTGCATCTTTTCCTGTAAACATTTCTTTTTTAATTCGACCAAAAAGTTCAATTGACCTTAGTTGTTCGACATATACTTAGGTGAAGTCGCCGTAGTATATCGCGCTCACTATCTAGTTATCTTATTAGATATTAGGCCACGATACAAACACAAACACAGTACAGGTCACACATCTCCAACAAAATGAACTATGAAGAAAATATTTCTTTGGTGACATCTTCTCTTCTTCTGCCAAAAACTCTGAGAGTAAATAAAATTGTCATGGAAGTTTCTCAAAATGCGTAATTCTAGCATAATTCGACGACGTCAAATACGGCCAAAATATGTTTGTGTCCTCCTTATGATACTTTCGATTGCTTTTGAAAGCACAGAAAGACATTTGTTTTGCACAAACTTGATGAGGAATGAAAAACAGGCAATATTTCATTATTTTACCTTACCTTAGAATAAATATTTAAAATCTCAAAAACAAAGTCGTAAATTGATTTGATCAAACGAAGTGTCAATCTCTTCACAAGATAATGCACTTTCAGAATGTCATCACTTATTTAATTTTTTTAAATTAAAGTTTGCTTCTATGACGAACAAGTTTGAAAAAATATGAAAAAAATTCGCTTTTGTCAAGTTTACCTCATCAAATACCATAGCATATTAAGCCAAATAATACTCGTATATATGTATGTGTATATCGTTTTGAAGGCCCATCCCTCTCCCCACTAATAAATTATAAATTCTGGACATTGGTTCAGAAATGTTTGTGTAACCAAAAATTTTGTGTAAAAAGTTCAAAAAACTCGCTTTTGTCAACTAAAACTAGTTTGGAGGGTTCGAGAATAATAAAAAAAAATTATTTTTGAGTTTTACTCAACTAACGGATCGACTTAGACTAAGGAGTTACTGGGGTGTATTTAATTTTTAATATTTTGTCGCATATTGTAATAGTTTCGTTGAATTGTCACAGAGGCTCCAAGACAGGAACTGTGTAAATGAAAAAAGTAATTTTGTCAATAGATTACCATCTTTATAAGAATTTTAAAATGATGCAGCAGCATTGCAATGTCTTTATCGTAATCAAGATGAAACGAAATACATATACTATATATAGCATACGTAAAGTAAATTTACACTTTAATTTGCATGCATTAATAATAATAATTTAGAATGTCATTCCATTGAACTTGGAGTGGTAATTTTTATTGTATTTTGAACTATGGACCTTATAATTTGTATAACAAACCAATTTTGTTTTTATGGAAATATTTATAAATTAAAAATGCGGAAACAATTTTACACGTTTCTAAGTGGGAAAACTTTAGAAATGTATACATACATACGTACATAATTGGGCATTACAGTGCGTCACTCATGATTACAACCTAGCTTCTCAGACGACTTATGTTGTGTGTATTCATTGCTTACGTGAGTGGCAGTTCCTACAGTTTAAAAGCGACTCCGAACGACATATTTTTGAGAAACTTTTCATGGCAGTTGTATTTACTCTCAGAGTTATTGGCAAAAATCTGCTGAGAGGAAGTCGCGGAAGAAATATTTGTTTATATTTCGTTTCGTTGGAATTGTCTGACCTGGGGTTTGAACCGAGGTCTCATGTGGAATAAGCCAACGCACTACCTGCTAAACTAAGGCGATTAGGACGGCATCTTTAGAAAAGTATGGCCACTGTAAACTTCATTTGTTTCCAATACTTTTATCAATTACAGTCGCGTAAGTAAAGACTTCATAGTGATTAATAATATTTATGATGCATTATAAATGACTCATCCAAAATTTCATTATATTTCATCTGTAGTTTTATGCGAGCGTGTATTAGACTGTTAAATAAAAAACTTTTGTCAATTTTGTGTTTTGAATTTTGTGAGCATCTTTGTCAAATAATTTGAATAACATTGACGTGAATTGCCTTGGTAATCCGTTTCAAATTCAAATTTTTTAATATTCATTGTTGCTCATAAGGGTACACTTTATGTTGTTCATAACTCACAAAAAAAGAAAACAAAAAACAAAAAAAAAACAAAGTAAACTAAAATTGAGATTTTAAGATTGTTGCGATTGTTGTGGTAGAATATTATTTAGATTAAAAATATGTTACCATAGTGATGAAAATATATTTTGTGACCTTTTTGAAATACAATATGATTTACATATTTTATCATATTGTTTTATAACTTTTTTCGTATCAAAATTAATAAACATATTTATATTGGTAGTGTGGTAAAAAAATACCTTGTATAAAAAGTTTGCTACTAGCAAAGTGTAATCGTAGAATTTAATTTTAACTTCTAAAAAATGGTCAATCGAATAAAAAAAAATTTAATTTATATTCTTGTTATAAATCTTCTTTGATTGATTTAGTTTAGAATTATTTTATGTAAACCGAGATTATATTAAAAGCTGAATGGTTATGGAATGGAATGATGACGCTTCCAGTTTAAAATCCACAAAAACAGTATGCCCATGAATTTCATGTAGATAGGACTCGTTAATAATTTCGTTTGTTGATGTACACATTCATCTTGAATTGGTGTCATCGCTGACTTCTTGTTGAAAACTAAGTTCAATCGTTAACTGGGAGTCGCCGTAGTCTAGTAGGTAGTGTTTTGGCTTATTATACTTAAGGCCACTGTTCAAACCCCAGGTCAGACATCAAAACGAATTATGAAAAATATTTCTTCGGCGATTTCCTCTCAGCAAATTTCTAGCAAAAACTCTGAGAGTAAATAAAATTGCAGTGAAAAGTTTCTCAAAAATCTGTCGTTCGGAGTCGACGTTAAACCGTAGGTCCCGCTACTCATGTATAAAATTAACACACACAATATGAGTGGTGTGAGAAGCTAGGCCGTAATCCTGACTGAAGGGTTGTAATGAGCAAATTATGTATGTACGTATGTTAACTAATCCAAAGCCTACTCAGCGAAAACACGTCGATTTCTATAGTGGCTTAAGTCAGTTTCTAGGTCAGTTGGGTGCAAGCGCAAGTCACGACGAATAATTTACCGAAAGATGTTCTGCAAATGGTCGAGTTCTTGTGAGCAATACATTATAGACGTACCCGGATTCTTCTGTAAACTCACACAGACAGTGGTGATGTTTTCGGCAGATCTTACGTTTTGTAGACACACAAATTTTGTTCGATTGGTTACTTTACCAGTGTTCTCGAATTTTATGCATTAACTGTTAACGTTCGTTACTAACTGTTAAAGTTCGAGAGTTCCTTTTTCGGAGATCCGATATATTTTAAAGAATAAACTCTATGCACCATATATATTTCTATTAAATATTGTAAGTCTCCAAAAAATAAATTTTTTCAAATTTTGCTTTAATAAAAGCGTGTAAAAATACATACTCACACAAATTTATAAAAAACATCGCTGAAATCCTGTAATCTGTCTAAAAAATATTTTCTTAAGACAAGATTTATATCCACGTACAAAAAGTGCTCTACGAACATAGAAAAAAACGTCAATTTGTAATTCTTTAATTGTAATATAAAAATTAGAATTAATAATCATTCATAGTTCAATAATATTTATCAGCTTCGTTATTGCCGCAGTCTCATCATTGATGTTTTAGATGCAAATTGAATAAATCATCACTCATACACAACATTGGAGCAAATTATAGCAGTTTTGTTTCATTTTATTATTATTTTGTTTAGTAATTACAATACTTTACTATTCTGCCACGTGTCTTGACAACTATTAAAAGCGTATGTTATTTAGGTGTGTATTGCATTTACAGTAAGTTTTATTAAAGTTGATATAAGGTGTCGTAGATTTGCTTTCCATTCTTCCGATTGACAAAATTTATTTATGCTTTGGAAAGGCCGACAATAAATTTTGAAAAAACCTTTTTTGCATAAACAATAAACATTATAAATCGAATTTTTAGCTGCATATCTCAAAAAAATCTAAAATAAGCAAATTTTGCAATAGCCAACCACCAAAGGTTGTGAAAATATTTAACATGAAAGTTCATTTTATAAATAAACATGCCTAAAGAAAATATGACAAGACAGTTATACTCTTTAAATAGTAACTGTGGTAATATTTGTTAGATAAAACGAAGTGTCGATCTCTTCACAAGGGAATGCAACGTAACAATCATCAAAGAAAGAACATCACACTTCAATCAAACACTTAGAGCCATTATAACAACATGGCCTTAAACTTGGGTTTAGTTAAAGGTATCTAAAGAGAACTGTAAAGTTACCTTTGACTTATTTTTGTTATTACAACTTACAGATAAAATAAAGTTAAGTTTTTCAAAAATATGGCAGTGGCGGAGCAATGTCGATAACACTGCTAAACGCAGTGGCCACGACGGGCTTCTTTGTTTTTGTTGAATTTGCTAATTCTGTTTATATTTGAAGTTGCCGTATTGAAAATATGAAATAACATATCAAGTTCAAACATAAACTTAACTTTAAAAGTTACCAGTAGGATGATTTTTCCTTCAGCTTGACGCTCACTGCTACCTTATCGTCCACTTATAATAACGAACAACAATTTATCTGCCCGTTAAAATCCTCCCTTTAGTTAACGGCAAGTTGTAATAATGGCCCTCAATATTTCAAATTAAATTTTGCAAATAAGAATGAAAGAAATTTATAGAAATAAAGAAGAAAAAATGCATTCTTCTAGTTTACTGGCTCAAAACTCACAACATTTAAGTTTGAACAATATGTTTATGTATACCGTTATTTTAAAGGGTCATGTCTCCCCAATCCACAAAATATTTCAAAATCGGTTTAAATTTTCAAAATCAGTTTAAAAATGTTTTATAAATCAATAAAAAAAACAAGTTTGTTTTCAAATTATAATAATATATAATATATAATATAATATATTTTTGGAGGGCTCGAGAAATAAAAAGAATTTTTTAGAGTTCTACTCAACTAAATGTGCAAGTTAGATTATGAAGTTACTCGGATGGATTAAATACATATTTTGTATTTTGTCGTATGGGCTTATTATTTGAACCGTTTATTTTGGAAGTGGTTTAAGTCCAGTTTTAAAAAAAATTTAGTTAATGATAACAAAAATTACAATCATATACAACTTTTTTTTATAAACATAGGTAGTTAACGAAATGCAAAACAAATTTATTTTGAAACTGGTTTACGTCCATTGAAAGAAATAATTTTGATATGGAATGTGTTATGTTACAAAATTCCGCCAAAATGCAGTATTGTACAGTACAGTAATAAAATTCGCAACGAAGCAGTAAAATTTATAACGGGAAAAATTTATAAATTGCCGTTTTTTCGGTAATATGAAAGTGTTTTTAGTAAGTAAATTTCTAGTATTCTTTGACCTCTGGAAGAAATAATTCATAAAAGATTAAAAAACACTAATGGCGAAACTGTAAATTGGCTAAGGATATGTTGGATGCGATTTATAAACAGTGAACCCTATAAAATGTTTTATAATGAATCTATGGATACAGAGTTAAAAATATTTGATTTATAACCTTGTCGGGGAAGATCAAGGAACTTCAACACAATACAATTACCACCATTATACAAAAATGTACGTCCAATTTCAACTCCTAAGTATAAGGATATTATAGAGTTACAAAGGTATATACCACCTATGCATCATGAATATTTTAACAAACCTCACGCATAATCTAAATTAGGAAAAATAATATGGCAAAATCTTTAATATTATCCTTAATAAATGAATGTATATTATAATTATATAAACGTAGTGGAGTAACTTTAAGTGAAAAAATTAACTTATAATAATATTAAACAAAAAACAAAAAAGTGGACTTATTCCTTTTCATAAAGAAAAAAGTCTTTTAATTAATTTTGAAAGTGGTTTAAGTCCTTTTTAGGTTCTGCAATACATCTTATTTTTCTAGTAAAGTTTACAAAGCGTGTTACGTTATATAAGCTAACATGTTTATAGTCACAAAGCCATAAAAACAACTTAATACCAGTTAATAATATTTTTGAAACAATTCAAACGCAAACTTTGAAATATCTCAATATAAGGAAAAATGGACTTAGACCACTTTCAAAATAAACGGCTCATTTATTGAATTTAAAATGAGAAATTTTAAACTTTATTCCAATGTTTTATGTGCTTGATACAATTGATTGGCATAAATATTTTAACGATATGTTGAAATCACACATCTTGCCATCCATCAATTTGAACTGCAAAAATTTAATGAAAATCATCACGTAAGTTTGTATATTTAATTAATTAACTTTTAATTAACTTTTTATATTAAAAGTATATAAATAGGTTGGCAACATTGAAGTCACACTTTTATCAAATCATTTTGTGAATAGAGTAGTATAAAATTCCTGCCGAAAAACTGAACAAAAATTATAAATCTAAACAAATTGTGATAATGAATTCTCGTAATTTCTAAACCTAAACTTTTCTTCGTAATTAAAAACCTTTCAAACAATTGAAGTGTTGAAAAAATATCAAAAAATATTAAATCTTTGTTTTGGGTGGAATGGGAAAAAATACAAATAAGTGCCAGAAAATTGGTGTGTACAGCCTGTATAATTAAATGTAGTGAATGTCAGAAAATTACCATCTACTGCGTGTGATTGTATTTTATATTCTATATACGAATATTAAATTAATACCCGTATAAATTTGCAAAAATATTTAGGAAATTTGAGATGTGGCTGCCACATTAATTTTATATTCATTCTATTTGACTACAGCTTAATTTCCGATATTCCAACACTATGCATGGTATGCGTAACTGACGTAGTCTGTGTTTAGAATGCATTAGAAAAAATTTTTTTGATTACGTATTATCATAAATTATTTTAAATGAGCCTGTCGATATCACTTACATTAAATTTTTATTTATCATTTTGTATATTCAACAAAAATTTTGTTTGTTCGAGAAAATGTGGTCAATGGGAATTTGGTCAATTTCCATGAACATATTTTGCAACTTTAATAATTTTTAAAACAACAAAAACAATGTATACAATATTTCAAGTGAAAAAATATAATATCTACCAGTTTTGCTTTTTAGTTTTGATATTTTTTCTCTTTTTATTTATTTATTTATTTATTTATTATTAATCATAGCACAACAAGATAATAATCTTATAAATGAAAGTGCTATGGGAGTACATCAAGGAGGAAAAAGTAATAACAAATCATTGATTATATGAGTAATGAATTGTTTGAAGTACAGTAGAAATAAAAATGAATACGAACATGTTTTAACCTCAGGAAATAGCAAACAATACAAAAAAATTAGGATAAGAGAATGAGTATATGTAAAAAACTAAATTAGGAAAAATACAAATATAAAGAAAAATACAAACAAAGAAAAATATATACATATAATGAGATACAATGAAACTTAAATAATTAATTAGAAAAATTAAAATAATGACTAAAAAAATAAAGACTAAAAATGTATAAAACCATAAAAATATATTACAAACTTAAACAGAATGTATAGCTCCTTTTTTGTTCTGAATATAATTAGGTAGTGCATTCCACAGACTGATGGTGTGTATAAAGAACTGTCGTTTCGACAAAAGAGTCCTATGCCTTAATTGGATAATTAATAATAATTTTCCTACCGCGGTTGGACCTAGCAAATCTAATCCTGCTAAACAAGTATACTGGCTGTTTCAAAGTAATAATCTTATGGAGGAGAATTAGGCATTTTATATTCAATAGATTAACAAAATGAATACCACATAACTGGTAAGAAAATTGTGATATATGGTCTCGACGTCCCTTAATAAATACATATCTGGCTATGTTATTAAAAGTCAAGTTGAGCTTATCATCCGTATCACAGTTTGTGAAAATTTCCGATCCGTATAAAAGAACAGGAATCAAAAACGTTTTAGGCAGTTGCAGGCGTATGGCAAAAGGAGTCGAATCTATAACAGCCCATAAGTTTATAAGTATACCGTAAGCTTTACCAACGATGACATTAATGTGGTTAGACCACGTTAGCCGACCATTAAAAATAACACCCAGATTAGATGCCGATTCAACAAAATCAATTTAATTCCCTCTGATAATAATTTCCGGCACATCAAATGCTCTCTTAGACCTGGAGAGCAATAGACATTTAGATTTAGAGGGATTTATACAAAGTCCACTAGCACTAGCCCAGTTGTCAATTTTCCGTAAATCATCGTTGATTGTTTCTACACATAGTCGGATATTATCAATACAAGCGCTCCTTATTAGTTTTTTACTTTGTTATTTTTTGTGTTGCAGCCACAGTTTAAAGTATAATACAGAGACACATGATAATAAACATAAAATAAAAATTTACCAACCATGATGGAGCACTTATTTTACATTTTGGTTTATTTTTTAGCATTATTTTTTGGACATCATCAAATTCATAGAATTACAGCACATAGTCCATAGTAGTGATGGTAACCATATGGTTGCTGTTGCCAAATTGATAATTAAAAATGAGTTCCTTTTCTGTTCGTAACAATAAAATTTTTACTCAATGTGAAATACAACATTTTACTGTAAAAAGCTTTTCTACAGTAACTTATTTAAATTATCAAACATGCGAGGAGTATTTTTTCTTGTTAATACGAACTTTAATTTTAATCAAATTTAATTAAAAACTCTAATTAATCCAAGAAAAAATCAATTTTGTTTTCATAAATAAAAGAATGTACTTTGTTCTACCAGAAAAAGGAATAAAAAAAATCATGTTAGTGAAATAAAGCTAAAGACGTAAACGCTAAAACTTTATTCTGAAAACATTATGTAAGAAAAGGAAATACAAACCATAATAAAACAACGAGGAAATTACGATGTGCCTCTATTATAAAGTTCGTATTATAATAATAAAACTATATTAAATCGTTCATTCATGCAAGACAATACAATAACAAATCAACGATAACGTTCTAGAAGTTGACTCGTGGAAAACGAATGTAAAAGTGTATGCAATGCTATTAGATATTATTGTCTTTACCCTGTAATGGAGTTGGCATAAGGAAAAACTATATCAATATTTGAAATGAGATTGTAACATTGTAATAGTTGTCAATTATATTATACCACCATGTTGTCGAAAATCGGCCATTGTTATCTGGCAACTTACGAAGGCGTATGCGTAAGCGTAATTATTATTATTAAGTTTAACGATGCTGGATACAATGTAGTCTATTTCAGAAACTGCTGAGGTATTTGGCGCACATCTTCATGACAAAATTCATCACATGCGAAGGCAGTTAATTATGAAGATTTACGAATTACGTAGATTTGTATACGTATTATAGATGATGTGTGCTAAATTATTCAAGCTTAAGGAAATCAAGGTCATATCAATCGAGTGAATGACAATAAATGACATTTCAAACTCTGAAAGTGTTGATATCTGACTATCTATGATAGAAATAGGTGGGGACTGGTCCGAAAGGCCTCCGGTGAAAGTTTTTTTCGACTCAATGGAACATAGACAATGGAACTAACAAAAATATTTATGTTTATTATTCAGTATAGTTATTGCCTATAAGATTAGAGGACGTGTACTTGTTAATTAAGACAAGAACAGTACCCGGAGGTCGAATTGACCCATTGCCTATAAAGAAAGAATGAAAATACTTAACAATAAATATGCTCTAAAAGTACCATATCCAGAAACTCAAGCTCACAACGATTATAAACACTGCTTACGATGGTCACCTTAGTTGTAAGTTTAGTATGTAAATACGACTTCTTTATTATTGTGCCTTGTGTAATAATTATATAATAAAAGAAAAGAGAGGTTATTCTCGAGCAACCCCTAAATCAAAAGGTAATGTTTTATTGATCAATATTCTCAAGTTAATAAGGATGGTGAATAATGTAATGTTGGTCATAGATTTGAAGTCGCCGTGGCCTAGTGGCTAGGGTGTTGGTTTTATTAGACGTGAGGCATCGGATCAAACTCCAGGTCAGGCATCTCCAACTAAACGAAATATGAAAAAGTATTTCTTCGTCGACTTCCTTCCAGTAGATTTCTGGCAAAAACTCTGAGAGTAAATAAATTGCTATGAAAAGTTTCTCAAAAATCTGTCGTTCCAAGTCAACTTTAAACTGTAGGTCCCGCCACTCATGTATAAAAAAATTAACTCACACAACATAAGTGGTGTGAGAAACTAGGTCGTAATCCTGACTAAAGGGTTGTGATAACCAATTATGTATGTATGTATGATCATAGATTATCACTTACTTTTATTATCAATCAAGTCTTTATTCTTAAACCATCATTGAATAATTTCGAATTAAATGTAATGCTTGTCTGTCTTATTCATGTGGCATGCATAACGTCAACTTTTCTTTGATTTTAAATAATACTTTCAACGATTCTTCTAAAGTCTTTAAAGTCTTTTGCGTTACTTGGAAGCCAATGATCGTATTTTTAAATACAAAGTTGGATTTAAGAAGCTATAGGAAATAACGAAGCAGTTGTTAATGTCGTGAATTATGTATGTAATGACGTAGACAAAAGTGCAAAAGACGTGGTAGATCTGTTTTTAGACACGTACGAAAGTGTTCGAAAATTACTTTAAAATCGGAAAGAGTTTGTACAGATTAATAATACTTAACGCTATAACGACCACAGGGACACATACACTGAGCGCCAAAAGTGAGTACACGCACTGAAATAATTCATATTCTTAGGATAGCGAGAAAAGTAAATGAGAATAGTCGAATAAATTTCCAAAAATAAAAACGTTTATTTATTACTTATAAAATGTTAAAACAAAAACAACAGTTCATGATAGAGTAATTTTTTTTATACTTAAGAACAAAACTGTTTTATACTTAAGAACAAAAGTGTTGACTCACTTATGGCGCTCACTGTATATCAGAAATCGTAAATTTCTTAAATTTAAATAACTAAAAACCGGGTTGGAGTTATATTAACTTCACGTTTTTTTTTAAATGCGTATTTGAGTTCCTATCTATAGCCGGATGCATACGAACAGTAATGCTTTATATATGATCACTTGATGTGTTTTGATATGTAAATTTCATTGGTCGTTACACATATAAATTATTTCTTGCTTGGTGGGTATATTTTCTTATTTTAATTTTAATAAATACAAAAAAAAATTGTGGGTGCCCTGGTAATCTAGTTGGTAGTGCGCTAGACTATTAGCGTGAAGGTCGTGGGTTCGATTCCCACCAGATGCTTTGGTCTGTGAGCATATGGTCGAAATTACTCCGCTCGTATATAATGGAAATATAATTTGTAATTGAATTGTAATTAATAAATAAAATAAATAAAAAAAATTGTGTTTAAAATTTATTGTAAACCCTAATACACCGGTGTCGCTATGGTCCATAAAGTAATTTTTCTATTGACATACAGAAGTTACGATTCCTTACTATTACCATTATTTACTTACTTTTGGTAATGTAGATTATGCTTTACACAAGGCATGAAGTTATTAAACTCAATGACAATGAATATAATGGAGCAGTCCTCAGAAAATAAGCCTGTCAAATGGGGTGAACAACCATCCTACGCCACTAAAAATTTTAAATTTCATTACTAATTGCAGCAAAAACTTCAGTTTATTAAAAACTAAATATTAGTACCTAAAATACTAGAAGCCATTACTTTTCTCTTAATTTTAATAAAAAAAAAAGAAAATTATTTAAATCGTATCCTTTAACTACCATAGGGACATATAGTATGTCGCACGAAAAAACAGACAACCTGCAATTGGTTTTGGTAATTTGGTTCAAAAATATTTCTTTTTGATATAATATGAATTATCCCATAATCGACATTATGATTACTTTTAATCTCATAACCTTATGGTCGTTAAAGAATAAAAGTGGCTTACTATACGTCAATTACAGCATGCCAACCTCTAGCTATTTTAGGCCTTACATAGATTTTCTGTAAACCTATAAATGATATTTTTAGTGATATTAGTAATTTGTATCCCACGGCTTGTTTGTATAGATATCGACATTTTATAATTCGTTTTTCTTTTGTCTTTTATACAAAGCTTTATTATTAATATTTTAAATTATATAAACTTAAAGCGCTTTTTCTGTCCTCAAAGCTAGCTAACTCAAGCTTTTTGAGTTTGTGTAACAATATGTACGTTTCTGTCTTCGAAGTTAACTAAATCAAAGCTGCTTGACTTTGTTGTAATTATAAAATGACAAGAAAATTAGTTTGCACAGAAGTCACTATTTTTATGAATTTCTTGTATAGCAAATAAGGAAGGTTTGTAATGATAATTCTGCTGAGAAGAAGTCACCGAAGAAATATGTTTCGTTTTTCAGTTTGTTGGAGATGTCTGATCACATCAACCTGCCTGTCATTAACAATTTTATAACTGCGTTGAAACTTTTTTCCGATAAGAAAAGCTGTAAAATTTTAAAATGGCTACACGGTATGAAATAAAATAAAATATAATTTAATAAAATTAAAAAAAAATCGATTAACATAAAATTAATTTTGGATGCAAAAGTTAATGGATATCTTAGAAACATATTTATTTTGCTGATCATCAAATTCTGATCGACGAACTTCTTTCTTCGAGTGATTTCGGCAAATAATTTCTTATGTAATATTTCCTTATATAAAAAATTTTTACTATCAAATTAAAGACGTTATTTGGTCGCTTGTAGCAGATCCTGATTTGATTAATTACACGTCTGTCGAACAAACATATGTTAGATTTAATGATGAGAAACTTTGCTGATTGAATCCTATTCTTTCTCGAGATGTGGCCTTGTCTTTCTTTCCTATGATGTTTGTGGTTGATGTTATCTCCTGTCGGGACAGGTATAAGGAAGTTTTCCGAATGCATCTTTTTTTAAAGAAATGACATCGATTTAATTTTAAAATTCGAAAACCATGGTGAAATTTTTTCTGCAATTTCTCCGGGTATAAATTTGGATTCTCCCTATTTTTATCAAAACACTGTAACTAACCCTACACAACGACATAATTGAATATAAATGTTTATATCCCGAAAATGCTTCATTTGTCAGGCCACTTTTACACACCACTGTGTTTTGTTTTAAATTTTATTTGAAGGACACACGTATACAATCTTTTCCATTACAAAGTGATTAACAATGAAAATTTTACATTTTCATTATAAGTATCAGTCAGGTGAAGTTGATTCCCAAGGTTATCAGCAGATGTTGAGGGTACTTTTAAATTTAAAACATGCAAGTGATGGGTGGGGTGTGCGGTTCAAATATTAATCGATTTTAATTAAAATTATTGCGATAAAAAATAATGCTAATATACGGTAATTTTGATTGATATTGTTACGACAATGGAAATGATATTTTGCTTTTACATCGTTTAACATTAAAAACAAAAGCTACGAAAACAAAAACTAATGAACTTGTTCATATGATAAACAAGTAAAAAAAAATATACCAACAACACCAGTATAAAAAAGGATAAACAAGTAAACAGAAATGCAACAACAAATATTACAAGAAGAAATGTAAAAAAAATACACAAACAACAATGAAAAAGCCATGTTTACATTCATAGAGCAAATCCACTAACATTTGACTTCAAAACCATTCGGCAGACTGTTTATGTATAAAAGGCAAGACAAAGCAGACAACGAGTCAGTAAAAGTTCAGTCAGTCTTGTGTGAAGACGCTGATGTTTGAAGAGAATAGTCGTTATGTTTGATTAAGAAGTCGCCGTAGTCTAGTAGAAACGAAATACAAAAAAAGTATTCCTTAACCTTTATGTCAACAGATAAAAAATTATACTTACGTCAACAGAAGCATACCCTGGTATGTTCATACATTTTATATGGAATTTCTTTTGTTGCTAAGCTTATTTCTGTGTTGATTTGGTTTTACTTACTTGTTAGGTGGTGTAACGCACTCTGGTTACGTACATACTAAAGACTTATGGAAAACGACCGCACATCCCGTATATCGAGCTCCCATGAGCGTACGGCGTTTTCGGGATGTAAGCCGTCTTATACTTTTCGACAACGGAAACACACGTCAACAGCGTAAAAAACCGACAAAGCTGCAGCCATAATGGACTTATTTTTAATACCGAATGATGATCTAAACAGTAATTACTTAGCAGGTCCAAACGTGGTACAGGGTTTACCCAATACATACCATCGAAACCCGCCAATTACGGAATTAGAGTATGGTGGGTAAGTGACTATCCTCCTATCCTATTTAATGAAGGGACAAATTTATACTGGATTGGTGGCATCCGGGAAAAAAAAACGTAGGCAAGAGGGTAGTGAAGGATTTGTTCATCAATCATTTTCGTGGAAGTGGACGGAATAATGTTTGTGATTTCTTCACAACATATAACGTAGCAAAAAGTTTAATGATGGACTGCAGTTTATTAATGTAAAGTACAGTGAACAGAAGACGAGTGTTTGTACCAATATATTTCACTTTATCTAAATGACTGGAAGTAGAGTTAACTACATTTTCAGTAACAATATTACCTTGTGCTCTCACATCAAAAAAAAAAAAAAAATAAGTCGGTTATACTTCTTGCATTATTCATACGAAGTGCAAGGTCCAAAGAAAAAGCCACTCTAGATCTTAGATTACAACAAATATAAAGGTGACGTCGATAATATGGATAGAATATTGAACAAGGCGACGAACAAGTAGATGGACCTTGGCTTTATTCTACAATATACTAGACCTCGTTGCCCATAATTTACGTTGCGAATAACCCAATGTTGAAAGCCTCCACAAGCCGCCGTAGAATGTTCCTACACAGACTCAGCGAATAACTGGTGAATCCGGAAAGAGAAAACAGAGATAAAAATAAACATTTTACAAAAATATTTTCATTATTGAAGCCATGTATGGGGAATCTTTGAGCGTAAGTGGTGCTGCAGATAAAAGCGTGGAAGAACCTGACAGCACTGGTAGAATGAAAGTAAAAGTTAATTGCTACCGTTCATTCAACTAATATTCCGCAATGTAATAAATGCATTTAAGAAAAATTGGCATTTAATATTTTTTATGTCTTCCTATATTTGATTGAATTTTATTTTTATTGTTAAGAACTTGTAAAGTGAATTCAATAAACATCAAATATCAAAATATTTTCATATATTTCATTATATATACCCAGGTATGCAACTGTTGACGTAAGGTATAGAAATAAAAAAATGGCAACATCTTTGACACCCATCCGCCATTTTTACTCAAGTTTAGAAATAAGCTAGAAAACACTAATAGTGAGGATATCAGGAAATTTCAGGTTAATACAGTGCTTACTTCCTGAGATACGGCGATTTAAAAACACAAAACATACGCGTGTATGTATCTGTTGACATAAGGGTTAAGCGACTTCCTTTCAGCAGATTTCTGGCATAAACTCTGATAGTAAGTAAAACTGCCATGAAAAGTTTCTCAAAAATCTGTCGTTCGGAGTCGACTTTAAACTGTAGGTCCCGCTACTCATGCGTTAGATTAATCCACACAACATGAGAGAAGAATGTGAAAAAATTAATCATTTTAAAAATTCATATTATCAAGTATCACCAGTTGGAGCTGATCCACCAAAATCAAAATTTAGTATTCTTGGTAATTTTATTAGTACTGTCTTCAATAGTATGAAGGACATGTTCCTCTGATATACAGATATTGTTTGCTGATAATACGCCGAAAATCCACACAAGTTGTCCACAAAAGTTGTATGAAAGCATTTCGCAAATAAAAGCAACACATTTATTAAAAATTAACGAACAGAAATATAAACATATTGCTGTTACTTAGCACAGAGGAACATATTCTCAAATCCAAATTAATGCTCAAATTATGTAGTGTTACATATACACATACATACATAGATAACACTATGCGACAAAAAAAAAATGACATAGTATTGGTTGTGAGTTTTGTTGAGTAGAACTCAAAAATATTTTTTTATATAAATAGTGTTCCAAACTTGTGTTATTTGACACAAACTGTTTTTTTGTCTTTTCGCACAAATTTATTGATTACAGGGAGAGGGATAGGCCTTTAAAACAATGTACTCGTATGTGTTATTTGACTTAATATGCTATGACGTTTGATGAGGTAAACTTTACAAAACGAATTTTTTTCATATTCTTTTTAAGTTTGTCGGTCCATAGTAATTATTAATTAAAAAATATGAAATAAGTGACGATATTCTGAAAGTTCATTATCTGAAGAGATTGACCCTTCGTTTTGTCGAATCGGACAAAAATTACCGTAGTTATTATTTAAAGATTTTTCATATATAATTTTTTTCGAATGAACTTTTAGTTCAAAAAACTTCAGAATTTTTGAGGGAAAATGTATCAATTTCACGTTTGAGCGACCATCTGTTCATCTCACGTCTAAAAAACGAATACTCTACCTAAACGGTAGGTCCGCAACTTACGAATCAAATTACCACACAACATAAGTGGTGTGAGGAGCAAGGTCATAATCCTGGCTGATCAATTATGTATCTATGTCATATACATCTTTATAATAATGGGCGTTTTGTATAGAGGTATAGAACTTTAAGTTGGCATTACTTTTCAAGATGGCGACCGATTTAACAGCTGTCAAGTGATTTATTCTCAGTTTGGGTTGGCAATTCATCACGAATAGACTCACGCCTGAACAACGGTGGCAAATAGTGCAATTTTATTTCGAAAATAATGGTTCTGTGCGGAAAACGTATCGCGCACTACGTCCATTTTATCGTCGACAAAATCGACCATCAGAGCAGTTAATTCGATTAACCATGGAACGTTTTCGCACCACGTTTACTCTTATTGATAACTCGCATCCCCAGAGGCGCTGTACGGTGCGTACAGAAGAAGCTATTGCTGCTGTAGAGCGTAGCATTGAGGAAGACCTGAATGAGTCCATCCGCCATCGAACACAGGAATTGGATCTGTGTCCATCCACTTTATGGAAGATTTTGCGGAAGGATCTTGGGTTGCGTGCTTACAAAATCCAAGATTTGAGTCCAAACGATCATCATGTAAGGCGTAGATTCGTCGAATGGGCCCAAAACGAGATTACCGTTGTTCCCGATTTTCATAAGCGAATTTTGTTTAGCGATGAAGCGCACTCGTGGTTGAATGGCTACGTCAACAAACAAAACTGCCGCATTTGGAGTGAAGGTAATCCTCAAGTGTATGTGGAAACACCGTTACATCCAGAAAAACTGACTGTTTGTTGCGCTTTATGGGCTGGTGGAATCATTGGTCCGTACTTTTTCAAAAACGATGGTGGCCAGAACGTTACAGTCAATGGTGATCGGTATAGAGCCATGATTACTAACTTTTTCATTCCTGAATTGAATAACCATGATGTCCAGAAGATGTGGTTTCAACAAGACGGCGCAACATGTCACACAGCTCGTGCCACAATAGATTTATTGAAAGACACGTTTGGTGACCGCCTAATTTCACGTTTTGGACCTGTGAATTGGCCTCCAAGATCTTGTGATTTAACACCGCTAGACTACTTTCTGTGGGGCTATGTAAAGTCATTGGTCTATGGGGTAAAGCCACAAACGCTTGACCATTTGGAAGACAACATTCGCCGTATTATTGCCGATATACGGGCACAAATGTTGGAAAAAGTCATCGAAAATTGGACGTACAGATTGGACTACATCCGCGCCAGCCGTTGCATTCATATGCCAGAAATCATATTTAAAATGTAATGCCTCAAGATTATTTTTCGGATAAATAAAATGCATGTCAATCGAATAATCCATCGTTGTTTTATTGCAACTTTAAGTTCTATACCACTATAAAAAACACCCTTTACATATAGCACTTCTACTTCAAAAATATTTATGATTTTTCTGTTCTGCTTACTTTAATTTTGGGAAATTTATTCTTATTTAAATTCTAAATCAAGTGATTCGTGCATTTGAAAACAATGGCCAATAAAGTTAATTGCTAAGAAATTTTTTATTTTCTTCAGATATGTACTTTTATTGAGTCAATATTCGAGTTAATTGAGTACAATATTTTAAGTGTTCAGGCATAATAATATACGCAGTTCAGCTGCTAATTCAATATTCATTTGACAGCTGATAAACAAAACAGCTGGTTGTTTCCACAATATTGTTTTTTTGTCGCTGTTGACGTTTGAGTTGTCAAATATCAACAGAAAGTTAATTGTAATTGTTAAAAATTGTAATATGTTCACTAAGCATACCTAAGACAGTGCCGCATTTTAAGTTTTATTCAATATTATAACAATTTTTGTATTTATTGCGCAATAATTAATTGAAACTTTATATGAAATATTGAGCTCAATAATGGCGTTTATTGCGATTTACGCAATAAAGGTACATGTCTGAACACCGTATAAGGATGTGAAAGTTTTTCTTACAAAAATATGCTACGGATGAAGAAATCCGTAGTTTTTATACATATAAGAGCTTTAATCCATGTCCTCTGAACAAATTTCTTGTCCGGACACAATTATGTTTTATTGAAAGTTTTCTGCAGTAAATTTCGAAAACTGAAGTTTTCCAGACGACATTACAAAAAAACATTCATACGTAATTGGTTATTACAATCTTTCAGTCGGAATACGACTTAGCTTCTCACACCAATTATGTACAGTTTAAAGTCGACGTTTTCATGACAATGGTATTTACTCTCAGAGTTGTTACCAGAAGTCTGCTGAGAAGAAGTCGCCGAAGAAATACTTTTTCATATTTTATTTTATTTCAGATGTCTGAGGTTTAACGTCTAATAAGCCAACACACTACCTACTAGACTAGACCATTAACTAATGTTTTTATTATTATTTTAGATACAGGGATATTTCAGTCGAGGAAGTTAGTCAGCGCAGGAGCTGCAAACTAAATTATGACTACCTTATGCTGGAAACCATCTGGGAAGTTTCATAAGCGGAGCCATATCCTTTATATTAATGTAAATAACTCCGTTTAGCTGACAAGGAATGGAAAGCCAAATAGTTTAAATCTGCACCTCACAAGAGATAGGCATTGATAAAGAATGTGTTTAATAGTATCCTTCTCTTCAACTAATCCACACCCTCGATAAAAATCGCTTGATTGGACTTGCAGTCTTCCTGCGTGTCTTCCCATAACACAATGTAAGCACGGAGACTGTGATCAAGATGACAATGCGCTAGAGTTTGAGTAGTTGTTTGGTATGCATTCTATGCATTGTGGTATGAGTAAGTCTGGCGGTGGAGTAAGATATCTCATTGACCCAGGATAGATTGGTGTCCCGGAAATTTTTTTCCCTAATTTCAAAATTAACCGAGACAAGTGGCGTTGCTAATTTCGTCGATTCCTGCTTAGAATTTCCCTATGCTTAGGGACCCAGACGATAGAGACTCTAAAACGCCCAGAGAAAACGTCTAGTCACCGTCGATAATCTCGAACAGGCATGAAGCTGACTGTAACGCTCGTGAGAGATCTAATAGCACCTTGGGTATTAGAAAAGATTGCAATTTAAAATACCACTATTGATGAGTATCCATTGAGCGGCTACAGTGATCCGGTAGTCGGAGGGAAATATTCAAGTCGAGTTTCCCAGAAAAGACACCACTACCCACCGTGTTATTGAGTCTGGAGCTATCTATGTGGTATTAAGTTGTATTTTTCAGTGTTTAGAGGACGTAAGTTAATTACGATTTTTTATCTATGATTTTATAAATTCTGTTTTAAATATCATAACAATCTTCTGTTGAACTCTTTCTTGGCGATCTTTAAATTATTTTTTTCTTAAATACTTTTAACTTTTAAATTCAGTTTAATTACAACGTAGGATAATGCTTAAAAAGGTTGGACTTTGAGTGAGCACAATATATTTGAAATTTTTGCCAACATTTCTAGTAGAATAAAATAATCCCAATGGTATTATAACCAATCAACAAATGACAGAAATTTATTTAAGAATATAATGTGCCTCCTATTATTTATAAAAATGTTTAATAATCTAATAAATAAATGAATTTATAGCAGACAACAGCATGACGTATGATTATTATTAATTATTAAAAAATCAATCAATTAATAATAATCATACGCTTGAGAGGCTAAAAAAGAGTATGAATATCGCATAGTAACCAACATAATGTGTACTACGGGATTTAAGACTTAATTTAGATTTTATGCAGAGTAACTATTTTATTTTCGTTATCACATTAATAAATGGACTGCATGATAAATTATTTACTTTAAATAAAAAAATTCTCATAAAAACATTAAAAACAAAGTTGACTGATGCTATTGATTTCCTATCAATATTTCCATTTATTTAACATAAAATATAAAATTTAAATATGTTTACTCTTCCCGGAAGTTGAAATACTGTCTACGTATTTTGTAAAGTCAAATTCATGTTAAAGAAAATAACTTCAAGTATGTAGTAAAGCAAAAGGGCGAGTGTAGTTTAATGACAATATTTTAACGAGTTTTTAAAAACCGAATTAACGCCAAAAAAAATTCAGACAGTTCAGAATAATTATAAGGATATTATAAATTATATTTTGAACCTATTTCCTGGTATTTAGCAAATTCTCCCCTTTAATTAAAAGCATGATTGTGGGACAATTGTTTCTTTATTATTTTTGGAAAACCAAATGAATTTTGGAATTAGTAATCAAAATAATTTAGAATTCACAAAAACTATAATCCAATATCAGTATCAACGAGAGTATTTTATAAATTTTGAACTAATTACTGCACTGCACCTATGTAAACTTCTTAAATGTCGTTCTGTATTGTCTTCCCATTGAATTAAATAACTTTGTGCCACATTATTGATCAATAACTGCAAGTGTATAATTTGACATTTCACATAAATGCTGTATTAATCATTATAAAAGTAATGAAATTATGCACTCGAATCTTGAAAGAGAAATAAAATTTTCTTAACTTTATAATTTCTTTTCTTCAATACTATCGTAAACTTCTGTATGCAAGTTTTTGATTTTATGATATAAATTCGAAGAAT
The DNA here is from genome assembly GCA_936449025.2 of Sarcophaga subvicina. Lineage (NCBI taxonomy): Eukaryota > Metazoa > Arthropoda > Insecta > Diptera > Sarcophagidae > Sarcophaga > Sarcophaga subvicina. The sequence goes on along the minus strand of OW388080.2, from coordinate 74,167,189 downwards.
ATAAAATATTTATGATCCTCAGATTCATTGAACGAAAAGCAAATAAAAATCGTATTCAATCATTATTGCAAGTTTTCGTAGAAAAAATACTAAAAAATCGAAAAGTTAAGCCTTTTTATGGTATTTTGTGAATGAATCCAAAAAACAATTTCCTAAAAAACATAGTCTGACCATGAGTAATACAAAATAAAAGAAAATTCAATAATTTTTTGTAAAACAAAGTTTTAAGGACCAATCATTAAAGAAATTTATTATTATAATCATAATGTTTATATAATCATAATTATTATAAGGATATTCGGCATATTGTTCAAGAGAATCCATCAGACTGTTCACCCTGCGATATAAAAGGCAAGACAAAGCAGGCAACGGTATCAGAAAGAATTCAGTCAGTCTTGTGTGAAGACACGTTGCGTGTGAAGAGAATAATCGTGGTTTGAAGATCTCCGTTGTAAAGAACTAACGAACAATTGTTAGTGTGTACGCGGAAGAAGAATAACAAATAAAGCAAATTGTTGTTGTTTAAATCAAGTTGCAGACAGTGGCGCCCAGAATTGTGTGTACAATAAAGGAATTATTTAAAACTAAACACAAATTTATTTTTATTTTTATTTGCTATCTACGAACTCATATTTTAAACGTTTTCGAAAGGGTAGAAACCTAAGAATATTATCTTACTTTGGAGAGAAAACTCACAGAGATCTTGAAAAAAAAAAAACAAAACAACATTTTCTCTCCTCTCAGATCTATTAAAATTAAATATAAAATAAGAAATGCGTATGAAAGTATAAATACAAGGTTTGTAAGTGCACCCACCACTTACTGTTCAATCTCGCTTGATGTTAGAGAACGTAGTGATATAAAAGCAAAGTTTGATTTTAAATGATGCCGAGTGTGTTGCAGAAACACTCGAATGGCGCCCGTATATACGGATCACTGGATAAATTGAACGACGACTTTCGAGATATAAACACAAGAGAATGGATAACATGTTTAATTTTTATTTGTTTTGCTTATGCCTCGTATCTGCTGTCTTTATTATAATTACTGTGCATGCAGCTTGCCTTAGGCTGCAAATGGTATTTCGTCTAAGCATAAAATCATACTACTTTTAAATGGCTGGCAAGGAATCCCTGAATTCTCTATTAATTAAAACGATTGGTTAAAAACAACAATGATCCTATGAACTATTTAAAATGTTATATCTTCCAACAGTTGTCATTTTTACAGTGTGTTCTGCCAAATCACTGTGGACAATCATAAGCAATGGCGTCTATTTTTAGTAATTAATCCTAATTCTCATCAAGAAATTATCTTCAGTGATGAAGTCAATTTCTAAATGAATGGAAAACAAAATTGTCGAATTTGAAAAGATACCAATCCACATAGATTACCACTTTTAAACCAGGCCATCACTATCAACTGCACATACTAAAGTCGATGATTACCAAGTTCTGAACTTCAATAACATGTGGTATCAACAGGAAAGCGCTATGTACCATAGCAAGGTTACCTCACGCTGGGGTAATGTGAACTGTAGCATTTCGTATAAAATAGCAACGTCCACGCATTATAATGAAAGACTTTAAAGTTTTACTTTTGAAGCAGAATATTAGGCATGCCATATAAAAACTCTAAAGTTTCTAAATTAATAAGAATTTTTAATAATTTAGTTTTCTCCTGTGTGAATATTAAAGGCAGACATGATTACGTATTTATTATTGCGTTTATGGCACATTTTGTTAATTGATAGTATGATTGTAATAAATTTTTTTTCTAAATATTCTTATTTATTTTGTATCGCTTGAAATACTTGAGAATATTTTTATTATTGGGTTTCGTAAATATGCCTCAGAAATTTTCATGTAAACATGGAATTTTTAAGTTAATAAGATAATTGCTCACTTTTCTAATTATTAAAAGCAATTTTTGTCTACATGAGTACATTGAGTTCCCAGATTAAGTGTACACTTCATTTATTTTCTTCACTGCTACTAATCTAAATCATAATGACAAGAATTCAATTTATTTAAGAGTTAATCAAATTTTATGCTATGAACACAATAAAAGCAATGCGGTAAGTACAACAATGGCGCATTTGCAGCTTAAGGTATACTGAATGCTTATTAATTTTAAAGAAGAATAAAAAATCAACAGTTTATTTATTCTTTATCAATGGTGCCACTAAAATGTCTTCTCACATTATATTTCATACATCGTGATTTTAAAACCTCCTTTTCCCATATACAGAAATAAGAATAAAAAGATAAACAAAAATAAAAGTAAATAAATGCAAAGTGACTTCACAAAAATATAACCGTAATATGCAGAGTATGCAATTGCAAGTCGCTTGTGTTGATTAGTATGGGTCACTAGAAATGCATTACAAATGAATTCGATATTACCATCGAAATAATTGTGAATCGCTAAGCTATTAACAAATAATAGATTAGGAGAAAGAAAAATTAAAAAACATAGAATAAGTAGGGGAAATAGTTTAAGATTATTATTAGAAAAATAGAATCAGAATAGTATATAAGCCGCAATTATTTAAAATAAAAATCAGAACCAATTCAGAACTCAAACTGTATTAATTTTCAAAAAACTTCGGCAATTGACTTTGCCATCAGATAGAGCCGACTGATACTCTAAGGCTCTTAAATAAATCTAGAGTACTATAGGGAAATGACTTAGACCGAACGAACTTATTACACTTGTATGATAGCATTAATCATCACAAAGCCACTACAAATCCTTTCACTGATTTCTCACTGCTGAGAATAAAAATAGAAATTACTCTAAAAGCGAAGCAACAGCATCGTTGCTTATTGTCGCGCGAGCTTTAAAATAATCACTTCTATACACACGCATTCTAATAAATTTTTGAGAGATTGCTTTTATTACGTTTAAAGCATTAGCATTCGAAAATATGTATATTTGTGGAAATACAATGATGACTGTTGTGATTGAAGTCGTCGTGGTCTAGTAGGTAGTGTGTTAAAGATGGTGTATAAATTTAAAACTCTTTGACCTCCCTGCCTTCTATTTAAAAGGGTAAATGCAATTCTCAATAACTTACACTAATGACATGGGAAATCATACCATTGGAAAATACAAAAATTACCTCTTCTAAACAAAAACTATGAGCAAATAATAGTTTTCACATTTTGTTTATTCAACGAAATTTAGTTTTATATTCTAAAAAAAAACATAAAAAATTAGATTATTTTGTATTCCTTTAAATCCCCTAAGTATTTGAAATAGATTTTACTTTGTTTTGTTTACCAAACAATTTTTTTTTTTTTATTTTTTCCTTTAATTTGGTAGTAAGAATCATTTTAGTAAATATCTGGCGAATGATGTTTGCATGTTGTTGGCATAGCAATATTAAGGCGTTGTGGCGACATCCAACATTTTTTATTCTCTGGATTAAATTAAAATGAATTCAGTAAGTTTTTAGAAGTTCTACTCATTATTGTGTATTCAGTTTTAATTAAAACTATGGCATACGCATTGCTTCTTTATTGTTAAATTTTGAATGGATTTTTTGTTTTTTTATTGTTTCTGCTCCTATTGAATTTCCATTTATCTTTATTATTTATTACCTTTCCTTTTCACAGAGTAAAACAAATTGTATGCTACTGGCAACTACAATTACCATCTGTATTATTCCGTAGATGTTGTTAATATTGCTAATAAAGAAGATAAAAAAATATGAAATCCGCATGATATATGATTATACTAATTGCTAAGGATCAATAATTAATATTGTTACGTTTTTACCTTTTCAAAAACGTTTAGAATATGAGCTCGCTGATTGCAGACAAATAAAAATAAATTTGTGTTCAGTTTTAACATTCGCACTATTTTTGTGCCACTGTTCACAACTTGATGATACAACAACAATTTGTTTAGCTCGCTATTCATCTTTACACTTCTGCTCGCGTAAGCACTAACAACTGTTCGATAGATCTTTACAATGGCGATCTTCAAACTACGCAACGTGTCTTCACACAAAACTGACGGAATTCTTACTGTCTGTTGCCTGCTTTGTCTTCCCCTTGCATATGCCCACGTAATTAGTCTGATGAAGGTTCTTGAAGTCGAACGTTCGGGCTTTAGCCTTCTCGAGAACTCTATCGCAACTTCATTGTTGTTCGAGTATTTTTGTTCACATTGCTTGTTGCTGCGTTCTCGGTTACTTGTCTATCCTCTTTTCTTTCATACTTAGGTTGTTGGTTTACTTGTAACAAGTTCGTTGTATTTGTTTGTGTAGCTTTTTCTCATTTTAATGTTAAATGATGTACACCGTTTGTATTTTCGTAACAATATTAATAATTTGTTTTGAAAATGAATTTAAGTTTACATCAAAATACTTCATTGCAGAGTAATTTTAGGAATAAATCGGTTTTTTTAATTTAAAGGCTCTTGGTTAAGACCCTTTGGCAGTAGCATACCATATAAAAAAGAAGGTGTTACCGGGAGTCACATGCACTTGTGTCCTACATGTCATTTAATTGAAGAATTTTTAAATGATACCATAACGCTTAGAGTTCAGTCATCTGATTGATCAATTGCTGGAAAATAGAGCAATCTAACACTGCGATCGCTATGCAATTACCTAATGCTATACTTAATGTCTATGCCGTAATGCCGTAATTGCGAACTTAACAAAAAAGTTCAAATTGACAAAGCAATCATTCCTAGGGAAGTGAGTGTGGAGGATAGTTTCATTGTCTTTCATTTTATTAAGTCTGTTTGCTATGTATGTATGTGTTTTAAATAGAGAAAGGCAAATAAATTATGTTTTCTTTCTTAGAGATAAAAACAAGACGTATTACGTGTTAGATACTGCAATATCAGTCCCAAATACTTCTGCTTCCATGAACTTGTAAAAGCAAATAATTAAATGAAATTGAAGAAATGTTGGGTTTATGCCAACACTTTGACAATTAGATGGATAGTAAATATCACAGCAAAAACATGGTGAATAGTATTTGAGTAGACAAGTAAAGTACAGACAAAGTAGGAGATTAGATTCCTAACTTATTGGATGATATTTTGCTTTGTACCGAATAGTTTAATGAATCATTATTCATTGTTCACTTTCACTAACAAAAATCTAGCTTTTATTTATTACTATTTTTATACAAAGCCGCACGATATATGTTTATAATTTGAAATGCAAAAAAAATTTTTTGTGTTTTCTTTTTATTTGCAATCTATCTACAAATAGACAATAACCAAATTTAATCACATATAACTACCGAAGCAATGCAGCTCCAATGAACTGTAAAGCTATATATAATTTACAATATAAGTATGTATTTAAAACTATATACAAATTCGTATTTACATATTTCCAAAAAAAAAAAAAATTTTTAAAAGGCAAGTCTAAAACGTGTGTTCGCTTTAGTCTACGCGTTTCATTACTTTCATCTAAAAGCATAACGGCCAGTGGATTCGTATGTTTGCTTAATCTTTGGAGATATTTTTCACTTAACCTTTTTATTTCTTCTCTTACTGAAAGCAAATTTAAGTCCCTTCTTATACATTTGTTTGACACAAACCATGGCGCTGCTGTTATCAGAAAACAAATGAATTAAAATAAACAAAATGATTAAGATTTTTCCCTTATCCGATTTGGTTTGAACGTTTTTTACTGTACAAATCATTCTTCATACCATTTCCAAACCATTTCCTTTGACATTTTATTTACCATACAAGCGTTAATTCCTGCTGTTAATTCTATTTGATTTCCTGTTCAAGCATTAACTTACATCATTAGAAGAAAAAACTGTTAATGAACGACACATAAGCGGAATAATCTTCTTTATGTCCTTCGAAAATGTTGTAATAAATAAAAGTAACTTCTCTTACGCTTATCTTGAATCGCCTTCAGTTGCTATTACCGAAACTTAAAGAAAAAACAATTATTTCTTAAATGATGCATTTCACTGCATTTCAAACGAACTGTAACAACTTCTTTGAATAACCGAAGGCAATTTTATCGCCTTAGTCTAGCTGGAAGTGTGTTAGCTTAATAGACGCGAGCCAGTAATTCAATCCCTGGCTCAGACATCTCTAATAAACCAAATTATGAAAAAAATATTTTTATGGGCGAGTTCCTCTCAGCATTCTTCTGGCAAAAACTCTGAGAGTAAATAAAGTTGTCACAAAAATCTGACAGAACCATGGTAGATTTCGTCATTCATGGATAAAATTAACACATATAACATGGGTGGTATGTGAAGCTAGATCGAAATCTTGCATAAAGGGTTGAAATGACTAATTAAGTAAGTGAGTAAGTTTCCCTTCACACGAGTTTCGGTTAAATTTAAATTTAACCTGAATAATCTTATGTAATCCTTCTATTTTTCTTCTATTTTCAGTTGACATTCCTATTTCTCATTCATATCCTCTTCATATCATATGACATATAGGCTTATAGGTATGATCCGGTTTGGATCATATAATCTGGACAAACTTTAATACACTCAAGTTTCATTGCCATTTATTCACTCTGGAGCGTACACAATCTGTAATTATCGGTGGTGTTAATGATAAGACGTTCACTAGGCGCAACATAATATCAGAAGCATTTGGGAGTCTTAAGAAACCATAAACCAATAATTAAATAAATACTATTCTTAAGATATCCTCTAAAGCTTACAGAAAATTTGAAGGTAGCAGGGCAACTAACTTTCTACGTATTCTAGACATACTCCTATATACCAAAAAAACACTCTGTTGACATAAAAAGCCTCTGAGAAAGAATTTATTCTTTAAATAGAACACTCTGAAGGTATTTTTAATTTCATTTATTTAATTTATTTTTGTACAACAATTTTTTAATTTTGAAGAATTACGTTACCATGACGCTTTCATGTTAAAATATACACTTTTTGATGAATTGTTGAAGTTGCTTTTATCTTGTGTGGATAACGAAATATTATCTGTGTTGGTGGGAGAAAACGTTCAACAATGCTAAAATTTTTCAAATTTATTACTGACAGGAAAAGCTTGAGCAACACTTTGAAGAGAATTTTTTAAAAATTTTAAATTGATTTAAATTTTTTTCAGACATTTTCTTCACCGTAACTTATGCAAATAGTTTTCTAAATAACTTTCTTATGTATGAATAGTTTAAAACTAAGCTTTTTGTTTACATTTCAAATAATTTACTCAACTTTGTTTATTAAATTTAAATTAATAAATGAGAAGGTAAATTATTAAAACATATTGAACGTAGAGAATTAATTGCAAACAAACTTTCCTCTAGAAGATTGGAAAATAAAAATGATAAAAACTATGGCCGATCTTCCGGTTAGATTTTGTTATTATAATTATACTTAGGGAGGAAAAAAGAAATATCAGTACAGTAATCTTTATGTTGCCTCGATTTATGTTGTTTCGATTTACGTTGTTATTTGATTTAAGTCTTCTTGGAAGTTCAGCATATAAAGGATGGTTCGGTTGGAGTATTTAAGGAATTATATGTTTGAGACTCATATGCTGTCACATATCACAATCACACAACGAAATAAGATCATACAACTTATTATTCAATGGCTTATTATGAAAAAAACAAAACAAATAATAATAGAATCTGGATCATTGCTATCCTTATACTTCCGTTATATTATGTAAGGATTTGTGTTTATACAACAATATTTGCGCTTCATTTAATTCTTAATGTTGAAATAAGAAAACCTGTTTAATATTTGAGATGTACCAGAAAACAAAGTAAAATCTTCCAATATATTCAATTTCAAAATTATAAGCTTAAGACGAAAATTCTTTGAAAGTGGATCAAATTGGCAAATTTTGTTGTCATGTCAGCCGACTCTACCTTTTTAATGAGAAAAACCTTTATATTACTACTAAAAACACAGTGGAGCTAAAATGAAATGAAAAAATTGTACTTTTATCTTCAATTCTGCTATTAAGAAATAAAAAGGCGATATTTTCAATATACAGTGGACAGCAGAAGTCTTAGTACGGCAATTTATTTTGACAAAAAAAGTCCCCACAGGCTTAATACTCTTGCACAAAGTCCCGACATGGCTTCAAGAGAGTATTTAGGAAATCATTTGAAAGAACGGTTACGTAATCGATAAACCTCAAACAAAAGTCGACAAAAACTTGCGCATTGTGCCACCAGAAAACACTAAACAAAACTTGTACATTCAATTCCAATAAATGGAGTGATTGACCTAAAGGAATAACATTTTCATATATTAGGCCTTTGAATTATAAATTTACTCAGGCTTCTCCTTGGGCGTACCTATGGAGTCATCTGAAACTTTTCCTTATTTTTCTCTTGCTTTATGAAAAACATTAAAAAATTGTTTGTTTTATAATAAAACAGAAATAAATTAATAAAATAAATATATAAACTATAAATTTTAAACAAACTTTTGGCTACAATTAATGAAATTGTTAAAATATATTGCCGTACTAAGACTTTTGCTGTCCACTGTATGTGTATATATAACTGTATGTGTAAGTACAATTTCGGTCAGTTACTATGATCTGAAAGGTTTTTTTGCAGGAAAACAAATTCAATCAGGTATCAACACTCAGATGGATGAAAGACCTGAAAAAATGATTTCAAATTCAACAAATATTTTTACTAGAAATATAAACAGAACTAATACAGTTGAATCAAACTAAATTAATAAAAACGATCCATATTTCATAATTCATTCCAGACAAATTTCATTCTAATTAATCTAATTATAGGCACGTGTTCTATCATTACTTCTTGGTAACCGTAGACGTGTTTACTTATAAGATTTTGTTTCATTTATTGATGCAAAGTCTCTTCCCTTATCGACTTACTGAAAAGGTATTCCATTTGCTTAAGTTACTCGAAATTGAATCGACAAATTATTGCTAAACATATATACAAACATTGTGCAGAACAGGATGTCAACATGCTTTATACACTGTATCTTTTTTTTTTTTTTTGAAATAAAGATTTTAAGTGTTTTTTGCGTGTGTAAATATACCTCTTCCCCTACAACTATCTGTACAGCCTGCTTATGGTATTTAAACACCTTCAACGCCCACATTTTCTTGTCATACGAGTATATACTATGTACGTACATACATTTGAAGTAAATTAAATGGCAACCAAAACGATGACATTTTCACTTTGTCAGACGACGAGGCGGATACCACATGCCCTTTCTGTTATTTTAATTGCAATACAACATCCACGATGCCACGACGTGTACATTATTACAGTTCAGCATATGTCATGGTGGATTCGTAGTATTTTTATTTCACCGGAGCCCATTTTCCTATTTGGTATTTAAATTGTGATTTAATTCACTGCAAAATAAATTTTTACTTTCCCGTATTCTAACGCAATGCACTGCATAAATATGAGACAACCTCCACTTGAAAAAGAACTTGAACAAAATGTTTGTTTAAAAATTTCAATTCACTAGACTCTGAAAAATTAAATTTAAAATGAATTTGACGAAAAAAAAACACAACACTTTTTGTAACATATTCTTTTGGCTAGATTTGTATTCAGTAGCCTGTAATCTACTTTCTACGGTTTTCAAGTCACTTCACTGCTGATATCCTTGCTGAATAAAATCTAGCGCTCCCCAATTTAGTTTCGTTTCATATGACTCCACTATGTCTTATTATCACTTCAGACATACAGTGTAAAAATATGATAACAGCGATTGTTGTTCTCTTTGCTCTTTTCTTGGAAATTAATTTTTAATTTTTTTTACATTTTCCTTAAGTCAACATATGGTATATAAAACACTTGGAAATTAACATACAGAAATGTTTACTCTTGTCTTTCAAGATATTTAAGTAAGATGTATGTACGTTCTAAACCAACTTGATGCGTTCCCATTTCACCCTGAAGAACATTCACACACTTTCTTTTCAACTGACAATTAAATATGAATTATGCGAGCGTACTCATTTACATGCCCATGAGAAATTAAAAAAATAATGACCATCAAACTGAATGTAATTTTCTAATTATTTAATACAAAGAATATTAGGTGTGATTCATTCTATTAGAAAGTAATTATCACATCGATATCCAGGTATAAAGAAAATCTATTAATAATTCACAAGAGAGTCCACTGCACAAAGGCTGAAAAATAAGATTTACAAAGACGACATTACAAAATTATATTTCGTAAAGATTAATTGATACGTTAGTGGGCATTACCCTATCGGTCATTATAAATTGGGTGGCCAGGCAATGGAAAAGATAATATTTTAAATCCATTATAAAATCTTGATTTTCGTCGTAAATTAAAAATTATTGTTTATATCCTCTGTAATACATTCCTAACATACATGCATAATTGGCCACCACAACTCTTCAGTCAGGATGACGACCAAAATTTTCCCACCACCTATGTTGTGTACGTTAATTTTTATACATGATAATGATATATATAATCGATTGATTTTTGAAAAACTTTTCATGTCAATTTTATTTACTCTCAGAGTTCTTGCCAGAAATCTTTTGAGATTAAGTCGCCGAAGAGATTTTTTCATATTTCGTTTTGATGCATGACCTGAAATTTGAACCGTTTCGTCACAACAAGCCAACACACTACCCACCAAACTATGGCGACTTCCTCTGTAATAAAAGAGTAAATTGTTTAAGGTCCAAAATCATGAACAAAAAGAAAATAATACTTTTTACAAGAAAGTTTAATTCATTTTTATGGTGACCGTTTTATTCAGAAAGAGTTCTTAAGTTCGGCGATTAAATTTGATGAGAAAGTCTACATGATACTGATAAGTTATTGGTTAACCAGGTTCTGATATTCAGCGAAATCTGTGAGCATATTTTGAGCAACAAGCAGGATCAGGAGTTATAAAGGAATGCGTTTTTAAATTCATAAATAAGGACTTTGGCCAGATTTATGCAAACATCTTGACTTTAAAACATAAAGTTTCACATGAAGGCTACTGTACATACATATGTGTATGCATGTGCTATATTCTTTATTAAAGTAAAGTAAAATCCGTCGAAAGAATATATGTACTCGGTATAAGGAAAACGAATCATCAGAATATGTTATATAACTGTATCCCGTGCGGTGTTAATACAGTGCTGAAAAAAATATTAGTTACTATGCCAGGTGTTATCCTTTCCAACAGCGGGAAATATTTCAAGGTTTGTCAAGGAAACAGGGTTGGAATTGACATTATATTGAAACCTTATATGAATCGGGATTAGTTCAACAGATTTTTTTATTTAAAGTACTTTAATGTCTGGGATATTTTTTTGTAAATATATTTTATTGTTAAAGGTAATTCCATTACATTTCTTTACTGTCAGTAGAGTTTTTTGACTTTCATAATGCCTTCCCCATTGGGCTATATCACGTAAATTTTTTGATCGATATATGCCCGGTTATTCTTTTTCTCCGTCTGCCTCCCACGTCACTAACCCTTCTTCTGATACATTTTTCTGCAGGCATTCTAACGACCAGTTAATATATTCTGTTTTATTCATTTATTTCGTTTTTTATAACGTGTTTCTATTTTATTCTAAACATCATAGTTAGCGATGGAATTGTTAACCATGAGATCTCTCTATCTCTCTTTCTTAGTTACTGTTTAAAGTACTGTGCAGACCTAGCAATAGCCGAGGCTCTTGCATCTCCACTAAGTGTTTCTCAGACATATCATGGTCCACTTGTTTCATCGGCGTCATCGGGCGATATTTCTTTAAACATGAAGTCGACCAGGCCAGCGCTGTCATCGGCGAACACTATTGGTCAATGATTAACAACTTCTTTTGGCCTGAATTGGATGATCTGGTTACCAACAATATGTGCAAAGTGGTGGTGTTAACAGGCCACTGAGAGTATGCGAATAAGCCACAAACTAAAGCGGTCCTCAAAGCCAACATATTTCTTTCTTCCTGTCTGAAGTTATTAAAAGTGCTATGAGCAAAGAAATCACTGAGTTTTCTGACAATTACATCGTTTGACTCAAAGGCAATCTGGCTTTGTAAAGGTGAGAATGCTTTGAAAGGTGAGCGTATCACAGCTCTTACTGACGTTATCGAAAAATTTTTTACTCTTGAAAAGAGTAAAAATTTTAATTTTTCATAGTAAAGTAGTTCACACAGTGGACCACGAAATTTTAACAACGAATTTTGAAAAAATTTTTTGAGTTTTAAATAACCATGAGTCATATTCAATCATGTACAAACTGATACTTTGGATGGACTTCACTTACAGAAACCGTATCGGACATTTAAACGATGTTAATTTCGACATATAATTGCATCAATAGATATTTCAAGCGAATAATATATTTCAATGATATCTCAGACGCACTTTGATTTATTTAAATCAAAAATATGACACTCTGGACCCGATATAATTTTTTTTTTAATTAACAAAATATTGTTCACAACTTCTTAGAAAAAATTTAAATAAATAGGATTAATTATAAATCTGACTAGACATATGTGTTACAAATGTGTGTATAAATTAAAAAAAAGTTGTGTATCTCCTTTCTTATACATTTTTTTGTTTCAATTATTTTTCTTTTTACCATTAGAAAACCAAGATGTAAACAAGACGCAAAAGAGTTTGGCCAGACCCATGACTATATCTTGCTATTGTCTTTTTTCGCTACCCTTGTATTACAATATTTTAAGATTTATTGTACTCATGATAACAATTATTAGCGGGCTATAATAACTGTTAATTGCGGAGTTAATCTGATTTGTTGACCATCAGCTTAAAAATATTTAAAAACTTTTTGTTCGTCAATTTACTTTAAATATATTCCCATATTTTCAGCTTTCAACTTAAACTTTTGCAACGTCGACTGTATTTTAAAACCCATCTCGCGTGTTCTTGGAATGTCAACATACTCAATTCGACCTAAAGTCTAGCCTAATTTAACAGCAGTAAATCAATTAAATTCCTTATGGGTCGTAAAACATATTTTTAACTATATTCCCTGCACTGTTCTCTGCAGGTAATAAATGGGACAAGGAGAATTACTACAATTTAAATATTAAAAATGGTACTAAATGAGGTAACAAAAAGGACATTGTAATTGTTAAAAAATTCTTTAAGTACTACTGTTGAAATGTTACATAAATTTAGGCAACACGTTTCCTTAATTACAAATTAATGTAAATGAGACATGAAATGAGATGTAAATGTAGTTTGTAAATAATTACTGACCATAAAAGATTTCTAATTTCTGTCAGTGGATTAATTAATCGTTAAAACGTTCAGATTGAAAATTCTGAATTAAAAAAAAGAAACGATAAAAAGACGAAAATAAAAAAGGGGAGAAATAAATGATAATTTTTGAATAATTTTTTATTTGTATACAATTTTAGCAGTATTTATAGAAAGTGTCTGAAAAAAGCATTAAAAGTCAAAAATTTTAAATTTGTCTTGAGAGAAAATTGAATACAATTTTTACTTCAAATACAAATGAAAAACGAATGAAAAAACAATTCATGCTAATATTTTCGAAATTTCTTATTACCGTAGAGCACGCTTAATAACGTTACTGAATCCCAGATCGAAATCCGATAGTAAAACATTTAAAAAGTGAAGAAATGTGTAACTTTTCCAATTTTCGATTTAACTGTGTTTGTTTATTTGTTTGTATGTTTGAGGCTTTCTTTTGACATTTTGTTTGTATAGCAATCCGATTGGAAACATAAAATGAATGATGTTATCCACAGCATTTCTAGCCTTAATTTTTTACCTTAAAAATATTGCTTTAAATACCACTCGTTGGTAAAGCTCCAAAAAAATAGAATCGATTTCAAACCACAAAGTTTTTGATTTCAAAACTAAAAAATTATTTATTATTATTGACAAGTCAGGTATATTCCACTTTCCAGCCAACAATTTGAATAATAATTTTCGCAACTGAATAAGATGTCATACCATTTCAAAAGGGTGTTGCAAAAAAAAAATAATATTTGTTAACACGTTCGCTGCTTCTAAAGCTGACAAGAAGATGTAAAAATAGACACGCAGTTATAATATAAAATCAAGTCCGTATACGTGTTTAACATACTCAGTGCTTATGTAAGCGAACCCCAGAAAATTAAGGCCAGTGTACCGCAGGGAAGCATCTTAAATTCATTATATTTAATATATACCTCCGATATGCCAACATGCAGCAGTACCCTTACCTCGACTTTCGCTGATGACACAGCCGAATCCACTAGCTCGTGCTATTTTGAATGATGCCGGCCATATCTGACTAAGAAGAAGAGACACTGTGGACCTCATTAGAAGCCGAGCGCTAATAATTTCAAATTGACTTAAGATTCTATGAAACAATAAAATTTTGTCACGCGCTGACGGGTCTTGATTGTAGTTATTAGTTTTAAGATCTGATATAATAATTGTTAGTTCACTTTTATAGTGAAGATTCAATTACATAAATCAACTGACAGAAAAATTTGAAAAGTGCTGAAGAGCCGCATCGAGTGCTTCTCGTGGCATATGGTGATCATGGTATATCAAAAGCACCACGAACTTGTAATTGAAATGAAGAACGAGGAAAATCACCAAAAAAGTTTGAAGACGCTGAAAGAAACGGAAATATTCAAAAGTCTGACAAATCGATTACATATGATTTGAATGATAAACAGATAGAAAATTGAAAAACGTCTTTGAGATTTTACTTCAAAGACACGATTGAAAATCCATGTTGCATCACATTGTTACTGGCGATGAAAAATGGTTTTATTTTCAAAATCGTCAACAGAAAAAATCATGGGTTATACCGGTAAACCATTAATTACGGCTGTAAAACCTGATCGATTAGGCAGTAAGGCAATGCTGTGTGCTTGGTGAAGCGAGAAATAGTGCAATCGTTTACACAGATCAATATCGATAACAAGTGATTCATGCATTAACCGACCACAATGGGCCACAATTTGACAATACACCTGCACACAAACCGGTTCAGAATACAATCAAAGCATTAGGGTGAAAGCTGCTACCCCAAATGCCGTAATCACAAGACTTTGCTCCTTCCGAGGATTTGTTTTTATTGATGGGACAGGTATAGGCTGAGCAGCAGTTCAATTCATATGAAATTTGGTTGAATAATTAGTTTGCTATAATAGGCGAACAGTTTTATTGGCGTGGATAAAAATCTGTAGTTAGCATTGTTCAACAATTTTTTAATAAGACGCCCATTTTATGCCTGTAAACCTGGTATTTCAACGCTTTCCAATGTTTCCGGATACTATGTGTTGCCGCTACTGGATTATGAAGAACCTGATACGAACGCTGCAGAGATTGCTTGAATCGTCTAATGAGCCGATGTAAGAAAAGATGCAAAATAACAGAGCAAAGGTTTGTGTGATACTAAATTAAAAAAATTAATTTAGAAGCATTGTGTTTATAATTGATAATCTAACCATTAAACATAAAAATTTATTGTGAATCCCCGGTGCAAAAACAGTATCTAGCTAGATAATAAATTTATTTAAAATCACATTACAATTATTACAGGATGAGTAACGTACACTTTGTGCTAAGTATAGTGTAACAGACCAGAGTTTCTGGTTGGAATCGCACCCACGACCCTTACGCTCATACTCTATCACAATACCCGATAGACAACCAGGGTACCCACAGTATTAATATATATTTTTTATGTGCTTTCAAAAAAGAACTTAATTGAGGCAAGTCATATACATGAAAATCCCTCAACATTTCTACAATGGACTTTGACCTGAGGTACTGTTGTCGGCAATCCTTTACAAAACATCAGTTTGATTTGGTTAACTTTGTTATTGAAATCAATGAGAAGGAAAGTATTTTCAATGGGCTTTTGCCTAAACCACATATTCACAAGACTATATGATTGTATATTTTGTATGTGCTGTACCGAATTGAAGAAAAAGTCTGGCGCCGTCCTTTGTTTTAGTCCACAGAATAAAATAAATTTTGTCAATGAGAATAACAAACTTTTCATTTGTATTTCCTGTGCTAAACGATAGAAACAAAAAATATAAAAACGGAATTCAAACCTACGTTCCAACTTGAATAAAAAATTTCTTCCCAAAAAATAAAAATTTTTCGAAAGTGACTAAAACCACAAAAAAAAATTACAACTAAAATATGACAAACAAAACAGACAAACAAAAACTGTTGAAACTGGCAGTTTGGTTTTGTTAACTACTGTTGGAGTGCATGTTTTCTCTTCTCAAGTACATTTTGGTGAAAAATAAAAAGTCTTTTTATTTGTATTGTGTAATGAAAACATGGAAAATTTGTTATTCAATAGTTGGGAAAAATTTTATGAAATGTTTTTGCAAAAATTGTGGTTTATAGCAACAAAATTATTACTTGACCTTTGAACTTATAACCCGATGATTTTGTTTGTATTGAATCTCTTTAATATTATTGAACAATTCTCAAAAACAGGTTGAAGTGCCAGGTTAAAAATTTTACTTAATATCGATACTGTACTTTTAAAAATTTTCTAACTTTCAACAATTTTTTAATTAAAATTAATAATGTAGTTCTGATAGACAGAAACCAATTGATAAAATTATATTTTATTTCGTGTTAATTTAAATGTGAAAATAAAATGACTGGTAAAAAAAAGCGAAACAATTGGAAAATCAGTCGATAAGTTCTGAACGACATACAAAACACGATTAGAAGAGATGTTTTCTTCAAAAATGAGAAAATATTGTAAGAAGAGTAATTTTGATTCCACATATTTGTAAAGACCTTCTCATGGTAATATTGCACATGAAGTTTTAGTTATGTAGAGTTGTCTGTCCATCCAAGAGAGTTGGATGGACACAGTTAAGCCACATAGGGCCCATTGTATTATCATAGTTTTCTGCTATCCCCTAGTCCTGGAACCATTCGGACCTCCAAATGAAGCAACTTAGACTGCCAAAGTCAATACGTGACAGTTCCTGTAGATCATGCATATAGTAAACACCAAAGTAACTTTTTCTCCTTTGACAAAGTGCCGGGCATGGACCCAGCTGGACAGTCTCTTCCTCTTCTTTATTTATGCAGCTTTTACAGAAATCATTAGGAAGAAAAACATTTCCAAGACAAATGTACCTCATTTAGGTACCCATAATGCATCAACATGTGGCACATGACTAAGAGCTTCTGGGCTACTTAACTCTGGACGGTTACTCCTCATTTTTGTACATTAAGGTTACTCTTCGTTGAATCGACGAACACTTTAACCCTAATTGGTTATTGTTCGTCGAATCGACGAAGCTCATTTACTCTTTATCATATAATTCTTTTATGTTTGACCAAATTTCGCTCTTTTTATTACCAATGTTGGTTGATAACGAAAGTGAGTAAAGGTACAAAAAACATTTTTTTTCATTATTAACGTTATTGAAAAAAGAGCGAAATTTGGTCAAACATAAAAAAGTTATATGATAAAGAGTAAATGAGCTTCGTCGATTCGACGAACAGTAACCGTCCAGGGTTAAAGGTGCTTATCTATCAGAATTATCGATTGAGTACCGCAGACAACCTTAGCGGTAGTGTTACCACCACATTTACTCTATCACATTCATCGGTTTCGTGAAGTCAAAAAGATGTCTCTCTGTAATCATACTTTTGACAATTTAGGCATTCAACTGGTCACTGATGGTGTGATGTCTTTTTTGGGGCACAATAGATATCTCGCATACAATGTTGATTGTGTTTCATTCTTTTTGTAAAAGTTGTGGAATTCGTTGTCATTTTTTTTTCTTTGTAAACTTTTCTTAGTTCTAATTTCTTAGTTTTATTTTTTCATTATTTTTCTTGTACATCAATTTTACTTTTAACACACGCTCAAATAATAAGACTGTACTCATCTATGATTAACTGAATGTCATAATGAATTCCTTTAAGTAATTTTAAACATTGAATATTTAAACAACATTAAATGTTATTAACATTGTTACGATAATGGAAACGGTGTACATCGTTTAACATTAAAATGAGCAAAAGCTACACAAACAAATACAACGAACTTGTTACAAGTAAACCAACAACATCAGTATGAAGGAAAAGGGTATAGACACGTAAGCGAGAAGACACAGGTTTAAACATTTTAAATTTGATGAAAGTTTTTATGCAATTCGGAACTGTTTTAACACATCAAGAGAAAACGTTTGTATCTGGCATTTTCTCAGTATATTTTTAATTTATTTATAGTTTTAAATTTCATATTTCAACAAATTTTTATTTCTATTTTTTAATGGAAGATTTGCCAATATTCTCGCCACAATTCCCTTTTCTAGGAAGTCGAAAAAAATCTGCAAATCTGCCATATATGCCTCTTACGTCCTTATCGTTATGCCTATCATTTATTTTTAAATCCATGGAAGTAGTATTGGGTCTTAGTATAGAAAAAACAGAAACTGAAATTTCTCTCGGACAAAAGCATGGTTTTCAAGCGGAGGTACTTGCGATCATGGAATGAATGAAATGGGCTAGTAAACATTTGGTAAATAACTGTGCAGGTTTTCAAATAAGAATTAGACCAATAACATCCAATTATATGGAATCAAAGGAAATCGATTTTCAACAACCATTTCGTAAGTGGATGTAATTCTTGGAAACAAGAGCCCTAATATACGAAGACGTTTAGTATACTATTTTTTGTATTGAACACCTTTGATGTTTTTTGTACGAATTTGAATTAGAAGTTAAAAGAATGTTAAAAATGAAGTTTGAGAACGTTATAGTACTCTCAATGTAAACTTATTTATAAAGATTTTTTTTTGCTGATAAGCGAAGTGTGGCACTCAAAGCATAAGTACATCCTCTCCAGTGTCTGGTGTTACAAACATTACCGCTTATGCCTCACTTTTCGTAATTTAGTAATGCCAGCATATTTCTTTGACAACAAGCCAATCGGAAATCGCTGAGCAATTGTATGATTGTATGGAAGTGTAATGGAAAAATACTGATGCGTCCAGTGATGAAAAAAAACATAATTTAACCTAAAATTTAAAGTCGATTCCGAACGGCAGATTTTTGAGAAACTTTTCATGGCAATTTTATTTCCTCTCATTTTTTTTTTGCCAGAAATCCACTGAATCCACTGTGTGGCAGTTGCCGAAGAAATATTTGTTCATATTTGGTTTTCTTTTTGGAAATTTTTGATTTGGGGTTTGAACTGTGGACTCACATCTAATATGCCAACACACTACCCACTAGACTACGGCTGTTTTCCCTACTCCTAAAATAAAATAAGCGCAGATAATTTACAAACAATTATTTATTGAATATTAATTACACTCTTTGCAATTAATTCTGTAATTTCGGCAAGTGATTTTGTTCTTTAAAACACGCGCTTACTACAGCTTATGTCCAATTATTTACGGTTTCTAAGGTTTTCAGTGTATTTTCTATTAATTATGTATTAAAACACCTAAACTTTCCATTAAATAAGGCGGCGATGTTGTTGTGATTTGAGGAGAAACTTTTAATAGTGAAACAACAAATGGAAACTAAGACGAGATACTAAAACCAATTAATTGAGTTGTATTATTTATAGGCAGATATATTTTCGTAATTGACAGTTTACTGCAAAAAGAAAGAAAAATAAGAGTACAAATTACTACCGAAATTATTGAGAAACGTTTATAACAAGTACTTCTGACTACACTCCTACATGTTGGTTGTGAGTCTTACAGTTAAAAAATATGCCAATTTTTAAAGTCATCAAAATTCTTTAATTCTTTTATATGATATACAGTCAAACCTCCTACAATGCGGTACTCTCAGAACGCGATTTCCATTTAACGCGACAGCCCTCCTATAACACGGCACTCTCAAAACACGGTTTCCATGGAACGCGGTACTCTTACAGCGCGGTTTTCGTTCAACAATATCCCATAAGTTCCTTCCGCACTACCTATGTATGACTCTAGTAACTAGTTATTGTAAGAGGGTTTAACATAAGTTTTATTATCGACGCAAAATCTCAGCCGAGATACATAAACAACATGTTTATGTAGGTTAGGTTAGGTTAGAGGACGTGTACTGTCAATTAGGACAAGTACAGTACCCGGAGGTCGAATTGACCCATTGTACAACGTCCTAGTTTCTCACAGCACTTATTTTGTGTGTGTTAATTTTATACATGAGTGGTGGGACCTACAGTTTAAAGTCGACTCCGAACGACAGATTTTTATTTATTGAGAAACTTATCATGGCAATTTTTATTTACTCTCAGAGTTTTTGCCAAAAATCTACTGAGAGGATGTCGCCGAAAATATACTTTTTGTATTTTGTCTTTGATGCCTGGCCTGGGGCTCGAACCCTGGCTTTTGCGTCTAATAAGCCAACACTCTACCTACTAGACTACGGCGACTTCACATGTTTATGTAAACATGCCAGCTTATCTTATAATCGTCTACGACATCGAATACAGTTGATGAACCCACCTCAAATACGTTGGTAAACGAAGATAAGGAAAATGAATGGGAGCCAGATCTCGATTTGCAAGATGTGAAAAAAGGTCTAAATTTGGCTAAAGAATTAGAACTTCATTTCATTCAGAGAAAGTTTAAAAGAGAGTTAAGGAGTTGCTTAGCTCTCTATAGAGAGGTTTTAAGGGAGTTAGAAAAAGGCTACAATCGAAAACCAATGTGAAGATGAACCAAGTGAGGAAGACATTTTGTCCATTAAAAGAAGAGGAGTTAGGCGACTCATATCTAACTGTGAGGATCAATATTGAAAAATTACACAATTTTACAAGTCTTTCTTATTTTTGTTGGAAAACATTCTTTTAGTTTAGATTTTATTCCATTTTTTTAACAATTCTATTTATTTATTTATTCATTTATTAATTACAATACAATTACAAACTATATTCTTATAATATACGAGCAGAGTAACTTTGGCCATATGCTCGGTGTAGTCTCTGGTGGGAATCGAACCCACGACCCTCACGCTAATAGTCTAGCACACTACCCACTAGACTTCCAGGGCACCCTTATCAATTCTTATATGAACTCTTTAATTCAATTCAAATAATTTATTATTTATCTTGTCTTTTATATTTCTTGGTCTCCATATAACGCGGTAGGAATAGTGTGATTTGTAGTAATTCCGAGTTTCTTACAGCGCGGTTTCCATATAACTCGTCAGACGGTTTCCATAGAACATGCTAGGAATTAGACTGGCTTGTACGATTAAATCCGAGATTCTTATAGCGCGGTACGCACTCACCGTATTATAGGAGGGTTGACTGTATATATCATTGAATTGTCTATCGATTATTTAGTAGTGCGTAAATACTTGTGCGTAAATACTTGTGCTTTTTTCTGCAATGTCATCTGGTACGAGATAACAAACAATTTTTGAAAATACAAAAACATTGTTACTAATGTATGTATGTTTAGATTCTAAAGTTCATAACCAAATAACTTATAATACCAACAGAAACTTTTTTGAGAGTTCATTTATTCATGTGGGAATATAGAATTCAACAACAGGTGAAAATAATAAACTTGTTTTATCAAAATGAGTATTTTGTTTGGCCAACATACCAAAAATCATCTTCAACGATTAGACCCATTCCTGCAATGGATACGTGAACAAACAAAATTATCGAATTTGATATGATACCAATCCACATAGATCCAAGCACGTCCAATTCATCCCGAAAAAGAAACTGTGCGAGGAATTTTGGACAAATGATATCATGGGTCAATATTTTTTTGGGGTTACGTAGGTTGAAGTTGCCGTAGTCTAGTAGGTCAGTAGTCAGGTTTAAACCGCTGGACAAACATATCCAACAAAAAGAAATATGAAAAAATATTTCTTCTGGAAATAAATCGAAATATGTATTTGAAAATATTCCACAGTTTTAAGTTAAAAATACAAGATTTCCTCTATACTTACGAATATCGACGGTCAGGTAATATGAATCTTCTCTCAAGTGTAAATAACGCTTTATCGTCGGCCGAAGATAATCTCTGAATTTTCGGTATGGACACATATGTATGTATGTATTTACAGAAAGCCAAAGACAAAAATATGTTCGTAAGTTGAATAGAAGCGTATGTGTGTGTATTATATGTGTGTTTAATGATATTATGATAGAAAAAAGAAAAAGAGTTCCAACACAAGCGCAATTTGTCTAAAGCATACAATTATAAAAACGGACACTTTATTAAGTCATAATGGGGTCATTTAGAGTGAAAAAGAATACGAAAATGATTGATTAGATTAAATTCTAAAAAAACAGAGTAAAGGGAATGGGTTTAAATAACAATCAATAATTTTTTTTAAGTGTTCCTGCAACAAGATGTATAAGTATTTGGATAAAATGAAAATAAATGCAAATAAAAGGGCCACAAACACAATTAAGTCATCATTCTTTGATGATTATACCTTAAGTTTTATATTTTTTTACATGCCTGCTGAAATACATAGCAAATCGTGTTGTTGGAAGTTCCGAGCTATTATTGAAATTTATTCCTACAACTCAAACAATTGAATATCAGATTAGTCTTGTTGTCGGATATCTGCATACAACAACCGCACTTTGGTGCGCTTTTAAAAATTTTGGCAGCATTGATCCTTATGTCTAAAAACATGACGGGCGCTGAATAGAATGCTTGCATGATCACCTCAATCTTACTGAGTTTATGAATTCAGATTGTGTCAAGTCATATTAAAATAAAATGTATTAAGTCGCCGTAGTCTAGTAGGTAGTGTGTTAGCTTATTAGGTCATGGTTCAAACCCCAGGTCAAACAACTCCAACAAAACGAAATATGAAAAAATATTTCTTCGGTGACTTCCTTTCAGCAGATTTCTGGTAAAAACTCTGAGACTAAATAAAATTGACAAGAAAATTTTTCTCGAAAAATCTGTCGTTCAGAGTCGACTTTAAAGTCATGTATAAAAGTAACACACACAACATAAGTGATGTAATAAACTAGCTAGTAATCCTGACAAAAGGGTTGTAATGACCAATTATGTGTGTATGTATGGAAGAATACCATTGCGGTTTTCAGAATTTTATGGTCTGTCAATCAGGTCTCAGGTCATCAGTTTGTCAATCAGGACTTCATGTCATAGTCCGTAAAAAAACTTAGGAAACATCGATAAAACGGGAGTGTTACTCCATCTTTTCGAGTCTTGTTCGTATAATGGTACCAAGTTTTGACTTCTGGATATTATACGAATTCCAATGGCAAGTAAACGCCCTCAAACGTAACTTAACCTAACTCTAGATATCAGCAGTGAGAGAAAAACAATATTAAAGTCGTAGGATTGCATTAAAAATTAACATTACAATCCTCTTGTCTGATTCGGTTCTTGTGTAATATCAAAATCTTCCAAAGATATTTGTAAGAACTGGTTAGGCGTTCCTTTAAGTCTTATTTTATATTCTGATTAATTTTACTGTTGCCATTCTCTACGTGATCTGTTTTTATCTGCAACTACAGGAAAACTATTATTACAACGTCATGAACGTGCAGATGTTAACAGTCATGGGAGAAATAAATACAGTTTGAAAATAAATTTACATACTTTCAGCTGTTTTCCTTAATCAATCCCACTTGTTTATTTTTGTAGAGAAAATGACATGTAAATAGAGCGAATAAAATTTTGTTAATTTAGCAACTTTAAGACAAGCATTTAACTCCAATTGTAGAATTAAATTGTATTCTTCGAGCATACTCAGGCACAGACTTTCCGGCGCAGCAATTGCTTTGCGGATTTGTTTTATGATGAAACAGAAGAAAAATATGATGGAATTATTTTCCAACTTCAATAGTTATTTAACTTTTTAATTGTTTAATTTTCTTTCTGCCTTCTTAATTATTTTCGAGCAAAAAACGCGTATACTCGATAAAAACAGAGCAATACGGTTCTGCTTGTAAAAGTTGGCAATTATGACAAAAATCAAATGTTGCATGTTGTTTATTTAGAAAATATATATTTTTATATAAAATATATATTTATAAAATATGTATTTGGTAACGGTACTTTCCTAGAATTTTTTATTATTTACGAACATAAATAAGATTGCCAAGTTACCGAATGTTCTAAAATGTACATTTATTAATAGACCTTTATAAAACCTCTCTCAGGTTAAATAATTCCAGTACAATGGGTCAATTCGACCTCCGGGTAATGTACTTATCTTTATTGACAAGTACACGTCCTCATGTTGTTTATTTAGAAAATATATATTTTTATATAAAATATATATTTATAAAATATGTATTTGGTAACGGTACTTTCCTAGAATTTTTTATTGTTTACGAACATAAATAAGATTGCCAAGTTACCGAATGTTCTAAAATGTACATTTATTAATAGACCTTTATAAAACCTCTCTCATGTTAAATAAATCCAGTACAATGGGTCAATTCGACCTCCGGGTAATGTACTTATCTTTATTGACAAGTACACGTCCTCTAACCTAAATAATTCCAGTAGATTTGTTGAATAATAATTTGAATGCGACAATTTTGTTATTTTTTTTCTTCAAAGTATACTCGACATTCTATGAAAACTGTTCATTTCGTTCTAGCATACACAACATAAACAGATAAAGAGATGAATAATGGTTTTTAAACGAGAAATAACATAATTAAATATTTATTTATTTATTTATTTATTACCTAAGAATTACAAATTATAATATAATTATTATGAGCTGAATATTTTAAACCTTATGGTCGGTGTACTGTAACAGACCAGATTCTATGTTGGGAATTGAATCCACAATCATCACACTAACATCTAATACACTGCCCACTATACTACCAGGGCACCCAATGTAATTAAATAATTTTACATTCTGATTCAGTAAAAACCTATTTTTGGGTTCCGTTCAATAATAAAATTTTGGAATCGATTTTCAGAAAACTTTGATAAATCAAGAATTGTCTGGAGATAAATTTTGACTGTATTTTCCATTACAACATGTAATAAATAATAAATTGATGCGTTTGCAAACTGAAATAAAAGTGTTTCCTTTTGAGCCATGGACAGACAACTCAAAATAAATTTAATCGAATTTTTTATGAACTTATAATCTGCTTTCACAACGCCAAATCGCAGAAAAGACTTTCATGGACTAAAATCTTAAAAAGAGTACCTTCCACACATTAAATTTAGTACCACGACAAATGCTTTTATATTTTCGAATAGCTCTGATCAAATGAAATTTTAATATTAAAGAGAAAACAAATTTAAGTAGTAAAATATTTGTTTGCTTTTGTGTATGACAACTCCTGAATGAATTACCGCGGGCTTACGTCTAATAAGCCAACACACTACTTATTAGGCTACCACAGTCCGAAACTCCATTTCATCTCAAACCTCATTCCATCGAGTAACAAAAAAAAATATCTTCAAACCTTTAATGTGTACTTAAATATCAAAGAACGGATTAACGGAAATAATTTAAATGAAATTAGAAGATAGCAATTAAAATCAAACACAAACGTTAACCTAAAACTTAGATGGCATAAAGTAACATATTACGCACTTTATAAATTATGGTATTAGTACCACCACCACTGCACAATATTTAAATTACATAATAAAGCTTATAAATCTTTATGATTTGGCCTAAGAAACGTGCAAAGAGTAGGTTAAAGCTTTTCATTTATAAATTTTTATCGTAAACTATTGCGTAGACTTGTTCAACATACTAAAACTAATGAAAAAAAATGTAAAAGTTGTCATTACCAAAAACTAAAACATAAAATGTTTCCTCCCGTAAAGAAACACAAAGTCTTAAAGGAACAAAGGACATGAAAATATGTCCTGTCGTAGAAATAAATCAGAAGAGAGCGAACACATAAAAGCAATAGAAAAAATATACTTTTGAGAGTGTTTGTCTGCAGGACGTCTTTTAATGGTCAAATTGCTGTACGTTATGTGTACGGGAGTGTGAAAATCAATTGACACATAACGCTGATTTATAGCCGATATTCTTGTGGGTATTTAGCATGCAAGTATTGAAGAGAAATATTTTTCTTTAGAAAAATCTCATTAAATAACACTAAATCATAATTCAGATGTGAAGGATAATAATATTATGATAGTAACGACTATTCAACAGAAATGTCGTGTTTTCTAACATAAGGTAAAACATTATTTTCCGGAAGACCGCCATAAATCGAAGTCGCCGTAGTCTTGTAGGTAGTGTGTTAGCGTATTAGACGCAAGGCCACGGTTCAAAGCCCAGGTCAGGCATCAAAACGAAATATGAAAAAATATTTCTTCGACGACTTCCTCTCAGCAGATTTCTGGCAAAAACTCTAAGAGTAAATAAAATTGCAATGAAAAGTCT
The DNA here is from genome assembly GCA_936449025.2 of Sarcophaga subvicina. Taxonomy (NCBI): domain Eukaryota; kingdom Metazoa; phylum Arthropoda; class Insecta; order Diptera; family Sarcophagidae; genus Sarcophaga; species Sarcophaga subvicina. Next base: position 74,140,862 of record OW388080.2, on the reverse strand, counting down.
CTCAAATATCTGTCATTCGGAGTCGACTTTAAACTATAGATCCCGCCGTTCGTGTATAAAATTAAAACACACAACATGAGTGGTGTGAGAAGCTAGGCCGTAATCCTGACTGAAGGGTTATTTATAATGATCAATTATGTATGTATGTAGTTAAAAGTAAAAACTTGTTTAAAAAATATAAATTTAATAATACGTACATAAATGGCTATAGTAGCCACATTCGGCAATTTTCTTTGATAGGTTTGTGATTACTTGACTCACTGCTTAAAAGTATTTTTTTTTTTTTTGTAAATTGTTGATCCATATAATGTAGAGTTGAACCTTTTGGAATGCTTGGGAACTGTTTTACATCCATCCATTGGACAACAATTTTCCCTAATAGAATAAGGAAAGAGGAATAATAGCATGCCTTCAAAATCGTAGTAAGATGATGAATATTTGACATGAATGGAATAAAGTGTGTGTGATATATAATTGAAATTTGTATTCATTTGTCACTAATAGTGACGGCTTCTCTGTCTAAGTATCCAATTTCCATGGCTCTGGCACATAAATCAGACCAATGCTATAACCACAATAGACATGCAGTTCACATCACCTACACGTGAGAAGACTAAGACCTCCAATTGCTTGTTTAGAACATTCAATGCGGTATGAGCTGTGCGGCACTCAGCACCGTCTTATTAAAACTACATGTCGTCGGTGGCCAGGTCATTTAGATCGAAAGATGTTTAAAATCATTGATTAATATTGCTTGCCGGTAATAATGGCGTTCTCAAAAAACGTATATCGCCATTGGACACTCTTAGATCTCATGTGAAATTTGTTCCGATTTGTTACGATATTGACAAGAGAAGAAGTATGCTTTTCGATTACATATTTGAATTATTTCATATTTTCCATGCAGAGCCGGCTACACAGCTTCCTGTTAAAAGAGCATTTTCCCTTTTGCGTCTTTTGTCGCCGTAGTCAAATAGGTTGACGTGAGGCCACGGTTCAAACCCCATGTCAGACATCTTCAACAAAACGAAATATGGAAAAATATTTTTTCGGTGATTTTTGGCAAAAACACTGGGAGTAAATAAAACTGCCATGAAAAATTTCTCAAAAATCTGTTTTTCTTAGTCGGATTGAGAAGTAGGTCCCGCCACTCATGTATAAAATTAACACACAACATAAGTGGTGTGAGAAGCTAGGTTCGTAATCCTGACTGAAGAGTTACAATGACTAATTATCTATGTATGTATGTATGTATGTAGCTATGAATATTAACAGATAAAGTGTGCACCTTGGCTGACGAAGAGCTTACTACAACATTGTTTGTTCAATTAAATTCTTTGTAAATAAAAACACACAATATAAACCAAAAAAATTTAAGAGCAACGAAAACAAATATTCTTAAAAAGAACTCTTATTTTAATAGCATAAAAATTATTCATTGATTAATGACCAACTGCTTTAATCTCAAAGAATTTAATAACAGTTATCGTAGACCTTTAATTTGTATCATTACAAAATATGTTATATTAATGGAAAAAATTGAAATATGTCTGTACGTGAGCGTCAAAATAAAGTAAACACCACATAATCTGGTAAAAAAAGGTTTTATTAAATATGCTTTTATGATAGAGTATAAAAAATATGTTACATAATTCATTCATAATTTCATCACTGATGAAATTAGTATAAAAAACCACCTAAAATAATGCGAAATAAAAACGAAGCCTTCAGCAATAAACACGTTATAAAGGTGGTAAAGCACGGCGGAGGATCAGTAATTGTCTGGGGATCTATGGCGGCATCATCGTATTTATAGAATCTACAATGAAAAAGGAAGATTACGTAGATATTTTGAATCAAAATGTAGCCCCTAGTGTAGATAAATTAGAACTATCACAAAACTGGATGTTTCAACAGGACAATGACCATAAGCATACCTCCAAAATTGTGAAAGAGTGGTTGCTTCATCATTGTCCAAAAACTCTGAATCATCCACCACAATCCCCTGACCTTAATAGTTATGTGTGTGCACACCCATAATGATCGTGTACATATAACTATGTTTTGTTCAAATGTACCATTTACTTTATATTATTATTTTTCTATTCTTAAATAATAGTTTTAATTGATCAGGCGCAATCTTGTTTTCGTTTGTGGTAACCGTAATTATTTATTCAGTTTGATGTTGCTTTTAATATAAATACATATTTAGTATAACTGCACCATTTATTTGATATTATTCTTTTTCTATTCCTGTTTAAACAAACATGATTGAGCATGTACAATCTTGCTTTCTTTTGTTACGATTTTACATAACAAATACGAACGCATATGAAGTAAATGTATAGCCGAAAGTCCATACCATGCGTTTCATGCTAGCTTGCATTACATGCGTATACCGAAAAAGTAGAATCAGTGTAGTTGATTGTGACAAGGTACAGAAGAAAAAGCATAGAATGCATAGATTTCTTTCTACTTTTCTATGCGACTAATGCAGTGTTGGAAAATGTCAGCAGTTTTTTAAACTTGGCATGCCAAATTATATACTATTGTGAATGGTTTCTATGAATATGTTTAAATAAATAAATTACTATTTTCGCATTTTTCTTTTTGCATTACAAAAATATTAATAAAAACATATTTCATAACAAAGTTTATTACTAATTTAATAGGTAAATACATTAAAATACATTTTTTAACACATTTCTTTCATGAACAAAATATGTATATGATGATTGTTTATACATATTTATGTGTATATATGATTGTTTTTATGTATTGAGTGTCTGTCATCTATTTTGAATTTATTAATTTGTAAAGAAGAAAAATGGAGGATAAATTCAATGAAAACATTCGTCTTATGTTCTTTTGAGGATTTTCGTAGGCCTTAACAGCACAATACAATGTAATTTTTATGTAAATAAAAACAACTAATAACAATTTTTAATTTTTCCTTTCAAGAAATTAAAAAATATTGGCAACTTTCAGCGAGAAAAATTTTTTATGAGGAGTACGTCTTATTTTGATTTTATAATATTTAGCTTCTTAATTAACTCTTGCTCAAGAAACTATACTCATTGTGACCGAAATTCACCCGCATTTCGATTAATATTTAAATATTTAAGAATCTTTAAACTTTTCATTGAAAAAATTAAAAATTATTCAAAATTTTCCCCTTTTTAACACAAAATAAATGTTTGTTTACATTTAATTTTTCTACTTTATCTGCCAGTTTTCACTCTGATTTTATATTTTTCCCACAAATGTTCTTGTTCGATTGTTTGTTGTTTACCACAACAGTTGATCAAAACAAAAAACCAGTCGCATAAACCCATTGTGTATAACTTGCAATAAAATCGGCTTAGAAAGCAAGATTCGCATGTAATGCAAGGCGCATGAAAAGTATCGAATGGACTTTCGGGTTATGTACTTACTTGCTTACTTAGCTACATGCATGCACGATCATGTTTGGTTTTGTGAACTATAAAATAGGTTACAGAGAAATAAAATAAATATTATTGATCTAGCGTTCGAACGAGATGTATCAAATTAAGAATTATTTAAAGAATAAAAATAAGAATTGTTGTAAATAAAATTATGTTAAAACATTAAAGAAAAAATTGTTTTAAATGAAACTGTGTAAATTGTGTTAAAGTTTAAAACATTAATTAAAACTATTTCTTTAAATAAGTAAAAATATAAATAAAATTAAATAAATTTGGTTTTACTTAAAAGCTAAATACCACTACTCTTAATCCCATTGAGCACCTGTGGGAATGGAATAAAATTCCACCTGATTTTACCAAAAAAAAACTTTTTGATTCAATGCCTAGAATATTATCAGCTGTGATAAAGTCAAAAGGATTACAAACAAAATATTAAATACAATTTTATTATGTCTGTTTACTTTATTTTGATGCGAAAAATATGGTACATATCCGCTAAAAGTGAATTAATTTGTTAAGTTCCTTAGTTTTTCAATTTCTTGTTAATGAATTTTATTTTTCTTAAGTTATTTATGAATTATGTAAAATTTTTTCCAAAACTTTGTTATCAAAGTAAATATAATAAAACTGTTTTTGCAAGATTTTAAAGTGTTTACTTTATTTTGAGGCTCACTGTACGTAATTTTCATCCATTCGTACATAATAAAAAGGGATGAAAGGCACAGAACAAAAGTTGAATTAATTCATAAAAAGAAATACACAAAAAGTTCATAAAGCTCATAAATAGAAACAAAACGATGATTTCATCCGAGCCAAAGCCCAATGCGAATGCTTAATAAACAAATAAGTTTTGTAATACAATTGCGTATGTACAATAGGGTGACCCTTAAGATTAAAAGTTAGATTTTTCCCGTCTCACCTCGAGTTGGGTGAATATTAATAAAAAAAATGAAATCGTCAAATTTTCAGAACAATTAATTGAGGTTAAGACGTGCCGCAAGACCGATCAAATTTAGAGGAAACCATAAAATTTAACTCTCTTGACTCATTACTGAAAAAGTATATGAAAAAAAGGTGTAAGAGGAAGGTGTTGGCTGAAAAGTTTTAAACATTTTTTATGGCTAGAAGAAAGTATGACCAGCGATTGGAACCTCAGTGTCGTCTGTCCTGTTCTGAAAAAGGGAGACGCTACGATATGCGCAACTAAAGGGATATAAGCCTTCTTCCTAAGGTTCTGACAGGCGTATTGTGTGAACTACCCACGAAAAACAAGTCGGCACATACCATCTTTTTGTCGACTATAAGGCAGCCTTCGATAGCCTCATAAGGGATCGTGTTTTTGCCGCATTCTCTGAGCTCGGTATACCTGCGAAGCTGATAAGGTTATGCAGAATGACATTGAGCAATTCCTACAGCTCCGTCAAGTTAGGAATGTCTTCTCCGTACCTTTAGATACCGTGCGAGGTGTCAGACAAGACGACCCCTTATCATGCGACCTCTTCAACTTTGTCAACTGTGCGAAACAGGGGAGTGCAACGCAATGGCACTATTTTCCAAAGAAGTGTCCAGTTGCTTGCGTACGCTGACGACATTGACATCATAGGGCGTACGAAACGAGATGTTCCTGCTGCCTTTAGTGCTATTGAACGCGAGTCTACTAAGATGGGTCTGGCAGTAAATGAGGACAAAAAAAGTACATGTTATCGACAAGTAGAGACGTGCTGCGTATTGATTCTCAGATTACGGCCAATAACTATACTTTTGATACAGTCAAGGAATTTATTTATCTTGGCTCCGTCGTTACCATCAAAAATGATGTCGGTCTGTAGACTGCCAACAGGTGGTACTATGGTCTCAATAGGCAATTGAGTAGCCGAGATCTCTCTCATACAACAAAACTAATACTCTACAAGACGCTCATCTTATCCATGCTTCTTTTTGGCACGTATTGAGAGTATTCGAGAGAAAAGTCCCACGTAAGATCTTCGGTCCGGTGCAAGTTGGCGATGATTGCCACATCCGATCCAACAGTCAGCTGTACGAGCTCCTCAACGACATAGACGTTGTGCAGTATATTAATACCCAGCGGCTGCGCGGGCTCGGCCATGTTGTTCGAATGGCGGAGGATGCTCCGGCGAGACGGGTATTTGATGCGGGGATCTGCGGAAGTCGGCGAAGAGGACGACCTTGTATCCGTTGGAAGGACCAATTCGAGGAAGCCCTGTCATCGATTGGTGTAAACAACTGGCGTAGGCGCGCTAGAAGCAGAGGCGCCTGGAAGGATGTGTAGCGGCAGGCTGAAATCCGTTAATTGGGTTCTTAATGGCCAATTAAGAAAGTACGTGATTTTAATTTTACATGTAGAAAGTTACAATAAATTAAAGGTATAAACTGCAGCAATTAAAGTGTGCTAATTAATTCTCTTTTAGGAATACCGGAATACCTGTGTTCATAGCCTTGAACCCCTTGTAGAATATTCTGTTTCTGCTGTTCATCTTTCGTAAGAATCGAATTATAATCTTCATTAGCTTAACAACTCCTTCTGCTGCGCCATTGGTCACGTTTAGTAGGTTATTTGCATTCCTGAAAGCGTTTATTTTATGCTGGCTTACGGATTGTCTTTCAAGAATTCTTGTCTTATTGAAAACCTTTCGAAAAACGTCTTTGTTTCTTTGGAAAGTAGCCCAATATCGTCTTTCATTATCGTTGCAATAATATGATTTGTTTTTATTGTTGACCTTTTTATATTTTCTTTTGTGTCACTGTCGTATTTCAAGGCTTCCATAATTACAGAAGTAAATTAAAATCAATTTATTTAAATTTGGGGGACTTTCGAAATTACGGCATTGGAATTAAAGTTTTGTTTATTTTTAACTCAAACATGCTCCCCAATATTATTTCGTGTATATGGTTTCTAAATGGTAATCATAAGAGCGGCATTTGTAAAAAGTTTTCAGTAATAACAAACGTTCGATTTATACGAGCAATGCTTACTGCTTTTATGTAAAAAAACAAGCATTTACATTGTCGTGACTTTCCATAGCAAAAATTTGGAGCAATATCTCAATGTGGCCACTATACATATATAATAATTGGCTACCTCTCCACTTTTTCGCTTTCAGTTAAAGCTGGTGATAGTTTGTTGCCCAAAAACAAACCCAAACAATGGACTTGTTTACATGATCAACAAGTAAACAAAAATATAGCAACAACATTGGGTAAAAATGGGATAAAAAAGTAAACAAAAAGCAACAACAATCATTACCAAAATAAACGTAAACAAAATACACAAGCAATAATGAAACAACGATGTTTACATTTATGAAGATCTCGAGAAGGCGAAGCTACAGACATTCGACTTCAAGATCATTCATCGGATTATTTTCGTCGTCACATAAAAGACAAGGCAAAGCAGGCAACCGAGTCAGTAAAAATTCAATCAGTCTTGTGTGAAGACGCGTTGCGTGTGAAGAGAATAATCGTGGTTTGAAGATATCCGTTACAAAGTGTAAAGTAGCAAATTGTTATTTACAAGTTTTGAACAGTGGCACACAGAATTGTACGAACAATAAAGAAATTAATAAGAACTGAACATAAAATTTATTTTTATTTTTATTGCAATCTACGAGCATATATTTTAAACGTTTTTAAAAGATAAAAACGTAAAGGTACTAACTAACGTCGAAGTTTTTTTTGCTCGAATAGAACTTTTATTATTTTGTAATTCTGAGCGTGAAACTCTAATGTCTTAACAACTGCAATGATAATATGTACAGCTACTTTCATACTTATGTTCATATGTAGAATTTATGAAAATCTTGCCCATATTATGTTAAATGTAGGTTAGGTTAGAGGCCGTGTACTTGTCAATTAAGACAAGTACAGTATCCGGAGGTTGAATTGACCCATTGTACAACGTCCTAGTTTCTCACACCACATATGTTGTGTGTGTTAATTTTATACATGAGTCGCCGTAGCCTAGTAGGTAGTGTGTTGGCTTATTAGACGTAAAAGCCAGGGTTCGAGCCCCAGGCCAGACATCAAGACAAAATACAAAACGTATTTCTTCGGCGACTTCCTCTCAGCAGATTTCTGACAAAAACTCTAAGAGTAAATAAAATTGCCATGAAAAAAGTTTCTAAGTTAAATGTAAGATTAAGAAAAAAGTCTTGAAGGAAAAAAGTTTTAAACTTTACAGTCTTTTTTTTTTTGTAAATTAAAACTATTGAAGTTATGAGGCAAGAAAGTTCCTCTAAATTTGATCGATCTTAACCCCAACAAATTGATATGATCGTTTTTTACCGATATTTAATAAACTGGGGAGTGAGACTGGAAAAAATGGAAAAAAATCCCATATAGCTAAGGGTAACCCTAATGAGAACCTTTGTCTTCTTCTATATGTAGTAAGGAAGCCTCAAAAGAGACTTAGAGGAACGGTCTTATACATAAAAGTTGTCTATCATTTTCGGTTCGACAATATATCGTATAACCAGAGAATAAGTGGATATCATTTGTATGTATTTCTTTACAATGAAATTTTATTTGCCTGTGTTACTTTTAAGATGTAACTCACTCTACATAACGTCCTGTTGGCCTTTAATATATTAAAGTTGTGTCAATAGGAAATCCTTCATTATAGAACGCTTATTGGAATATTCTTTCCGAGTATAGATTAAAAATAATTGAAGATAGAACGCTCCCATGTAGCTGGTCCAGCGATATGTTTAACCCTTTCGAGTTTTCTATAATTTAAAGCAACATACTTATACGTAATGTTTGTTACTGGTACTCCAGTGATAATTCCTAATAATTGTACTATGACTACAACACAGTTTAATTCAGATAAATTTTGCAATTTAAATAATAAATTCTGTTCAATAAAGCTAAAAATAAAAATTCTTACAGACTTTAATAACTTCGAACCGTGCCTATCGTTAACATTTCATTCTCAATGATTTCATTTTGTCTTCTTAAAGTGTCTTCCTCTATGATTGTTTGCTTCAGAAATAATTTTCTGTCCTTTTTGTATATTTTTTCGTTCTCTTTTACTACTAAATATTACCCTTTAACAAACGTACAGACTAACACATTCCTCTTAAAAAATATATTTATTCTTGTCTTTGAAGTTATTTGAATAGAAATCAAATCAAACAACTCGATGCGTGTATGTTTTCCACACTAAAAACTGTTCACACATTGTCTGTGGCCGACAGTAGAATATAAAGTATACAGGCGAATACATTTATATTTCCGAGACTACGTTATTTGTAAGTAATAAAAAAATTTAAATTCATAAACATAAACAAATATACGTGCTAAAAACTTATTTAATAAAATCTTAAACTTTTTAAGGTTCTGAACATTTTAAATTCAGAAAATTGTAATATTATTTTAGATTTCACTGTGTTCTTATGCATTAACTATGTATGTTAAAATTTTTTATATTACAAAGTAATTACAAGGGATTACATCGTAATTACGATGATATAGAATTCCATACGGAAGACATCTTCACAGAGTAGAGATAATGGGGTTTACAAGAGGAAACAACAGAAATCATTTTTCCTGCCAAGCATTTTCCCTGCTAATTATTATATGCGTTGGTGTGAAAAGTCGACATTTCCATTATCATTAGAATCAGTCATGTTGATTTGCAGGGTAATCAGAAAATAAAGGAAGTGTTTTTGTTTTAGACGAGATTGAGAGATTTTCCATCTAAATTTACAAAAAAATTACTTCATATGTGTGCAAAATAGTACCAAAGAATGGTTTTTATTACTTTAAATAAGTAAAGAAGAATTACAGAGGTCAGCAATGAATCCTTTTTTCGCTACTCATAAGTACTCATGAAATTTTGTTTATGAGTGAGTCAACAGTACTGAAATTCAATTACTCTGATACATTTGTATTCACTACAACATTGATTTCTAAGTACAGGTTGCAATGAGTATGAGTACAACGTTGAAATCAAACTCATAACATTCCAAATATGTTTGACTCGTAAGCCTACTCATTCATATTCATAACTTTAGAAAACTACTTATTATACTCATAAATGATTCGAGTGATTCGATTCATTGCCGTAAAGTAACAGCAATGAATTGACTATTTTACAACAGTAGATACACTTAAATCATGAATCCATAGAGCCTGACGAGCTTTACAGATTTAAAGTTATTCAAGTTATCCAGAGAGTAGTCACCTTTCTATGTCTGTTAAACAATGCTAGACAGTGGCAGAATACATCATTGGGTTAAAGTCTTGTCGTCTTTTGCTGCATGGGAATTCATATAAAAATTTTTGACATTGCTAAGGGAGTATTCTCGCATGAAGATTGTAACCAGTAATCTCCCTCCCTGGTTTATTTTGATTGAGACATTGTGAGTAGCGGAGGTAACGTTAGAATGTCTCCCCTTTTTTATTAATCTTCATATCAAGATGAAATCGGGCAAAGTATTTCTAAATTGCTTGGTTATCCGCAAGAACCCGATATTTCTACAGAATTGTTGGCAATAATTAAACGAGTCCATAACCCTGTAGATTGTAGAAATTTCGGCATGGTAAGTGTTCTCCAATGTTGAAGCTAAACGAATGAAGTGAACTTAGAAACAATGTACTTTCCGTTTGACCGTATGCCCATCTGCACTTAAAAATCATTTCCAAAAGAGCACTATTGGGAAGCCGTAAAGTGTATTACATTGAAGTTTGAAATGCCTATTCCAATTATAAACCGATAAGACTAAGCCTAAAAGACTATTGGGAAGCGATTTTAAGATTTCCATTAATGCCTGATTTCTAAGAGATGTATACCAAATATGTATTCCATCGACAAGTTTGATCAACACCACAATGTCAAAAGGCTACAAAAATTGCAATTGGAGTTTAAAACATAATGTAAACTGAAAGATTTGCAAAATATTACGTGCATAATTCCTTTTGAAATTTTTCTACATACACATGTATTTTTAAATAAATAAAGCGAAGTAATTTTCTGTTGTTTTTGGGATAGCCTGACAGTTGTAATACGGAATTTTAATTTTTATTTTTTTAATTTCTTTCCTCTTTTAATCAGGAAAGTTTTGTGTAAAGAATTTCCGTAGATCCCTTTTTTGCAATTGAAATTTAATTAAGCGTTACACAAGAAATTTAATCTTAGCTTTGCATGATGTAAATTACATTCACAAATACATACGTAAAATTTTGAAATGGGGAACTGAGGTCCTAATTAAAGAAATTTTCCCAGAACTGAAATTACTTCCATCATTATTGTTTTGGTTTGCTTTTGATTTCAAATTCTTAGCTGGTATCATGTTGACAGAGTTGCAGTCACGTTCATTTTCTGATTTAAATCAGCTGCAAGGCTTGTGAGTATTTTCAATTGATAGCACAATAATTCACTACAAGATCAAAGGATTTTTTATTCAATTTTGTCACACCTTTCACTGGTATCTTATGGTAGACATTTAAATAACAATTCATTGCGTACCTTTGATTTGCACAATTTTTATTATTTATTTGGGTAACTTGACAGCGCTGCTATTTAATGACAACGAGTTTAGAACTCTCGGTAACAGAGTTTTGCAAAATTTAACAAAATTTAATTTGGATTATATGTGAGTGTGACACACTTTAATAAAGAAATGAAAAATTAAAAAAATAAATAAAATAAAATCATGAGTGAAAAATAATTATTTCTTGTTGATTCTTTTGTAATTGCAGTTATTTTTCCTGGTACCATTTCTGCCGCGCTGCATTGTATTTGATGATGGTATCAGCAGCACCCATCATTTATTAGACAATTTTTAAAATTTTAGTATATAAGTACGAGTATGTATAAATAATTGTTGAAATTTAAAAATACTTTTCTATTGAAAAATTCCTGTCAATTGTTGAACTCATTAATAATAGTATTGACGCCCTAATTGAGATCTCAATAACGAAATAAATTAAATAAATCGGGAACATAAACTGATACACTTTTTGCACAGGTTTTATTAGTAGAATACCATTGGGAGATGGTAGGTATCAACATATAAATGAAGATTGCAAAAGACATATCGCACTTTTAAAAATAAATGTATAGATTAGGTAAACCAATTACAATTTTGTTTTAATTTATATTAAGAAATGAAAAGTTTCGAATCTGCAGTTGTTTATGTTCGTTTGACAGCATTTATTTTTATTAACCAAATATTTATTTATTTATTAATAAGAATACAATTCGAAATTATAGTATAATTATTACGAGCCGAGTAACGTATTCCTTCAGCTCGATATAATGTAACATACCAGTGTCTCTGGTGAGAAACGAACCCACTTCCCTCACGCAAATAGTCTAGCACACTACACACCAGTCTGAAACTTATACATATATTGTTACGTTTTTACCTTTTAAAAACGTTTAAAATATGAGTTCATAGATTGCAAATAAAATAAAAATAAATTTGTATTTAGTTTCAAATAATTCCTTTATTGTTCGCACAATTCCGTGTGCCACCTTTGGCAACTTGATTTAAACAATTTGCTTTAGTTTTTATTCTCCTTTACACTCTTCCGTGTGCACACTAACAATTGTTCGTTAGATATATACACACGGAGGTCCTCAAAACACAATTATGCTCTTCACACGCAACGCGTCTTCACACAAGACTGACTGAATTCTTTCTGACTCCGTTGCTTGCTTTGTCTTGCCTTTTATATCGCAGGGTAAACAGTCTGATGGATGCTCCTGAAGGAGAAGACTTTGCCTTCGGGAAATCTCTTTAAATATAAACATGTTGTTTACGTTATTGTTTTTGTATTTTGTTTACGTTTGTCCTTTCAGTGTTGTTGTTGTCTGTTAGTTTACTTTGTTTATTCCCTTTTTTATCCTGATGTTGCTGCTATATTTTCGTTTATTGTTGATCATACAAACAAGTCCATTGTTTTGTTTTTGTAGCTTTTGTTTATCATTTTAATAACACCATTTCCTTTTTCGTAACAACATAATTCGTTTAATCATTATAACATTGTATAAACAGTATTATTAAATAAGATTATGTGCTCTTGTATTTACTCTCAGAGTTTTTGCCAGAAATCTGCAAAGAGGAAGTCGCCGAAGAAAAATTTTTTCATATTTCGTTTTGTTCGAAATGTGTGACATGGGGTTTGGCCTTACGTCTAAATAGCTAACACACTGCCCACGTCGCCTTAGTCTACTTCAGTTTGTTAGCTTAATATAAATATTTGTTATGGAGCCAGAATTCCATGATTATATTTTTCACTCTCTCTGCGTAAATTTTGGCTGCAAGGTTGTCTTTGAAACGGCTTTTGCCGAAAAAATATGCAGCCTGATACGTAAAACAAATGAATTATCTAACGGCAATACATAGTATCTAATTATTGAAGACCAAAGTTAACTTTACTTATTTACTGACTCTACAAATTAAAATTTTTATTCAATTTATTAATGCGATCATTTATCGGAATTATCCACTTTAACTCAAAGAAAAAGTAATTGAATTTCATATTTAAAGATTTTAGCATAAATTCAAATATTTTGTTAAGAGTTTAAAACATTAATCAGAAGTATCATTTAAACAATTTTAATTTCATTTCTTTAAAACTGTCATCAACTTCTGTTCATACATTCATAAATTATCCAGCATGACTCCATTCTGTTCGTGTTTGAAAATTTTATCTTCTAAAAAAAAATGGAAGAAAAGGGCCAACGCGTCGGGTCTACAGTTGTTTCATTCATTTATAATCGCAAAATAATAACAAAAGTTTCCTTTTTTTTCCACAAAAAATATTCGAAATGGAGAATGTTGCACACTTCATTACGGTATTGCAAAAGTGAACATTTTTCTATATATTTTTTATACATACTTGCCTTGAACTTGTGCAATAAAAAATGGAAAAATAAAACTCATCTTTTCTAATATAAAAAATTTGCTGAGGAAAATCTATCTCAAGAAGAAGAAAAAGGAAATTTGATTGAAGAATTGTTAAAAAAAATGTTTTTTTGTGTTTATATTCGATAAATTTGATGAAACGTAGCATGAATCCCAAAGCCAGTAACACATTAGGAGATCTCCAGTTTTATAGGTTTTAATTTATCCATGAGTGTCCAGAGCCCAGCAATGAATCGTCCTTTCGCTACTCATAAGTCTTCATGAAATTTTGAGTATGAGTGAGTCAACAGTATTGAAATTCAACTACTCTGATTCATTCGTACTCAGTGCAACATTGATTTATAAGTACAAGTTCCAATGAGTATGAGTACAACGTTGACATCAAACTCATATCATTCGAAATATGTTCGATTCATACGCCTACTCATTCAGATTCATACTTATAATACTCTTAAATGATTCGAGTGATTCGAATCATCCATCAAAATTTACAGTTCAAGTTGTTGTTGCATTTACAAAAAGCAGAAGAAAGACAAAGACAGCAAGTAAAGCAAACACACTACCTTCTAGTGATTATTGTAGCGTTCATAAGCGAATCATACGTATTTTGTGATTCTTGTAAATATTGAGCAACGGAGAGTCGAAATCTACAACATCATGCATATTGTTAAGTATGAGTACGATGAGTATTTCAAAATTTCAATATGAGTAGTATGAGTATGATATTAAAATAAGTATGAATGCGTATAAGTATCAGAAATTATGAGTATGATTCGATTCTACTCATCATAAAGTATCCTTTTAGTCTTACAAAATATAAAAATACTCCTTCTAATTGTAACTGTTAGTCTACTCCCGCTTTGGTTTTTAACTTACTACGGTTGAGAAGGCAGATACAAATTTCAGTTCTTTAATCTTTAATTTTCTATCAGTCTCTGCAACTGAAAGTATGAAGATAATCTGTTTGAAAATGCATTCATTCTGAGGATGCATGCATAAGCTTCATTTAAAGAACGAATATACTAAGCATTCCGAGAAAATTTATGAGAAATTCAAAAGAAAAAATAAATAAATAAGGAAAGCACCATAAGGTTGACTACTTCTCTGTTTAGTTTTTAGACGATGTCATGCTGTGCTTCCATAAATGTGGAATTTGTATTCATGAGATATTTATTGGTGATTAACATAAATTTGTTCAGAGGGGAAAAAATTATTCTGGTTGTTACCACATAAAAGGCTATAAACATGAACAAATTACTTCGAGAGGGAGAACATGTTTAATTCAAAATGAGAATAATTTTCACATTTTGTGACTTTGATGAGACATCAGTAACAGCCAACAACATATTTTTCATTCTCTATCTTTCACTCTCAGCTTAGCGAAAAGTTTTAATTTTTAAAATATTTAAAGTTAGAGTACTTAAGTGAATATGCAATTGGTCCGGGGTATATAGGGAGATATAAAGATGGATTAAACTTAAGTACATATGAGTACATATGCGGCAAAACGTTTGTTGACTCTAGCGAAGTGGAATCTCTTCTCTTCTCTCTATCTTCAACCAAAAATTTTCCTTTTGGGAGTCTATCTCGTGATTCGGGAACACCATATGATAATTGCTGAAAATTGTTGTCCTAAGGACGACTCTGAGTACAGATTAATTTTAGATTTGACGAAAACGCAAGCCGCGTCAAATTTAATGCTGAGTTAGGGCCATTTTTTGGTACAATTTAATCTCACGTTAATTGAATTTGCATTTTTTGAGTGGGAGTTTAAACCTTGTAGAGCTGCCACTCTTATAAGCACAAATGAATAAAGCAAATTATTGTTAGATTCATCAAGTTGTAAACGGTGGCACGCAACAACAATGAAGAGCAATAAAGAGTTTAATTGACTCTAAACACATATTTGTTTTTATTTATTTTGTAATCAACGAACTCATATTTTAAACGTCTTTAAAAAGGTAAAAACGTAACAGTATTATAAAAAAATTAGAGTTCTGAATTAGAAGTACGTTAGAATATGTCTTTATGTTATGTTACGTTCGGATCCGTTGGTCCTATTTTGAGTATGAAAAATATGCGTAGGCGGTTAGTTTTTCTGTTTCGTTGCACTCTGTTACGGATTAATAGTTATGGTAGAATTAGCAGACCGTTCACGAAACATAACGCGTACGTTCGTTTATAGCATACGAAAATAACGTAAAAACTTACCGGAAATACATTACGGTTATGTAACCATTCTTATTGCCTCTCCCTTGCTTGAAAAAACTTGCCTTCCTTGAAAGTTTCCTTCCTAACGTTAGTTACGTTAAGTTATGTGGAATAATTTTTTGTTCACTCACTTTAATTCCCTATTATTTATTGTCTTGTTTTATTATATATGTATGTGATATTGCACGCACCGAGAAACTTTATGGGATCTTTAACATAAAACAGTGTCATCACAAAAGGTAGAAGTGCGAAAATTTTATAATTAAAAATATGTGTGTATGGATGTAGTCGCATTCGGTTTGACCTTAAAATAAAAACTGCATACCATACCAAAAAAAGAGAGAGAAAAAAATTGAGAAATGAGCAGTCGGTGTTGAAAGTGTTAATATTCTGGTGGCAGAGGGACCTTGTTATTCAAATGAACATATGCCCGAAATGTCATGTACGAGATATTCCTTCAAAAGTAAAATTTAAAATTTGAAATACTGATTTACATACATAATTGCAATACAATACTTTAGTCAGGTCTACGACCTAGTTTCTCACACCACTTATGTTGTGTGCGTTAATTTTATATATGAGTGGCGGGACCTACTGTTTAAAGTCGCCTCCGAACGACAGATTTTTGAGAAACTTTTCATGGCAATTTTATTTACTCTCAGAACTTTTGACAGAATTCTGCTGAGAGGAAGTCGCCGTCAGCCTCTTCTCGCTTTTTTAGAGAGCTCTTGATGAGCGTTAATAAATGTCCTTCGTAATTCTATCAATAATTAATCCCTATTGATAGAGCGAGCGTCCATCTTCTCCTACGATACAAATTTTTGTGTTGTATAATTTTAACACAGCAACAGCTGAATTATCTGAATCCAATGTGCATCCAATATTGTTGCTCATTTTTCTAAATTTTGTTAATTTTTTTCCCATCTAGTTTATAATTTTTAAACGCTATTGGGGCTCTTCTTATTTTTTATGATATTGATATTATTATGTTGATATTGTAACGTTTTTACTTTTTTAAAAACGTTTAAAACATCGAGCCATATTCGCCAAAAAGTTGTAACCCTCAAAATTAGAATTTTACAGGAGGGAGGTTTTTTTTAATAAATTCAGTTTTAATAAAGCTTTTCCTTTGAAATTTAGAATGTAAGTTTTGTTTTGTGTGATATATTTAATTTTAATAATTTTGATTAGATATTTGCAATGTAACGGTTGTTTTTGTGGGTTACATTTTGTTTGCTGTTCTGTTGGCAACTTACCAGTAAAAAATATGTGGGTTAACACAAAAATTTATTTTAAGGAAGTGGCTTTCTGTTCTTGTTTTATTGAATTTGCTTCACTTTTTCGTTAAAATTAAATAAAATTTCACACTTTAAATGAAATTATATAGGTACATTTTGGAATATATAACATAAAACAAAAATAAAATATCGTACTTAATATTAAAACTTTGTAAATAGCGTTCGATACAAATATTTATATGTACAAATATCAGAAATAAAGTATCTACTAATTCTAAATATTATCTTCCTGATCGGTCTCAAGCAGCGAATCTTTGATCGATTTATCCTATTTTAAGTGTAAACTTTGAAACTTTACGGGTATAGTTTTTTTTTATTACAAAGCGTTTTCAAATCCTTGCATTTGAGGGAAGAAATCTTTAAGATATCATCATAATTGGAATTGAATTTAGATCACAACTTATGGTTTCAGAGACATCAAAGTACCCATAGCATTTGTCTGAATATTGCAGAACGCAATTTTTAATTTAATTTTTTTTTTTATTTTAATTTTCATTGAATTGGGAAACATCGCTTGTGAAAATCTCTTCCAGTCTTTAAAATCGCTGTTAGTTAATTCAACACAATTATATTTTTTTTGGGTTAGTTCATGCGTTTGAGATTATAGTGTACCACTCACTTGGTGCCCAAATGGTTCTACTCCGAATAAATGATTCAATTCTACTATGTATCGAGTCAACAGGCATCACAGTGTGTCCAGGCAACAAGTATGTATTTTTTATATAAGTTACAAAATTAGAATTTTCAAGAAAGTAAGGTAACATAGCATGCATTGCTCTGTTTTTGTTCTGTCCTGCACAGCTATCACAATAAAGATCGAATGAGTTTTTCATTGATCGACTACTTCAAGGTATTGGGAAACGGTAGTGAAAATTTCATTACACCCTCGTCTACCATATTTTTTTTTCTTATTGTTTCACTTTGTCTCGTTTATTTTAAACAATAATTTTAAAGCAACCCACACACGCGCTCACCAAAAATGTAAACAAACTCACCATATGAGGTTACATTAAAATTGTTTTTGTTATAAAATCATAACGATTAAATCTACAGCCATGAAATTTTTGCAGATGATACAAATTATAGATAACTATAGATTTCTATAAAAAAACCAAAATCGATTATGGTGAGGGTTACATCAATTTGGCGAATATGGCTCGATATGAGTTCGTAGATTGCAAAGAAAAATAAAAATAAATTTGTATTTAGTTTTAACTAATTCCTTATTGTTCGCACAATTCTGTATGCCACTGTGCCACAACTTGATGTAAACAACAACAATTGCTTTATTTGTTATTCTTCTTTACACTCTTCCGCGTACACACTAACTATTGTTCGTTAGTTCTTTACAACGGAGATCTTCAAACCACAATTATTCTCTTCACACGCAACGCGTCTTAACACAAGACTGACTGAATTCTTTCCGATCCCGTTGCCTGCTTCGTCTTGCCTTTTATATCGCAGGGTAAACACTCTGATTAATGCTCTTGAAGAAGAATGACTTCGCCTTCATGAAATCTTTTAAAACATATTGTTTACGTTATTATTGTTTGTGTATTTTGTTCACGTTTGTCCTTGCAGTGTTGTTGTTGCCTGTTTGTTTACTTGTTTATCCCTTTGTTTTATACTGATGTTTATATATTTTTTTTATTTGTTGATTATTTTAACAAGTCCATAGTTTTTGTTTTTGTGGCTTTTGTTTATCAATCTAATGTTAAACAACGTAACACCATTTCCATGTTCGTAACAATATTTTGTCACAGAACAACCAACCACATCAACTATCAAGATCAGAACGGAAAGTAAAGCTTAATGAGGCTTTAAAAATTTTATACAATTTTAAATAAGAAAACATTGTGGAATGGAAATGATGTTCCATTTGCTTTAAATACTTTTACCAAGTTTTGTCACGTTAGACCGTATTGCATAGTGGGGAAAAATATTTGTGCATCAAATGACTTGTGCAAATTTTCACTACATTTTATGTTTCCTTAATTGTAAGCGTACAACTATTAGACCGTAAAATAGAAAATTTATTTCCATTTGTTTTCATTTCTTAAATGTGTGTTTAGCAAATAATTTGAATACTATTGACATAAATTACTATGATAATCATCCATTCCAAATTCACATTTTTTAACATTCGTTGCTATCATTACAGATACATTGTATGTTTAAATATTCAAGTCAGTGCTAAAAAATGTAATGCTTGAAGGCTACCTTGAACCTAAGAAAATTGTCAATAATAAAGTTTTCTAGTGCATTAGAAACGAAAAAAAAAAAAAAATATTTGGCATTGACGTTCTGGAATACAATACGATTTATAAATATAAATATAAATTATTGAACATATTTAGTTAGCCTTTGTAATAAAATAATCCCGACTCTTTATATTTTTAAACAAAAAATCTTTGCAACTAAATGTGACTTTGAATGGAAAGTTTAACCCTCCGTCACAGTCGTAGATCTCGTCAGACCTTTTCCAATTTATTTTGTATTTAAAATGTTGTTGCAATATGCCTAGAGATTTGAATTTTCAGGTACCCTTCTGAAATTTTCTTGGCTTTCTGGTGGTGAAAAAACAGGATGAACAAAGTAAACAAAAAATGAGTTAGAAGGATATTTTGAAACCAATGTCATATTAAGACCACAGCGGGTCTGGCCAGATCCGCTTTTTAACCGTTATATTTTTTCATCGAAGCAGTCTTTGAATGTTTCGTTTTAGTTTGACGAGAACTTTCAAAGTGTTTATGAGAAAATTTTTCTAAAATAAATGGTATAATTCGAAAATTTTGGAAAATGAATGATGAATTAGAATTTATTTTCAATACGTTCTAGTATCTTCGATACCGATTTTTACACCAGAATTGCCTAATGAATTGCAAATGACTTGGAGAAATGGAAGAAACCGGACAAAATGAAGAAGATGATCTATTTTTGGATGATAATGATGAAGATTATTTGCCATACGAAGATCACGCATAGGACGTTGAAAATGATTTAGTAATCGAACCAAATGTAGAAGACGACAGTGATGAAGAGGAGGAAGACTGTGGTTCTGAAACAGGTGAAGAGAATAATAATTGTTTCGTTGGAAAAGATGGTACCATATGGAATAAAAACCAGCCGACTAGTGGTGCACGTACTCCTCAACATAATATGTTGCGTTTTCGAGCTGGGCGTAAAGAGCAAATCTCTACTCCACTTGAAGTTTTAATTTTTTTACACCAAATATTACAGACATCATTATATTTCAGACAAATCGGTATGGAAGAGACGCAGTCAATAAAAAACCACGAATTTGGGAGGATCTAACAGAAGATGAATTATACGCTTTCATCGGCATTCTTCTAGCAGTGGGAGTTTCACATAATAATATGCAAAATCCACGGGTTTTGTGGCGTACTGATAATTTACCCATAGTCAGGGCAGCAATGTCTCTTCATCGATTTATGTCATTGTCCAGATACATTCGGTTTGACGACGGAAGACGACGGTCATTTCGATTACTCGAAGACAAAGCTGCACATATTCGAGATATATGGAATTTTCTCAATGAAAACAAAAAAAGCTTTGCAACTAAATGTGATTTGGAATGGAAAGTTTAATCAAACATTATAACGAAAATAAAATTTTTCTTTAAAGGAAAATTGCCTTAAATTTAAACAAAAATTTGTTTATGTAAACTGAGTTTAGTTTAAACAAAATTGAATTTTGTTGTAAAATAAAATTAAATTAAAAACAAATAAAATTTGCCTTAATTTCGTTTAATTTAAGGAATCATACTAAAGATTATGATTCGTGAGAAATTTGCTGTCAAAAACACTTTTTCTATATCATTTTATCAGTTTTACAAAAAAGCACAAAATTAATATACATATATAGGCTAACGCCTATAATAAAATGTAAACTTTTATTATTGGCAAAAACTATTCTTATTAACATTCGTGATAGCGTTGAATCATGATTGATATTTTGGATACGTATGGAATAACTCATCACTCATACGCAAAGGTGTCATCAAATTTTAATTCCAAATATTATTCCATTCTCATATGAAATTATTTATTTATCATGTTGATTAATTAATTTACTGTTCTTTTTTGTCTTTTCTGTTCGTGGCTGCAAGCTTGCATGAGCTCACCAAGAAATCAAAAGTGTATCAATCGGGAGAGACAGAAGAAAAGTCGTTTCAGACACTAAAAGACCTATTGTGTGCTGTACCAGTTTTGGTTCCAGTCCCAGGGGAAAACTTCATTTTAGACAGTGATGCTAGCGAATATGGTATCGGTGGTATACTTTCCCAAGTACGGAGAATGTCGTAGGCTACTGTATTCGCACACTGTCAAAGCCTAAACGGAACTATTGTTTAACCCGACATGAGCTGCTTTCAGTGCTGGAATGCATAAAACATTACCATAAGTATGTATGTATGGCCAACATTTCTTGCTTCATTCCGCACTTGATCATTCCGCACTGAGATGGCTGCTGCAATTCAAGAACCCTGATGACAGTTAGCACGTTGGACTGAAAGCGTCCAGACTTACGACTTCAGTATTGAACACGGAAGAATCATAAAACATGGGAATGTTGATGCTCTCTCACGCCGACCTTGTAATTTGGAGTGTAAACATTGCGTGAAAGCCGAGAAGAAGGAATCTATCGTTGATATCCGGCTAATGCAGATCAAAGCTAACGAACACTGATCCGAAGCAGAAAGAAGTGACCGAATATTGGCGAAAATAATAGCAGCTAAGGAAGAGGACAAACGGCCTACCAAAAATGAGATATCCGCAGAAGGTCCTCTTAAGTTCAAAGTTGATAAACGGGTGCTTACGACATTGGGAAAGCGCTGATGGCAAGACCTCATCCAACCTATTAGTAGTGCCTTCCTCCAAAATGAAGGAAGTCTTAAATGAGTTCCGCAATGGAGCTAGCGGAAAGACGCAGGAAAAACTAAAATAACGTTTTTATTGAGTTGGATGTCAGCAAGCAGTGGCGGATTGGATTGCAAGCTGTACCCAGTGTATTTCAGCTAAAGGTCCCGTATGAAGAAGTCGAGGTCAGGTGCAACAGTACAACTCGAACGCACCATTCGAGCGGATAGCGATGGATGCAGCAGGCCCTTTTCCTGTCAGCAATGCCGTAAACCGATATGTTCTCGTCGTGATGGATTACTTCAGCAAATGGCCGGAAGTGTATGCCATAGCCAATCACGAGGCGAATACCGTAGTAAATGTTTTCGTGAACAACTGGGTATGCCGCTACGTTCCAATAGAGCTACATTCCGATCAAGGTAGAAATTTCGAGTCAGCCGTATTCAAGGAAATGTGTGACGTATACGGAATTAAGAAGACTCGAACAACGCCGCTTCACCTACTGTCCGACTGAATGGTAGAACGGTTTAATCGGACCCTGGAGGTATACTTGCGTAAAGTAGTGAGCGAGCAACAGAAGGATTGGGACGAACACATTCCATGATTCAACATCTAGATATCCCGCCAAGATTATTTTTTGGACTGAGATAAAACTGCCTGTTGACTTATAGTTTGGTGTTAAGCCCGCCACAGAGAGGGATGCCACATACACTGGAAAACAGGAAAGTCTAAATGAACTCCACTCGTATATAAATGGTAAGCGATAGATGAAAGCCAGATATGATCGTGTAGCAAATACGAAGGGCTTCTATGAGGAACAACTGGTACTACTTTACAACCCAAAGCGGAAGAAAGGATTATCTCCAACGCTACAAACCAGCCGGGAAGAACCTTATGAAATAATTAAAAAGTTAAATGATGTCATGTACAGGATACAGAAAGCTAGCAGCCCCCGAGCCAAAATGAAGGTCGTACATATAGAGCGACTGGTGAAAGTAGTAGTAGAGATAATGAGCCTATTCGGGACGAACAGGCTTAAGGGGGCGGTAGTGTTACGAAAATGGTAATGGTGTTAATAAAATGATAAACAAAAGCTACAAAAACAAAACAAAGGACTTGTTTCCATGATCAATGAATAAACAAAAAATATAGCGACAACGTCAGTATAGAAAGGTTAAACAAGGAAACAAGAAGCAACAACAACACTGCGAGGACAAACGTAAACATAATACACAATAACAATTGTTCAATAGATTTTTATAACAGAGATCTTCAAACCACAATTATTCTGTTTTTTTAATGGTAGGGAAAATGAGTGAAAGTTAGAAAATAACCATATTTTGCTAGTGATTATAAGCGTTTAAATTTGTTCCAGAAACTTCATAAAGTGGATGTCAAATTAATTTTGAATTCACGCAAGTCACTCATTCCGTCGTCCTATAACCTACTTCGCGATATTCATACACAATGAACAGCACGAGGGAATGTCCTCTGTCTGTTGGACGCAGTAAAGAACACTCTACAAATACTCGAGTGAGTAACTTTTTAACTTTTAAATCGAATATATTTTATGAAAAATATTTAATTTTATTCCTTAATTTCCACAAACTCATTTAATAGTTTCAAATATTCAAACTTTTTGATTAAATAAGGATATAATTTATCTTAAAAAGAGTCCTTCGGCAATTCATAGTCTTACTTTTTATGCCATTTTTAATATTTAAGACAAAATTTTATTTCTAAGATGATATATGAGTCAGTGCAAATGTAACCAGAGGAAATGACTTCAATTTGCATGAACTTTCATGTGGCTTTAATGGCTTCTGAAAATGTAAATAAAAAATCATATAAAATTTCTATAAATTTGTTTTTTTTTTTTTTGTTGTAACATTTTTTCATTTTCCATATTTTTATTTCTACCAGTAAATTTATTTTTATTGTTCTTTTGTGTTTAAGCGACAGTTTACGGAACGGAGACACTTGAAATATTTCCACATCAAGTTCATAAAAAAATTTTTGGAGTCATTTAACACTAGATTTACCAAGAAATTTGTATACCTATTTATACCAACACCAGTCAAATTGACTGCTGTTCAAAAATAACGTTTTGAGTGTGTAAATTTTGTAAGTGCTTTAAAGTTTTATAGAATTAATAAACACTAATGCTAAAATATAAAATTAATAAAAAGTACAGAGCTGTAACTTAGTTTTTATTCAAAATTGTAATGGTTTGTCACATTTTCTACAAATATAAACTTTTTCTCTGTGCGTTTTCCACAAATATATTTCTTGCAGATGTCGCAATTTATTGAACTTTTATTATTATTCCAAAATTATATTTGGCACCATTTACGTATTGCGTGGGGTGTTTTTGGAGGAGTAGTTGTTGGACAGTCAGCTTGTTATCTCTTGACCTGATGATGACTTATAATCAAAAGTAAGTTCTTCAGCCGAACGAAACAAAAAATCCTTCCTTGAGATATTCTTTCCGGTTATATTTTTATACAAAATCCAGGAATTTATTCAGACAAAATCTAAAATATTAAAAAATACTTGAAGTGGCCATCTTCTAGATCCTGATTTTACACTATATGCCATTAGCCACATCGTGCCATTTGATCTGTGACGCCGACACCAAATTTGGTTTTATTATAAAAATTTTGACGGTTTTGTCTTTTGTACTCAATATCGTACTCAATTGTCTTCCTATCGATTCCACGAAATTTTACCGCCTAGAGTTCCTAGGCGAAGGTAGTTTAAGACCCTGACTTAGAATTATAGACTTCATTCCTGACCATAACCTAAGCTGGGTGGACCGTGGACCTCTTAACTAAATGATAAAACTATTTGCCCCACCTACTTCGAACATTTATATCTTCGATGATTATGGAACATAATCTTCTATATGTATGGGTACACTGCTCCCAATAAAATTAGGAGACCGGTTGTGTGAGTGCGTAATGCAGTACCCTTACAATGTTTCCTTTTATAAATTATTTGTCTTACTTGTGTAGTTGGAATTCATTGCCTTTACGTTGACACTTTATAAACTACATCTCGTGCAATCCTATCTGGTGAAGAGTTCTCACACCAGAATTCCACATAAGAAAAGTCTGTTTCCCTGTGGATTCTGGGGAACTTTAGGCAGACGATTCTAAATTTGAAAATAAGTTGTGGCATCGCCTCCTTAATCTTACTATATCTCTGAACCTCGCTGAATACTGTGTTGGATGTTAAGATCCTGAGTAAGGGATCTGAAACTACCACTATTTTTAACTGATCTAACGGCCAAGTGGAAATAGGACCTAAACTGTTAATATGGGGCGACTATCTTTGCCGACTCTTGTGTTAATTTCAAATGGGTTCGTGGTTTTGGGGAAACTCCATGCAATTGTTAAACTCTTCTTAGCTCCATCAGAGTGTCCATTAGGCAAATGTATTTATTGGTATTTATTTATTGGCTCAGAAGATAGTTTACGTTAAGACTGATCTGGCTTAAATGAATAAAATGCGAACCAAACAACTATTTCAATTGACTCGTGCATATACTGTAATCGGTAGGTACAGAGGAAGTTATTTGACTTCCGCAAATTTTGTAAATCAATTAAACCAGTAGAAGGTATTGTCACCTTGTACTTGTTAGTGTCCGTTTTTGGCTCGGTGAATACTTAGCGTATGTGACTAAGCTTTCCTAAGCTATTGTTACTTGGTAACATACTTTCAAATAAAAATTGTGTATTTTGTAGCTAAGTATAGTAGGCTGTGCCATAAGTTATACAATTTTATCGTATTTATTAGTCCATTTTTCTTAGACTGCACATTTTTAAAATATTAATGATTTAATATATTCACATTGTTGTAGACGCCGTCTTCGCCATATATTTGTATACATATTTCCATTGTCGTATGAAATTAAAATTCAGATTGCCGCGGAGTAATCTTCTTTTGATATGCTACGATACATCGACGGAAAATATATTTTTTCGATAGATATTCAAAAGAACTTTGACATTAGATTAGAATACTTCATTTTTAGTGTGATATTATTCTCGGGACACAAAAAACATTTTTCCCTAGGTAATCCTGCCATTAAAAAAATACACATCTTTTCGGTGAAGGTGTTTTAAAATATGAACTTTTCTATTTTATCAACAGCTGAAAAAAACTATTTAATATAAAACACCATATTCTAAATTGTTTTTAAAAAAAATGTTTGTTAAATAAATAGACTGTAAAGTTTGTAAAGAATAAATATAACACATATCATAAATATCATTTTGCCGTAGTCTATTTGGCGGTGTGTTGGCTTATTAGACGTGGGGTAACAGTTCAAACCCCAGTTTAGACATCAAAAACAAAACGAAATGAAAAAATATTTCTCCGGCGACTTCCTTAGATTTGTGGCAAAAACTCTGAGAGTAAATAAAATTGCCTTGAAAAGTTTCTCATAAGTCTGTCGTTCGTAGTCGACTTTAAAACTGTAGGTCCCGCCACTCATTTATAAAATTAACACAGATAACATAAATGGTGTATGTATGGCAAAAACGAATACATCACAACCTACTTATTTTTTGATCTAGTTTTATTTGTTTCTATTAACAAAAATAATAAACAAAAAAGCGTTATACTATGTTCAGATATGCACTTTTATTGAGTCAATATTCGTTTTATTGAGTACAATATTTTAAGTGTTCAGTCATAATAGTATACACAGTTCAACTGCTTATTTAATATTCATTTGACGGCTGATACACAAAACAGTTGGTTGTTTCAACAAAATTGTTTTTATTTTGTTTTATTTGTTTTGTTGTTTTTTTTTTTGTTTTATTTTTTTTTTTTTTTGAGTTGTCAAATATCAACAAAAAGTGTTCGGTTAACTGTAATATTCTCACTAAACACACTTATGGCAGTGCTGCATTTTAAGTTTTACTCAATATTATAACAATTTTTGCGCAATTATTAATTGAAACTTTATATGAAATATTGAGCACAATAATGGCGTTTATTGCGATTTACGCAATAAAGGTGCATATCTAAACACCGTATTACAAGGTGGGATATTTTTGCCGAGGAAGATCATTAAAATCAAAGACAATAAAAACAGAATTTAACGATACGCCATTTCCCTTTGTCATATGCTTTAATAAAAAAAAGCAATTTTAATTTTTATTTTCATTGTTTTATTTGAATGGAAATATGTTTTCCGCAATATCTTATCAATTGTATCCGTAGTGTTTGAGAAATTAATTTTACAGATTATTCTTTGCAGTTACACACAACCAAGAGTAAATTATTTGCCTTGTTTATAATGGTGGCTTTCGCAATATAAACAAAAAAGTTTTTTATGTAACAAACTGAAAAGTTAATTAAATTTAATCGTTTTAAAACATAACTTTTTTATATTCCATTTCGCTTCTGTAAGTAACATAATAGGCCCACCAAAAATCATCTGTCCCAACTTCTCATTATTTGTTTTCCTTTTGTTGCAGTTTCATCAATCAACTCTTTGCTGCTGCTAAGCAGGTGACTGGTTCACTAGAAACAATTCAGTTTGATTGGAAACAATCTCCTCTGTGAACATGTATTGGAATTAGAAAATAGAAATTTTGCTGATTGAATCCAATTCTTTTTTACGTGGTGTGCTTGACTGATTTTCCCTAAGATGGGTGCAGGAAACAGAAGGATTCCTGAATGCATTATTTTTGAACGAATCTGAAGTCCATTTATGGTTAAATATCGAAAACCATATAATACTTTTTTTGGGCTTTTTTTGCTGGGTAGGGGTTTGGTGGATTGCTTGTATTGGTATTGAAACACTTTAATCACTACATCGCGGCATCTCTAAGCAAAAATCGTATTGTTCCCAAATTGCTTCATTTGTCATGTAATTTTTAGATTTTAAGTGCATACATGTGTAGGCTTTTTCCATTATAAAGAGATTACCATGTAAATACAATGGAAAAACCATCTGCAAAATAAATTAACAGAAACATAAACAAACAGAAAAAACGGCAAAAAATAAAAAGAGAAAACATAGTTTGGAAGCAACACACAAAAGACACCTTTGTCAGGCGTAGATAATGAGATTTACAAAATGAACCAATACGTGCTTTGTTGTGAAAAGTTGACATTTTCATTATAATTATCAGTTATGTGATACCGATTCGAATATTCAGAGATTGTTTGAATTAAAAATGTGTAAGTGGTGGTTTGAGTGTACGATCAACACATTAATCGATTTTAATTAAAATGTGTACAATGAATGTTAATGGTAATATGCGGGTGCCTCTGCACTAACATGAAATAGGGATGATCCCTGTTCATGCTATGCTTTGTGAGTTATCGGAGGATAAATAAATATTTTTTATTTCTTTTTTCGGATGCTCCACAAATTTAGCAAAATTTTATAGTTAGAGTCTGTGAAAAATTCAAAATGTTTCCTATCGTAGACTAATATTATAGAAGAAGATGTGTGGCCCAGAGATCAGCGATGAGTATTCAAAAAGATGAGTAGATTCGAATCATATTCATAATTTCTGATTCTTATACGCATTCATACTTATTTTAATATTATACTCATACTACTCATATCCAAAGTTTGAAGCACTCAACGTACTCATACTTAACAATGTTGCTGATTTCGACTCTCCTTTACTCAGCGTTTACAAGAATCACAAAATAAGCTGAATTTGCTTACGAACACTACAATACTCACTAGAAGGTTGAGTGTTTGCTCTGCTTGCTGTCTTTGTATTTCTTCTGCTTTTTGTAAATCCAACAACAACTAATAGTGTTTTCACACCGAGTGGTTTTAACGCAAAAGTTGGTTTTAATGTTAAAACCAAAAATAAAACCTGTTTTTACCATACAAAATTATTGTGTTCAAACCAAAACAAAACCTTTTTTGAATTGGTTTTAAGTAGGTTTTATGAAATACAACCTTGTTTTGATGTACTAAATGTACTTAATCAGAGCTACCAGCTCTGAAATCTTGAAAAACAAAAACAACTGTAAATAAATAAATAAATGAAAATAATCATTTATTTTGTATTAAAAAAGATAAAATTTGGATTATTTGTAATTTCTTCAATGAAAATTTTAAAAATTTGTATATATTTAATTATTAATCGAAATGTATGTGGTTTCTGGTCACAATGAATATAGTTTTTTGTGCAAAAGGTAAGCCAGAAGCTAAATATATCAAGATGAAATAAGGCATATTGCTCATAAAATTTTTTTTCTCGCAGTCACAAATGTCATGAATTCAAAACCAGTTTTAATAAAACTTGCAGTGTGAAAGCAAAATCATCTGATTATGATTTTAATGCTAAAATCAGTTTTCAAATTTTGGTGTGAAAACACTATTATGTAAACTGAGTTTAGTTTAAATAAAACTGAATTTTGGTGTAAAATAAAATTAAATTAAAAACAAACAAAATTTGCCCTAATTTCGTTTAATTTAGGGAATCATACTAAAGATGATGATTCGTGAGAAATTTCCTGTTAAAAATACTTTTTCAATATCGTTTTATCAGTTTTACGAATAAGGACAAATTAATATACATAGGCTAACGTGTAAACTTCTTTTATTGGCAAAAAGTATTCTTATCAGCATTCGTAATAATACTGAATCAAGATTGATATTTTAGATACGAATGGAATCACTCATACGAAAAGGTGGCTTCAAATTTTAATTCCAAATACCACTCTCATAAGAAATTATTTGTTTATTATGTTAATTAATTAATTTACTAATCATTTCGGGGAAAATAATATGACTAGAATGTATTATTATATTTGTGATATTGTCAAAAAAATTTAATTTGTTTTCAACCAAGAAGAGAGTATTTAATAACCATGTAAAATGTGCTTGAAAGAATGTAATAAAAAGAGAAAATTTTTAAATAAAATTAATACTATAAACACAATCAAAGTGCGATTACTACTATGATAGTTATTTTGTGAGTATTTCCATTCATAGTAATTTATTTTATAGTATTGTAACGTTTAACGGTGTTCAGGTATGCACCTTTACTGCGTAATTCGCAATAAACGCCATTATTGAGCTAAATATTTTATATAAAGTTTCAATTAATAATTGCGCAACAAATACGAAAATTGTTATAATATTGAGTAAAACTTAAAATGCACCACTGTCATAAGTGGTTTAGTCAGCATATTACAATTAACCGAACACTTTTTGTTGATATTTGACAACTCAAAAAAAAAAAACAAAACAATAGCAATGTTGTTGAAACAACCAGCTGTTTTGTTTACCAGCCGTCAAATGAATATTGAATAAGCAGCTGAACTGCATATATTATTATGCCTGAACACTTAAAAATTGTACTCAATAAAACGAATATTGACTCAATAAAAGTGCATATCCCAATATAGTATAAAACAGAATAAGTGTATTGTTTCTGATCGTTAACTGATAACACTGCACTGCCAATTTTTTTTTTTAGATCAAACTGACGTTGTAGTTTACCAGCGAGCTGAACGCTTACTTTTCAATGCAACTCTCGATTGTTAACTACAGACACACGTCTCATCACTGACTTACTATTCATTTTATTTATGCTACCTTATTTCTTATTTTCTGATAAATATTCGGTCTTTTTTAAGCGTTGTTGGTAGATGTTTGACCGCAATTTTCTACGTATTTGTATGGTTCTTTGTACCGTACGATGTGTGTATTATGTTTTTATTTGATTGTTTCCTTTAAGTTTACCTATATTCATTATTTTATAACTCGAGAATATGTATCAAAAGGAAGGTCTACTCGCACTGATGATTTTTTTAAAATATCGAAAAATGTCAACCCTGTGGCAACCCATTTTTCCCATATAAAGTGTGTGAACTCCTAAATATTTTCCTTATGAGGAAAGCAGTTCATTGATTTATTAATATCTTAAATTTATTTATCTGTGTTAAATACACAATGCCATACCCGAAATCTATGGAAACTTTTGATAAATCGAAATATAATTGATCGTGCTTCAACCAATTGCCTACAACACGATACTACCGGTTATCTACAATAAAGATAAATGTTATCTACAAACAGCTGTGTTTTTCGGCTGTATTTCGGTTGCAATTCACAATGCTGTTATAATTCTTCGAAGATATTTCTTCGAGTTGTTGATGTTGCCGATTGAGAATTATGGTTTCATAACAATTTCAAGAGATTTTATCGTATAGACATAAAAAATTATGCTTGGTTGATTGAACGATCTATATTGGCAAGAAATACAAGGAGAATGATTTAAATTTCATCATTTAATCCGTAATAGTTGGTGAATTGAAGCTGTGAAGAATCCAGAACACATAGTGCATTATCCAACTGAATTTTTTGATTCTTGTTTTCCTGTGACAGTATGTACATTCTATAATAAAGATTTAATGTTTATTCTGTCTTCGCGACTGTGTCTAAGACGAACATTTTTTCTTTTATTTCCAAATATTGTATACGTCACTATAACAAGGAATGAACCTCCTTTAATTCTTTAAATCGAAACATGAAATGGAAATGAGTGAAAGTTAGAAAATCGCCATTTATTGCTAGTGATTATAAGAAATTAAAATTGCTCGAAGTTTGTTTCAGAAACTTCATAAAGTGGATGTCAAATTAATTTTGAATTCAATCATTCCGTCGTCTTATAACCTACTTCCCGATATTCATAGGCAATGTACCCCACGAGGGAATGTCCTCTACCTGCTGGACACAGGCAAATACTCGGGTGAGATTTTTTTAACTTTTAAACCGAATATATTTTTACGTTTTTTACCCTTTTACAAACGTTTAAAATATGAGTTCGTAGATTGCAAATAAAATAAAAATAAATTTGTGTTTAGTTTTAAATCACTTTCTTATTGTTCGTACAATTCCGTGTGCCACCTTTCGCAACTTGATTTAAACAACAACAATTTGCTTTATTTTTTATTCTTCTTTACACTCTTCCGCGTACACATTCGTTAGATCTTGACAACCGAGATCTTCAAACCACGATTATTCTCTTCACACGCAACGCGTCTTCACACAAGACTGACTGAATTCTTTCTGATCCCGTTGCCTACTTTGTCTTGCCTTTTATATCGCTGGGTAAACAGTCTGATGAATGCTCTTGAAGGAGAATGACTTTCCCTTCGCGAAATCTTTATAAATGTAAACATGTCGTCTACGTTATTGTTGTTTGTGTATTTTGTTTACGTTTGTCCTTGCAGTGTTAATGTTGCCTGTTTGTTTACTTTGTTTATCCCCTTTTTATACTGATGTTGTTGCCATATTTTTGTTCATTCGTTGATCATGTAGAAAAGTCCATTGTTTTGTTTTTGTAGTTTTTGTTTATCATTTTAATAACACAATTTCCATTTTTGTAACAATATTTTAGGAAAAATTATTAATTTTATCCTTTAATTGTAATATTAAAGGTATTAATTTCCTTGATTGTGTTCAGTTCCACAAAGTCATTTAATTGTTTCAGATATTCAAATACGGAAACTTTTTGATTAAATTAGGGTATAAATTATCTTAAAAAGAGTCCTTCGGCAACTCGTAGTCTTACTTATTTTACCATTTTGAATATTTCTTAAAAATTTAAAATCTAAAATGATATATGATCAATGCAAATGTAATCAGAGGAAATGTTATCAATTTGCATGAACATTTCATATGGCTTTAATGGCTTCTGAAAATGTAAATAAAAAAATCACATAAAATATCTATAAATTTGTTTTTTGTTTTAACATTTCTTATTATTCCATTTTCTTATTTCTAGTAAATTTATTTTTATTTTTTTGTGTTTAAACGATATTTTACGGAACGGAGACTCTTGAAATATTTCCACATCAGGTTCATGAACATCAAACATAAACGTACCAACCGCTGGATTGGCATACATATTCTACGTTTTGCTTTATTTTTACAGAGTCATTTAATTAATAAAATTACGGCACAAAATATGTAACTACAATTACCATGTAGTTGGTGTTGTCAAATAGATAAATAATGAGGCAATTAGCCTCTTTACGTTCGTCGAATAAAATTTTTACTCAGCGGGAATTAAACTATTTTAATGTAAAACGCTTATCTACAGTAATTTGTAACTTGTTCATCATACAGGGAGATTTTTTTCTCTTCTTTTTAATAAAAGCTTTCATCATTATCAAATTTAATTTAGAAATCTTATTAAATAACAGTACAATTTAGTATATTAATTATTTTTTGTTAATCCAAGAAAAATGTATTTTGAAATTATAAATAAAATAGGAAGTGTGTCTCAGAAAGTTATGTAGAAACACTTCTTCGTGAAAAAAATTACCATAACTGATCAGTGGTGAGGTTCTGGAAATTGTCAGAGAAAATGAATATAGAAGCGTAGACTATTGCAAAACTATTTGATAACATTTTATGCCAAAAGGCAATAGCTGATGAGTGTGAGCAGTTACCCGCACGTCCTCGAAATCTTTACAATTGCGATTTACGCAATAAACACCGTATTACAAGTTTGGATATTTTTGCCGATGAAGATCATTAAAATCAACGACAATAAAAACAGAACTTCACGATACGCCATTTCCCTTTGTCATATGCTTTAATAAAAAACCCAATTTTTATTTTTATTTTCGTTGTTTTATTGTGTGTATTGTGTATTGTGTTTTCCACAATATATTATCAATTGTATCCGTAGTTTCTAAAAAATTAATTTAACGGAATATTTTTTACAGTTACACACAACCAAGAGAAAATTATTTGCCTTGTTTTTAATGTTGGCTTCCGCAATATAAACAAAGGGGTTTTTAAATGTAATCGTTTTAAAACATGACTTTTTTATATTCCCTTTCGCTTCTGTAAGTAACATAATAGGCCCACCAAAAATCTGTCCCAACTTCTCATTATTTGTTTTTCTTTTGTTACAATTTCATTAATCAACTCTTTGCTGCTGCTAAGCAGGTGACTGGTTCACTAGAAATAATTCAATTCGATTGGAAACAATCTCCTCTGTGAACATGTATTGGAATTAGAAAATAGAAATTTTTTTGCTCATGGAATCCTATTCTTTTTCACTATTTTTCATTATTTTTGAAGGAGTCTGAAGTCCTATTATGGTTTAATATTGAAAACCGTATGATACTTTTTTAGGGTTTTTTTTGCAGGGTATGTTAATAATAGTTGAAAAGCGCAAACCATAAAATCTGTAATAATAAAAAAGTACTGAAAGTGTAGCGGGGGTACTGCGGTATTTTTTGAATATAAAAGTACTGATAAAAGTACTAAAGCAGTGAATTTTTCAACAGTGATTACCAGTCATGTGAAGCCGATTCGAATGTTCAGAGATTGTTTGAATTAAAAATGTGTAAGTGGTGGTTTGAGTGTACGATACACATATTAATCGATTTTAATTAAAATGTGTACAATGAATGTTAATGGTAATATGCGGGTGCATCTCCACTAACATGCATGCTTTGTGAGTTACAGGAAGATAAATAAATATTTTTTTATTTCTTTTTTCGGATGCTCCACAAATTTAGCAAAATTTTATAGTTAGCGGCGGTGGTGCGACAATAGTCGCAAATAGTGGAAAAATTCGAAATATTTCGTTTTGTAGACTAATATTATAAAATAAGAGGTATGGACCAGAGATCAGCAATGAGTATTCAAAAATATGAGTAGATTCGAATCATACTTATAATTTCTGATACTTATACGCATTCATACTTATTTTAATATTATACTAATACTGCTCATGTTCATAGTTTGAAATATTCAACGTACTTATACTTAACAATACGTATGATGTTGTTGATTTGGACTCTCCATGACTCAACATATACAAGAATCACAAAATAAGTATAATTCGCATATGAATACTACAATACTCACTAGAAGGTTGTGTTTTCTCTGCTTGCTGTTGTACCAGTATTGCTTATGTCCGGTTGTTTCTTTGAGTGTAGTTATATTTTTAAGAGTGTAACCTATGTCAATTAGTTTTAGGTTTATGTATATATAACTCTCACTGTCTTTAGGGTTAAGTTTCTGTGTGTATATATGTATCTGACTGGCCTACTTAAGTTATCTAGAATTAAGTTATTTTACATGAACATAATATATTTAGCTTTTAGTTCAGTTTCTAGAAAGAACTTAATAAAGAAAGACGTTATCTACTACAATTTTTCAGAAGTGGGATTCGAGTGAACAAAATCAAATGGACGAGAATGAAGTACAAACGATTGAACAATACCAATGCAAATTTTGATGAATGATTGGATTTACTCAAACCATTTATCCCTTTCCGACCGTATACGCACAATTGTGCGGGTGCGTTTAAGTCTCTATAATTTCTTTAATATATGCCGTTATGCGACATGACCGTTATCAGTTTTTGTTTTTTCATACTATTTTGGTAGTTTTAGTTGTGTACTTACCCCAGTTGTGAAAATGAGGCGAAAGGGTAAGTTTGTAAATAAATTAAAATTCTATAAATTGTGGAATCTTCTATCAAACAAGTGTTTCCAATAAGAACAAATATTAAATATTGTATGTAAAGTGTAATTTTATGATTATTTTGTGATTTTTGAAATTTTTTTCGTTAAAATTGTTTGAAGTGCGTATCCTGAAACAAAAGGATAAAGGGTCTTACTGACAAAACTTAATATCTTAAAATGATCTATGTACACAGAAGTAACCGTATTCAAAAATTTAAATAAATCTATCAATTTGTTCGGCTTTAGGTCGGAAAGGATTATGAATTTTTCTAAAGTTATGAATCTGAATGAGTAGCCATATGAATCAAATATATTTCGAATGGAGACTTCCCCTCAGCAAATTTCTGGCAAAAACTCTGAGAGTAAATAAAATTGCCATGAAAAGCTTCTCAAAAAAATCTGTTTTTCGGAGTCGACTTTAAACTGTAGGTCACACAATTCATGTATAAAATTAACACACACAACATAAGTGGTGTAAGAAACTTGGTCCATAATTTTGACTGAAGGGTTGTAATGACCAATTATGTATGTTATTGATTGATACGGTAAGCATTGAAATGTATGAAATTTCTTAGCCTTACACTTCATACATCAATTTTTCGTACAATTAGTCGTTATTCATTTTATTAAATGACAAATTTTGAATTGAAAATTACTAACTCTCAACTGAGACATTGCATACCACATATTTCAGAAACTTACACTTCTCGTATTCAAAAATAAAAAAATTATTTTCTCTTAAATAAATGTTAGAAACGATTTCAGTGAGTGTTAAATTTTAAAATAAATTTTATAAAATCATATGAAAAATAGAAAAGAAAAATCTTAATAATTGTTCGCGACGTATAAAATCACGAAAAAGACAACAATTATGAATTATGATAACAGTTATGGAACACAATTTTTAAATGTTTTGAACACAGAGAGGGGGAGGATATTAAAATGTGTACAATGCTAACCGATTGCAAAAACAATCCTCAAAATGATTTATATTTTTTATACTTTTCTCATGATTACTTTTGTAATAACAACACTTTCTCTAAATAATTATTTTCACTTACAACATGGCTAATGATGACACAAAAAATTTCCTTCTGCGACTTCCTCTCAATTTTCTTCTGGCAAAAATTCTGAGAGTGAATAAAATTGCCATGAAAAGTTATTCAAAAATATCTGTGGTTCGAAGTCAACTTTAAACCGCACACAATATACATAAGTGTCCATCCACGTGACTTCCAGACACACATTTATTTAATAATAATGTTGACACAAACATACATGTTTTATTTAAATTACTTTCACCCATAAATTGTAGCAGGCAAAAAATATTTTTTTTCGTTCTATTGAATAAAAAAGGATATCGAAATTTAAGTTTAAGTTGGTCTATGGCCAGTGCATATTTTTAATTTTATTTTATTTAATTTAATTTATTATTATTACATTTTCTGTTTTAATTAGTGTGCCAAATATTTTTGAGTGAATAATCCGCTTAAAACTAAAATTGTTTTTGAAAACCATGAGGCTTATTTTAAAAACTAAGAAAGTTATCACAGTAAAATTTTGGTAGGATTGGGGGCTGTTGAAAAGTAGACAAATATTAATTTTTTCGTAGTATATGTATACTTTTAAAGATAATATTTTATATGCGTATTCAGTGTCTTTTTTACTGTATTTAAATTTAAATACACCAAAGCGTGTGGGAAATATCATTGAAATTTTCGATACGTTTGAAAGACCAATTGATGCCATTATGTGTGGAATAGAATATCGTTTAAATATCCGAAAGAGCTTCTCTGGGGGAAGCACATTCGATATATACAATTTTCCATGACTCCAAAATAGCGCAAGCTATGCGGCACGTAGCGCCATCTTGTTAAAACTACATGTCATTGGTATCCAGATTATGCAATTCAGGTCAAAATAAGGTTTTAGGTTTTGTTTGCGCCATTGACAGTTATGTCGTGGCTAACATCTTTCTCAAAGAAATATGGAATGCTGATATCACCCGGAAAGATGCATAGGCAGCTTTTGAATCTTATATGGTATCGCCTCAAATGCGAGAATTGAGACGTTTGTCCATGCACCCATTTCATTTATATAGAAAAGAGCCTCAGTGTTGAAGATGATTTCTCAATGAAAATTAGTGTCAGTTGCCAACTGCTACAGAGCCTATTCGGAGAACATACTTGGTTGGTATATTTGTCCATAGTGATTTGACAAAACAGACTTTATAAATAACAACTAATTTCACAGATGTAGCTTGAATAATATGGCTGTGCGGAGAACCCTGTAAGAAGACCTTATAGAACAAGACCATGTCTATGTTAATATTAAAAA
Source organism: Sarcophaga subvicina (assembly GCA_936449025.2). NCBI lineage: Eukaryota > Metazoa > Arthropoda > Insecta > Diptera > Sarcophagidae > Sarcophaga > Sarcophaga subvicina. The sequence goes on along the minus strand of OW388080.2, from coordinate 74,103,312 downwards.
ACACTGAGGAATGATATGATAAAAATGAAAGCATAAATTCAAATAAATTTGTTTTATTTATGAAATAGGAGGGCAGAATAAATCTCCATCTCAATGTTATCATCACTACATTTTCCTAATTCTTAGGAAAGTTTCTTTTCCAAAATTTCCTTTTTTGGATATTCGTTGAATTCTTCTTAATCGAAATCATTCAGTTGTTGACAATGCTAAACGATGTTTTATTTAAATTGAAATACAAATCAATTCAGTTGTTTTGGAAATAAAGTAGAGGTTAAATGTATTCAGCAATTGATTTCTGTTTAATGTTGCTTCGATGTACTTTCGCACTAAGATGTCACGAAACATGATGTATATTTGTTTTCTTTATTTATTCATTTATTTTGATTGAATTATGTAGCACAAGAGAAAACATATTTTCCAACGTAGTTTCTTTTGATGCGGGCTGAAAATAGGAACTGGAATCAATACCATCTTGTATTTAAAATTTATGAATACATTTTTGAAAATACATAAGAATACTGTTACGTTTTTGCCTTTTAAAAACGTTTAAAATATGGGCTCGTAGATTGCAAATAAAAATAAAAATAAATTTATGTTCAGTTTTAATTAATTTCTTTATTGTTCGCACAATTCTGTGTGCCACTATTCACAACTTGATGTGATATTTATGAATTTAAAAATGCACTCATTTATAGCTCTTTCTACTGCTTGTTGCTCAAAATATGCTCATAGATTTTGCTGAATATCAGAACCTGGTTAACCAATAACTTATCAGTAGCATGCAGATTTTCTCATCAAATATAATTGCCGACCTTAATAACTCTTTCTAAATAAAACGGTCACAATAAAAATGAAATAAACTTTCTTGTCAAAAGTATTATTTTCTTTTTGTTCATGATTATGGACCTAAAACAATTTACTCTCTTATTATAGAGGAAGTCGCCATAGTCTGGTAGGTAGTGTTTTGACGTATTGTGACGCCACGGTTCAAATTCCAGGTCAGATATCAAAACGAAATATGAAAAAAATTTCTTCGGCGACTTAATCTGGAAAGATTTCTGGCAAGAACTCTGAGAGTAAATAAAATTGCCATAAAAAATTTCTAAAAATCTGTCATTCGGAGTCGATTTTAAACCGTAACACACATTACATAAATTGAGTGAAAAGCTAGGTCGTAATGATGACTGAAAGGTTGTAATGACCAATGATGTATGTATGTTAGGAATGTATTACAGAGGTTATAAGCAACAATTCTTAATTTACGTCGAAAATTAAAATGAAATTGTAATCGATTTAAAATATTATCTTTTTCCTTTGTCTGGCCACCCAATTTATAATGGCCGATAGGGTTATGCCAACTAATATATCAATTGGTCTTTACGAAATATGATTTTGTATTTTTGTCTTTGCAACTCTTATTTTTCAGCCTTTGTGCAGAGGACTCTCTTGCGAATTACTAATAGATTATCTTTATATGTACTTGGATATCGATGTGATAATTACTTTCTAACAGAAAAAATCATACCTAATACTCCTTGTATTAAATAATTAAAAAAATTACATTCAGTTTGATGGTAATTATGGTTTTTTCCCCTTTTTTACTTTCTTATGAGGATGTAAATGAGTACGCTCGCATAATTCATATTTAATTGTCAGTTGGAATTAAAGTGTGTGAATTTTTCTCAGGGTGAAATGGGAACGCATCAAGTTGGGTGAGATACGTACATCCTACTTAATTATCTCGAAAGACAAGAGTAAACATTTCTGTACGTCAGTTTGCAAGTGTTTTGTATACCATATGTTGAATAAAGGAAAAAAAAATTAAAAATTAATTTCCATGAGAAGAGCAAAGAGAATAACTCCTGTTGCTATTATCATATTTTTTACATTGTATTCCTGAAGCCATAGTAAGACATAGCGAAGTCATATTGAACGAAATGAATTCAACAAGGATATCAGCAGTAAAGCGAAGTGAAAACTGTAGAAAGTATATTACAGGCTAACCGCATTATATCCAACAATGTGTTCAACTCGAAAAATATTTAAAAAAAAACTTGGGTTAATAATGAATCTAAATTGAACCAAAATAATATGCCACAAAGAACGTTCAGGTTGGAATCAAACAACATTTTTTTCCATCAAATTAACTTTAAGTTTAAATTTAATTTTTCCAAGTCTAGTGAATTGAAATTTTTAAACAATCAGTTATTTTTTAACTGTAGTTGTCCCATATTCATGCAGTGCATTAAGTTCGAATACGGGAAATTAAGAATTTATGTTTCAGTGAATTAAATCACAATTTAAATACGGAATACGAAAATGGGCTCCGGTGAAATTAAAAATACTACGAATCCACCATGACAAACGGTGAACTGTAATAATGCACACGTCGCGACACACAACGTGATGGCGTGTTGCAATAAAAATAACCGATAGGGAATATGGTATCCGCCCCGTCGTCTAACAAACTGAAAATGTCATCGTTTTCGTTGACCCTTAATTTACATCAAATGTATGTACGTACCATATACTCGTATGACAAGAAAATGTGGGCGTTGTAGGTGTTTAAATACCATAAGCAGACTGTGGAGATAATTGTAGGGGAAGAGGTATATTTACACAAAAAAAAAAGAAAACAATTATTTCAAAGAAAAAAGATACTTATAGACTATAGAGCATGTTGGTATGCTGTTCTGCAAAATATTTGTATGTATCGATTAAATTTCGAGTAGCCTAAGTAAATTGAAGACCTTTTCAATAAGTCGATAAGCGGAGAGACTTTGCATCAATAAATGAAACAAAATCTTATAAGTAAACGAACGAAGACAGAACACTTCCCTAATATTAGCGCCGTAATTTACAATCGAAATTCGTGAGCGAATGAAATGAATTAAGAAATATGGACCGTTTTATTAATATAATTTCATTCGACTGTATTACACTGTCGACATTTCTGGTATTTCTTTATTTATTCCAAACGTATTCAATACAACTGTCTTCCTTGCTGCTTTCAGATTTTAATATTACCCAAAAGAAAAGTATTCTCAGATATAAAAAGTCTAATTGAGCATTAGAAAATTACATTTTGGAAATATATAATCAGTTAACTTTTTACTTCTAGGCTGCGTTGTATTTTAAGCATGCTTATCATCCAATACGTTAGGAAACTAATCTCCTATTTTGTACCTACTTTACTCGTCTACTCAAATACTAATCACCATGTTTTTGCTGTCATATTTTCTATCCACCTAATAGTCAGAGTGTTGGAATAAAACCAACATTTCTTCAATTTCATTTAATTATTTACATTTACAGGGTTTATGAAAGCAGAAGAATTTGAAACTGATAATGAAGTATTTACAGTTTATTTACAAAGTTTGTTTGCAATGGTAATACGTTTTGTTTTTATCTCTAAGAAAGGAAACACAATTTATCTGCCTTTCTTCTATTTAAAACCCATACGTACTAGTGCATAGCATACAGACATAATTAAATGACAGACAATTAAACTATCCTCCACACTCACTTCCCTAGAAAAGATTGATTTGCCAATTTGAACTTTTTCGTTTAGTTCGCAGTTACATTATTACGAGATAGGCATCTAGTATAGCATTAGGTAATTACATAGTGATTGCAGTGTTAGATTGCTCTATTTTGAAGCAATTTATCGATTATAAAACTTTTCGAGGTAACAATCAGATGATGAAAATATCTGACTAAACTCTAAGCGTTATGGTATTGTTCCGTTTTTACCTTTTAAATACGTTTGAAATATGAGCTCGTAGATTGCAATAAAAATACATTTTAGGTTAAGTTCTTATTAATTTCTCTATTGTTCGCACAATTCTGTGTGCCACTGATCACAACTTGATGTAAACAGCAACAATTGCTTTGTTAGTTATTCTTCTTTACACTCTTTTGCGTAAACACTAACAATTGTTCGACAGACCTTTATAACGGAGATCTTCAAACCACGATTATTCTCTTCACACGCAACGCGTCTTCACACAAGACTGACTGAATTTTTAATGACTCCGTTGCCTGCTTTGTTTGAGTAAACAGTCTGATGGATGCTCTTGAAGGCGAATGACTTTGCCTTCTCGAAATCTCTATAAATGTAAACATGTTGTTTACGTTATTGTTGTTTGTGTATTTTGTTTACGTTTGTTCTTGCAGTATTGTTGTTGCATTTTTGTTCACTTGTTTAACAATTTCTTTGTACTGGTGTTTTGTTTGTATGTTTTTGTTTACTTGTTTATAATCCTATTATAAAAACTTCGTTATTTTTGTTTTTGTAGCGTTTGTTTACAATTTAAACGATGCGAAAGCAAAACATACATACATAATTGGTCATTACAATCCTTCAGTCAGGATTATGGACTAGCTTCTCACACCACTCATGTTGTGTGTGTTAATTTTATACATGAGTGGTGGGACCTACAGTTTAAAGTTGACTCCGAACGACAGATTTTTTGAGAAACTTTTCATGGCAATTATATTTACTCTCAGATTTTTTGCGAGAAATAGGCTGAGAGGGAGTCGCCGAAGAAATACTTTTTGGATTTTGTTTTGATGTCTGGCCTGGGGATCGAACCCTGGTTTTACGTCTAATGAGACAACATATTACCTACTAGACTACGGCGACTTCAGAAAAAGCAAAAAACCAATTCCATTTTCCTAACAATATATAAGATTGTATTAAACACCGGAATATGCATGAATATTTACTTCATCTTTACCATTACGTTTGATTTTAAAATATTTCCAAAGCATTTCCACGTGAAATAAACACACACGCAATTTAGTAAATATTTTAAAATTATTTTTAGAAAACTGTGTTAATGACTGCACTTAATAAATGCAAATATTTTTAGAATCTTAAAACTGTTGAATTAAATTTTGTTTATTTCTTTGCTTTAATAAAACTTTCATTATAAAGTATTTGATTTACTTTTTGCATTTTGCCAATTTCAAGAACAATCCAACAAGAATACGTGTATATTAATGAAAAGAAGAACTAAAAAAAAGTGATTCGGAAACAAATTTCATTTCGGTATACAGTAGATTTCTCATCCAGACTGTTCAATATTGTTGATGATTGCTGTTTGATGATTGTTAGTTGGATTAAAAATAGTAGTTGTATACATACATACATATTACAGTTAAATTTTAAATACAAATTTTAGTATTGAAATTATATGCCATAATTTATGTGCTTATAGGCATTTGGAACAATGGTGGTCACATCACCCATATAGGATAAAAATTTTATATCGTATACCTACAAAAGTATCACTGCTATTGTATTCAAATTGATAACAAATTTTTAACCACAAAGCTGCATAAATAGTTGTTAGAATTGGATTAACATTTGAGCATTAAAAATGGTGTAACATTCAAATAAAACTGTCTTCTTTCATTACAGAAAATATTAAATTAATGAGCTTTGTGGCGTATGAGTAATATTATGAATTGATAAATAAATATTAATCATACGCTTTGTTCGATTCGAAAATTATTATTGGGATTAAATATTTAATACGCCCAGTATTGTTCATGATGATACTGTAAATTGCTTGTAATACAATCCAAGCACAAAAAAACCAAGCACAAAATAAAAACTACAAATGAAAATGATGCCATCTATTAATATTTATTGAAGAGGATATATAAACTGCCATTAATGACCACATCGTATCAGTACCTGCTAAAAGTATGCATAACTTAACGGCATAACCCAGGGTCTCAAGACGATAAGCAAGTGCGTAAATTTCTCTGCCCTTCTTCTAACCTTCTCTCTAAACTTTTGTAGTTTTTTTGTTAATATTTAATTTACGTACGTATGTATTTTGTATTCTATTCAACCTCATTGATGTTTGTTTCAGTTGAATTAATCTTTTCGATATACCCGTTTATATTTTGCTTACGCTGTTCAATTTAATAAATCTCTTGGGTAACATCGTTTGTAAATGGAAGTCAGTTAACTAAGAGTTTTTTTGAATTTTTTAAATTTCGGTCGTAAATATCTAATTTAATTTAAAAAAGGGTATATTGTCTAAAATTTATTTTATTGAACTTTTTAAAGGGAAGTTTTTAGTAACTTTTTTTAAAGTTAGAATATATTCCTAGCGTTGCTTTTATGAAATGAAAACAAAATGCAATGATTGGCTACCCGATGGCCTAGTTGATACTGTGCTAAACTTCAACAGACGAAGCAGTGGATTCGATTCCTACCAGAGATCAGCAATGAATCCTTTTTTTCGCTACTCATAAGTACTCATAAAGTTTTGAATATGAGTCACCAGTATTGAAATTCAACTACTTTGATTCTTTCGTACTCACCACTACATTAATTTATAATACAGGCTGCAATGAGTATGAGTACAACGTTGACATGAAACTCATAACATTCGAAATATGTTTGATTCATACGCCTACTCATACTTATTTTGTGATTCTTGAAAATGTTGACTCATGGAGAGTTGAAATCAAAACATCATACGTATTGTGAAGTATGATTACGATGAGTACTTCAAACTTTCAATATGAGTAGTATGAGTATGATATTAAAATAAATATGAATGCCTATAAATATCAGAAATTATGAGTATGATTCGAATCTACTCAGCTTTTTGAATACTCATTGCTGATCTCTGATTCCTACCAAAAGACCCTGGGAGTCTGATTATTTGCCTGACATTAAACGTGATTACTCAAAATGGAAAAAGGAAAGTGAGAATTATTACAAAAAGCAATTCTCGAAAAACACTAACGAAAGTATATACTAGAGACCTACTTAAATGCTAATAAAACGTAATTTTGTACATTAACTATAAAGTGAATTACTGTTGCAATCTCATTCATATTTGTATGTATATGCTACAAAATGCTTACATCTCTTCAATAAACTGTGAATACTACTCCATTCATACTATATGCATTCACTCGCATAAGCCCACAAAATCAAAACAGCAATGGATATGCACTCAACACGATATATCATTCACGGTTTTATAAGTGTTAAGGCTTGATTTTGTGAGACGAACAAATTCACGACTAAACATACAGTATTGTTCGTGTTTTCCATATTAACAGACGAACATGTGAATCATTCGTTTTAAGTAGACAAAGCCAAATGCAAAGAAAATAAGCAAAGAATACACGTGTTTTTTAATGAATGCAGGATTGATTCTCAGTTTGATTCTTTTGCTACGCTGTATAGTGAGGAGTTATAAGAGCATGCACAATACTTTAAGAAAATTAAACATTGTTGAATAAATTTCTCTTTGTGTGACTCAATACATGAATAGGGGTCATCTCCTGACTGTTGGTATTAAAAAAAGAAACACAAATTCGGTAGAATCGAATAATACCAAACAATTGTATAAAATACTTACAACAACATTTTTTATTAAATAGTATAATGTTCCTCTCATGATTTGTAAAAATTGTTTTATATGTTAATAAAGAAGTAAACTTACAGCATAACACTGCATGACGTATAATTAATATTAATGATTAAGTGGTATCCAATTAATATTAATCATACTCTCGAGTGGTTAACAAAAATAGAATGATAAAAGAGAAGAAGGATTAATTCATTATGCTGAGTAATTTTTATTATATTTTCTTATCATATTCAGAAATTGGTCACACATATAAATCTTATACTTTGAATAAATTAGTTCCATGTAATCACTAAGTTAAGTTAACTTATTATGTTTGTATTTCGTATTATGAGTATTTCAATTTATTTTTATTAAAACTAAAGCACAATAAGTAATTTGTAATTTTAAAAATGTACATTTCGGAAGAGAAATAATTCAAGTTAAACTCAGAGGTACCGCAAGGTTCTGTTGTATCTCCAATTCTATTTCTTATTTTCATTAACGATCTTCTGTTCTTCCAATCCTATCTACTCTTTTGCAGATAACAGCAACATTTGCCACTCATATTCTTTTAAGGGTAGGCTAAGCACTTTAGAGATTGAGGGGAAAAAGCTTAATATTAATGACACACTCACATCAGACTTACAGTCAATTTCCGAATTGGATTGAATAGTGTTGAAATTAACACGCGAAAATCCAATACTGTTTAGTAACGCAAAAACTTGGCAATAATATTGTCTCTAGTAAATGGTAGAGTAGGTATTAATGAGTCCGAAGCTCTTGATGTAACGGACACGAAAGTTCAATGTGATGTTCGTTGGAACCAGCACTTTTCCAATTGTCGAAAGAAGCGTTAAAGTGCTTATGTTTCTTAAGATGGTGAAATAATTCACTTCATCTGATATCCGTACTATTTATACAACTTATGTTCGACCGAGAATGGAATGCAACTGTCATGTATGCGACCGCCTACAGGAGAGGTCAAAGGCGCTCATTAATGACGGTAGGATAATAAATTCCCAATGTGGCTTGTGTTTCACCGTTCTACATCTACTACAATGGACTTTATTTATAAAGGGACATGTTTCCGAAAATCGTATTTTCTTACGCAGCGCCCTTCTTTCTCGAAGCGCATTTAACTTCCTTTTATATCGAAAAATTTCATTTCTTTTGGAAGTTAAAATTTTGAGTAAAGAAATAATCGTAGTTTTTTTTCAGTTGTTTTTTAAAAATATAAAATATTTGCAATACAAAGTAGTATAAAAAAACACTTCTTTAAAAAATTACCATTTCGTTGCCTTGCAAGCTGCGCCGCTCCATTCCTCCAGTCCTCCCTTTCAGGACAGGGACTCCGCACAAATTTACACCGATGGCTCCAAACTAAAGGAGCCGAATCACTGCAGCGTCTTTCAGGCGGAAGTGTCCGCAATTCATGATGCGGTGAAAATTATTGCGGATAAAAATGTTCACAGGCGGAAAATCCCCATATTTTCCTATAGCCAGGCGGCGATCAAGGCATTGGATTCTAATATAATAAACTCCAAGCCTGTGAACGACTGCCGCAGATATCTCAATGAGGTGGCGAACCGATAAGATGTTTTTATCACATGGCTACCGGGACATAAGGATATTCCCGGCAACTGTAGAGCGGATGAACTGGCCAGAAGGGGCACCATCGACCATCGAACTCTCTAATGAATTCTCTACATTGCGAATCCCTTTGAGTGCCTGCAAACTTATAATTGACAATGCAACGGTAGATCTTGTCAACAGTAGGTGGGCAGCTTTGGACAAAGACAGAACGGGCCAAAAAATCTGGCTAAGGCTGGATAGGAAGCGCGCGGCGACTCTGCTTAATCTCCAAAGAAGTAAGAGAACAGTGCTGGTTATCGGGGTTATGACGAGCCTTTGCATTATAGGAAGGCATGCGAGGCGTATTGGTCTTGGACACCTTGCGAATGATTTCTGCAGAAGCAGCGGAGATGAGGAGGAGGATGAGACTTTTCTTCACCTACTGTGCACATGCCAGACATTTGGTCGGAGGAGAAAAGGGCACCTGGGTGCCTACTACATGGAGGATCTAGATGAATTGGCAGCCTGAGACATTTCTTCTGTAGCTCCTGGAAAAGGGGAGAATGTAAAACTGTGGTATCACAATGGGCCCTGTTTGCGGCTTAAGTGTGTCCGCTCATGACTCCATCGAAGGGACAGCCATTTCTACCTACCTACCATTTCGTTTCACTAGCCTTTTTCTAAATTATTTAAAAAAAATCAAATGAGAACGCAAAATTTACTACCAACTCCCCAAGTAAAAATTAAGTTAAAATAAAACAAACAAATTATTTAACAAAAAGATTTTTATCACGTTTTTTATTATAAATTAAAAAATACACTGAGTTTGAGGATAATTATGTCTCCTTTTTTCCTTCTACTAATTTCTCATGGGGACGTAAATATATAGTTTACGTGTGCATAATTCAAATTTAATTGTCAGTTGAAAATAAAGTGCGTGAATATTTTTCACCGTAAAATGTGAACGCATCAAGTTGGTTTACACATGTACGTACATCCTACTTAAATACTTTTGAAGACCAGAGGCAGCATTTATGTACGCCAGTTTACAAGTGTTTTGTATACCATATGTTGACTTGAGGAAAATGTAAAAAAAATTAATTTCCAAGAAAAGAGCAAAGAGAATAACTCCTGTTGCTATTATCATACTTTTTACACTGTATTTCTGAAGGCATAATAAGACATAATGGAGTCATATGAAAGAGGAAGAAAGGGGGGAGTGTTAGATATTATTCAGCAAGGAATGTAGAAAGTAAATTACAGGTTAACCGCATTATAAATATTTTGAGTTACTAATGAATTTAAATTTAAGCCAAATAATATGTTGCAAAGAATGTCTGAATCAAGTAAAATTATTTTCAGTAAATTTACTTTAAGTTTAAATTTTATTTTCCAGAGTCTAGTGAATTGAAATTCTTTAAATTCATTTTTTAACTTACTTACAGTCTGTTGTTCATACAGTGAATTGATTTGAAATACGGAAAATTAAGTTGTAGGAGGAGTGGTTATTCTTAATGATTTCTAAGAAATGATTTTTCAGTGAATTGAATCACAATTCAAGTACCGAATACGAAAATGGACGCCGGTACAAAAATAAAAGAATTTATTCCACAATGACAATTGCTGAAGTGTCACAAAATACGCATCGTGGCACGCACTGTGATGTCGTGTTGCAATTAAAATATCCGCCACGTCGTCTGGCAAAGTGAAAATGTCATCGTTTAGGTTGACACTTAATTTACATCAAATGCATGTACGTACATACCATATATAACAAGAAAGTGTGGGTGACGAATTTAAATGCCATAAGCAGACTGTGAAGATAAGACAAGAGGTAGATTTACATTAAAAATTAAAATCATTATTTCAAAGCAAAAAGATCTGTAAAGCATTTTGGTATGTTTGTTCATACATAATTCGTTATTACAAGCCTTCTGTCAGAATTATGACCTAGCTTCTCCCAGCACTTACGTTATATGTGTTAATTTTAAACATAAGTGGCGGGACCGACAATTTAATGTCGACTTCGAAAGACAGATTTTTTTTGAGGAACTTTTCGTGACAATTATTTCTGGAGAAATTGGGGTAGAATATCTAAAATAACATTTTTTAAATTGAGCCACAGAAAAATACACAAAAGCATTAGAAAATATGTATATAAAACAAATGTTTCAAAACAAAAACATTACCTTGTTGTTTGGGGATTGATCGAGAATTTTATTTACTTTCAGAGTTTTTTCCAGAAATCTGCTGAGAGGAAGTCGCCGAAAAAATATTTTTTCATATTTCACTTTGTTGACCTGAGATTTGAACCAAGGCCTAATGTCTAATTATAATTTTTTTTAGTTTATATCGTTAAAATGTCCGATACTTTAGCTGTGCACTCACTGCTGTAGTATTTGATTATCATCTTTAGATGTGGTATACTGAAGCAACATCGATTTTAAGAAGCTTTTTGGTGACAAATTCTTAATTTTACAATATTTCTCAATGTCCTGACTGCAATGTTTTGAATGCAGTTCAACTTGGCGTTTCGGACTTATATACTATAAAGGCTTAATCTTAAAATCGCCAGCAACATTTCCAGCGAGTAGAAGCCTAAGTCCAAATTTTGAAATATATGGTCTCTCCCCTTCTGATATATGTAAATATCGTTTAGGACATTCGTTTCCAATATTATTCAGTCTAGATGGCATTAAAAATTGAGTGGAATATCCACCCCAACAATCATTTGCTTAATTTTTTGTATATATGTTATGTATATGTATAATGTTTCGGAGTTGTACTGTTTCATCCTCATTCATTATTGGTAATTACAACCCTTCGGTGAGAATTACGGCCTAGCTCCTTACAACACTTATGTTGTGTGTGTTAAATTTATCCGTTAATAACGAGACTAATACTATGTTCAGATATGCACTTTTATTGGGTCTATATTCGGTTTATTGATTACAATATTTTAAGTGTTTAGACATAACAATATACCCAGTTCAGCTACTTATTCAATATACATTTGGCAGCTGGTTGTTTCAACAACATTGTTTTTGTTTCGTTCGTTGTTGTTTGCTTTGTTTTTTTTTTTTTTTTTTTGTTTGTCGTTGTTGATATTTGAGTTGTCAAATATCAATAGAAAGTGTTCGGAAAATTGTAATATGCTCACTGAGCGGATTTATGACAGTGCTGTATTTCAAGTTTTAGTCAATATTATAACAATTTATGAATTTATTGACCAATAATTAATTGACATTTTATATGAAATATTGAGATCAATAATGCCGTTTATTGCGATTTACTCAACAGACACCGTACGACAGATTTGTGAAAAATTGTTTCATTGCAATTTTATTTACTCAGAGTTTGTGACAGAAATCTGCTAAAAGAAAATCGGTGAAGAAATATTTTTTCATATTTCGTTCTGTTGATGTTATTGATGGCTGACCTGAGTTTTGAACCGTGGGCTCTTTTCCTTTCTAACTATCCTGTATTGGCGTTCAAACAAAAATCGACTGAACTTTTAAGACGATGTAAAATCGAAACGATGTCAAGCTGGTGATTACTGTACTAATATTTATTTTTATAGTTTTTATCATTTTTATTTGCCAAACTTCAAAAAGAAAGTTGGCTTTAAGTTCAATATGTTTTAAAAATTTACTCATTTATTAACTTAAACTAAATAAAAAAATGTGTAAATTGGTTGAAATATAATCAAAAAGTTTATTTTTAAACTATTCATAGACTAAAAAGTTATTTAGAAAAACATTCGCATACCTCAGCGTGATCTCTTTTCTGAAGAAAATGTTTACGTTTTAAAACAATTTAAAATTTGTAAAAAATTCTCTTCAAATTGTTGCTCAACTTTTTTCGTCAGAAATAACTTTAAAAAAGTTTAGCATTGTTGAACGTCGTGTCCCACCAACACTGCAAAAATGTTTGTTATCCTTACAAGTTGAAAACGACTTCATTCACTCATCAAAAAGTTTATTTCGACATTAAAGTGCCATGGTAACGTAATTTTTCAAAATTAAAAAGTTGCTGTACAAAAATAAATTAAATAAATGAAATTAAAAATTCCTACAGAGTGTTCTAGATAAAGAATAAATTCTCTCTTTGAGGCTCTTTATATCAACAAAGTGTATTTTTGATGCATATTTTGATGCATATGTCTAAAACAGTAGACACACTCTGCAGTAACACTCTGCTGAACCAAGAAAGTTGGTTACCCTGCTGCCTTTAAATTTTCTGTAAGTTTAAAGAAGATATCTTAAGAAATGTATTTAATTTTCGATATTTGATATTCGTATTTTCTTACGCAGCGCCCTTCTTTCTCGAAGCGCATTTAACTTCCTTTTATATCGAAAAATTTCATTTCTTTTGGAAGTTAAAATTTTGAGTAAAGAAATAATCGTAGTTTTTTTTCAGTTGTTTTTTAAAAATATAAAATATTTGCAATACAAAGTAGTATAAAAAAACACTTCTTTAAAAAATTACCATTTCGTTGCCTTGCAAGCTGCGCCGCTCCATTCCTCCAGTCCTCCCTTTCAGGACAGGGACTCCGCACAAATTTACACCGATGGCTCCAAACTAAAGGAGCCGAATCACTGCAGCGTCTTTCAGGCGGAAGTGTCCGCAATTCATGATGCGGTGAAAATTATTGCGGATAAAAATGTTCACAGGCGGAAAATCCCCATATTTTCCTATAGCCAGGCGGCGATCAAGGCATTGGATTCTAATATAATAAACTCCAAGCCTGTGAACGACTGCCGCAGATATCTCAATGAGGTGGCGAACCGATAAGATGTTTTTATCACATGGCTACCGGGACATAAGGATATTCCCGGCAACTGTAGAGCGGATGAACTGGCCAGAAGGGGCACCATCGACCATCGAACTCTCTAATGAATTCTCTACATTGCGAATCCCTTTGAGTGCCTGCAAACTTATAATTGACAATGCAACGGTAGATCTTGTCAACAGTAGGTGGGCAGCTTTGGACAAAGACAGAACGGGCCAAAAAATCTGGCTAAGGCTGGATAGGAAGCGCGCGGCGACTCTGCTTAATCTCCAAAGAAGTAAGAGAACAGTGCTGGTTATCGGGGTTATGACGAGCCTTTGCATTATAGGAAGGCATGCGAGGCGTATTGGTCTTGGACACCTTGCGAATGATTTCTGCAGAAGCAGCGGAGATGAGGAGGAGGATGAGACTTTTCTTCACCTACTGTGCACATGCCAGACATTTGGTCGGAGGAGAAAAGGGCACCTGGGTGCCTACTACATGGAGGATCTAGATGAATTGGCAGCCTGAGACATTTCTTCTGTAGCTCCTGGAAAAGGGGAGAATGTAAAACTGTGGTATCACAATGGGCCCTGTTTGCGGCTTAAGTGTGTCCGCTCATGACTCCATCGAAGGGACAGCCATTTCTACCTACCTACCATTTCGTTTCACTAGCCTTTTTCTAAATTATTTAAAAAAAATCAAATGAGAACGCAAAATTTACTACCAACTCCCCAAGTAAAAATTAAGTTAAAATAAAACAAACAAATTATTTAACAAAAAGATTTTTATCACGTTTTTTATTATAAATTAAAAAATACACTGAGTTTGAGGATAATTATGTCTCCTTTTTTCCTTCTACTAATTTCTCATGGGGACGTAAATATATAGTTTACGTGTGCATAATTCAAATTTAATTGTCAGTTGAAAATAAAGTGCGTGAATATTTTTCACCGTAAAATGTGAACGCATCAAGTTGGTTTACACATGTACGTACATCCTACTTAAATACTTTTGAAGACCAGAGGCAGCATTTATGTACGCCAGTTTACAAGTGTTTTGTATACCATATGTTGACTTGAGGAAAATGTAAAAAAAATTAATTTCCAAGAAAAGAGCAAAGAGAATAACTCCTGTTGCTATTATCATACTTTTTACACTGTATTTCTGAAGGCATAATAAGACATAATGGAGTCATATGAAAGAGGAAGAAAGGGGGGAGTGTTAGATATTATTCAGCAAGGAATGTAGAAAGTAAATTACAGGTTAACCGCATTATAAATATTTTGAGTTACTAATGAATTTAAATTTAAGCCAAATAATATGTTGCAAAGAATGTCTGAATCAAGTAAAATTATTTTCAGTAAATTTACTTTAAGTTTAAATTTTATTTTCCAGAGTCTAGTGAATTGAAATTCTTTAAATTCATTTTTTAACTTACTTACAGTCTGTTGTTCATACAGTGAATTGATTTGAAATACGGAAAATTAAGTTGTAGGAGGAGTGGTTATTCTTAATGATTTCTAAGAAATGATTTTTCAGTGAATTGAATCACAATTCAAGTACCGAATACGAAAATGGACGCCGGTACAAAAATAAAAGAATTTATTCCACAATGACAATTGCTGAAGTGTCACAAAATACGCATCGTGGCACGCACTGTGATGTCGTGTTGCAATTAAAATATCCGCCACGTCGTCTGGCAAAGTGAAAATGTCATCGTTTAGGTTGACACTTAATTTACATCAAATGCATGTACGTACATACCATATATAACAAGAAAGTGTGGGTGACGAATTTAAATGCCATAAGCAGACTGTGAAGATAAGACAAGAGGTAGATTTACATTAAAAATTAAAATCATTATTTCAAAGCAAAAAGATCTGTAAAGCATTTTGGTATGTTTGTTCATACATAATTCGTTATTACAAGCCTTCTGTCAGAATTATGACCTAGCTTCTCCCAGCACTTACGTTATATGTGTTAATTTTAAACATAAGTGGCGGGACCGACAATTTAATGTCGACTTCGAAAGACAGATTTTTTTTGAGGAACTTTTCGTGACAATTATTTCTGGAGAAATTGGGGTAGAATATCTAAAATAACATTTTTTAAATTGAGCCACAGAAAAATACACAAAAGCATTAGAAAATATGTATATAAAACAAATGTTTCAAAACAAAAACATTACCTTGTTGTTTGGGGATTGATCGAGAATTTTATTTACTTTCAGAGTTTTTTCCAGAAATCTGCTGAGAGGAAGTCGCCGAAAAAATATTTTTTCATATTTCACTTTGTTGACCTGAGATTTGAACCAAGGCCTAATGTCTAATTATAATTTTTTTTAGTTTATATCGTTAAAATGTCCGATACTTTAGCTGTGCACTCACTGCTGTAGTATTTGATTATCATCTTTAGATGTGGTATACTGAAGCAACATCGATTTTAAGAAGCTTTTTGGTGACAAATTCTTAATTTTACAATATTTCTCAATGTCCTGACTGCAATGTTTTGAATGCAGTTCAACTTGGCGTTTCGGACTTATATACTATAAAGGCTTAATCTTAAAATCGCCAGCAACATTTCCAGCGAGTAGAAGCCTAAGTCCAAATTTTGAAATATATGGTCTCTCCCCTTCTGATATATGTAAATATCGTTTAGGACATTCGTTTCCAATATTATTCAGTCTAGATGGCATTAAAAATTGAGTGGAATATCCACCCCAACAATCATTTGCTTAATTTTTTGTATATATGTTATGTATATGTATAATGTTTCGGAGTTGTACTGTTTCATCCTCATTCATTATTGGTAATTACAACCCTTCGGTGAGAATTACGGCCTAGCTCCTTACAACACTTATGTTGTGTGTGTTAAATTTATCCGTTAATAACGAGACTAATACTATGTTCAGATATGCACTTTTATTGGGTCTATATTCGGTTTATTGATTACAATATTTTAAGTGTTTAGACATAACAATATACCCAGTTCAGCTACTTATTCAATATACATTTGGCAGCTGGTTGTTTCAACAACATTGTTTTTGTTTCGTTCGTTGTTGTTTGCTTTGTTTTTTTTTTTTTTTTTTTTGTTTGTCGTTGTTGATATTTGAGTTGTCAAATATCAATAGAAAGTGTTCGGAAAATTGTAATATGCTCACTGAGCGGATTTATGACAGTGCTGTATTTCAAGTTTTAGTCAATATTATAACAATTTATGAATTTATTGACCAATAATTAATTGACATTTTATATGAAATATTGAGATCAATAATGCCGTTTATTGCGATTTACTCAACAGACACCGTACGACAGATTTGTGAAAAATTGTTTCATTGCAATTTTATTTACTCAGAGTTTGTGACAGAAATCTGCTAAAAGAAAATCGGTGAAGAAATATTTTTTCATATTTCGTTCTGTTGATGTTATTGATGGCTGACCTGAGTTTTGAACCGTGGGCTCTTTTCCTTTCTAACTATCCTGTATTGGCGTTCAAACAAAAATCGACTGAACTTTTAAGACGATGTAAAATCGAAACGATGTCAAGCTGGTGATTACTGTACTAATATTTATTTTTATAGTTTTTATCATTTTTATTTGCCAAACTTCAAAAAGAAAGTTGGCTTTAAGTTCAATATGTTTTAAAAATTTACTCATTTATTAACTTAAACTAAATAAAAAAATGTGTAAATTGGTTGAAATATAATCAAAAAGTTTATTTTTAAACTATTCATAGACTAAAAAGTTATTTAGAAAAACATTCGCATACCTCAGCGTGATCTCTTTTCTGAAGAAAATGTTTACGTTTTAAAACAATTTAAAATTTGTAAAAAATTCTCTTCAAATTGTTGCTCAACTTTTTTCGTCAGAAATAACTTTAAAAAAGTTTAGCATTGTTGAACGTCGTGTCCCACCAACACTGCAAAAATGTTTGTTATCCTTACAAGTTGAAAACGACTTCATTCACTCATCAAAAAGTTTATTTCGACATTAAAGTGCCATGGTAACGTAATTTTTCAAAATTAAAAAGTTGCTGTACAAAAATAAATTAAATAAATGAAATTAAAAATTCCTACAGAGTGTTCTAGATAAAGAATAAATTCTCTCTTTGAGGCTCTTTATATCAACAAAGTGTATTTTTGATGCATATTTTGATGCATATGTCTAAAACAGTAGACACACTCTGCAGTAACACTCTGCTGAACCAAGAAAGTTGGTTACCCTGCTGCCTTTAAATTTTCTGTAAGTTTAAAGAAGATATCTTAAGAAATGTATTTAATTTTCGATATTTGATATTCTAAACTTAGACTCTTAAATGCATTCTTCGAACACTTGAACTATGTTAAACCTAGTGACCATAACATCCTCTTCGAGCTCTACTATGTCAGCAGTACCGATAATTACAGATTGCAGACGATCATGAGTCAATAAATGGCAATGAAACTTGGTTGTATTTGGACAGTTTAGGTGACTCAATCCGGATCAAGCCTATATGTCGTGTGTGGGTGATTAAATCAGTGAATGAATGAATTACCGGCTATTGATGAAAATGATATGAATGAGAAATCGAATCCCAGGTCAGACATCAAAACGGAAATATGAAAAAAATAATATTTCTTCGGCGACTGCCTATCAGCAGATTTCTGGCAAAAATTCTGAGAATAAATAAAATTGACATGAAAAGTTTCTTAAAAAATTGTCCTTCGGAGTCGACTTTAAACTGTAGGTCCTGCCACTCGTGTATAAAATTAACACCCACAACATGAGTGGTGTGAGAAGCTAGGTCGTAATTCTGACTGAAAGGTTGTAATGACCCATTACGTACATACGTTACGATATGAATGAGGAATTGGAAAGTCATCTGAAAGTAGCAGAAAAAAAAGGTTATATGGGAATTAAATAAGACTCCTACTTAATGAGTCATTACAACACTTTAATCAGCATTACGTCACCCATGTTGTGTGTCTTCATAATTGTTCATAATTGGCGATACCTACAGTTTAAAGTCGACTTCGTTAAAAATCATGCCTTGTCACAACTCATCAAATTCCTTGAAATGCATCATTCAAAAAATAATTGTTTTTTTCTTAGTTCCTAAAGAGAATTCAATTTAATAAGATAAGTGTAAGAGAATTAAGTTTTATTTATTATAACATTTCCGAAGGACATAAACAAGATTGTTCTGCTTATGTTTCGTTCATTAACAATTTTTTTGCCTAAAGATGGAAGTTAAAGTTAACAAAGGAAATGAAAATGGAATTATACGCACTTAAATAAAGCATTTATAGCCTGGGAAGTAAAATGTCAGAGGAAATGGTTTAGGGAAGAATTTTTTTGTATAATAATACACTGTAAAATAAAAACTTTTCAAATCAAATGGGATAAGGGAAGAATCTTAATCTTTTGTTTTATTTTAATTCATTTGTTATATATGTTTATTTTGTTGTTATTTTTATTTTTTGCTTATCTTCGGTGAAATCGAATGCGTTTGGTTCTGATGACTTAGATCCTCTGTTTTTAAAACCTTTGTCATCTGGACTTTTGCCGTATTTAACTCATTCATTCAATAAATTTTAACTATGTCTTCCTTCCCCTGATCAATGGAAACAGTCGAAAACCATTCCCATACCTAAATCCAACAACGAATTGCCAATTTGCCAATGGCCAATTGCCATTCTTTCATTCCTGTCTAAAGTAATAGAAAACCTCATAACTAGACAAATTAAAAATTATCTGATAAGCAGCCGGGATTTTGAAAGCTAGGAGCTGCAATACCGCTTTAATCAATGTAGTTGATGACCTTAGGTTGGAACTAGATGCAAATTGGATAGCGTTTTTAGTTTTTTGGATCACACCAATGCTTTTGATACGGTTGACCACAAAATATCATTTTTCAAACTCAGCTTGTAGTCTTATGCGTTCTTATCTTATGAACAGATCACAACGAGTTTATGTAAACGGCAAGATCTCGAATTCGCTAAACATTGGAAGATGCATTCTCAGGGATCAATATTAGGGCCTCTGTTCTTCCGTATATACATTAACGATCTACCTGATGTTGTGGATAATTTGTACGCTGATGACGTTCAGCTTTATAGGAGCACACGTATTGAGGACATCCATCTATGTATAGACACGGTCAACGATGATTTACGGAAAATTGATAACTGGGCTAGTGCCAATGGACTTTGTATAAGTCCCTCTAAATCTAAATGTTTATTGCTCTCCAGAACTAAGAGAGTATTTGTTGTGCCAGATATTATTATCAGGGGCAATAAAGTAGATTTTGTTGAATTAGCATCCAATCTGGGTATTATGTCCCTCTAGAGCAGGGGTCAGCAAAATTTTGAGACGCAAGAGCCAAAAATTGCAATTTGCAAAACGTAAGGTTTAAAGGAGCCACAAATTTTTGTTACAACAAAAAAGTAAAGTTCATAAAAAATATATGCATATTTATTCTTTTATTATTATGTAGATACTTATCATTTTAGTAAAAACTTAAAAGAATTAAACATTTACTTACAACACTAATTTATACTACAGTAACAAACAATTGTTCAAAAAAATTCAATGGAAGCGATGGCTTTGCATAGTTATAGAAAGTTTTTGTTTTAAGTTTTAAACACGGCTCTAAATTTTCATTTGTTAATTGGCTTCTAACTTTACTTTTAATTATATTAATGCACGAGAACGCTTCCTCGCATGAATATGTCGATCCAAAGATAGTCAGCACTCCAAATGCCAACTTTTTCACCTCACTGTAGCAATTTAAAAGACTATCCTATGCGTCGAATATAAGCGCCTCAACTCGCGGCATTTCTTTTAAATCTGTCCAAATTTTTTGTGTTACGTACATATATTTCCAAACCTCCAACTCTTCCAACTTGATTTTCAGCTCTGTAAATTTTCCACTCTACAAAGCTTTACTTTTTAAATCGATAAGTTGAATTTCTAGAGTTCCAGAATCAATTCCAAATGGCTCAATGTGGATTTCGTTAATGTCTGTGTTGAGAGGATTTACTATGAATGCAAGAGTGGTTTTGGTGGTTTTGAATTGATCAAATCTATCAGAAAATGCCTCTTTAATTTTTTTTTATAACTGTGCTAAAGTAATTCCTGTCAACAGTTTCACTAGTTTTATCGCAATATTTCTTTAGAAATTATATTCCCATTTAAATAATTAAAGCTAATGGCATACACCGCATTACAGTTACGCTTAAGGACTGGCTTAATATTTAAAAGGATGAAAAACGAAAGGAAAAAAATTAAAATAATTAAGAAAAATAATAAATTCGTTCACATCAATCACGTCATCATTAGACAGAGCTGTTTTACACTGAAAGTGTGAGCTTTGTAAATAAAACTGATAGCGCAGTGTATCAGTAACAGTGTGTTGTAAAATAATTAAATTAATTGACAAATTTATTGCTTTTTTGTGACAATGTAGAAGATACAGGCCATGTTGTAGCACCCACTGGAATATAGCAAAGAATTGTCGTTTTTTTTTTATTTACTTTTAGTTTAGGAAAAAAAATTTAATTTTTAAAAAAAATTTATAAGATAATTTGATCTTGTTGCATCAGAAAAACAATCATTATAATAATAAATAAATAATAAAAAAAAAATCCCTTAGAATTGCCATATCATAACTTAATTCCATTTTAATTCCAAATTAATAGCGTATACTTTATATATAATTGAATGTTAAATATATTACTCATACGCATCACATTACATGTACTAGAACAGTTACTCTGAAAAGTATGCAACAAAAATTCTTTGATATTTACACATATGAATCTAATGGAATTAAATATCACTCATACGTCACATATCGAGCCGTTTCTCAAAAATTTACAATTTTTTTTTGAAACTTTTCAATTTTATTAATTCTCAGATTATTTGCAAGAATTCTGTTGAAAGAAAGTTGTTGAAGAAATATTTGTTCATATTTCATTTTGCTGCAAATGTCTGATTAATAACCCAACAAACTCCCTAATAGGCTATCTCGACGTCATAATAAACCTTACGATTCCTTAAATATCACATTATTAAAGTATTTTGATGTAAACTTTATATCCAAAACATATTGTTATATTTTTATGTTTTTAAAAACGTTTAAAATATGATTTCGTTAATTACATACAAAATATAAACAAATATGTGTTTAGTTTCAATTAAACTCTTTATTGTTCGGACTATTTTATGTGCCACTGTTCACAACTTGACGCATACAATAATAATTTTGCTCGTTATTCTTCTTTACACTTTTACAACGGCAATCTTCAAACTACGACTGTTTTCTTCACAATGTAATGTAAACTTTATATCCAAAACTTATTATTAATAATGATAATAATAATTATACTTAATAATTCGTATTAATTATATATCGTGCTGTTTTCATATTTTTTAAAAATTAAAAAAAAATAATAAAAAAATATAATAAAAACAGATTACAAATAATTGAATGCATTAATTTGATATTATACAATACTTCAACTGGTCATTAACGAAAATATTTTAATAATTCAATTTTAAATATGATTGCGTTGCTAGTTGTTTGAATTATTTTCGGTAATTGGTTCCAAAGTCGAGTGCAGTAAATGAAGAACTGACGCTCAGAGAAGGCAGTTTTATATTTTCGTTGAATCAATACCAGTCCTCTAGCCGATCTGCCGAAACTTATTGTTCCATAAGGGTAAGTCGGTTGTGCAGTATAAATTATTTTATGTAAAAATATCAAACACTTAAACTTCAAAAGATTTTCAAAACTCATATTACAAATTTGGTATGAGAACACAGATATGGAAACACGTATTCCTCTATTGAAGATATATCTTGCAATATTATTATAAGTACTTTCAATTTCCGCAAATCATTTGCATCGCAATTTGCATAAATTTCGCATCCATATAGAAGGACTGGTAGCAAATAAGTTTTACCAAGCAGCATTCGTATCTTAAAAGGTGTTGAACATTATACAGCCCAAAGATTTCTCAAGATATCATAAATTTTACCTGCTGCAGAAGCAATGTGATGGGACCAGGTCAATTTATTATTAAAAATTACTCCTAAGTTTTTTGAACAGCTCACAAATTCAATTACATTACCATTTATTTCAATTCAAATATCGTCAGCAATCTTTCTATTACTTCTATCTATTAAAATACACTTTGATTTTGTGGGATTGAAACAAAGTCCATTGTTTTTGGCCCAGATATCTATTTTCTGCAAGTCAGAGTATATATTGTTGACACATGCATTAATTCCATTTTAAGTACAGCTGTTGTAGATTTGGACATCATCCGCATACATAAGTATTTTACAATGTTCTAAGGTATCCGGTAAATCATTGATATATAAGCAGAATAATAGGGGTCCAAGCACTGAGCCCTGTGGGACACCTCTATTAACATCAAGGCTTTCAGAATATGTTCCATTATAAAATACAATCTGAGATCGACCTGTGAGATATGAATGTAACAATCTACAAGCTGTTTCTGAAAAGTTTTTCCAGTTTTTTTAATAATATGGAGTGATCAACTGTATCAAAAGCTTTACTGTGATCAAGTAATACTAAAATGGAAATCATATTATTATCCTTAAGATTGCTATGGCAATAACATGCACCCATCTATCGCCAGATAGTTACTAAGATGAAAACGTAACAAGTTTTTACTACCAAATTAAGAAAAAAATTAAAAAAAAATTGTTCAATAAACAAAACAAAGTAAAATCTTTTTAAACGAATACAAAAGAATTAGATTTTATTATGATCGTTTAGAAAATAAAACTAAATTTCGTTTAATAAACAAAATGTGAAAACTAGTATTTCCTGAAAGTTATACGGTGTTCAGATATACACTTTTATTGCGTAAATCGCAATAAACGCCATTACTGTGCTCAATATTTCATATAAAGTTTCAATTAATAATTGCGCAGGAAATACGCAAATTTTTATAATATTATTGAGTAAAACTTAAAATACAGCTCTGTCATAAGTTGGTGTAACAACCAGCTGTTTTGTTTACCAGCTGTCAAATAAATATTGAAGCAGCTGAACTGCGAATTTTATTATGCCTAAACGCTTAAAATATTGTACTCAATTAACCGAATATTGACTCAATAAAAGCGCATATCTGAACATAGTATTCTATTGGAACAATTTTGTTTTTGTTTGGTAGACCTGTTTTTCCTATATTGAAATGGTATGATTTGCCATGTCATTAGAAAAAGTTATTAAAGATTGTACCCTTAAATTATTTCATGTGGATGTATACGAATGGATGTATCCAGAATGTGCAGCAACTTTCTTATATATATGTACACCCAAAATGAAGTTCACAAAACAATTTTGTTTTACTATCGTGATTAATGATGGACAGTTTCCGATGTATTTATCTACTTAATCTTGATTTGCGAAGAAGATTTTTTCCGCAAAAATTAATCATAACAAGCAATAATTAATTTTTCTTTCTGTTTGTTCTAACAAACTACACGGCAGTGCGATCTAACTGAGGCAATTTGTTTAATTTGGACAGAAACCAATAGGTATGTATATTAACTAGAACAGTGTTATCATTTGTATTAGGTTGTACGATATTCACGAAGTGTTTGAAATAGTTATCTAGGAAGGCGGGGTTGGCTAATTGACCTACAAGAAACTGTCAATAAATTCAATACTTTCTGACTTTCTTGCCTTTTACTTAAAAGGATAAATGAAATCCTCAATACATACACATGTACATACATAATTCGACATTACAACACATCAATCAAGACTACGACCACTTATGTTGTGTGTGTTAATTTTATACAGGAGTGGCGGGACCTACAGTTTAAAGTCGATTCCTAACGACTGACTTTTGAGAAACTTCTTCTTGGCAATTTTATTTTACTCCCAGAGTTTTTGCTAGAAATCTGCCGAAGAAATATTTTTTATTTCATTTTTCGTTTTGTTGGAGATGTCCGACATGGGCCTCATGTCTAATAACCCAACTACGGTGACTTCAAGAAGATCTGAATAAATTAAGAAATCGATATTGGTAGGATAATTGCTCGAAGTGTGAAGAACGTACTAATTGAACCTGTCTTTAGAGGTATAGTTTTCTTCTTGTGGAACACTTAAATATGATGGTACCGATAGAGTATTGTCGTTAATTGTGCAACACCTGCTGTTGGAATCGCACAGAATATTATACTTATATGTTTAGTCAGCTCAGGTTTCAATCATATTACTAAATTCTACACAATAATTATGATTACAATATCCATTTTTTTTTGTTATGATTGATCCTTAAAACTTTGTTTACAAAAAATTGTTGAATTTTTTTCTTCTATTTTGTATTACTCAAGGTCAGACTATGTCTACGAGTAAATTGGTTTTCGGATTTGTTCACAAAATGTAATAAAAAAAGACAAAACTTTTCAAATTTTTGTTGTTATTTCTGTCTATGAAAACTTATTAGATTTTGCGATAATGATTGAATAAGATTTTTATTTGTGCTTTTGGTTCAGTCAAAGTGAGGATAATAAATATTTTATTGTCTTCGAATTTATATCATAAAATCAGAAACTTTCATACAAAAGTTTACGACAGCTTTAAAGAAAAGAAATTAAAATTTAAAAAGATTTTATTTCTCCAACAAGATACGAGTGCATAATTTCATTACTTTTATAATAATTAATTATTATTAATTAATTATTATTAATTAATTAATATGAAATGCCAAATTATACACTTGCAATTATTGTCCAATGATGTGGCACAATTTATTTAATTCCAATTCCAATTTATGTAATTGGTCATTACAACCCTTCAGTCAGGAATACGACCTAGTTTCCCACGCCACCCATGTTGTGTTTCCTAATTTTATGCAGAAGACTGCCGAATAATAGTTCCAGGAAGTAATCACTAATTATGTAAATATTTATTAAAAATTCCTCAATTATTTTAAGTAGTTTTGTCGTTAATGGGTCTAATGCTGCACGTATATTATACTTTAAATAAACGATTTCCAATTTGTGACATTCTAAAACGCATACTAAGATTAAATTCAGTCCTTATTCTTGTAAATGTAGTACCGTTTGAACACTTGTTCGTTATGATTGTTCTGAATTGTGTGCATTTTCTTTGGCATTTATTCGGTTTTTAAGAACTCTTTTACGTGATGTCAATGAACTATGTGCTCGCTCTATTGCTTTGCTACATACATGAAATTATTTTCTTTAAACATAATATGACTTAGGGCGTCCCCTTCCGGGGAGGGCAAAAGTGTTTAATATTATATTTTATTTTTATAAATAATTTTTTATATAAAGTAAATAACACGGTCAAAATACACCCAGCTAATGACATAGTGTAGGATGCTAGTTTTGTTGAGTAGAACTCAAAAATATTCTTTTAAAACTTGTTTTATTTGACAAAAAAAAGGTATTCCTGATCTTTTCACACAAATGTATTGAATACCCAAATATGTTTTTATATTTTTAAGCTCAAACATAAAATTGACACATTTTCCCATAAACAATCAAGATTCATCACAAAATCTGAAAATTTTTGAACTATAAGTTCATTCAAAGTTCAAAAATGTATACATATATGAAAAATATAACACGACTGTTAGACTTTTTAAATAATAACTACGGTAATTTTTGTACGATTTGAACAAACGAAGTGTCAATCTTCATCGCTTATTCATATTTTTTAATTAAAGTTTGCTACTATGAACGGATAAATTTGAAAAAATATGAGAAAAATTCACAATTGCCAAGTTTACCTCATCAAACCTTATAGCATATTAAGTCAAATAATATACATATGCATATCGTTTTAAAGGCCCATCTCTCTCCTTTCTAATAAATTAATTAATTATTAAATTTTGGACATCGGTTTGGAAATGTTTGTGTAATCAATAAATTTGTGCGTAAAGTCCAAAAATACCGTTTTTGTCGTAAAACAAGTTTGGAGGGTTTAAGAAATATAAAAAAAAAAATATTTTTGAGTTCTACTCAATAAAGTTCGTCACTATGTCATTAGCTGGGTGTATTTAATTTTTCTATTATTTTGTCGCATAGTGTAATTTATTCATACAATCAATTTCTTAATGTGGCAACAAAAACATTAAATGAATCCTTAAATACCACTTAAATGCCCGTAGTATACATATTGGGAGGGAGGAATGCATGCAAACAAGGTAAAGTTTCTGATTGTGGTCAACGTGGCGGCCGCCAGGACGATCCTTGTCTTGCTGTTTTCAAGTTGACACGCAGCCTCGTGGCCCCTCCTGGATGGCATTCTAGCACCCGCTAGATGTTAACTAATGAGTGCAGCGAAGTCCAATCCCTGGACATTAAATTTGGGTTGTGCGTAGGGCTTGGAACCCACCACGTAAAAACAAATATCCAATGAAAACCAAGACAGAATCCTATGGAAAGATCCCCTCAAAAGTTGACGACCACGGCAGACGTATAAAGGACTATGATTTACGTATTGGCACATGGAACGTCCGCACCCTTTACAGGGTAGGCGCTTCCGCCCAGATGGCGGATGCCCTCATTAAATGTAGGACTGATCGATTTCGCCGCAGCGCGTAACATGGTAGTTGTAGCACTAAGTTTGAACATCTCGACATTCACAAGGCCACATGGATGTCCCCTGATCGGTCAACATCCAACCAGATCGATCATATTGTGATAGACGGAAGGCACGTATCCAGTGTACTAGCTGTGCGCACATTCAGAGGTCCAAACATCGACTCGGACCACTACTTTGTCTCAGCCAAGTTTCGATTGCGCATTAGCGCTTCGAGGTCTGCGCACTCTAGTGCATTGCGAAAGCTAGACGTTAAGAAGCTGCGATCACAAAGGACAGCTGAGGCGTTCTCCGCTCAACTCTCGGATAAACTCCGTCGTTCCCCATCTAATCCCAACGACATTGGCGGACTGTGGGCCAACATCTCCCACTCCTTGCGCACTATTGCGGAAACAGTCCTTGGTTTCGAACGCCCACCCCAACGAAATCAATGGTACGATGAGGAGTGTCGCGAGGCAACTGCAGCGAAAAACGCCGCATACAAGAAAACGTTGCAGTCAGCCGCTACGCGAGCCATTGTCGACAACTATAGAGAGAAGAGAATGGATGAGAGACGCCTTTTCAGACGCAAGAAAAGGGAGCAGGAAAGGCGTGAGCGTGAGGAAGTCGAGATGTATAGATATAGGAATGATGCTCGAAAATTGTATCAAAAGGTTAAGCGTCTAACCGAGGGTTATAAACCCGGAGCGTCTTCCTGCAAGGACGAAAATGGAAACTTAGTAACAGATCCGCAGGGAGTACTGAGGTTATGGAGGAAACACTTCTCTACTATGCTACAAGGCGATGACGACACCAACACCGCCTTTAGTGATGATGTTCCGAACCCGATCGATGATGACGGCGTGAAGATACCGCCGACTAGCCATGAAGAGGTCAAAGTTGCGATTACGCGCCTTAAAAACAATAAAGCGGCAGGTCCTGATGGCCTATCCGCTGAATTGTTTCAGACCGGATGTAATGAGTTGGTAGGGCGTATGCACCAGCTTATTTACAAAATATGGCTAGAGGATAGTATGCCCAACGATTGGAACCTCAGTGTCCTCTGTCCTGTCCTGAAAAAGGGACACCCTACTTTATGCGCCAACTATAGGGGTAAGCCTTCTCCCTATCGCATATAAGGTTCTTACAGGCGTATTGTGTGAACGATTGAAGCCACTCGTTTAAACACTGATTGGACCGTATCAGTGCGGCTTCAGACCTGGCAAGTCCACCATCGACCAGATCTTCACACTACGCCTAATCCTGGAAAAGACCCACGAGAAACAAGTCGACACACACCATCTTTTTGTCGACTATAAGGCTGCCTTTGATAGCCCCATAAGGGATAGTGTTTTTGCCGCAATGTCTGAGCTCGGTATACCTGCGAAGCTGATAAGGCTATGCAGAATAACGTTGAGCAATTCCTGTAGCTCCGTCAAGGTAGGAATGGACCTTTCCGAGCCTTTTGATACCGTGCGAGGTTTCAGACAAGGCGACCCCTTATCATGCGACCTCTTCAACTTCGTCATGGAGAGTGATCTGCGAAAGGCAGGAGTGCATCGCAGTGGCACTATTCTTCAAGAAAGTGTCCAGTTGCTTGCGTACGCTGACGACATTGACATCATAGATGTTACTGCTGCCTTTAGTGCTATTGAACGCGAGTCTATTAAGATGGGTTTGGCAGTAAATGAGGGTAAAACAAAGTATATGTTATTGACGAGTAGAGACGTGCGGTGTATTGATTCTCAGATTACGGCCGATAACTATACTTTTGATGCGGTCAAGGAATTCATCTATCTGGGCTCCGCCGTTACCACCAGAAATGATGTCAGTCTGGTGATCAAGCGCAGGATTACTCTTGCCAACAGGTGATACTATGGTCTCAATAGGCAATTGAGTAGCAGAGACCTCTTTCGTACGACAAAACTAACACTCTACAAGACACTCATCCTACCCGTGCTTCTTTATAGCGTAGAGACATGAACCCTATTAAGTTCTGATGCAGCAGCCTTGAGAGTGTTCGAGAGAAAAGTCCTACGTAAAATCTTCGGTCCAGTGCGAGTTGGCGATGATTTACGTATCCGATTCAATAGTGAGCTGTATGAGCTCCTCAACGACATGGACGTTGTACAGCATATTAATATCCAGCGGCTGCGCTGGCTCGGCCATGTCGTTCGAATGGAGGAGGATGCTCCAGCGAGACGGGTATTTGACGCGAGGATCTTGCGCCTTGAAAGATGTGTTGCGGCAGGCCGAGATCCGTTAATCGGGTTGTTAATGGCCAATTAAGTAAGTAAGTAAGTATACATATTGGTTACTATGCGATATTCATACTAATTTTTTTAGTCACTCGAGCATATGATTAATATTAATTGATTGATTTTTAATCATTAATAATAATCATTAATATTAATTGATTGATTTTTAATCATTAATAATAATCATACGTCATGCAGATCTCTGCTATAAAATCATTTCTTTATTACATTTTTATAAATAATAGGAGGAACATGTTATATTCTTATATTAATTTGTGTTATTTTCTAATTTGTTAGACAACCATTGGAGTTATTTAACAAAAAAAAATTATTATTTAAATTTATTAAAACATTAATGAATGCCAACCATCCTTCTATAGAAAATCTATATATTATGCCAATTTCTTAACTTCTTCCATTCCACTCCTCTGGAACGAGTTATGGCCGATAATAGTTTCATCCCTAAAAAAGTGGTATCTCGATCTCACGAAAACTGGGCAATAATATAATAAGTGTCCTATCATTTCGATGTATTCACAACATTGACCTGCATTCTGCCAATACAGTGGAGGTGCTCATTTAATACAGTATTCTTACTCATGTAGCACTTAGTAAGTCTTAAATACTAATGATTTTCACCTCATCCACATAGCTTCAGGTTATTTTTGTAATGCTTCCTTATGTCTCATAGTTCTACAATAGTCAAAGCGACTACTCTTTCCGCTACAGTAATCGCTTCTTCACTACCAATCCTCATTACCGATGACTAAGTACTTATGTGATGGGTACCGTTTCGTACTTGAATAAACTTTTTAACACATTTTTGCATTCCAAAATTTGTTTTTGTATTGCTGGGTGTTATTGCCTTAATTGTCATTCCATTATTAGTAAAGATATTTGAATTCCTAGCAAATAATCACTGGCCCAGATCATACATTCTCTAATTAAATTAAAAAAATGTATTATGGTCTAATAGCAGATACTGGTACTTTTATACAAAAGTCCAGTCTCATACCATCTCAATGTTTAAAGCCATCCGTGCAGCAACAAGTCGATGTCGACATATACGCAACAGATTCGTTTGACGAAGAGAGTTAATCTGGTATCAAAGCGTTGCTGGCCACATGTTATTTTCGCGTTGAACGAGTGTCCATCCATCCTCAGGTGATACGATTTGTGACTCTAGACATTCAACTCCTAAATACAACGTTAATACGTCAGTGCGTGTAGCCGTATAAGGAACGTCACCTGAATTTTAAAAAGTGGAAAGACAATGTTTGTGATTTGCTAAAGAAATTAATTCTTCGTATCACTTGCAATTGAAGTCGCCGTGGTCTAGTAGGCAGTGTGTTGGTTTATTAGACTTATGGCCTCGGTTCTTGTCACGCGGGCATATTATTTCACTTGGGCACTGCTTAATCCTTGTTAACTATATTTTGTTCGAACTTGACTTCGATACAAGATTTCACATAAGGAAGACCATACAATTTTGCATACAAGAAAGAATAGTCGTTTGGTAGGGTGAGCTCCAGGGGTCTGAGATAGCCTACACAGTTCCATCCAAATTTGTGGAATTGTCTCATTAATTTCATAGGGTGTTCAGATATGCAATTTTATTGCATAAATCGCAATAAACGCCATTATTGAGCTCAATATTTCATATAAAGTTTCAATTAATAATTGCGCAATAAATACGCAAATTGTTATAATATTGAGTTAAACTTAAAAGTGCAGCACTGTCATAAGTGTGTTTAGTGAGCATATTGCAATTAACCGAACACTTTCTGTTGATATTTGACAACTCAAATATCAACAACCGAAACAAAAAACAACAAAACAAAAAACAAAATAAAAACAATGTTGTTGAAACAACCAGCATTTTTGTTTACCCGAATATTGACTCAATAAAGGTGCATATCAGAACATAGTATTAGGATGTTTTCTAACTACTATACTCTGGTGGCCGAGGTAATGAGCATAATTGTCGCTGAGAGAGATCAGCAACTACTACTATTTGTACGTTATCTGGCAGGTAAGCGACAATCAAATCAAAACTGGTTGGCATCCACTTAAAGCCGTTTGATGGACTCTCGCTATAGCGTTCTGTTATTCTCAAATAGGTTGCTGGCCACAGAACGCAACTGTGTAGCATATAAACTTGCTAATGCTGGCACAATCTTAACGAATGCCTACCTTTACTTGAAATTAGGTACACTTCTTACCTCAGACGGATTGTCCATTAGACGAAGGTACTCATCTGGGTTAAATTACAGAGATTCGATGGAGACTTCTGGCATTGGACTCATTTCTAATGAAATTTTCGGGTTTTAAAATACAATATTACAACAAAAGAAAATCATTTTTTTATAAATCTTTCTTCTTTTGAGATTAAATTCAACATATTTCCCCAGTTGTTGTTACCGCTAAAGAAGTAGACATATTTTCAACGCAGGCTTAAATAAATAATACAAACTTTTTAATTTAATCCACTTACTACTGTAGAACACCATATGCTAAACGGTTTTGTCAGATGAAAAGGTAACAAAAAGAGTAAGTGTGTGATTTTAAAAACAAAATAAATCCTTTTGCTATTGATTTAAATTGCTATTCTAAAATTTTAACCCAAGAAATGCAAATACTTCAGATACATACATACATACATAAACAAATAAATCCTTCTGTAATAAGCAAGAAGTAAACAAAACATATGATAAACATTTCTAATGGACGACCCTTTTCTATTTGGTTTATTCCATCAGGAAGTCGAAACATAAACGTAAACTTAATTTAAAAAAAATAAAATTTTATTAAATTCAAGGATTTATATGCCGTAGAAGACTCCTGTCAATTTTATATAAGCAAACAAATAGTTCGTCAAACGTCCCTTTTATGTGTATTTTTCATGCCCTAGTTTTTGCCTACAAGAAGCAACAAAAACGCTTAGCAATACATATGCTATAAAAGTACCATCCAAACAACACCGGGTCACACCAGTTACAATCGCTTACAGCTAAATGTGGATGTTTAGTTTGTTCTGATATATGTATTCAGGTATTCTGAAAACGTATACGTTATATAGTCCATAGTAAGAGTACATTAACTTAAACTCGACAAATATCCTATTATTCGCCAATGTTCTCAAACTAACCTTGGTCATAGACCATCACCTATTTTTGTTATCAATCAATTAATAATTTCGAATTTTATATAATCATTGTTGTACTGTTACGGAAATGGTGTAAGTTTGGAGGGTTCACGAAATATAAAAAATATATTTTTGAATTCTACTCAACAAACCTTACAACCTACAATATGTGGTTAGCTGAGTGTATTTCAGTTTTTTTATTTTGTCGGATAGTGTAATTATAAGCAGAAAAAGCTAAACAAGGTTGTTAATTCTTGCTCGTATTTGTTACTGTGAACACAATATCACATGCAGTCATATGCGGTAATAAAAATTCAATTTTAATATTTTTATTTTGTTTTTTAATTAAATTGTATCCGTTTTTTTTTAAGAAATTAATTTAATGGAATATTTTGTACAGTTACACACCACCAGACAGAATATTATTTGCATTGTGTATCACAATATGAACAGAAAATATTAATAAAAATGAATGGGTTTTTCATAATTTGTTTTCGTTCATAGGGCTGCTAAAACCACTTTCCCTATTTTTTTATTTCTTTGCTTTGTTTCAGTCTAGATAAATAGGTTATTGGTTTTGTGTGGCAGATCCTAGGTTGACTAGTTAGTTATCTATTGTTGCCTACGATCATATGTTAGGCTTAATGATGGGAGACTTTGTTGATTGAATTCTACTCTTTCTCAAGACGTGACCTTGTCTTTACTGCCTATGATGTTTGTGGTTGATGATATATTCTGTCGGGACAGCGATTAAGAAGCTTCCTGCAGGCATGTTTTTTTTAAGAAAATTATATCATTTTAACTTTAAAATTCGATATCTACGGACAAATTTTTTTCCACTTCTTCCAGTATTTATATTAAAACACTTTATTTAACCACTACACAATGACCTCACGAAATTTAAATGTTCA
Organism: Sarcophaga subvicina; assembly: GCA_936449025.2. NCBI lineage: Eukaryota > Metazoa > Arthropoda > Insecta > Diptera > Sarcophagidae > Sarcophaga > Sarcophaga subvicina. The sequence continues at coordinate 74,069,689 of OW388080.2, read as the reverse complement.
TATTCCCAAATTGCTTCATTTATCAGACCACTTTTAGACTTCGCTGTGGTGCTTAGTTTTATATTTTAACTAGCTGTACCCTGCGCGTGTTGCTGCGCCTCCATCTAAAGTAAATTTGAAGGAAAGACAATACACAAACGTCTAATTAATTTTGAATCATTTTATTGATTTCATTTCCCGTTGTCATGATGATTCAGATGAACGGGCCTGAGTAGTACGCATTCGATCAGTTTCTAATCTCACTTCTCGTTGTTCAATAATATACTCATATACTCGAAGATTTTCCAGTCTCAATGCTCGTCTGATTCTAAGGCTCGTAATGCTCTTTTCTTCCATGCTTGAGGTGTAGGTCGACCAATTGCTTGGCATTCATTTTGAATAATTTTCAGTGACGCCATCCATCGGAAATTAATCGCACCAACCTCCGTCGACTCATGCGCAACAACTTTGTTAAAGAACGGACAGTTTACGATATAATTCATTTTGATTAATTTTCAGTGGCGCCACCTGTCGGAAATTGGTTATACCAACTTAGAAACCTTCGTCGTCTCATGCGCAACAACTTTGCTAAAGATCATAACATGATCAAATGCACAGTTTACGATTCTATAAGGTACACACAAACAAACATTCATGTTTATATATGTAGACTATGGGGGGTGACACGCCCACTGTAGCCAATCTGCCTATTTTGTTCATATATACGTCAAAGTCGTCCATGCAAAATTTGAGTATGAGATATGCGACATTAAATACTTATTGGGTATGTGGGCGTGGTACCTCGCCTACTTGAAATTTTAAAATAAAAAATTAAACATACAGGAAGGTACTGTTAAAATTTCAAGAAAATCGGGCCAGTCGTTTAGCCGTCTATAGAGTTCAAACAAATAAACAAACCCACAAACAAATAAACACACATTCATATTTATATATAAGATTATAAGGGTACACGTATGCAGGCTTTTTTCATTACAAAGTGATTATCAATGTAAATACAAAAGAGAAAACATCTAAGCTTTCCAAAAAAAAATTGGAAACATTTCACAAAAGACACCTTTTCGCGAGCATAGATAATGAGATTTACAAAATGAAACAGTGCGTTGCGTGATTTGATGTGAAAAGTTGACATTTTCATTATAATTATCAGTCATATGAAGTCAATTCCCAAGGTTATCAGCAGTATTAGAGAGAAGTTTTAAATATAAAATTTGCCAGTGGCGGGTGGGGTTTATTGTCCAAATATTAATCGATTTTAATTAAAATTATTGCCATAAAGGACAATGCGAATGTGAGGTATTTATGGGCAGTATAAACGTTTCGGCAGTTATCAAGCGAACACAATATTTTTAGAATTACATTGTATGACAATCAGTTTTGACGCAACAATTGGTTATTTTGAGTTTTTAATCGAATATTGAACGATTCTAAAACGATAATTTATATGGTAATAGAGATAAATTTTAATGTTATCATTCCTTGTTTTTGCTGAGGTCGACTTTTACACAATACAATAGACATGGCCCCTATTCAGCAATGCACTGAAAGTTACAGGAGGAGGGAAGGAATGAGTAGTGTTCATCATTATTTTTTTATTTATTTCTTCAAATGATCCACAAATTTAACAAAATGTTACTGTAAGAGTGTACGTCGCGAATCGTTGCAACACACTGGTAAATTAGCACACAAAAGAGGCGATCGCGAAAACTTTATATCACAAGGCATCCAAAGTGTGTGCCATAATAAAAAGTTTCTTGCCGTTAAATGGCGAATTTTGTTGCGAAAGTGTATTAGTTTATACGGTGTTCAGGTATGCCCCTTTATTGCGTAAATTGCAATAAACGACATTATTGATCTCAATATTTAATATAAAATGTCAATTAATTATTGCTTAATAAATTCATAAATTGTTATAATATTGATTAAAACTTGAAATGCAGCACTGTCATAACTCCGTTCAGTGAGCATATTACAATTAACCGGACACTTTCTGTTGATATTTGACAACTCAAATCACAACAACGACAAACAAACAAAAAAAACAACAAAACAAAATAAAAACAATATTGTTGAAACAACCAGCTATTTTGTTTACCAACTGTCAAATGAATGTTGAATAAGCAGCTGAACTGCATATATTATGTCTGAACACTTAAAATATTGTATTTAATAAACCGAATATTGACTCAATAAAAGTGCATATCTGAATATAGTATTATTTTATTTAAATTATTTTCATTCGCTTTAGAGCCAAACAAATATTTCGAAATTTGATTTATAACCAGTATTTTAGTACAGTATATTGTGCTTAAGTGGAGAATTCTTGCATTGAAATCCTACATCTGCGAACAAATAGCAACATATCATTTAAGCTGATAGAAATATATTTATCTCATTGACAGCATTGGCATCAATTTGGGATCCTATGGTAACGTTAGCTATGCAGAGAATCAGGTCATTTACAAGCCTGAGTTCTGCACCAGCCCAGATTAATAAAAGAAGAGCTTCATAAATTACGAAAGGCGAACATTGGTGGACTGTATGTTTTCTATCAGCAATCAATTATCTGGGATTAAGTTGCCTCAGTTAGTTACGTCTTCTGAATGGGACACAGTGCAGCCTCTAACTCGAACAGAATAAAACTTTTTTGTTACTTTTGCCAATAAATCGTTAATGGTGAATATTGGCTCAAGACTTGCTATTTTATCAGCAGAACTCCACGATTTAATATTGTTACGATTTTAGCTTTTTAAAAACGTTTAGATTATGAGTTCGTTGATTGCAAACAAAATAAAAATAAATTGGTGTTTAGTTTCAATTAAACTCTATATTATTCGCACTACTTTTGTGTGCCACCGTTTACAATTTAACGAATACAATAATAATTGCTAGTTCGTTATTCTTCTTTGCTTACAACGCAGATCTTTTAAACGGCGATCTTCAAACCATGACTGTTCTCTTCACAAGCAACGCGTTTGCCTGAATTCTTACTCCTCTTTGCCTGCTTTGTCTTGCCTTTTTATATGCCCACGTAATCAGTCGAACGTTCGGAGTTTTGCATTCTTGAGAACTATATCGGGACTTCATTGTTGTTTTTGTATTTTGTTCCCATTGCTTGTTTTTGTTTGTTTTGACTTGTCTGTCATCTTTTCTTTCATACGGTTGTTGTTGTTGGTTTACTTGTAACAAGGTCGTTGTATTTGTTTGTGTAGCTTTTGTTTATCGTTTTAATGTTTGTATTCCCATAAAAAGAAATCCAGATACGTTTAATCTCATGAATGAGGGGGCCCTTTTCGCAAAGAAAGTTTTCACAAATCGGGTGCAAATGAAGGAATAAATTTAGAGTATGAAGTATATAAGCGGGAATGCTTAGAAGCGAGACGCATATATCGAAAGAGTTTCAGTACATTTTAAGCAAATACCAAAATTGCATAAGCTATAGTGCTGCTAAGCGGGAAATTATTATATCTGGTGTGTTTATATCCGCGAAATACTGTATTTTATGAAAAATGAAACGAAGTTTTAAATTTATTGCATACAATGTCTGCATCAACTAGTTAATGTTTCAAATATGTGGATGAATACATATATACATAATTGGCCATTACAACTCTTCAGTCAGGATTACGGCCTAGCTTCTCACACCACTCATGTTGTGTGCGTTACCTGGCGGGACCTACAGTATAAAGTCGACTCCGAACAACAGATTTTTGAGAAACTTTTTCATGGCTATTTTATTTACTCTCATAATTTTTGCCACAAATCGCCGAAGAAATATTTTTTTCATACTTCCTTTTGAGGTCTGACTGGTATACGTACCCGGGCTTTACGTCTAATAAGCCAACACACTAGCTACTAGACTACGGCGTGAATAATCCGCTTAAAATTAAAGTTGTTGTTGCAGTGTGAAAAGTTTTAAAAATATTATAAATAAAATTACTGTAATTCCTAATCCAAGAATTCAGTAATCATATTTTCGTATGTCATATTTTATGCATAAAAAATAAGCACCCATATTTGCCCAGCATATGTCTTTATTTCGTGATGTTCATAATAATATTGACTCATAATATGCTTGATGAAGAATTAATATTAAAATGAAAGCATAAATTCCAATAAATTTGTTTTGCTTAAGAACAAGCGTACTTAATACAACTGTTCAAAGCAATACATACATTACCCAAATATGGTATACTAAGGTCATGCTCTCGTATTTTTAAGAGAAGTATTCTTCTAAGAAATTTGTTTGTAATGTTGATAACACTTAACGATGATGTATTCAAATTGAAATAAAAATCAATTCAGTTGTTTTGGAAATAAAGTAGAGGTTGAATGTATTTATTTCTGTCACAAGGATTCTCTGACGTTTTTTACCACTAAAAAGTTATCAAAATGAAAATTTATTGAGCAATTTTTAAAATCAAGATATACATACTCTTGTGGACATACAGGGACATACAAGACTTACTAAGTGCTACATGACAAGTCGCCGTGGTCTAGTAGGTAGCGTGTTGGCTTATTACATGAAAAGCCAGGGTTCGAGCCCCATGCCAGACACCAAAATAAAATACAAAAAGTATTCCTTCGGCGACCTTCTCTCAGCAGATTTCTGGAAAAAACTCTGAGAGTAAATAAAAATTGCCATGAAAAGTTTCTCAAAAATCTGTTGTTCGGAGTCGACTTTAAACTGTAGGTCCCGCCACTCATGTATAATATTAAAGCACACAACATAAGTGGTGTGATAAACTAGGTCGTAATCCTGACTAAAGGGTTGTAAAGACCATTTATGTATGTAAGTGCTACATGATTAAGAATACAGTATTAAATGAGCACCTCCACTGTATTGGCAAAATGCAGGTCAATGTTATGAATACATCGAAATGATAGGACATATTATATTATTGCCCAGTTTTCGTGAGATCGAGATATCAATATTTTAGAGATGAAATTATTATCGGCCATAACTCGTTCCAAAGGAGTGTAATGGGTAAAGTTAAGAAGTTGAGACAATATATAGATTTTCTATAGACCAGGATAGTTGGCATTCATTAATGTTTTAAAGTCTTAATAAATTTAAATAATAAATTTTATTGTTAAGTACTTATAAATCTTAAATTTGTGCATGGGCAGAAATTATTTACAATTATTTCTAGAATTTCCAGTAGAAATGGCAGTCTAACAAATTAGAAAATAACACAAACTAATAAAGGGTGTTTTTTATAGAGGTATAGAACTTTAAGTTGGCATTACTTTTCAAAATGGCGACCGATTTAACAGCTGTCAAGTGATTTATTCTCAGACTCACTACGTCCATTTTATCGTCGACAAAATCGTCCATCAGAGCATTTAATTCGATTAACCATGGAACGTTTTCGCACCACGTTTACTCTTATTGATAACTCGCATCCCCAGAGACGCTGTACGGTGCGTACAGAAGAAGCTATTGCTGCTATAGAGCGTAGCATTGAGGAAGACCCGAATGAGTCCATCCGCCATCGATCACAGGAATTGGATCTGTGTCCATCCACTTTATGGAAGATTTTGCAGAAGGATCTTAGTTTGCGTGCTTGCAAAATCCAACTCGTGCATGATTTGAAGCCAAACGATCATCAAGTAAGGCGTAGATTCGTCGAATGGGCCCAAAACGAGATTACCGATGTTCCCGATTTTCATAAGCGAATTTTGTTTAGCGATGAAGCGCACTTCTGGTTGAATGGATACGTCAACAAACAAAACTGCCGCATTTGGAGTAAAGGTAATCCTCAAGTGTATGTCGAAACACCGTTACATCCAGAAAAACTGACTTTTTGGTGCGCTTTATGGGCTGGTGGAATCATTGGTCCGTATTTTTTCAAAAACGATGGTGGCCAGAATGTTACAGTCAATGGTGATCGGTATAGAGCCATGCTTACTAACTTTTTCATTCCTGAATTGAATAACCATGATGTCCAGGAGATGTGGTTTCAACAAGACGGCGCAACATGTCACACAGCTTGTGCCACAATAGATTTATTGAAAGACACGTTTGGTGACCGCCTAATTTCACGTTTTGGACCTGTGAATTGGTCTCCAAGATCTTGTGATTTAACATCGCTAGACTACTTACTAAGGGGCTATGTAAAGTCATTGGTCTATGCGGTAAAGCCACAAACGCTTGACCATTTGGAAGACAACATTTGCTGTATTATTGCCGATATACGGTCACAAATGTTGGAAAAATTCATCGGACGTCCAGATTGGACTACATCCGCGCCAGCCGTGGTGGTCATATGCCAGAAATCATATTTAAAATGTAATGTCACAAGATTATCTTTCGGATAAATAAAATTCATGTCAATCGAATAATCCATCGTTGTTTTATTGCAACTTAAAGTTCTATACCTCTATAAAAAACACCCTTTATAAGAATATAACATGTTCCTCCTATTATTTATAAAAAAGTAATAAAGAAATGAATTCATAGCAGAGATCTGCATGACGTATGATTATTTTTAATGATTAAAAATCAATCAATTAATATTAATCATACGCTCGAGTGACTAAAAAAAGAGTATGAATATCGCATAGTAACCAATATATATACTACGGGCACTTAAATGGCATTGAAGGATTAATTTAATGTTTTTGTTACCACATTAAGGAATTGATTGTATGAATAAATTACACTATGCGACAAAATAAAAAAAAATTAAATACACCCAGCTAATGACACAGTGTAAGTGATCAGCTTTGTTGAAATATTTTTTTTTATATTTCTTGAACCCTTCGAACTTGTTTTATTTGACAAAAACGGTATTTTTGGACTTTACGCACAAATTTATTGATTACACAAACATTTCTGAAACCATTTCCAAAATTTAAAATTTAAATAGGCCTTTAAAACGGCATACCTATATATATTATTTGACTTAATATGCTATGAGTTTTGATGTGGTAAACTTGACAATTGCGAATTTTTTCATATTTTTTCAAATTTGTCCGTTCAAATTTTAATTAAAAAATATGAAATAAGTGATGACATTCTGAAAGTGCATTATCTTGTGAAGAGATTGACACTTTGGATTTTGAAAATAGGTTAAAAAATATTTAGGTAATCAATAATTTTGTGTGGGAAGAATAAAAAAATGTCAAATAAAACAAGTTTGGACATTGCGACATGTGCGGTATGTTTCATGACAAATGGTGCAGAAAGAGGTTAATTAAAGGGATACTGCACAACGCACTTGTAATTTGTATTGCAACAGATCTCCTCATATTATTAAAGAGTTTTAGATTACAATTGCTATTAGGGGCAGTCCACTAGAATACAACATCATACAGAAGATTATGTTAGACAAATATCAAATTAATCTGGTAAGCACTGCATCGATTTTACAAGGCTTTGATTTGGATTTCACCAAATTAATCGCACCAATTAGATACAATGCTCTGGGAAACGATTTTCAGATAGTCTCTATGGATTAATATCTGAATATTTTCAGAAAATATTCCTAGAGCAACGAAAATGTATTTTGGGAAACCGTTTTAATAAGATTTTTTTTGGAGGGGCCAACAGTCAGGGCACTAGTCTTGTTTATGCAGTGTATTGTGTTATAATAAAGGAATGTTAGGTAGAGGTTGTAGTATGAGGCAATTTTTTAATTTATTTACTTTTTAATAATAATTCTCACTTTCTTTTCTGTATTTTGAGCAACCACAAGCACAAAAACCCACAGTCTATGCCATCGAGGTAACCCTAACATTAAAGGCTGTTGCAACTAAGTGACGTTCATAAGAGCTAGTCGTGAAATAATGAATTTTTTTTTTGGGCAGACTAGTTTGGACTGCCTGAAGGTATTATAAATCAACGCAGAAATTCTGCATTTCTGTATTCAAATATTTCCTTTTTTCTTACAACCAATTTACATAACATAATGGGCCATTACAACCCTTCAGTCAGGATTACGGCCTAGCTTCTCACACCCCTCATATTGTGTGTGTTAATTTTATACATGAGTGGCGGGACCTACAGTTTAAAGTCGACTCCGAATAACAGATTTTTGAGAAACATTTTCATGGCAATATTATTTACTCCCACAGTTTTTACCAGAAATCTGCTGAGAGGCAGTCGCTGAAGAAATATTTTTCATATTTCGTTTAGGAATTTGAACCGTGGGCTTACGTCAAATAAGCTAACACGCTACTGACTAGGCTACGGCGAATTTAAATTCATTACTTTTTTTCTTTAAAATTTTATATCAAACTGGATTACGAGTCACCATCCGCTTTAGAAATGAGTCGCTATTCGCTGATATTAGCGGCGGTGTTCTTATCTGTCTTATTCCGTATTCTTCGAACATTTTTTTAAATGGAGAACTCAAAGATGTACACCCAGCTACCCTTGACTGCTACACAAAGTTATCCGTTTACTATTCAATCGGTTACAACTTGCAGCATATACAATAGAATCTCTGGTTTCGTTTATTCAGGTTCTTGGAACTCCTTTAAAATCTTTTTATATTTTGTAAAATGGTACTCTTTTTAATTTGTTTTTTACATTTTTGTAACCTTTAATGGAGTCTAAAAAGCTTTTAGGTGAAGACTTTGGTCCTTGCCTCCCAGGTTTCTATTATAAATAGCCGGGTATATATATGTTCTCCTCCTTGAGGTAATGACGATACTCCATCCTACTGGAACGTTATGAGGAGGCATCCGCTTTATTATGTTTTATACCGTTTCTTTGTTCGATACTAAAGTTGTAGCTTTCCAAGCAATCAATACAACGTGTCAATTTTTACAGTTTCATCTATAAAACCCAATTGTCGTTCCTCAACAGAAAATGTTGGTCTACATAATTGGCCATTACCACCCTTCAGTCAGGATTACGGCTACTTACTAGACTACGGCGACTACTAAGAAACACTTCTAATAGCACTACCAGGAACTGATGTCAGCGCTTGTCTATCGCAACTAATGACCTTTTCTGTTTTATCGACTACAGAAGCTAAAATGCCGTCTATTCCATAGCTATTACAGTGTTTGAAACGCGTTTTATTGTATTCTTTCCACAGATATGACCTTGACTTCGTGAATTATGGCAAGCCCAATTTTTTACTGCTCATCCGGTGATGAAATATACTTCATCAGTTTTTGAAATCGTTGACACTTCTACATTCGTTTACGATGCGGCAACTTCGAGAAGCCTTTCGCTGATTTGTTATGGTAACTTTTGCACGCAAGTGTGTATTTATACAGTTTTATTCTTATAATACGATCTTTGTAATAGAGATATACCGTAATTTCTTTGCTGTTTATTCTTATTGTTTGTTTTTCTTGTTCTTACACAATGTTGTCAGAACAAACTTTTTACTCGAATATTTTTTACTCCTGTTTAGGGAGAATAAAGTACACACTTTATTCTTTTACTTATAAAAACAAAGTTAATTTATCTTGGATTAGTTATAACGATTAAAATATTAAAATGTACTTTTTTTAGAATAAGATTTTTTAATTAAATTTGATTAAAATTAAAGTTTGTATTGACAAGAAGAAAAAACTCCTCGTGTGTTGTGTAACTTAAACTTTACAGTAAAATATTGTATTTCCCATTGAGTAAAAATTTTATTTTTACGAACAGAAAACAAACTCATTATTTATCAATTTGACAACAGCAACTACATGGTTACCATTACTACTATGGACTATGATTACACATTTTGTGCTGTAATTCTATGAATTTGATAAGACCCAAAAAATACGGCTAAAAAATAAACCAAAATGTAAAATATGTGAACCAACATGGTTGGTATGTTCTTGTTTTATGTTTATGTATTCTCAAATGTCTCTGTACTATGCTATAAACTGTGGTTACAACACAAAAAAAAACAAAATAAAGTAATAAATGTGCTGACAAAAGGAAAATTAAATGGAAAGAGGAAAAAATTTTAAACTAAAAAGGAAATTTTTTTATATTTTTTTGTTATTTTTTTTCAATATAAATATTGTATATGTACATACATAGTTTCACAAACCATTAAAGTTGGAAAATATGTTCATGTAAATTGACCATATTCCCATTGACCATATTTTCTTGTACAAACAAAACTTTTGTTAAATATTCAAAATGATAGAACAGAAAAATTAAAATTGAGTGATATCGACAGACTCATTTAAAGTAATTTATCTATAAATATTAATATCTTAAGTTAATAGACAACTTTGTGGAACTGAATAGATTCAAAGATATTAAAGCTTGTGAAGCCCGTATTTTAAAGGAGAAGTTAGTTAAAGTTAAATATTTCTCTTAAAAATATTGGTTTTGAAAGTTAAAAAGTTACGCAGGCGGGTATTTATACTGACTCAAATTTTATTGAGTCAATATTCGGTTAATTGAGCACAATATTTTAAGTGTTCAGGCATAATAATATACGCAGTTCAGCTGCTTATTCAATACTAATTTGACAGCTGGTAAACAAAACAGCTGGCTGTTTCAACAACATTGTTTTTATTTTGTTTTGTTGTTTTGTTGCTTTTTTGTCATTGTTGACATTTAAGTTGTTAAATATGAACATAAACTGTTCGGTTAATTGTAATATGCTTACTAAACACACTTATGATAGTGCTGCATTTTAGGTTTTACTCAATATTATAACAATGTGTTTATTTATTGCTCAATTATTAATTTAAACTTTATATGAAATATTGAGCTCAATAATGGCGTTTATTGCGATTTACGTAATTAAAGTGGATATTTGAAAACCATATAAGGTTATGTTCTCAACGCATGCAATGCAAATCTTTGGAATAACGAAAACTAAGCTGTAGTAAAATAGAATGGATTTCTTTAGTGAACTTAATTGATATGACAGCCACAATTCCCTAAACATTCATGTTCATTTAGAACCTTCAATGAGGACTACGACTTTGCTTCTCACAACCCACTTACGTTGTCTGTGTTAATTTTATACATGAGTGGCGGGACCTACAGTTTAAAGTCGACTTCGAACGACAGATTTTTTGAGAAACTTTTATTTACTCTCAGAGTTTTTGCCGGAAATCTGCTAAAAGAAGAAATATTTTTCACATTTCGTTTTGTTGACCCGGTGTTTGAACCGTGGCCTTACGTCTAATAAGCCAACACTCTACGTTTGCATACATATTTTTCACTTATACTTTTGTACATTTTATTCCTCGATTTCAATTAAAATATTTTATTTTGGATTTTAGTCCCACTGCTGTTTAGTTTTTTTTTGCAAGGAACACAAAATTCAAAATATATTTTTATACTCCACTTTTCACAAAATGATTTAATAACAATGTGATTTCAATGTTGACAGCCTATTTTATTTAAGTTCGTAAATAAAAAACTTAATTAATTAAATATGCTAACATACACGATGTTATTAATTAATTGGTTGCAGTTTAAATTAATGGATGGCATGATGTGTAACTTTCATATATGATTGGATGGAATTTATGCCATCCAATTTTAATCGAGCTCATACATATTTGAAATAAAATTTAAAAATATTCATTATAATAACACTGTGCGACAAAAAACAAAAAATTTAATACACCCGAGTAACTACATAATCTAACTTGCGCATTTAGTTGAGTAGAACTCAAAAATATATTTTCTATATTTCCCGAACCCTTCAAAATTGTTTTAATTGATAAAAACAGTTATTTTCTGGACTTTTCACACAAATTTATTGATTATTTCAATATTTTAAAATCGATTTTGAACATATATGTATTTATGTATGTATACCTTTAAAACGGTATACATAAACATATTGTTACGAAAATGGAAACGGTGTAATATCGTTTAACATTAAAATGAGCAGTTTCCATTTTCGTAACAATATTATAGGTTAGGTTAGTTTAGGTTAGAGGACGTGTACCTATCAGTCAAGACAGGTACAGTACCCGGAGGTCAGATTGACCCATTGTACAACGTCCTAAAGGAGGGAAGGATAGTATAGGGGTAGGATGAAAGGAGGTTATATGGGAAAGGGGGGAGTGGGAAGCGTTGGAATCACACAGACCAGACACAACAAAAGGATGGGAGAGCGCGACTACATCAATGAAGTCCTAGTCTCTCAACCAGCCTAAGCCACTAATGAATCTGTGGAGAGCCTTGATGTCGGCTCTCGACACAGAATTCAAACTCTCAAAGAAGGGCCTATCAAGGGTCCTCAACCTCAATCTACCAAGGGCTGGGCAGTTACAGAGGAGGTGTTCGATAGTCCCCAACTCCTCCTCATCGCAACACGCCCTGCAATAGTCCGGCTGGGAGCTGCTCCAGATCCCCGTCAGTGACCTAATCTCGCAGTGCCCCGTGATAAAACCGACAAACAACCTTAAGCTGGCCTTATTCAAGCCCAGCAGCCAACGTGTTCTCTTACTGTCTACAGCAGGCCATAGACAACTAGAAACAAAACAACCCGATCCGTTCCCCCAACGCCTCTGCTCTTTCTCCATGACCCATCCATTGATGAGGCCATAGAGGTGACAGGCTGGGGGTCAGGACCAACCATCAAATCGCCTACTGAAAGCGAACCTAGCCTAGCGAGGGCATCCGCCGTCTCATTGCCCGGTATTCCGCTATGTCCCGGAACCCAGCACAGACGTATACGGTCCGGTCCAAAAGTCCTCAGCAACTCATTGCACTCGCGAACAAGCCGTGATTTGCACCAGACCGACGCAATGGCCCTAAGGGCAGCCTGACTGTCAACGAAGATCATGTAAGATTCGGAATCCGAAGCTGGGCCACCAGCTATGGCCTCAATAGCCTTCAAGATTGCGAAAATCTCCGCCTGAAAAACGCTGCAGTCATCATTCAACCAACAATATTATAACTATACAGCTATTTATGTTAATCACGGTTTGCTTAAATTAATTTAAAGCGGAATCAATCAAAGAAGACTTATACCAAGAATTTTAATGTTTTTGTTTCGGTGGAAACCTTTTTGAAAGTTAAGTTAAAATTTTTCGATTAAACTTTTATATTTAAAAATAAAATGAGAACATAAGGTATATTCTATCCCACAAGTAACACGAATATGTTTACTAAATTTGATACGAAAGTGGTTATAAAGGAATAATATGTAAATCAAGTTCAATATCACAGAATATATTTTCATCACTATGGTACCATATTTTTAATTTAAATAATATTCTACAAAACATCGCAACAATCTTAAAATCTCAACTTTTGTTTACTTTGTTTTTCTATCCTTTTTTTGCGTGCTATGAAATACACTAAGTTTACCTTCATGGGCAACAATGGATATTAAAAAATTTTAATTTGAAAGACATTGCCATGGTAATTCATGTCAATGTTAATCAAGTTATTTGACAAAGATGTTCACAAAGTACAAAATTGACAAAAGTTTTTTAGCGGTCTAATATCCGCTCGCATAAAACTAAAGATGAATTATAATAACATTTTGGATGAATCATTTATCATGCATCATAAGCATGATTACGTACTATGCAATCCTGCCTTATATGACTGTACTTGATAATAGCTTATTCGACATCAGACCTCGATGCAGAGTTCAACTCAAATATCTCAGCAGATTTCTGGCAAAAACTATTGTTCGGAATCGACATTAAACTGTAGGGTATACCACTCATGTATAAAATTAACACAACACAACATGAGTGGTGTGAGAAGCTAGCTCATAATCCTGACTGAAGGATTGTAATGACTAATTATCTATGTTTTATTACCGTTAGTACTCTTAAATCCAGCCATTCATTTGCTCATGTTCAGATTTTCCTTGGCTCATGTCTATGACTAGACTTCATTATATGTTCTTTTTCTATTTACAAGTTACATACATATATACATCATCTTATAATATTGTTACGCTTATACCTTTTTAAATACTTTTAAAATAAGAGTTCGTTGATTACAAACAAAATAAAAATAAATTTGTGTTTAGTTTCAATTAAATTCTTTATTGTTCTTTATTATTTCTGAGTGCCACTGTTTACAACTTGATGAATACAATAATAATTTGATTAGTTCTTACTTCTTCTTTACACTTCTGTTCGCGTAAGCACCAGCAATTGCTCGGCAGATCTTTACAACGGCGATCTTCAAACCATGACTGCCCTCTTCACACAAGACCGACCGAATTCTTACTACTGGTTGCCTGCTTTATCTTGCCTTTTTATATCCCACGTAAATAGTCTGATGAAGGTTCTTGAAGTCGAACGTTCGTGGTTTCGCTTTCTTTAGAACTCTACCGCGACTTCATTGTTGTTCGTGTATTTTGTTCTCGTTGATTGTTGTTGCCTTCTAGCTTACTTGCCTATCCCCTTTTCTTTCATACCGATGTTGTTGGTTTACTTGTAACAAGTTCATTGTATTTGTTTGTGTAGTTTATGCTCATTTTAATGTTAAACGATGATACGTTTCCATTTTCGTAGCAATATAGTTTCTGTTTAATTCTTAGATCCAAGTAAAGCAAGTAGTTTGTGAAACAGTCACTATTAGCCTCTATTCATTAAAGGAAAAATTATATCCGTTTTCTCTACGTCTAGATAAAAGAGTTCTTGAATGACTACTGATTTCTAATAGCAACAGTAGGAATGCAAAGATAACTTTTCATAGAAACATCTTGTTTTTTAAACTTTCTGCTATAAGAAAACTACAAAATTTGTCTACAAAAGCCATCAGTATTATGAATTTGCGTTACGTTTTTCATAGAAATTATAATTTCTGGCGCCATAAAATAGTAAACAAAGCTAGAACATCGAAGCCATTCTTTGTCTTCGTTGCAGGTTGGTTTTTTTTTTTTCAAATTAAACTGTCCATTATTGTATATATTTTGTTATGTAATTATCGTATTGTGTTCTCCTCATCACCTTATAGAACCTGAATAGAATAGTTTTTCGTTTCGTCAAAAAAATTGTTTTTAATTTGTTGCGTTCAGTTTATTGCTCCCTTCAAAAATCGTTGCACTGATACAAAATTGTTGAACCTATAATCAACGGTACACAGAGATGTGTACAACATTTGTAATAACATTTCGAAAAGTACTCGAACTCATACTGATCAACTTTACATCGTCAATGCAGGCAGAATTTCTAGGGCACATTTTTTAAATGGATGTTTGAACAGTCGGGAAATTTGATTTTCAGAAATTGGCAGTAATGCCTTTGGTTACACAGAAAAGTTCGCAAGGTACCAAAACAAACTCTTGTATATATAATCCACAATTTTTTAACAACTTTGTATTTCTCGATACGTAAATTCCGAAGCAGTTCAAATAGTTCGCGTTCAATTTATAAGTTTGGTTTTGAGATTTTAAAAATTTATTCTAAGGTAAGGCAAATAAATGAAATATGGACTGCTTTTCATTCCTCATCAAGTTTTAGTAAACAAATGTCTTTCTGTTCTTATAAAAGCAATCGAAAGTACCATAATGAGGACAAAAACATATTTTGGCCGGATTTGACGTCGTCGCATTATGCTAGAATCACGCAGTCTACTTTGAATAGAATTTGTATCTAAAAGCAAAACCCTACCAAATGTCCAACATAGTTACATAATTGGTCACTTCAACGCTGCAGTCAGGATTGCGACCTAGTTTCTAGCATCACTTATATCGACAACGAACTTTTGAGAAACTTTTCATGGCAATTTTATTTACTCTCAGAGCTAGAAATCTGTTGAGAGAATGTCACCGAAGAAATATTTTCTTCATAGTTCATTTTGTTGATTTGTACTGTTACCTAATATCTAATAAGTTAACTCACTACCTACTAGACTACGGCGAGTTCATCTAACTGACCATCAAATAAGGCCAATTGAAACTTTTTGAGCGAGTTTGAAAAGAAATGTTTACTGAAAGAGATACAAACCAAAATATCTTGACTGTCTTTTAATTAAAATTAAAAAAGAGCGTATGAAAATGCACTCAATTGGGATCCAAGAGTCCATGCATAAGTCGTCTAAAAATTTATGGAAGGGCAAACGCTGTGGCGTAAGCTGTAGGTTATCAATTTTAACACGTATGAATTTCAAATTCTAAGTTTCAGAATAAACTCTTTTATTGATATTAATGTGTCAGTCCATATTTCATTCCGAACACATTACAGTAGAGAGTAAAAAAATATTTTGTTGGCTGTTATTGCAGTTGTTCCACCAAAGCCACAACATGTAAATGTTTTGTTACTAATAATACATTAGAAAATGATTCTCATTATCAATAAAACATGTTTTCCCCAATAGAATAATTTGTTCATGTTTTTAGTCTTTTACGTGGTAAGGACCAGAATAATTTTTTCCCTTGAACAAATTTATGTTAATCACCCAAGAATTTGTCATGAATACAGATTCCATGTTTGCAGATAGCACAACATGAAACCGCTTAAAAAATGTACAGAAAAATCTCTTTTATCTTCTTTTTTATTTTCATTCTCGCATTTTTTTAAATTGTTCATATTCAAACTTTAAATGTTTGAGCGGACAACAGACGCTCTTTAAACTTTCTGTCAATTCTAGAAATATGTACTGATTTTGTAATCAGACAGTTTCAAACGGTTTAGAAGAAAGATATTGCGTTTATGATAACTGGTATGTAATTCAAAACATACATACATACATAATTGGTCATTACAACCCTTCAGTTAAAATTACGACCTAGCTTGTCACACCACTTATGTCGTGTGTGTTAATTTTATACATGAGTGGTGGGACCTACAGTTTAAAGTCAACTCCGAACGACAGATTTTTGAGAAAATTTTCATTGCAATTTTATTTACACTCAGAGTCTTTGCCAAACATCTGCTGAGAAGAAGTTCCGGAAGAAATATTTTTTTTCATATTTCTTTTTATTGAAGATGTCTGACCTGGGGTTTTTAACCGCGGCCTCACGTCTAATAAGCCAGACAATCTATAAAGTTATGGTGTTATCTCATCTCGTCCAAAATCTTGTTAGGCAAACCACAGAGAAATTGGTGAAACAAATAAAATTTAAAAACATAAATTAATAACTATAAAGAAATTTTATATAGTAGAGACATTTTTCTATTCATGAACAGCATCAGCGTGTAGAGTATCTCATAGTTAGGTTTAACAAACTCTCTTGGTTATATTTTTCGATTCAAATTTATGTCTGGTCAATGAATAATGTTTGAAACAAAACATTTACACAAAACTAAACAAATAAAAACTACCACTTGTGAGGTAATATGTTTGACATAAAATATTCATCCATTTATTTGAGTATTCATCCTCGGATGAAGCATATTAATATGTATCTGGCGTCATTTGTGTAATTTATAATGCTTTCAAAATACAACATCAAATATAAAATGTTTTAAGGACTACAAATCAAACGTTTAATCATTTATCATGTATCATTATCGGTATCCCACACACACGTTAATAAAATTATCAATAATAGCACAGAATTTAAATTTGAAAAATAACGAATTTCATTAAATCTGGGCAAAAGCGTAGAATAATTTTGCTTTTAATAAAAAAATCATTTACCGTTTTATGGAGTTCGAATAACGTAAAATGTTTACATGAGGGCTGGTACTGAGCTTTATTTTGAACAATTGAGCAATTCACACGACTTTGTATCGTGTATGTTGTGTTGAAAACACTTTTTGTTTGTGAACGCTCAATGCTATGCTGTATTGTGTATTTCGTATTCCAAACGTCAAAAAGCGATAAGAAGACGAATAACATTATTAATAATTTGATTTTCAAGCAGCAAAATGAAAAATATTACGGAAAAAACTAAATTAATGAATTATCTGTGCGAACAATTATAATTTTGATATGTTAATTGTTGACTCTTGATTACTAGCATTTACATATACTGATAACACGAAACAAATACAGCTTTTAAAAACATATGAAAAACACCTATATAAGTGTATCGGATTTGTATATGAAAATTATCAACAACAAGCATACACTGTTGTATTTTCGTCCAACAATACACGCCATACAACGATACAAGGGCTTGTGTTTTAATCCATTTAAAAAGTTAATATCTCACATGTCATTGATATCCAGAAACAAGTAGTTCTTCTTAATAACTTAAAAACGTAAAATTTTTATTTTATACTGTAATCGTTCGATATATGCCTTAAAAGCTTTTGTTCTTCTTTTAACTTCGATTTGTGTCGTCATTTAATTTACGTTGTTTAAAGCTAGTTGGAAAAGAAAAGTACCAAAATAATTAAAATTAGTAATTGATGAGAGTGGATGTAATACTTACAACTAGTGGTGAAAAATTCAGTACTTTAGTAATTTTTTCAGTACTTTTCCATTTCAAAAATACCACAGTACCCCAGCTACACTATCAGTACTTTCTTATTATTACATATTTTATGTCTTGCGCTTTTCAACTATAAATGCATTAGCAACATGTTTAGCGCAATGCTAAAGGTAGAACTAGGCTTAAGCCCCAGGTAGCCAAACGTCCATGGAACGTACGTTCTTTTTTATAAAACGAAAATCAATAAAAACGCTTGCCAAACCGTAATTTAATTTCGGTAAGCATTTGTATTACTCTTCATATGCTGAAAACGAACGTACATATGTTCTATTAAGTTCCGACGATGTTTAACTAAACGGGGCTTTTACGTTTTGTTACGTTCCGAATCGGATGTTTTTGACCTGTATGTGTATTAAATATAGATAAATAAATAGTCTAGTAGGTATTGTGCTGGCTTATTAGACGTGACCCTAGGGTTCAAACCCCTCAGTTTTTACGCCATACTTAAATAAATGCGGCAAATTTACATCATTTTCATTCAAATGTTTTATTATTCCAATTTATCTTGAATTAATATCTGTTGTATGTATTTTGCAATCGAGTTCAGTATTAAACGCTCTGTCTTCCGAATTTCAGATTACAATGTGTTCCCGATGCGCTGCGTATGGGCATGAGAAATTTTGACAGCTAAAAAATACTTATCGCGCTTATTTAGATAAGGTTTTATGCAGTGTTGCAAAACTGAAATTTTGAAATGGTACGGAACTATAACTGAAAAAGTACTTTTTTGCATCAAATGGTACTTTTGTTAAAGATACATACCTGCATACATAATTGGTCATTATAACACTGCAATCAGAATTACGACCTAGTTTCTTACACCACCTATGTTTTGTGTGTTAATTTTATACATGAATGGCGGGACCTACAGCTTAAAGTCGATTCCGAACGGCAGATTTTTTGAGGTACTTTTCATGGCAATTTTATTTACTCTCAGAGTTTTCAGCAGAAATCTGCTGCGAGGAAGTCGCCGAAGAAATATTTTTCATATTTTCATTTTGATGTCTGACCTAAGGTTTGAACCGTGGCCTTACGTCTAATAAGCCAACACACTACCTACTAGACTACAGCGGTCATGCACCAACCAAAAGCGGTGCACTATATAGCGACGGTGTATACTACGTATATTTTTCAATGCTCTTTTGTTAGTCTGTCCAGAATAAAGATTCCAACTGTATTTTCCGGAGTCACAATCACAGTACGAACGCACCTTTTCGGATTTATTAGTTGTCTAATTTAACGCTGTTTTATTTAGGGCTGGAAATTATTGGAATGTATCCCCCGCGTTAAGCAGGCTCTTAGTGTATAAGATAAAACTGGAATAATCTTACACCTAATGTCCAATTATACTTGTGAGCCACTGTATATGCTCATAATTTTAATAAAGGCTCAAATATTTTTTTTTTATTTGTATACCAAATTTTGGAGCTCTTCTTAAAGAAATACACAAATTATGAATTTTTAGAAAGAATTGGCCATTGTGCAACGTATGTAACGGTCGTAAGGTGACTTCTCACGTTTTCTAATTTTTACCTCTGTACAGAACACTCCCACGGACATTATTCAAGAATTTTTTCCTTATAAGATGGCGCAGGTTGTATTTAGATGACCATCACCTTGCAATGGAAAAAATTACACACGTAAACAATTAATTAAAACAAGATTACAGTGGAACCTGTACATGGTGCCGTAAATTTAATGCTAATTTCTTCAACTCTGTTTTACTTTTTAATAATATTTTTTTTTTCTTTTTAATTTCCCTAGTAGGCCATTTACACTACAGCGAAATCTAGTAGATTAGATTTCAAATCTTGCTCAAAATCTAGATCGTTTACGCTGGATTTATTTGACAGTAGTAAGATTTCATTTTAATAACAAAAACAGCTGACTGAAATTTAAAATAAAATAATAATATTTTAGTTTAACCCTAATCAAGTCAGGAAAAATTTTTACAAATCTAGTCAAAATGTGTCTCAGACGCACATACAAAGAATTTACGTATTAATATTGTTAACTTATTTTTATTTTATTAAATTTTTTCTTCTCAGTTACATAAATGAAATATTATTTATTTATTTTCGCATTTTAAGCAAACTAGAACTTTTGAACAATGCTCGTTGCAAGTATTTTTGTGGTAAATACTGCAAGACTGCTTTCACATACTGCATACTGGGCACATATAACATCTACGTCGCATATCTGTCTGCCTTGGCTGGTTTGAGAATTCATCCTTGTGTTGTATGAACCGAACATTGGACAAATTATTTTTATTTAATTTTAGAAGACTACGGCAAATAATGGGTGCCAGAACTCTTCGTAACTCATTATACCTTATTATAACTCATTATTATATTTTATTTTGTTGTTCACCAACAATATGTTCCCATATGTTAGGTTAGGTTAGGTTAGAGGACGTGTACTTGTCAATTAAGACAAGTACAGTACCCGGAGGTCGAATTGACCCATTGTACAACGTCCTAGTTTCTCACACCACTTATGTTGTGTGTGTTAATGTTATACATGAGTGGTGGGACCTACAGTTTAAAGTCGACTCCGAACGACAGATTTTTATTTATTGAGAAACTTTTCATGGCAATTTTTATTTACTCTCAGAGTTTTTGCCAGAAATCTACTGAGAGGAAGTCGCCAAAAAAATACTTTTTGTATTTTGTCTTTGATGCCTGGCCTGGGGCGTTCCCATATGTGCCTCATGGCACATTTTAACATGATTAAGAACATTTTTGATTGAAACTAAATAAAAAATAAAAAGAAATTAATTTATTACTTGAAATTTGTAAATTCTAAATAAAACAATTGGAAGTAGGAATTCAAAAAGCAGTAAGAACTAGAACCTATATTTAAGGAAGTTACAACATGACCAAGTGAAATATGTGTCGGAGAGGCACATGTTGATTTGATTAGGGTTAAATTGAAATGTCATTTTTTTCCTGCTCAGCGTTGTATTTTTAAGTACTATTTGGCAAAACACATAGTTGCATTTATATTTTTACTAGATTTTGAGTAGATTTTGCCGAAATCTACTAAATAAGTAGATTTTGTTTTGTATGGGAAATCTAGTTAAAATCAACTAGATTTGGCTCGAAATCTCATAAGTACTAGATTTCGCTGTAGTGTAAATGGGCTATAGGGAATGTACGAGTATATGTATTCGCTTGTATATTTCATATATCGTTTTCGGCCAAAGCTAAAGTGTGTAAGTTTATCACTGTGAAATCTGAATGCATCAAGTCGCTCTGTGTATATAGTTTCTTCCTATTTATGTGTGTATGTATGTTGAAAGAGCAGAGAATATGTGCGTGCACGTAAGTTTAGAAGTTTATTGTATATGTTGACTTAAGGATAATATTACGAAAATGTAAAAAAATTTAATTCCATTTCAAGAAAAGAGGAAAACAAAAGCAACTCCTGGCGTTTATGTTATATTTTGTATACATTACATAAAAGACATTACATGAAAGAGATGAAAAAGAGGAAACATACTTTATCTTTTTTGAAAATGTTATCCCTTGTGTTTAGTAGAATATCCCTTAAGGTCAAGCACTCCATTTAAACCACTTGGAATTGAATGTAGAAGTTTCGTTTAGTGTTTTCTGGTGACACCATTGGCAAGTTTTTCGGTTGAATTTTGTTTGGGGTTTAGCGATTACTTGACCGTTCTTTCAAATGATCTCCTAAATACTCTCTTGAAGTCATATCGGGTCTTTGTGCAAGAGTATTAAGTGGGGACTTTTGCTGTACACTGTATACTGGTAGCAGTAAATCCCTTTGTTCTGGCATTGAACACTCTGTTCAGCTTATTAGGCACATGGTGTATAGGGTGGGTCATATATCGGTTTATATCTTATGTCATTCTATTCTGTCACAAAAATTCTAAAAAATATATTATCTCCATTGAACTTAATGAATCGATTTACGCGTCTTTTTCGATTCGTTAGATGGGCAAACAAGAAACTGCACGTTGATGTTGATTTTGCCAAAAAAAAACCATCTTTTCGGATGAAGCACACTTTCATCTTGTTGGGTTCGTTACTTACTTACTTAATTGGCCATAACAACCCGTTTATCGGATTTCGGCCTGCCGCAACACATCCTTCCAGGCGCCTCTGCTTCGTGCGCGCCTACGCCAGTTGGTCACACCAATCGATGACAGGGCTTCCTCGATTTGGTCCTTCCAATGGATGCAAGGTCGTCCTCTTCGCCGACTACCGCAGATTCCCTCATCAAATACCCGTCTTGCCGGCGCATTCTCCTCATCATCATTCGAACGACATGGCCGAGCCAGCGCAGCCGCTGGATATTAATACGCTGTACAACGTCCATGTCGTTGAGGAGCTCATACAGCTCACTGTTGTATCGGATGTATCGGATACGGAAATCATCGCCAACTCGCACTGGACCGAAGATCTTGCGCAGTACTTTTCTCTCGAACACTCTCAAGGCCGCTGCATCTGTACTTAATAGGGTCCATGCCTCTGCGCCATAAAGAAGCACGGGTAGGATGAGTGTCTTGTAGAGTGTTAGTTTTGTCGTACGAGAGAGGTCTCTGCTACTCAATTGCCTATTGAGACCATAGTAGCACCTGTTGGCAAGAGTGATCCTGCGCTTGATCTCCAGACTGACATCATTTCTGGTGGTAACGGCGGAGCCAAAATAAACAAATTCCTTGACTGTATCAAAAGTATAGTTATCGGCCGTAATCTGAGAATCAATACACCGCGCGTATCGACTCGTCGATAACATATACTTTGTTTTGCCCTCATTTACTGCCAAACCCATCTTGGTAGACTCGCGTTCAATAGCACTAAAGGCAGCAGTAACATCTCGCTTGGTACGCCCTATGATGTCAATGTCGTCAGCGTACGCAAGCAACTGGACACTTTTTTGAAAAATAGTGCCACTGCGATGCACTCCTGCCTTTCGCACAACACTCTCCATGACGAAGTTAAAGAGGTCGCATGATAAGGGGTCGCCTTGTCTGAAACCTCGCACGGTATCAAAAGGCTCGGAGAGGTCCATTCCTACCTTGACGGAGCTACAGGAATTGCTCAACGTCATTCTGCATAGCCTTATCAGCTTCGCAGGTATACCGAGCTCAGACATTGCGGCAAAAACACGATCCCTTATGGGGCTATCAAAGGCAGCCTTATAGTCGACAAAAAGATGGTGTGTGTCGACTTGTTTCTCATGGGTCTTTTCCAGGATTTGGCATAGTGTGAAGATCTGGTCGATGGTGGACTTGCCAGGTTTCAAGCCGCACTGATAAGGTCCAATCAGTGTTTTGACGAGTGGCTTTAGTCGTTCACACAATACGCCTGTAAGAACCTTATACGCGATAGGGAGAAGGCTTATACCCCTATAGTTGGCGCATATAGTAGGGTCTCCCTTCTTCAGGACAGGACAGAGGACACTGAGGTTCCAATCGTTGGGCATACTTTCCTCTAGCCATATTTTGTAAATAAGCTGGTGCATGCGCCCTACCAACTCATTACATCCGGTGTTAAACAATTCAGCGGGGAGGCCATCAGGCGTGTAATCGCGGAAATGCCACTTGACTCGGTCAAGTTGACCATTGCGCGGAGTTTCTTTCGGGACGGCAACCTATCCTGGGTCAATGAGGAGTCCTGCTCCACCGGCGGAAACTCCACGCCGTCATCATCGATCGGGTTCGGAACATCATCTCTAAAGGCGGTATTGGTGTCGTCATCGCCTTGTAGCAGAGTAGAGAAGTATTTCCTCCATAACCTCAGTACTCCCTGCGGATCTGTTACTAAGTTTCCATTTTCGTCCTTGCAGGAAGACGCTCCGGGTTTACAACCCTCGGTTAGACGCTTTACCTTTTGATAGAATTTTCGAGCGTCATTCCTACATCTATACATCTCGACTTCCTCACGCTCACGCCTTTCCTGCTCCCTCTTCTTGCGTCTGAAAAGGCGTCTCTCATCCCTTCTCTTCTCTCTATAGTTCTCGACAATGGCTCGCGTAGCGGCTGACTGCAACGTTTTCTTGTATGCGGCGTTATTCGCTGCAGTTGCCTCGCGACACTCCTCATCGTACCATCGATTTCGTTGGGGTGGGCGTTCGAAACCAAGGACTGTTTCTGCAGTAGTGCGCAAGGAGTGGGAGATGTTGGCCCACAGTCCGCCAATGTCGTTGAGATTAGATGGGGAACGACGGAGCTTATCCGAGAGTTGAGCGGAGAACGCCTCAGCTGTCCTTTGTGATCGCAGCTTCTTAACGTCCAGCTTTCGCAATGCACTAGAGTGCGCAGACCTCGAAGCGCTAATGCGCAATCGAAACTTGGCTGCGACAAGGTAGTGGTCCGAGTCGATGTTTGGACCTCTGAATGTGCGCACATCTAGTACACTGGATTCGTGCCTTCCGTCTATCACAATATGATCGATCTGGTTAGATTTTGACCGATCAGGGGACATCCATGTGGCCTTGTGAATGTCGAGATGTTGAAACTTAGTGCTACATACTACCATGTTACGCGCCGCGGCGAAATCGATCAGCCTCATACCATTGGAGGTAGTGTTTGCGTGGAGGCTGAACTGTCCGACAGTGGGGCCAAAGATACCTTCCCGCCCGACCTTTGCATTAAAATCCCCGAGGACGATTTTGGCGTCATGGGCCGGGCACTTATCGTATACGTCCTCGAGTTTAGCATAGAAGGCATCCTTAACCACATCGTCCTTTTCTTCCGTCGGAGCGTGAGCACATATTAGGCTGATGTTGTAAAATTTTGCCTTGATGCGGATTGTGGCTATTCTTTCGTTCACAGGTGTGAACCCAGAGACAAGGTGACGAAGTCTCTTATTAACCACAAATCCGCATCCAAATTCGTGCTTGTTTTCATGACAGCTGTAGTATACATCGCAAGATGCAAGCCTTTTGCATCCTTGTCCTGTCCATCGCATTTCCTGAATGGCAGTGATGTCAGTCCTACACCTAATGAGGGCATCCGCCAGCTGGGCGGAAGCGCCTACCCTGTAAAGGGTGCGGACGTTCCATGTGCCAATACGTAAATCATAGTCCTTTATACGTTTGCCGTGGTCGTCAACTTTTGAGGGGATCTTTTCATGGGATTCTGTCTTGGTTTTCATTGGATATTTGTTTTTACGTGGTGGGTTCCAAGCCGTACGCACAACCCAAATTTAACGTCCAGGGGATTGGACATTCGCTGCACGCATTAGTTAACATCTAGCGGGTGCTAGAATGCCATCCAGGAGGGGCCACGAGGAGGCTGCGTGTCAACTTGAATACAGCAAGACAAGGATCGTCCTGGTGGTCGCCACGTTGACCACAATCAGAAACTTTACCTTATTTGCATGCATCCCTCCCTTCGTTAGTTCGTTAGCAAGCATAATTTCCATATTTGGGGCTCATAAAACCCACACGTGGTCTTACGGAAGCCAAAGAATCCATGACGAGTAACTGTTTGGTGCGAATTGTGAAGTGGAGTGGAGGCTTCATTTGCCCATTATTTCTTTGAAAATGAGGACAGCGTAACCATTACGGTTAATAGAGACACCTATCGCACCATGATAACCAATTTTTTCCAACCCGCTCTTCATGGTGTTGATATGAACGATGTTTGGTTTCAGCAGGATTGTGCAACTTACCACACATATCATGCCACAATCGATTTATGGCGTCAAATATTTGTTGTCCATTTAATTAGCCGGAATGATGATGCCAATTGGCCGCCAAGAAGCTGCGATTGGACACCGTTGGACTACTTTTTGTAGGACGCCGATAAAGGAAAGCGTTATGCCGACAAACTAGAGGCAATTGAGCATTTGAAAGCCAACATTCGTGTTGCCATGGCCGAGATAGGTTAGGTTAGGTCGGAGTGGTAGCTCTGATATCACAAAGCTCATTTGAACACGCATAGCGGCCGGTTGTGATGCCACACGTGAACGCAGTCCCTGTACTAACCAAGTTACACCAAAATCAGGGAAAAGGAAGAAGTTGGTCAGCGCAAGGGCTGCACAACAAATGCACGATACCCCGCACTGAAAAACCAGCCAGAAAATTTGATAAACGAAGCTATATCCTTGATGTCAATAGATGATAGCTCCGTTAAGCTAACAAGGAATGAGGAGCCAAATAACCTATACACCTAGCAAGAGACGGGCACTGGCAAAGAAAGTGAACAACAGTCTCCTCTTCCTCAGTGCATCCACGGCAGAAGTCGTTGAAAGGGAGCCTTTCTTTCCGCGTGTAAGCACGGCCACTGTAGTCGAGATGACATCACGACCAAGACCAAGTAATCGGTTGGTACACCTTCTATCCATCTTGGGCCAGGTGAGTCTAGCGGTGGGCCAGGACTCCTCATTGACCCAGGATAGGTTGCCGTCCCGAAAGAACCTCCGCGCAATGGTCAACTTGACCGAGGCAAGTGGCATACCCAATTCAACAGAAGAGGATTCCGGAAGGAGCGCACCAGCTCTGGCGAGTGTGTCCCGGAATTTCACTGTACCCGGGGACCCACACCAGAGAGACACTGGTGAAGTGACATTCCCTAACGATCCTAGAGTTAATCACGAAACCCGATAGAGATCTTATCGCGGCCTGACTATCAGAAAAGATCGCGACGAGAGTGAAAGGAGCATCGTTGACGAGGATCCATTGAGTAGACCGGTAAATGCCCATCACCTCCGCCTGAAACACACTGCAGTAGTCCGGCAGACGGAGAGAAATATTTAGGTCCAGTTTCCCAGAGTAGACACCGCTTCCAACCCCATTATCGATTTTAGAGCTGTCGGTATATATATCAAGGACTTCCGGGGGGACGACCGTATTAGGATTGCAGTCATTCCTACTTGGAATCAGAGAGTGGAAACATCTGTCAAGACAATATTCAGCAGGGAAATAGTCCATGTCCACAGGGGCCACTGGATCAACCTCCAGAATAGTGGAGTGACCAGAAGGTACAATGCGCCAACGAGAGAGAGCATTAAGTCTAGTCGCAGTAAACTTGGCTACCTGCTTAGCGAGAAGCACAGTAGGAAGCCAGTTTAGCATTGCGAACAAGGCTTTCGTGGAGGTGGTGCGTAGAGCGCCAGTTATATAAATGACGGCAGACCTTCTGACCTTGTCAAGAAGTCTGACGTTTGTCCAGAGCAGTCCACCAGAAAGCTACACCGTATAAGAGGTTGGGTTCGAACGCATGATCTTTGGGCGAAGACCCCATCCGGTTCCGACCGCTCTACAGCAGCAGTAAACAGCACATGCCGCCTTGCGTGCAAAAAGAATCGTATCGGCCTTAGAGGGGATAATAGCCAGATGGCCGAGGTACTCAGAGAAGGTACTGTGAGGCCAGCAGTTGCAGCGATATGAATGAAACAATATTCTATATACTATGTATGTATCTATGTATGTATACATAAAAGTTGAACTTTTAATCAAAACTCATAGCTTTCTTAACATATAAGTTTAAACGCATATAACACTAAATATTTTGCCATACTGTATGAGTTTTGATTTAAAGTAAAACTTTTTCAGCCATTGTACTTTCATTTTGATGGAAATATTGTTGGATAGACATAAATTCTTTAAAAAAAATTATGGCAAATTATATTACAAAATATATTGGATTGTTTGTTTTTTCATAATGGACCATTGGGTAGTATGATGTACACTTAATTCTCTCCTTTTTTTTTTGTTGTATCATTAAAAGAATATTTTTATGTTTTTCTTTCTTTGCGTGATTGTGATCTGTCCTCCCGTTTTGCTGTTTACCTACAAATAGTTGCTGATGATTTTTCGTGATTTTTATATTTTTGTATGGTTTCTGCTAATCTAACATATTGTTACATTTTTTCCTTTTTAAAAACGTTTAAAATATGCGTTCGTGGATTGCGAACAAAATAAAAATAAATTTGTGTTTAGTTTTAATTAAATTCTTTATTGTTCGCACAAGTTTATGTGCCACAACTATGTGTTCACAACTTGATGTATTCAACAATAATTGCTTGTTCGCTATTCTTCTCTGCTTAAAGCGCAGATCTTTTGAATGGGGATCTTCAAACCACGACTGTTTTCTTCACACGCAATGCGTCTTCACACAAGACTGACTGAATTCGTACTACTCGTTACCTGATCTGTCTTGCCTTTTTATATGCCCACGTTCTTGAAATCGAATGTTCGTGTGTTCGCCTTCACGGGAGCTCTATCGCAACTTCATTGTTGTTTGTATATTTTATTCAAGTTGCTTGTTGTTGCCTTTTCGCCTACTTGTCTATTCCCTTTTCTTTCATACCGATGTTATTGGTTTACTTGTAACAAGTACGTTGTATTTGTTTGTGTAGCTTTTGCTCATCTTAATGTTAAACGATATTACACCGTTTCCATTTTCGTAACAATATTTTATAATTAATTCTTGTCAAATTATTAATATTTATTATAAAAAATAGTAGTCGCCGCAGTCTAGTAGGTAGTGTGTTGGCCAGACATCAAAACAAATACAAAAAATATTTTTTCGGCGACTTCCTCTCAGCAGATTTCTGGCAAAAACTCTGAGAGTAAATTAAACTGCCCTGAAAAGTTTCTCAAAAATCTGTCCTTCGGAGTCGACTTTAAACTGTAGGTCCCACCACTCATATATAAAATTAACACACACAACATAAGTGGTGTGAGAAAATAGGTCGTAATCCTGACTGAAGGGTTGTAATGACCAATTATGTATGTATTATAAAAAATTTAAATTTAAAATTTCGTAATTTTAAAATTTTTTTCAAATTTATTTTAAAGATCTTCAAGTATACTTTTTTATTAAACCATTTCACTTAATATGTTTTAGAAAAAAATAACGTCAGCGATAAATCAGCGTTAAGAGATACATATATACGTGCGTATATACTGCTCAACTTGAAGAAAGATTCTTTTTCCATCTTAACAGGACGCAATTTGTAAATATTTGGCGCGTTTTATTCTGCATTATGAGAATAACCGTTCTCAACGAGAACGTTTTAACAACTAAATACACTTTGTTCGTTCAGTTTTTGTAAATGTTTTTATTTTAGAAGAAATTCTTCAACAATGCCCCCAATTTCTTTATTATAAATTTCTTATTACTTTAGTGAAAGCGAAATTTATGAATGAAAAGCCTTCAATTACTCTCTGTTCTCCAAAAGCTTTAACTATTAGTGATGATACATGCACAAGTTTCTGCTATTTAAGGTACCTTATTTTATTTAAGGCCATTATTACTACTTGCTGTTAAAGTTGGGTTTAGTTAAAGCTAACGTTAGCTAAAGTAAAATTTAAAGTCACATATAACTTCTTTTCGTTATTGCAACCTACAGATAAAGATAACTTTTTCAAAAATATGGCAGTGCTGGAGCAATGTTATCGACAATTAAACAAGTGCTTTAAAAACACAGTGGCAACGACGTGCCTTCTTATTTGTTATGTTTATTCATTTTGTTTATAAAATTTGTGTGTTGAGATTTTAACTTTTTTATTTTTGTGGTTTTTGTTTTAAAATAAATATAATGAATACGCCAATATAAAGTATGATTTCAAAAACTTTTAATATATTAACGTTAATTTTTCATGTTTATATTTGAAGTTGCCATATTGAAAATAATATATATGATATGGCAAGTTCATAGGTAAAGTGAACTTTAAAAGTTAACGTTCACTTTTATCTTGTTGTGTACTCATCATAATGAAAATCAAGTCATTTGCCCATTAAAATGCTGCCTTTATTTAACGGCAAGTTGTAATAATGGCCCTTAGCGTTTTGAAATTTCTCCTCCTACTGAATTATACTAATGGGTTAATGCAATATTTCTTTAACCCATTTTTTTTGAAAAATTTATATAATATACTCGTATTGACGAAAGTTTGTAAAAGTAATGCAATGACACTGTCAAATTATCATTCTAAAGCGCAAGTATCCTAGTAGTTTTAGGTTAAAATCAATCCCCGGTGGTGGTTAGAGAAAGATTAAAATTACCTACGTCATCGTCGAGATAACCACAGCAATCTTCCATTTATATGAAACACGGAATAAACTTTTAATTCAGATGAGGTTTTAAATTAAAATAATTTAAATAAAAATCTCATTTAAGGAATTTGATATACATACAGTTTTTTACTAAAAATATTGAATAGCTATTGGAAACTTATAATCCCTATAGATACCTATAGCTTTTTCGATAAAAGAGGTCGTCTTAAGAAGGGCAAGGGCAAAATCACATTACTGTTCGGCATTTTTCGTATTCTGAAAACGATCGTACGTTTCGTGGACATTTGGCTAACCGGGGCTAAAGACTAATTCTACCTTTAGTATTACGTTGAACATGAACAATACATTAACAGCTGAAAAGCGCAAGACATAAAGTATTTAATAATAACAAAAGTACTAAAAGCGGCACTGGGGTATTGCGGTATATTTAAAATAGTGAAGTACTGAAAAAAGTACTAATGTACTGAATTTTTCAACACTGGGATAGATAAATAAGCGAGAACGCAACAAGCAATGTGAACAAAAACAACACAAACAACAATGAAGTCGCGATAGAGTTCTCAAGAAGGCGAAACCCCGAACGTTCGACTTCAAGAACCTTCATCAGATTGATTATTTGGGCATATAAAAACGCAAGACAAAGCAGGCAACGAGTGATACGAATTCAGTCAGTCTTGTGTGAAGACTCGTAGCGTGTGAAGAGAACAGTCGTGGTTTGAAGATCGCCGTTGAAAAGATCTGCGTTGTAAGCAAAGAAGAATAGCAATTGTTGTTGGATACATCAAGTTGTAAACAGTGGCACATAAAATAGTGAGAATATTAAAGAGTTTAAGCGAAACTAAACACAAATTTATTTTTATTTTGTTTGCAATCAAAAGGTAAAAAACGTAACAATATATTTAACCAAAACGGGGGAAATATAAGTGACATAAGTTTTGAATCTTTGCGTTTTCGTTTAAGGGTATTTCATATATTATTGTGTAAAAATCTATCAAATTCTATTTTAAATTTTCTATTTATTTATCTATTTATTTTCTATTGTTACGTTTTTTACATTTTAAAATATTTTAATTTGTGGATAACTGATTTCCTCGTGATCGATTTGATTTTCGTTAAAGTGGCCTTTGAAACAATACTATCCCCACAACCATTTCATTTCGTATAATAGAAAAATTTATTACAATCATTGTAAGCAAAGAATTTTAATGGTTCAACAAATTTAAAATAATTGGGGAATTTACGACTATTTTGAACACTTTAGGGGGACAATTTATAGGCAATTTAAATTCTTAATTACACTTTGCATTCTTGTAATTTATTGGTTCTTGAAGTCGATTGTTCGTGGTATCGCTTTCTCGAGAACTCTATCGCGACTTCATTGTTTTTTGTGTATTTTGTACACATTTCTTGTTGTTGCATTCGCGCTTACTTGCCTATCCCCTTTTCTTTCATACTGATGTTGTTGGTTTAATTGTAAACAAGTTCGTTGTATTTTTTTGAGTAGCATTTGTTTATTTTAATGTTAAACGATGTTACACCGTTTCCATTTTCGTAACAATATCTTAAATTTTATATTCGAATTCATTTCATGGAATACTTGCTGAGCACTTTTTACAATATTTTTCATCTTAGAGTCAGTTTCTGCCTGGCGATGTTATCTTAAACTAATTTATGCTCTTTCTCCATGCAGGTATCTATAATTTGTTGCTCTGTGTATATAGTTTCTTCCTATTTAAGTGTGTATGTATGTTGAAAGAGCAGAGTACATGTGCGTGTACGTTAGTTTATTGTATATGTTGACTTAAGGATAATATTAAGAAAATGTAAGAAATTGAATTCTATTTCAAGAAAAGAGGAGAAGAAAAGCAACTCCTGGCGTTTATGTTATATTTTGTATTAATTACATGAAAGAGATGAAAAAGAGGAAGCAAGTAAAATGTGTAGAACATGAATTATAAGGACGATGCAACGCGGCATTGAACTAGAAAATTGTTGCAAAAAAAAAAAATAAAATGTGGCTTAAAAATGACACAAAATTTGGCAAAAAGAAATATATTTCAATACATTTTTCTTTCCAACGAAATAACATTTCTTTTCTAATTTAATATTAAATCTTTTATCTCCATTTAATATCACTAAGGGCCATTATTACAACTTGCTATTAAGCTTACTTAAAGGTAGCTTTAGCTAAAGGGAACTGTAAAGATACCTTTAACTTATTTTCATTATTACAACTTACCGATAAAATAAAGTTACCTTTTTCAAAAATATGGCAGTGGCGGAGCAATGTCGATAACACTGCTCAAATTAAACAAGTGCTTTAAAAACGCAGTGGCAACGACGTGCCTTCTTATTTGAAAATGTTATCCCTTGTGTTTAGTAGAATATCCCTTAAGGTCAAGCACTTTATTTAACCCATTGAATGTACAAGTTTTGTTTTGTGTTTTCTGGTAGCACCATGAGTAAGTTTTTCGGTTGACTTTTGCTTGAGGTTTACCGATTACGTAACCGTTCTTTCAAATGATCTCCTATATACTCTCTTGAAGTCATATCGGGGCTTTGTGCAAGAGTATTAAGCCTGTGGGGACTTTTTTTGTCAAAATATATTGGAGTACTAATACTTTTGCTGTACACTGGCATTGAACACTCTGTTCAGCTTATTAGGCACATGATGTATAGGGTGGGCCATATATCGGTTTATGTCTTATGCCATTCTATTCTGTCACAAAAATTCTAAAAAATATATTATCTCCATTGAACGTAATGAATCGATTTACGCTTCTTTTTCGATTCGTTAGGTGGGCAAACAAGAAACTGCACGATGATGTCGATTTTGCCAAAAAAAAACCATCTTTTCGGATGAAGCACATTTTCATCTTGTTGTGTTCGTTAGCACTAATTCCATAATTTCGCATAATTTCCATATTTGGGGCTCACAAAACCCACACGTGGTCTTACGGAAGCCAATGCATCCATGACAAGTAACTGTTTGGTGCGAATTGTGAAGTGGAGTGGAGGCTTCATTGGCCCATTATTTCTTTAAAAATGAGGACATCGTAACCATTACGGTCAATAGAGACACCTATCGCACCATGATAACCAATTTTTTCGAACCCGCTCTTCATGGTGTTGATATGAACGATGTTTGGTTTCAGCAGGATGGTGCAACTTACCACACATCTCATGCCACAATCGATTTATTGCGTCAAATATTTGTTGTCCACTTAATTAGCCGAAATGGTGATATCAATTGGCAGCCAAGAAGCTGCGATTTGACACCGTTGGACCACTTTTTGTAGGACGCCGTTGAAGGAAAGTGTTATGCCGACAAACGAGAGACAATTGAGCATTTGAAAGCCAACATTCGTGTTGCCGTGGCCGAGATAGGTTAGGTTAGGTCGGAGTGGTAGCTCTGATATCATAAAGCTCACTTGAGCACGCATAGCGGCCGGTTGTGATGCCACACGTTAACGCAGTCCCTGTACTAACCAAGTTCCACCAAAATCAGGGAAAAGAAAGAAGTTGGTCAGCGCAAGGGCTGCACAACAAAAGCACGACTACCCCGCACTGAAAAACCAGCCAGAAAATTTGATGAACGAAGTTATATCCTTGATGTCAATAGATGATAGCTCCGTTAAGTTAACAAGGAATGGGGAGCCAAATAACCTATACACCTAGCAAGAGACGGGCACTGGCAAAGAAAGTGAACAACAGTCTCCTCTTCCTCAGTGCATCCACGGCAGAAGTCGTTGAAAGGGAGCCTTTCTTTCCGCGTGTAAGCACGGCCACTGTAGTCGAGATGACATCACGACCAAGACCAAGTAATCGGTTGGTACACCTTCTATCCATCTTGGGCCAGGTGAGTCTAGCGGTGGGCCAGGACTCCTCATTGACCCAGGATAGGTTGCCGTCCCGAAAGAACCTCCGCGCAATGGTCAACTTGACCGAGGCAAGTGGCATACCCAATTCAACAGAAGAGGATTCCGGAAGGAGCGCACTAGCTCTGGCGAGTGTGTCCCGGAATTTCACTGTACCCGGGGACCCACACCAGAGAGACACTGGTGAGGCGCCCCGAGAGAAGGTCGAGACAGCGGCGACATTCCCTAACGATCCTAGAGTTAATCACGAAACCCGATAGAGATCTTATCGCGGCCTGACTATCAGAGAAGATCGAGAAGAGAGTGAAAGGAGCATCGTTGACGAGGATCCATTGAGTAGCCCGGTAAATTGCCATCACCTCCGCCTGAAAAACACTGCAGTAGTCCGGCAGACGGAGAGAAATATTTAGGTCCAGTTTCCCAGAGTAGACACCGTTTCCAACCCCATTATCGATTATGGAGCCGTCGGTATATATATCAAGGACTTCCGGGGGGACGACCGTATTAGGATTGCAGTCATCCCTACTTGGAATCAGAGAGTGGAAACATCTGTCAAGACAATATTCAGCAGGGAAATAGTCCATGTTCACAGGGGCCACTGGATCAACCTCTAGAATAGCGGAGTGACCAGAAGGTACAATGTGCCAACGAGAGAAAGCATCAAGTCTAGTCGCAGCAAACTTGGCTACCTGCTTAGCGAGAAGCACAGTAGGAAGCCAGTTTAGTATTGCGAACAAGGCTTTCGTGGGGATGGTGCGTAGAGCACCAGTTATATAAATGGCGCCAGAACTTCTGACCTCGTCAAGAAGTCTGACGTTGTGCTGTCTGTTCAGAGCAGTACACCAGAAAGCTACACCGTATAAGAGGTTGGGTTCGTTGACCGAAGAATATATCCAACGCATGATCCTTGGGCGAAGACCCCATCTGGTTCCGACCGCTCTACTACAGCAGTAAACAGCACATGCCGCCTTGCGTGCAAAAAGAATCGTATCGGTCTTAGAGGGTATAATACACATATGGCCGAGATACTCAGAGAGGTACTGTGAGGCCAGCAGCTGCAGCCATATGAATGAAACAATATTCCATATACTATGTATGTATCTATGTATGTATACATAAAAGTTGAACTTTTAATCAAAACTCATAGCTTTCTTAACATATAGGTTTAAACGCATATAACAGTAAATATTTTGAAGATATAGCTTCCTTGCCATACTGTATGAGTTTTGATTTAAAGTAAAACTTTTTCAGCCATTGTACTTTCATTTTGATGGAAATATTGTTGGATAGACATAAATTCTTTAAAAAAAAATTATGGCAAATTATATTACAAAATATATTGGATTGTTTGTTTTTTCATAATAGACCATTGGGTAGTATGATGTACACTTAATTCTCTCCTTTTTTTGTTGTATCATTAAATGAATATTTTTATATTTTTCTTTCTTTGCGTGTTTGTGATCTGTCCTCATGTTTTGCTGTTTACCTACAAATAGTTGCTGATGAATTTTCGTGTTTTTTATATTTTTTATATGGTTTCTGCTAATCTAACATATTGTTACATTTTTACCTTTTTAAAAACGATTAAAATATGCGTTCGTGGATTGCTAACAAAATAAAAATAAATTTGTGTTTAGTTTTAATTAAATTCTTTATTGTTCGCACAATTTTATGTGCCACAACTGTGTGTTCACAACATGAAGTATTCAACAACAATTGCTTGTTCGCTATTCTTCTTTGCTTACCGCGCAGATCTTTTGAATGGGGATCTTCAAACCACGACTGTTTTCTTCACACGCAACGAGTCTTCATACAAGACTGACTGAATTCGTACTACTCGTTACCTCATCCTTCTTGCCTTTTTATATGCCCACGTAATCAGTCTGATGAATGTTCTTGAAATCGTTTGTTCGTGTGTTCGTCTTCTCGAGAGATCTATCGCGACTTCATTGTTGTTTGTGTATTTTGTTCAAGTTGCTTGTTGCTGCCTTTTCGCATACTTGTCTATCCCCTTTTCTTTCATACCGATGTTATTGGTTTACTTGTAACAAGTACGTTGTATTTGTTTGTGCAGCTTTTGCTCATTTTAATGTTAAACGATATTACACCGTTTCCATTTTCGTAACAATATTTTATAGTTAATTCTTGTCAAATTATTAATATTTATTATAAAAAATAGTAGTAGCCGTAGTCTAGTAGGTAGTGTGTTGGTTTATTAGACGTAAAGCCAGGGTTCGAGCCCCAGGCCAGACATCAAACAAATACAAAAAATATTTTTTCGGCGACTTCCTCTCAGCTGATTTCTGGCAAAAACTCTGAAAGTAAATAAAACTGCCCTGAAAAGTTTCTCAAAAATCTGTCGTTCGGAGTCGACTTTAAACTGTAGGTCCCACCACTCATATATAAAATTAGCACACACAGCATAAGTGGTGTGAGAAACTGGGTCGTAATCCTGACTGAAGGGTTGTAATGACCAATTATGTATGTATTATAAAAAATTTAAATTTAAAATTTCGTAATTTTTAAATTTTTTTCAAATTTATTTTAAAGATCTTCAAGTATACATTTTTATTTAAACTGTAGGTCCCACCACTCATATATAAAATTAGCACACACAGCATAAGTGGTGTGAGAAACTGGGTCGTAATCCTGACTGAAGGGTTGTAATGACCAATTATGTATGTATTATAAAAAATTTAAATTTAAAATTTCGTAATTTTTAAATTTTTTTCAAATTTATTTTAAAGATCTTCAAGTATACATTTTTATTAAACCATTTCATTTAATATCTTTTACTAAAAACGCTTCCCTCACCACAACATCAGCGATAAATCAACGTTAAGAGATACGTATATACGTGCGTATATACTGCTCAACTTGAAGAAAGATTCTTTTTCAATCTTAACAGAACGCATTTTGTAAACATTTGGCGCTTTTTGTTGTGCATTAGGAGAATAACCGTTCTCAACGAGAATGTTTTAACAACTAAATACACTTTGTTCACTCAGTTTTTCTAAATGTTTTTATTTTAGAAGAAATTCTTCAATAATGCCCCCAATTTCTATATTCTAAATTTCTTATTACTTTAGTGAAAGTGAAATTTATGAATGAAAAGCTTTCAATTCTCTTTTCTGTTCTCTTCCGAAGAAAAATTTCTTATTTCTTCTTTTGCCAAAAGCTTTAACTATTAGTGATGATATATACACAAGGTTCTGCTATTTAAAGTACCTTATTTCATTTAGGGCCATTATTACTTCCCGTTAAAGTTGGGTTTAGCTAAAGGTAACTTTACCTAAAGTGAACTTTAAAGTTACATATAACTTCTTTTCGTTATTGCAACCTAATGATAAAATGGTGTTAACTTTTTCAA
The DNA here is from genome assembly GCA_936449025.2 of Sarcophaga subvicina. Taxonomy (NCBI): domain Eukaryota; kingdom Metazoa; phylum Arthropoda; class Insecta; order Diptera; family Sarcophagidae; genus Sarcophaga; species Sarcophaga subvicina. Next base: position 74,032,153 of record OW388080.2, on the reverse strand, counting down.
GAGTAAGGCAGTGCCGGAGCAATGTCAATAACACTGCTCAAGTTAAACAAGTGCTTTAAAAAAGCAGTGGCAACGACGTGCATTCTTATTTGTTATATTTATTCATTTTGTTTATAAAATTTGTATGTTGAGGTTTTAGCTCTTTTATTTTTATGTTTTTAGTTTTAAAATAATTATAATGAATACGCCAATACAAAGTTTGATTTGAAAAACTATTAAAATATTAACGTTTATTTTTCATGTTTATATTTAAAGTTGCCATATTGAAAATAAAATATGTATATAATATGGCAAGTTCATAGATAAAGTGAACTTTAAAAGTTAACGTTCACTTTTATCTTATTTGTGTACTCATAATAATGAAAATCAAGTTGTCTGCCCTTTAAAATCCTGCCTTTAGTTAACGGCAAGTTGTAATAATGGTCCTTAGCGTTTCGAAATTCCGCCTCCTCCTGAACTATACTAATGGGTTAATGCAATATTTTTTTAAACCATTTTTTTCTCCTTTTGAAAAATTTATAGTAAAATATTGACGAAAGTTTGTAAAAGTAGTGCAATGACGTTGTTAAATTATCATCATAAAGCGCAAGTAACCTAGTAGTTTTAGGTTAAATCAATTCCCGGCGTTGGTTAGAGAAAGATTCAAAATACCAACGTCATCCTCAAGATAACCACAGTAATGTTCCATTTATATGAAACACGGAACAAACTTTTAATTCAAATAAGGTTTTGGCAACCTTTAAATAAAAAACTGACTTAAGGAAAAAGAGTCTGCAATTGATATACATACAGCTTTTTCGATAAGAAGGGCAAGTAAAAACCCAAAATCACATTACTGTTCGGCATTTTTCGTATTCGTACGTTTCGTGTACGTTTGACTAAACGGGGCTAAAGACTAATTCTACCTTTAATATTACGTTGAACATGTTGCTAATACATTAACAGATGAAAAGCGCCAGTATGTAGTAAGTATGTTATAATAAAAAAAGTATTAAAAGCACCGCGGGGGCATTGCGGTATATTTAAAATAGTAAAGTACTGAAAAAAGTACTAAAGTACTGAATTTTTCAACACTGGGATAGACAAGTAAGCGAGAACGCAACAACAAGCAATTTTAATAAAATACACAAACAACAATGAAGTCGCGATAGAGTTCTCAAGAAGGCGAAACCCCGAACGTTCGACTTCAAGAACCTTCATCAGATTGATTACGTGGGCATATAAAAAGGCAAGACAAAGCAGGCAACAGGCAGTAAGAATTCAATCAGTCTTGTGTGAAGAGAACAGTCGTGGTTTGAATATCGCCGTTGAAAAGATCTGCGTTGTAAGCAAAGAAGAATAGCGAACAAGCAATTATTGTTGTGTTCGTCAAGTTGTAAACGGTGGCGCACATAAGTAATGTGAACAATAAAGAGTTTAATTGAAACTCAACACCAATTTATTTTTATTTTGTTTGCAATCAACGAAGTCATATTTTAAACGTTTTTAAAAAGGTGGAAACGTAACAATGTGAAGTAAATTCTTATTTTCCTTCATAAAAATCCAGGGAAAGTCTGAAACGGAATTTGTTAAATTTCTCTGTAATTCTCGGGACGAAAACCCGGGATAAAAATTAGTACCCTCAATTATTTTATCTTATTTTTAACTGAAGTTCTTTGTTTTGTTTGTTTGGTATTATTTTATCTAATAAAAATCGTAAGAATTAAATATATTTATATACATATAATATATATTTTTTTGCTTTTTAATTTTTGGGAAATTGATTTCTAATGAGCCATAATATAAATATGTCGGGATTTTTATATCATACTTCCAACAGAAATCTTACATTTTAAAAATACTAAACTTTGCTTTAGATTTTATAAAAATACATTGAAATACTCAACGAAAATCAACATAATAAGTTAACTTTATCCGATTAATGATTGCATGGAAATAATTTATTCAAAGTAAACGATTTATATGTGTGACCAGTTTCTTAATACGATAAGAAAATATAATAAAAATTACTCAGCATGATGAATTAATCCCTCTTCTCTTTTATCATTATCGTATGATTAATATTAATTGGATAACATTTCATAAATAATATTAATCATACGTCATACTGTTCTCTGCTGTAAATATACTTCAAAACATTTGCCTAATTCACACGACTTTGTATCGTGTATGTTGTATTGAATACACTTTTTGTTTGTAAACGCTTAATGCTATACTGTATTGTGTATTTCGTATTCCAAACGTCAAAAAACGATAAGAAGAAGAAGACCAAATTGAAAACTATTACGAAAAATAGCAAATTTATTAATTATCTTTGCCAACAATTATAATTTTGAAATGTAAATTGTTGACTTAAGTTACGTAAAAAATATTTTGTGTTTTTATTCTTCTTCTTTCTTATTGGCATTTACATAAACTGATAGCACGGAAGCCATACAACTTTTAAAAACATATGAAAAGAAAGTATATAACTGTATCGGATTTTTATATGCAAATTATCAACGACAAGCATACACTGTTGTATATTTGTCCAACAATACACGCAATACAACGATACGAGGGGTTGTGTGAATTGCCTTATTATATTATTACATATAAAATGATTTTGTATTAAGTTTTATTTATTGATAATTATTAATTTTATTTATTCTATTAATTAATAATAATATTGGTATTATTCGCCTATACCGGATTTATTTTATTGGGACCAATACTTAGGAGTTAACTCCTATTCATTTGGTGAAATACAAAATATCATTTTGACTATTTGACGATTTATGCCCTTATTTTGACGATTTTTGGAAATTTCAAATTCATATCATATTCTTTACTTTAGTACATTCAAAGCCACTTTAAGCTTTGTATTTGCTTTGCAATTGTTATTATTGCAAATTTAGGTTAGTAATAACGAGGAGTGAAGTATTATATTTTTAAGTTATTTGTGAACACTCATGAAGATTTTTCTGTATTTTATGCCTTTCTCATCCCTTAAAAGCCAAAAAATTACAACCTCTGCACGAACTGATGTGGAAATCGGTCCGATTAAAGAAGGAATTTTGCCTGTAATACAGTGTGCGATCCACTGAAAAAGACGAGTGTCAGTGAATACATGATTCTCGGGAATAAGTCCCCTTATTTCGTTCGAGCAAAAATCGTTGTAATAGCGATAGAACAGTGAAACAGAAGCCACTTTGCAACGATGCTCCATTGAATCAATAGAGTTGGATTCCCTACAGTTATTAACGAGTAACTTCGCCTTCTCCTGTACACAGTCGAGAAGTCTCAAAATAGACGTTGAGGCACCGAACTATACATGAGACTTATATTCCATTCTCTTTCGATATAACTCGTGTAAATAATAAGAAAATCAGATGAAGTGATTAAGAAGCTAAGGCACTGAAAAATTTGTCGGTTCCAGCGAACATAACACTGAATTTTCATGCTCAGAACGTCAAAAGCTTCTAACCATCCATAGATATAGATGATGCAATATTATCGCTGCGCTTATGTGGCAATAAACGACACTGGGATAGATTGTTTAAACCTTAAACAATTTATGATTTAATACTTCTCGGTTTTTGGAAAAAAAAATCAAAAATGAAAATAAGAGATGGTAGCTTTTAATTTCCAGCCTTGACTAAATATATTAAAAAATATTAGTGTTATCACAGTCTTCAGCTAATGTTGAGAGAGTATTAAGCTAAGTTAATTTAAATTAAACTTAATTCCTTAAAAGCAATATTATATAAAAATATTATTTAAAACTTAGAATCGTAACTGCTTCGACTTTAATATTGTATCTGATTTGATTAAAATGTTTAATTCTTATATAATAATATATGTATACATATGTACATATGTGTATATTTTAACAATGTACCTATATGTTTTGAACATACAAATACATTGTATAAAACACTCGTTTTTAAAGTTTATTGTTACATTTTTTTATTTTTTTTACGATTTCCATGAACGTCTTTCACAATTTTGACGATGGTTTTATAATATTTGGCGATTTGATACTTTATTTATCTGTCAGCTATGTACACTACACACAGAGGGAAACTTATTCAATAATTTTTCATTCTCTTAAACATAATTGTTCTTATAACTCTCCACTATACAGCGTAGCAATAGAATCAAATGGATAATCCATCCTGTATTCATTAAAAAGCACGTGTATTCTTTGCTCATTTCTTTTGTCTTTGGCTTTGTCTACTTAAAACGAATGATTTCACATGTGTTCGTCTGTTTATATGGAAAACTCGAACAATATTATGTATTATTGTGTGAAATCATTCGTCTTTCAAAATCAGGCCTTAACACATATAAAACCGTGCATGATATACTGTGCTCATTGTTGTATTGATTTTACATTCTCATTATTCTCTTACACACATGTGAGTGGAATATAGAGAACAGTGAATGGAGTAATATTTCCAGTTTAATAAAAAGATGTATACATTTTGATGCATATAAAAAGATGAATGAGATTACAGCAGTAATTTATTTTATAGTGAATGTAGAATTGTTCGTTTTATCGACATTCATGCATTTTTCTAGTATACATATACTTTCGTCACTTTTTCTCCAAGAATAAGTTTTTAGTAATAATTCTCACTTTCTTTTTTCTATTATGAGTAATCACATATGTCAGACAAAGAATCAGGAAATCGAACCCACGGTTTCGTCACTTGAACACTACCAACTAAACCATCGGGACACACGATCATTGCATTATTGCATACATTTTATAGGAATATATTCTAAATATAAAAAAATAAATAAAAAAGATTTCTTTTAAAAAGTTTAATAAAAGAATTTCTAGACAATATCTCCTTTTTAAATTGAATTAGATATTTATGAACGAAATTCAAAAAAATACTCTTATTTAGCTGACTTCCTTTTACCACCATGTTAATGTTAGTCATATTAATACAATATTACCCAAGAGATTTATTAAATTGAACAAAGTAAACAAAAGTTTACTAATATAAACGGGTATATCGAAAAAATTAATTCAACTGAAACAAACATCAATTAAGTTCAATAGAATATAAAATACATACATACATTAAATAATATCATCTAAACTACAAAAGGTTAGGTAGATACGCAAAAGTGGCTGTCCAATCGATGGAGTCATGAGCGGACACACTTAGGCCGCACACATGGCCTATTGTGATACCACAGTTTCCCCTATTCCGGAGCTTCCGATGAAGCAACTCAGACTGCCAATATCCATGCATGACAGTTCATCTAGATCCTCAATGTAATATGCACCCAGGTGTCACTTTCTCCTCCGACCAAATGCTGGGCACGTGCACAGTAGTTGAAGAATAGTTTCATCCTCAGCTTCTGCAGAAATCATTCGCAAAGTGTCCAAGACCAATACGCCTCGCATGCGTTCCTATAATGCAATGGCCCGAAATAACCCCGATAACAGTGCTGATTCTACTGCTTTGTAGTTTAAGCAGAGTCGCCGTTCGCCTCCTATCCAGCCTTAGCCAGATTTTTTACGCCGTTCTGCCCTTGTCCGAAGCTGCCCACCTACTGTTGACAAGATCTGCGATTGCATTGTCAATTATAAGCTTGCAGGTACCCAAAGGGATCCTCAATGTAGAGATTTCATCAGAGAGTTCGATGGTCATGCCCCTTCGGGCCAGTTTATCCGCTCTGCAGTTGCCGGGAATATCCTTGTGTCCCGGTACCCATGTGATACAAACATTATATCGGTTGGCCACCTCATTGAGATATCTGCGATAGTTGTACACCGTCTTGGAGTTTATTACACTAGAATCCAATGCCTTGATAGCCGCCTGGCTATCGGAAAATATGGTGATTTTCCGCCTGTGAACATTTTTGTCCACAATAATTTTCACCGAAGCCTGAATTGCTGACACTTCCGATTGGAAGACTCTGCTGTGATTCGGTAGCCTTATAGACTTCGATATTCCGATTGATTCCGAATAAATACCAATTCCAACGTCTCCTTCCAGTTTGGAGCCATCGGTGAAAATTTGTGCGACGCACCATTCCTCCAATTCTCCCTCTCCGGAATGGATGTCCTAAAATTCATTGAGAAGTCATATCGCGGTGTCATGTAGTCACTGCTTCCGACAATATCAATTTCTCCAAGTATCCTTGTTTGGCCAATGCCCGATGCACGCCATTATCCAGTCGCCCAGAGACGCCTACTAACCTTAGCCGCCACGCCTTTGCAGTAGAGGTCAAGCGTTGGAAGGTATAGGATTATTTCCAGAGCGAACGTAGGAGTAGTGCGCAGGGCACCACTAATAATTATGCAAGCAGATCGTTGTAATAAATGAATTCTTTGATTACTTCAAAAAGCAATTTTTTATTTTACTGTTGAACTTAGAGATGAAATCATATCTTGTTTTCTTGGTACACGTTCTTAATGTAAGCAAATTATAATTTTTTGTCTGGAAATAGCGAGTACTGCTAACATATGCCAGCTAAGCCAATTACATTATCTCCGCATGTCTAAGAACGATATTATAAAAGAAACTGTGAGTTAAAGTTAACTGCTTTTTATCTTGACAGATTTTACTTAAATCTAAAGCTGGTGTATTATTTTGATAAACAATTAAGCGGAATCTGACCGCATCTATTATGGCAAATAGAATCGGTCAAGCCGCACAAAGGATGAAGTGAAACAACCAATTAAAAAATTTGGAATGGTATGATAAAGTTTAAAATAACGACAAAAGATGTGTGGTTAAATAGATGGATAGAAAAGCTGTTTACTATCCACTTAAACGTCGAGACGTTCTCCCTCATACATGTAAAAAAATTTCTGCTGCGCCTGAATCACTTAACTTGTAACTTCTTAAATCTTGATCTATTCTGTCTCTTACAAACTTTTAATTTACAAATTATGAAAATTGTTTACATAATTTCATAGCAATTGAAAAATATTGTTACGAAAATGGAAACGATGTACATCGTTTAACATTAAAATGAGCAAAAGCTACACAAACAAATACAGCGAACTTGTTACAAGTAAACCAACAATATCAGTATGAAAGAAAGGGGATAGACAAGGAAGCGAGAACGCAACAACAAGCAACGTGAACAAAGTACATGAACAACAATGAAGTCGCGATAGAGTTCTCGAGAAGGAGAACACCCGAACGTTCGACTTCAAAAACCTTCATCAGATTGATTACGTGGGCATATAAAAAGGCAAGACAATTGTAATATATGTTTATTGAGGAGCCTTAGAGTAGCAGACGGCTCTATATTATGGCAAAGTTAATTGCCGAAGTTTACTGAGAAATAAAACAACCATTTTGCAGTCAGAATTATTTCTAATTTTATTCACAAAATTTCACAGCTTATACACTATTTCTTATTCTATGTTTTCTTATTCTATTTCCCCTACCTATTCCAATAATTTCTATGTAAATTATTCTACTCTATTTCGTTTTTTGTATTGGTTTGTGTACTTTTGCTCATTTAATTCTTAAACGATGTACACCGTTTCCATCTTCGTAACAATATTGTACCGTTATACTTTAATTAAAAATGTATTTCACTTTTGAAAATCATATAATTATATTCTGTAGAATATTCTTAAAAGATTTGCTTTTCAACTCAGCATTTTTGGTAAAAAATGTTGTGAAATCCTTTTGAACTTTCTTTCGCAAAACGCAAATTCTAACATATCGTTCCATTGAAAATATGCTGGCAAAAGAAAATTTGCGCTGAAGTTAAAAGTAATGAGTGAATGCTAAGTAATGCTGAATGGCGAATGCTAAGCATGAGAATCAATTTCTTTTTAAAAATAACGCCCAATAAATTATAGGAATGCAAAGTGTAATTAAGAATTTTAATTGCCTATAAATTGTCCCCCTAAAGTGTTCAAAATAGTCGTAAATTCCCCAATTATTTTAAATTTGTTGAACCATTAAAATTCTGTGCAACGATTGTAATAAACTTTTCCACAAAAAAGTCATGATTTTCTCTCATAAATTAATACGGACTACTAAGGGGTTACAGAGCTTCGGGAAACATAAAGGAAATCGTGAAAATTTATATCGTTTTTATATTCGCTTTTAAAAACATTCGAGAAAATACAAAAACATCTTCTCATTGTAAGAAATAAATTTTTGTTTGGACTTTTTTAAAAACTTGGTGATTTCAATCTTCAGTTTTAAAAAATTGTCTTGTAAAACAGTTTTATACTACACTATAAATCATGAATATAAAGTCATTCATTCGCCGTGGTTTTAAAAAAAAGTTAGGTGGCACCAGTCCATTCAAATAACCTTTTAGGAAACCTTCTTGGCTTCTGACTCATCAAAGAGCATCATCATGGACAAAGAATATAATTGGAATGCCAGCTATCGCCACTTCTCGAAAGATAGATAAAGTCAAAGAGCAAATATATACGCTACTACACCTAATAATAAGGAATCAATACAATTTCACAAAGATTGTTCCTTACAAGCAGCACAAGGGGGCAACTATGGCGTATAAATAGTAGACAAAATTTATGCGTTATTGGAAAAACTTTAATAATGCAACTGAAGCAAGAAAAATTAGTAAGATAACGGGAAATGTTTTATGATAGCCGTAGTTTGTTTAAAGAAACGAAGAGGATTAAAAATATTTTTACGAAAATGGAAATGGTGTTACATCGTTTAACATTAAAATGATAAACAAAAACTACAAAAACAAAAACCATGGCCTTTTTTATATGATCAACGAATAAACAAAAATATAGCAACAACATCAGTATAAAAAAGGGGATAAACAAGAAGCAACAACAACACTGCAATGACATAAACAACATATTTACATTTATAGAGATTTCGCGAAGGCAAAGAGCATCAATCAGACTGTTTACCCAGCGATATAAAAGGCAAGACAAAGCAGACAAGGGCTCAGAAAGAATGTAATCAGTCTTGTGTGAAGATGCGTTGCGTGTGAAGAGAATAATTGCAATCCGTTGTAAAGATCTAAGAACGATTGTTAGTGTGTACGCGGAAGAGTGTAAAGAAGAATAACAAATAAATCAAATTGTTGTTGTTTAAATCCAGTTGCCAAAGGTGGCTCACGGAATTGAGCAAATAATAAATAATGTATTTAATATATTTGCAATTTACGAACTCATATTTTCAACGTTTTTATAACAATAACTTATGAAATTAAAAAGGTTATGTAACGGAATATATAGCTTTTGTAAAAAATGTTGTATGGTGATATACAATGTACGCTCTCCCTCTGAGCTTTCTTAAGCCGACACCTCCTATTGATGGACACTTCTTTCAATACCTATCCTCTTAAGCGGACAATGTTCCTATAACAGGATACGTATACTGAGACCTGTGAGAGAAAATATATAATTGGCATGAAAAAGTTTCCTACAAATCTGTCGTTCGGCGTCGACTTTAAACTACCGATCTAGCCGTTTGTAAATAAAATTAACACACAAAGCATTAGTGGTTCGAGAAGCTATGTTGTAATCTAGACTGAAGGGTTGTAGTGACCAATTAAGTATGTATGTAAGCAAGTAATATACACGAAAGTATTGTATTCAAATTGATGATGACCACTTTTTAACTACAAAGTTGCATATAAAGTTGCTACATTTGGAATAAATTTAATGTAGTAATGTAATGATTGATATTTGAGCATTTTCATATATACATATAAACATTTAAATAAATATTACAGAAAATATTAAATAAATGAGTATTGTGACGTATGAGTATTATTATGAATTGATAAATAAATATTAATCATACGTTTTGTTATATTCGAAAAATATTATTTGGATTAAATATGCAATACGCCCAGTATTATTCATGATGATACCGTAAATGACTTGTAATACAATCGAAGTAAAAGTACTATGCGAGTATTTGTTTCTTTTATACGTAGAGTAATGTCTGTTTGTGTTATTATTTAATATAATAGACTGGGTCATTAGACTCATAATACACTAATACACCTAATTCTGTTTTTACACGGTAGATTGGTTCCAAAAAAAACCGTGTAAAAAAACCGTGTAAAAAAGGCACTGATCGTATGCAAAAATAGGTGATTGGTTTCTAATCTCTAAAACCTATTAAAATTAGTGAAAAACAAGAATTTTTTAAGAAGTTTTGTATTTGACATTTTCTTTTAGGGATTCATAAAATATTTAACAAAATTAAAAATATAAATTACTTAATAAATATAAAATATTTTTTGGCTTACCTTTCATCTTAATGCGTTAAATTTAATGTAACGATAGAAAAACAAATTTGCCAATAAAAAATTTCTTTACCAAACACAAAATATTAACACATTTCAATTGCTCTGACCTTTGTGCTTGTATGCACAAAAGGGAATTCCCCTAAATTTGTGCCATTTACGTTTGCTTTGACCAGTAAATTTGCTTGTCGCGCAAAAAGGGAATTCCCTTAAATTTGTGATATGAACATACTTTGCAAAAATTAAATTTGACAAAAAAATTTAAGCACAAAAAATTTTAAATCGTGCTAAATGGAATAAAATCGTGTAACAAAAATTAAAAATATTTTATTTTCAAACCGTGTTATATCAAAACCGTGTAAAAAAGACTGTGTAAAAACAGAATTAGGTGTAATTATAAAACTAATGGGTTCATCACTATTCAATAAAAAATATTGTCTAGAAAAATAAATATTGTTACGTTTTTACATATTAAAAACGTTTAAAATATGAGTTCGTTGAGTGCAAACAAAATAAAAATAAATTTGTGTTTAGTTTCAATTAAACCCTTTATTGCTCGCACTATTTTATGTGCCACTGTTTACAACTTGATGTATCCAACAATAATTGCTTGTTCGCTATTCTTCTTTGCTTACAGCGCAGATCTTTTCAACGGAGATTTTCAAACCATGACTGTTTTCTTCACACGCAACGCGTCTTCACACAAGACTGACTGAATTCTTATTACTCGTTGCCTACGTTGACTTGCCTTTTTATATGCCCACTTGTTTATCCCCTTTTCTTTCATTCTGATGTTGTTGGTTTACTTGTAACAAGTTCGTTGTATTTGTTTGAGTAGCTTTTGTTTATTTTAATGTTAAACGATGTTACACCGTTTCCATTTTCGTAACAATATCTTAAATTTTATATTCGAATGCATTTCATGGAATATTTGCTGAGCACTTTTTATAAAATTTTGCATCTTAGTGTCAGTTTCGATCTGGCGATATTATCTTAAACTAATTTATGCTCTTTCTCCATGCAGGTATCTAAAATTTTTAAGATTATTTGCTTAAACTTAATATTTTTAATTTGAAAATTGTAAAATTCTTGATATATTTATTGTTCTTTTACATTTTTAAAAAACAAAGATCAATTTGCGATGGCCTTTTTCAGTACTAATTAAAATTATTGTTTCCTTTACATTACCACGTGCAATAGGTTCTACATAAAAGGACTTTTCTTCATGCAACATAAAACGCATGCCTTTAATAATTCACAGATGCGGTAATGCTCCTGTAAATTTTAAGATATTGTTACGAAAATGGAAACGGTGTAACCTCGTTTAACATTAAAATACAACCGACTTGTTACAACATCGGTATTAAAGAAAAGGGGATAGACAAGTGGGCATATAAAAAGGCAAGTCAAAGTAGGCAACGAGTAGTAAGAATTCAGTCAGTCTTGTGTGAAGACGCGTTGCATGTGAAGAAAACAGTCATGGTTTAAAGATCTCCGTTGAAAAGATCTGCGCTGTAAGCAAAGAAGAATAGCGAACAAGCAATTATTGTTGGATACATCATGTTGTAAACAGTGGCACATAAAATAGTGCGAACAATAAAGAGCTTAATCGAAACTAAACCCAAATTTATTTTTATTTTGTTTACAATCATATTTTAAACGTTTTTAAAAGATAATATGAAATGAATTCCGATTTTCCTTCATAAAAATCCAGGGAAAATGGGAAATGGAATTAGTTAAATTTCTCGGTAAATCCCGGGAAGAAAACCCGGGATAAAAATTAATACCCTCAATTAGTTTATATTATTTTTAAGTTTTTTGTTTTATTTGTTTGGTATTAATTTATCTAATAAATGTGTAAGAATTAAATGGAGCCGGTATATTTTTCTTTTAATTTTTGCGAAATTGATTTCTAATGAGCCATCATATAAATATTTCGGTTTTTTATATCATACTTCCAACAGAAATTTTAGTATTTACATTTTTAAAATTATTAATTACTAAATTTTGCTTTAGATTTTATAAAAATACATTGAAATAACATAACAAGTTCACTTTATCCCATTAATTATTACATGGAAATAATTTATTCAAAGCGAACGATTTATATGTGTGACCAATTTCTTAATATGATAAGAAAATATAATAAAAATTACTCAGCATAATGAATTAATCCTTCTTCTCTATTAACATAATATTTTTGTTAATCACTTGAGCGTATGATTAATATTAATTGGATAACACTTCATCAATAATATTAATCATACGTCATACTGTTCTCTGCTGTACATATACTTCGTGTATGTTGTATTGAATACACTTTTGGTTTGTGAACGCTCAATGCTATGCTGTATAGTGTATTTCGTATTACAAACGTCAAAAAACGATAAGAATAAGAAGACCACTGTTCAAATGAGTTTAATTGTAAAATTATATTTTTTTAATGGATTCCAAACTTTTATTAAAATCTATATGAAGGTAAAGATCATTAAAATCATTACAGATTCTACAAAATGAATCGAAGTTCGCGTAGTTAACTGTGTAATATTTTATATTTAAGAAATTATGGTATATTGTTGGACGAACAGGTACTCTTATGTAAAGTTTTTCCAGAAGAAATTGAGAGTTGATAACACCATTAATCAGCTTCAGGGGAAAGACAGCGTTTAGCATTTTATGACAGCTTTTTAAAGTTGGTAATTTAATGAGTGCTAGACGTTTTTCATAAGCTGTTAACCTTTTATTAGGATCCCATCCATTCCCTAAACCACGAAGACAAAATAATAAAATCTGTATTTAAACTGATTCGATTTTGTCAGAATTACAAATCCATATTCAAGAATTGGGCGAACCAATTAAAATAAAAAAAAAATAAACAATTGTTTGGTAACATAAGTTCAACTTATGCTGTGACGACATATGCTACACAACACACAGAGCGAAACGTATTCAACAATTTTTCATTCTCTTAAACATAATTGTTCTTATAACTCTCCACTATACAGCGTAGCAATAGAATCAAATGGATAATCCATTCTGCATTCATTAAAAAACACGTGTATTCTTTGCTCATTTCTTTGGTCTTTGGCTTTGTCTACTTAAGACGATGTTAGCCACAACATCATTGTCAACGGTAAAAAAATGGGCCGATTACTAAAAGCTTCTTTTGACCTGAATTGAATAATCTGGATACCAATGACATGTAGTTTTAACAGGACAGCTCTACGTGGCTACGTGCCAGATAGTTTGTGCTACTTTGGAGTCGGAGAAAATTGTATATTTCGGATGTGCTTACCCCGGAGAGCTCTTTCGGATATTTAAACGATATTCTATTACACACACAATGGCATCCATAGGTCTATCAAACGAATAGAAAATTTCGTTGACATTTCCCACACTCTTTATTTTAATTAAATTTGAATGCAGGAAAAAAGACTCTGTATAAGCATATAAAATATTCTCTTTAAAATTATACATATACCATGGAAAAATTAATTTTTATTTCCTTTTCAACAGCCCTTACTCTCAATCATATTTTATTGTCAAAACTTCCTTTGGTTTTGAAATAAGTCTTTCGGTAAGAGATTTTCAAATAAAAATTTTTAAAAAATTTTAAGTTTTAAGCGGATTTTTCATCCCAGAATATTTGGCACACTAATTAAAACAGAAAATGTGTGAATTAAATATGAAATTTCGTTTAACTTTCTACAAAAATGAAAAATAAACAAAATAATGACGATAATAAATTAAAAATAAAAACTAATGTATGTACTGGCTATAGACCAACTTACAGACTTAAATTTCGGATTTCTTTTTTTTAATAAAAGGAACAAAAATATTTATTACCTGTTACAAAGTATGGGCAAAAGTAATTTAAATAAAACATGTATGTTTGTGTATACTCAAAGGATGTAAAGTATTTTAAATATACTGATATTATACGAGGTCTGTTCTTCAAATTGTGGTAAACATTATTAATAATAGCTGTAGGTTTGGCAATAGTATGAGTTATTTTCAAATGATTATAAGCTTGACAGTACTAATATTATAATTTGTCATTACAACTCTTCAGTCAGAATTACGACCTAGCTTCTCATACCACTTATATTGTGTGTGCTAATTTTATATATGAGTGGTTTTGAGAAACTTTTCATGACAATTTTATTTATTATCAGAGACGAAGTGCCGAAAAAATATTTTTTCATATTTCCATTTGTTGGAGTTGTCTGACCTAAGGTTTGAACCGAGGCCTCATGTTTAACAGCACACTACCTACCTACGGTGACTTCAGAACACGTCCCTTTATTTCGCTCCAGCACAATCCCCTGTAGTAGTGATATGGCAGTGAAACCTCTGCAACGATGAATGAAACGATGACGACAATTAGAGTTGCATTCGATTTTCGATCGGACATAAGTAGTATAAATGACAATAATATCAAATGGAGTGTAGTATTTCTTGCATCGTTGTAAAACACCAAGGCACTTGAAAACTTCTTACAACACTTCAGAAATAATGTTACTAAAAGGAAAACGGTCGTTTAACATTAAAATGAGCAAAAGCTACACTAACAAATATTGTTTACAATTAAACCCACAACATCAGTATGAAAGAAAAGGGAATAGACAAGTAAGCGAGAACGCAACAACAAGCAACGTGAGCAAAATACACAAACAACAATGAAGTCGCGATAGAGCTCTCAAGAAGGCGAAACCCCGAATATTCGATTTCAATCACATTCATCAGACTGATTACGTGAGCATATAAAAAGGCAAGACAAGCAGGCAACGAGTAGTAAGAATTCAGTCAGTCTTGTTTGTCTTCACACGCAACGTGAAGATCGCCGTTGAAAAGATCTGCTTTGTAAGCAAAGAAGAATAGCGAACGAGCAATTATTGTTGTATTCGTCAAGTTGTAAACGTTGACACACAAAAGTAGTTCGAACAATAAAGAGTAAAAACGTAACAATATGTTGGTTCTAGAGAACATCGTAATTAGGACATCAAAAACTTCTGAATCTCTAACATATAACTTTAATAACACTGACATATTGGCACGCAAAAGAGTGGGGGAATATGAGTGACAAGTTAAAGAGAAAAGATTATTTGAAATAAAATAAGAGATAGAGTTTAAGATGGAACAGAACTATGAAAATCGATTTTTTTTTGTAATTTTTTCCGTTTACGGCATAGCTTTCGAGATTGTTTAACTGACCGTCCTTATTTTCACATAAAAAGCGCAACCGATTTTCATTATCTTAGCCGGATTGTATTGACATAGATTCACTAATAGTCAAATGACAGAGCAATAACATCCAGCCTGGATCATACAGAATATATGAGGGCCCTGAAATGTCAGAAGTCGGATAACAATTATTCCAGGCATAGAACTGTACGTATGATATGGGTACATAGTCATCAAGGAGTGATCGGAAATGAGGAGGGAAATATTCTGGATAATAGAGCCAAGTATTCCTTATAGTGTACAAAACGCCAGCTGGGAATGTAGACAAAGAGCTCACATCAACTATTGAGGGATAACGACATAGTTGGAAGAATTTCAAAAATGTTTTGAGGCAAACCTAATGAAGAAAGAACCACAAATATTTCAAAATTAAATAAGGGCGACCAGAGAATGTTAATGAACTTATTCGCCCGAACTGCATAGGAACAGTAAAAAATAATGAAGGCAATGCTTGTGATGAGAACATCGAAACGATAGAGCTCTTTTTGTATCATTGCCCAACTTTTGTAAGCTAAAAATCCCAATATTTACGGAATGACACTATAAGAGACATAATTCGTCTCGGAGAATTAGACTGGAAGAAGCTAAGAAAGTTTGTATATTGTACAAACTTCTTATAGAATGTAAAATGGTATTCCTAATGGTGAGCCCATATGATGGCTTAGGTGTATGCCGAATGACATAATAACCTTGGTGGCTTCCTTTATTTCAACCTACCTAGGTAGGCACCTACTGGAACTTCACTAATATTATGTTCAGATGTGCACTTTTATTGAGTCAATATTTGGTTAATTGAGTACAATATTTTAAGTGTATATGCATAATAATATACACAGTTCAGCTACTTATTCAATATTCATTTGACAGCTGGTAAATAAAACAACTGGTAGTTTCAACAACATACTTTTTATTTTATTTTTTTTATTTGTTGTTTTTCTCTTTGTTTGCCATTTTTTACATTAGAGTTGTCAAATATCAACAGAAAGTGTTCAGTTAATTGTAATATGCTCAATAAACACACTTATGACAGTGCTGCATTTTAAGTTTTACTCAATATTATAACAATTTGCGTATTTATTGCGCAATTATTAATTGAAACTTTATATGAAACATTAAGCTCAATAATGGCGTTTATTGTGATTTACTCAATAAAAGTGCATATCTAACACCGTATAAGGAATTTATAAATAAGATTTTAACAATTATTCATTGGACAAAGCGAGCACTGTATACTTGAGAGAACATTTTTCAGTATTAAATTATTGATTTTCGAATATTAGGAGAATAACACACATTTATATAAAACAAGTAAAGATAAGTAAATAAAATGGAAATAATAATGAAAATAAGAATAAGAATATATTGAATAAATAATAATTATCGTTATTTTTTCAAACCATACAGTCTACAGTGGCACTTGCTAAATCTGAATGAATTACTGAAATACTGCAAGCAACTCTTTGATTTTACAAATTGAGTGTCTTTGGTAAAGGTTTTCTCGAAAAAAAATTTAAACAATATTTTTTCATGTTTACAAGACATTTTTATCTGATTGCCTGTCAGAAATAATGTATGTAATATTCAAGAAAGTGTTTCTTTGTCTGTTTTAGTATTAATGCGAAAATAATGCCAAAAGGAAAACAAAAATGCTTTTTTAACTCATATTTTATGGCAAAGGTTTTCGGCTTAAGAAAATTTTACTTTTAGTGTAAAAAAATTTCAAAATTATCGTTTATAAAGCTACACGCATATATAAAATAATTTCTATAAAATGTATATGTGCACAGTAAATCAATATTAAATTGATGAACTTACTTATGTAGTTCATTGGACATTACAAGAATTTAGTCAGGATCACGACATAGCTTCTCACACCACCCATGATGTGTGTGTTAATTTTATCTACAGTTTGATGTTGACTCCAAACGACACATTTTTTGAGAAACTATTCACGGCAGTTTTATTCATTCACAGAGTTTTTACCAGAAGACTGGTGAGAAGTTGCCGAAAGAAATATTTTTTCATATTTCGTTTTGTTTGATATGTCAGAACTGGGCTGTGGACCACGTATTATTTTGTCTAAGAATCAAATACACTACCGACTAGACTACGGCCGACTTCTTATTGACGCTAACTTAAAATCAGTTTTTCTTCGCAATAATTATTTTATTCAACGAAAAAGTTTTTCAATTGCGAAAATAAAACCTTTGTAATCAATGCGAAAATATGACGTCATACTCATAGAATGCAGCCTTATTACATAAGGAAATCAAAAACAGCCCTAAATCATAAGCATATTACACCGATGTGTCCTCTCTTCATCACTAGTATTGAACCTAGTCTGGTCTAATGTGCTGATAGTTGGTATAACGATTTTATCCAAATGAATAGAATCTAATACGTTTACACTAACAAATGTTATTGATTATATTTTTCTTCTTTTAAATAACGGTTTAAGTTATTTTATGTAAATATATGTACCCCTCAGCCTACAATTATCGTCACAGTCTGCTTATGGTATTGATATACATATATGACACATACATACATTGGAAGTAAATTGAGTGTCAACCAAAACGATGACATTCTTTCTTTACCAGTCGACGAGGCGATTAGCACATTATTTTTATATTGCTATCCAGCTTAACAGTGCGTATCACATTGTGTAAATTGTTAAAGCACAGCATTTGTGTTGATGAGTGCAAATGGTTTTTCAAAGCAACCGTAATGTAAAGTATGTCATCATGAACAATGTTGTAAGTGAAAATAATTTTTTGGAAAAAGTCTTTTTATTACAAATGTAACCTTGAGGACAGTGTCAACAACATCAATCATTTTGAGGACTGTCTTTCAAATATGTTAACATTGCGCACGTTTCAATATTCTATGCCGCTCTATGTATCAAACCATCGACAATTGGACATAACAGGGTGCGACAGTCAAAATATACCCAGGTAACGACATAGTGTAGGTTGTGAGTTTTATTGAGTAGAATTCAAAAATATTTTTTTTATATTTCTCGAAGCCTCTATTCTTGATCTTTTCACACAAAATTATTGATTACCCAAATATTTTCTAACCTATTTTCAAAATTCAAAGTTTTTTGAAAGGGGTACAGATGAGCCTTTAAAATAGTAATGGTTCAAACTTACATGTTATGAGTTCTGATCGGATAAACTTGCAAAATATTATTTTTTTTCATTTTTCAAGTTTAGCTATTCTTAATTGCAAAATTTAATTAAAAAATACATAACAAGGTATGAAATTCTGAAAGATCATTATTTTGTGAAGATATAGACACTTTGTTTGATCAAATCGGACAAAAATTACCGTAGTTATTATTTAAATAGTATATATTCGTTCTTTAGTCGGACTATTTGCATGGAACTCCATTCGTGCAGAGATGTTCACAAATAACTTAAAAGTATAATATTTTATTCCTCGTTATTACTAACCTAAAATTGCAACAGCAATAATTGCAAAGCAAATACAAAGCTTGAATTGGCTTTTAATGTGCTAAAGTAAAGAACATGACGTGAATTTTTAATTTCCAAAAATCGTCAAAATAAGGGCATAAATCGTCAAATCTGGCAGCTATGGTTGTGCGTGCTGGCCAGAGTGTTGAATATTTGTTTCATACGTTCAAACCACTGCACAGTGTAGGATTTTGCTAATCTGGCTGGGCAATAGTCGTTGTTTGGAGTTTCAATTTAAGATAATATTTTTATCCAATATGAAAGAGCACTTGTTATAAAATAAGAAAATGCAAAAGCTATGCCTAATTTGTCAACAATATCATTATAACGGTGCATTAAACTTATATATTTTTGAGTGAATTAAAAACAACAAAACAGTTACATGAAATTGTTCATTCTTAAAAGCTTGTAACTTTTTATTGGAATGGAATTTTTTAACAATTTATTTTAGGTTGAAGCTCAACTTATTCGTTGTTAATATCACGAGAATATACTTTTAGAATCTGGAAAATTCTTTTCGTTCTATTTCATTTAAACAATTACTTTTTTTGGTAGGTTAAGAAAAAAATTCTGTAATCGACACATTTTTTCTTCATAACGGTTCGACACCAAATTAGTTTAATACGAACGTCTAAAGTACCTACTTTAAAGCACCTATGAAATTATCTGCCGAGATTTGCCTTCTAAAGAAATAATAGAGATTTAAAAAACAGACTTATAAGCTGGATTCACCCATTGTTTCGGAACAAAAATTTTGTTCCGAAACAATTTTTTTTATATGTAGTTTGACGTTTCTCTTTTTGAGAGAGAGAGCGAAAGAGAGTAAGATTGCTTCGGAACAATTTCAGCTCGAATTGGTTTAATTTTAATTTTTGTTCTGAAACAATCGTACTGTGCTGCCAGATATTTTAATTTTTGAAGTAAAGTTAAACTGAGCTGCCACATTATACTATATGTATATTTGTATGTATGTATTGTATAATAAAATACAGAGCGTTTTTTTAATCTGTTAGTTTATATTTTTTGTTTAATTATAAAAAACAAATAACTATTGAATATTACTAAAAAAAAAACTAAATAATTAAGCCAAGATAACAAACGAATTGCAGTCATCTGCTACTGTGCTGCCTAATTGTAAAAAAAAGCATTGTTATATTAATATTTCATACGGTAGCCCTGTTTTTACAGAACAATTGTTCGAAGTGGGTGAATCGTTTCGGAACAAACTCTCAAAAAACTGAATTTGTTCCGGAACAAGAATTTTGTTCCGAAACAATGGGTGAATCCAGCTTTAATAACATCTGATCATATATATGCAGTTTGCGAAGACCTCCTGTATATAAAAAAGCAGCATTGGCCCCTGAAGTACTACATTTATTGAGATTTCCAGAAATACCAGAAGAAAACCATGAATTTTAACATTTTATTCTTACTTTAATTTATGGGTATGTACATATGAAATATATTCTTATTTAAAAATTAATAAAAGTTAAAATAATCAAAAAATCAAAATTAAAAGAAAATTAAATTGTTACTTTTACCTCTTTATTATTTATTTTAAACATTATCATGCATGTTCATTGTTTTCTTTACTTTTTGATTATCCAATATCAGAAATAAATTTTTGTAGTTGTATGGGAGGCGTGGGCGTGGCAGTGGTCCAATGTCGCTCATTTGATAATGTTACGTATTGGCCTAGTAAACCTTGTACCAAAATTCATAAGTCTAGCATAATTTTTTTCCAAGATATTTAATTTTGTATCCCTAGAATGGCTAAATCTTACACTGTACACTGCCTGCACATTTTTAATTCAAACAATCTCTCAATATTTTCTAATAGCCTTTGGAATCGACTTCACATGACTGATAATTGTAATGAAAATGTCAACTTTTCACTTCAAAATACGAAACATAATGTTCCATTTTGTAAATCTCATTATCTATACTCGATAAAGGTGTCTTTTATGTGTTGCTTCCAAAATCGGTTTCTTTTTTTTTTTTTTGTTCTTTTATGTTTATGTTATTGTTTATTTTTCTTAGATATTTTCTCCATTGTATTTACATGGTAATAACTTTGTAATGGGAAAAGACTACACATATATGCACTTAAAATTAAAGTACAAAAAACAAAAAATACAATGGAATCCAAAAATGACATGACAAATGGAGTAATTTGGAAATAATAAGATTTATATTTAAAGATGCAGCGATTTCCAGCTAAAACCCTGCAAAAAAAAATGAAAAAAGTTTCATATGGTTTTTGAACATTAAAAGGGCTTCTAACTCCTGTGCCCAAAGAGGATAACACCTACATCATGGGAAAGTGAGTCAGGGATTCATTTGAGAAAGAATGACATTCAATCAGCAAAGTTTCTCTATTAATCCCAATACATATTCAGGGATGTCACAGAATCCAATAATGTCGGAATTGGATTTGAAAACGACACAAAAATCAATTTGGTGTCATACAATCCAAGATTATCGGTTTTGTTTTCGAACTTGAATAAGTATCGGTTTTAGGTGTCACAGAATGTCTTGTTATTGGTTTTGTTATTGAAAATAAACCAAGCAGCTTACAGCTGTCAGTTTTCATTTGTGTTCTTGTGTTTTTTTTTTTTTTCTAAAAGTTGAATATTTTGTAAAAATGTAAATAAATTTATGTTTATATTATAAAACAAAAATTATGCATTAGTATTTTCATTTACATATAGGGGAAAACACAAAAATAAAGCACAAAACTCCATAATTGTGGAATTAATGGAAAAATATCCGGATCTAGTGAGGAACTTTACAAAACGGGATAAGCCAACCGTAGATTCCCTGTGGCAACAATTAGTGGAAACACTCAACAGTGCAGGCCCACCCCAAAAGGATGTCAATGGATGAAGAAAGGTAAACAAAATGTGTACCGCAAATAATATTGCAATGTATTAAATTATAGTTTTTCTTTCTTATAGACATGGACTGAATGGAAAAGTGACTTCAAAAGAAAACTAGCGCAAAACAAAGCTGAGGCCAGGGCAACGGGTGGGGGACACTGAAGGCTCTATATTACGAATTTGTAATATTTCTCAGTCTGGAGATCCCCCTAGCGTTGCACTTGGCCCAAACGACGATTTGTTTGATGGAAATGAAGAACCATCAACGTCGTTTAAACCTACACTGTCTCCACTTCACATAAGTAGCACACCAAAAAGACGCAAAGCAGAAAACGCTGCGGAGCTACTAAAAAGTTTTTAGAAGAAGATACCAAAAGAAAGGAGAGTCTAAACGAAAAGTTGGAAGAGTTGCTAAAAATTGAAAAAGAAAACGCCAGCAGTTTACGACGGGTCTATAGAGCTATAGAAAAGGGAAACGAATCTGTCGCAAATGCAGTAGTATAATCAAAAAGCGAATATATTAAAGTCAATAGAGGGAACTTGCAAGCGATGCAGGAGAAAAATGAAATTAAAAAGAAACAATTAGAGCTTGAGATGATGAAATTTGAATACCAAAGGAAAGAAAAATGATACCAAAAGAAAACAATATTCCTGTAAACGGTGTAATATCGTTTAACTTTAAAATGAGGAAAAGCTACACAAACAAATACAACGAACTTGTTACAAGTAAACCAACAACATCGGTATGAAAGAAAAGGGAGTTAGACTAGTAAGCGAGAACGTAACAACAAGCAACGTGAACAAAATACACAAACAACAATGAAGACGGGATAAAGCTCTCTAGAAGGTGAACACACGAACATTCGATATCCAGAACATTCATCAGACTAATTACGGGGGCATATAAAAAGACAAGACAAAACAGCTAACGGTAAGAATTCAGTCAGTCTTGTGTGAAGACGCGTTGGGTGTGAAGGGAACAGTCGTGGTTTGAAGATCGACATTGAATAGCTACATAGAAAATGCTCTTGATTACTGGAAATTCCATTAACTGATAGCACGAAACCAATACAACTTTTAAAAACATATGAAAAAAATGTGTATAAGTGTATCGGACTTTTATATAAAAATTATCAACAACAAGCATACACTATTGTATTTTCTTCCAACAATACACGCAATACAACGATACAAGGGCTTGTGTGAATTGCCCGATTAATTACGATACAGTTACAAATTATATTTAACTTCAACCTTCTGATCGGTGTAATGTAACAGACCAGAGTCTGGTGGGATTCGAACCCAGAACCCTCACGCTAACAGTCTGACAACCTACTCACTAGGCTAACAGGGCACCCAAAGACTTGATTAATGACAGTGAAGCAAAAGAAAACAAATTATGAAAAGTTGGGGCAGATGATTTGTGATAAATCTATTATGTTACTTATAAGAACGAAAAGATGAGTCTAAAAAGTTTTGTATTAAAACCATTAATTTTAAATACTGTTTCAGTTTATGGCACAAAAAACTCTTTCTTTATATTGCGGAAGCCACCATGAGAAACAAAGCAAATAATTTTTTCTCGGTGGTGTGTAACTGTAAAATATATTCCGTAAAATTACTTTTTTAACGGATGAATTGATACGTATATCGGAAAACACATTTCCATTCCAATACAACAATGAAAATAAAAAATTTAAGTCGTTTTTTTATGGCGGCGTATGACAAAAAGGAAATGGCGTGTCGTTAAATTCTGTTTTTATTGTCTTTGACTTTAATGATCTTCTAGATTGTTGGTTTTCACTGCTACAAGTAGCGGCAAAAATACCCAACCTTGCAACGCTATTTTGTTTATCATTTTCTTGGTTTACATCGAAAATTGAATTGAATTGTAAGCCAATAGTGATATTGTATTACCTGTCAAAATTCCTTTTACTCTCAATATTCAAATGTCATATTACATCGGTGATTGTTGTCTAATAAACAAGCAGTCATTCGCCCTAATCGTAGCTGTGATTCTGCATTACTGGATGTCTCTGTAAATGTACGAAGTGAACTGGTTCTTCTTGATCAATCTAAGGAACCTTTTTAACTTCTTTGAAACATCAACTCGACTCATAACATTTTATTTTTTAAATCGTTCACAATTTCTAAATTCAAACAATCGTCAATACGCTGCAATTACTTTTTATATACAATTATTTATTTGTAGCTCAAGGGTCAATTCTTGGAATACTTTTGTTCGGCAATATTTACGAAATTACCAAAAAAAAAAAATTTTTGCATTGTAGAATAAAAATTCTGTTAGGCTTAACGATTATTTGGAAAAAATTCATCGTTTGGCCTGTGTTTGAACCCTGTAAAGTCTAAGTGAAAA
The DNA here is from genome assembly GCA_936449025.2 of Sarcophaga subvicina. Taxonomy (NCBI): domain Eukaryota; kingdom Metazoa; phylum Arthropoda; class Insecta; order Diptera; family Sarcophagidae; genus Sarcophaga; species Sarcophaga subvicina. The sequence continues at coordinate 74,007,953 of OW388080.2, read as the reverse complement.
ATTAGTAAAAAAAAACTACCCTTGATTCTAATATCAGTGATAATATTTAAATAAATTAATAAAGATTATAAATGCTGCCATAAGCCGATGCGTAGTAATGATTTACACCCCAAATTGGTGTTGCAAAATTGAAATTTTGAAATGGTACTGAACTATAACTGAAATAGTACTTTTTGCATCAAATGGTACTTTTGTAAAAAAAACACATACATAATTGGCCATTACAACCCTTCAATCAGGATTATGACTTAACTTCTCACACCACTTATTTTGTGTGTGTTAATTTTATACATGAGTGGGCGGGAAACCTTCTGTTTAAAGTCGACTTCGATCGACAGATTTTTTGAAAAAGTTTTCACTTTACTTTTCATTTTTACTTTAACGTTGAGTTTTTACCTGAAGGAAGTCGCCACAGAAATATTTTTTCATATTTTGTTTTGATGGGGTCATGGGGTTTGAACCGTAAGCCAGCACACTACCTACTAGACAATTTATTTATTTATATTTAATACAAATACGGCACGGAACAGAAAAACTAACGCGGATAAGTATTCCTCACATACAAGACAAAAATAATTGATTCGGAACGTAACAAAACGTAAAAGCGCCGTTTAGTCAAACGTCGATGGAACGTAATATGACATACGTTCGTTTTTAGCATATGAAGAGCAATGAAAATTCTTAACGATATTACATTACGGTTCTGCAAGCGTTTTCATTTCATTTCGTATTCTAAAAACGAACGAATGTTCCGTGAACGTTTGGATCACCTGGGCTTAAGCCTGATTCTACCTTTAACATTACGTTGAAAATAGTGCTAATTGCTAATTAAAAGTTGAAAAGCGCAAGATATATGTAATAATAAAAAAAGTACTGAAAGCATCGCGGAGGTACAGCGGTATTTTTGAAATGAAAAAGTAGCAAAAAAAAAAGTAATAAAGTACTGAATTTTTCAACACTGCCACCAATACTTCACTCCACAACATATTAGGCAAATTATTATATCAAGTATGATGTATGAATGCTAACTTTTTGCAAACTCCGATTCGACCGCCAAAAGAAAATTAAACTTGTTATATAACAACATTGTTTGATATTTGTATGGCTTAGGTATATACGACCGTGACTGTCATTTTAGCGGAAATCTTTATGGTGTCACATTCGATAATATTTTAGATAAAAAATCTCGATTACTCTTCTACAAACTTGTTTACCTCCAAACACCCCAAGTTATATTGTTTAGAACTGCTTTGCGGTCAAAATAGGTTCTGCTGATGCTAGGCGTTTTAAAATAATTTTAAACAAATTTTTGAGAACTATTTGAGTACACCGATATGTGTATTATTGTTTAAACATTAAGATGATAATAAATTAAACGAGAAATTTTTCCAATCATTCACCCAGTTGAGATACTTGGACTTGAGTTAATCTTTTTTTTCTAATATAATATAGATGGCTTTATTATTGAGTGCATTCAACAGTAATGCTATAAGCACAATAAACAACGTGGTAAACGCAGCAATCTCTCAAAAAGAGAATACATGCGTGTATATAGAAGTGATTGTTTTAAACACATGAATAAAAATAGAAATTGGACTAAAAGCAAAGCGCCAGAATCACTTAATTTTTATAATTTTGAAGCTCTTGATGCTACACAAAAGTAAAATTAGTTATTGCAGCATACGGGTAGGAACCTTAAATGACCTGTTATGCAATACTTTAAGCATCTCCACGAAATTCTACCAATTACTGGGGGAGGAATAATGTTGTGTGTGTTAATTTTATACATGAATGGTGGGACTTACACTTTAAACTCGACTCCGAACGACAAATTTTTGACAAACTTTTCATGGCAATTTTATTTACTCTCAAAGTTTTTGCCAGAAGTCTGAGAGAAGTCGCGAAGAAATATTTTCATATTTTCGTTTTGATGTCTAACCTGGAGTTTGAACCGTGGCCTCACATCTAATTAAGCCAACACATTACCTACTAGACTACCGCGACTTATATACACATTCAGGATATATACATTCAGGATATTTTGATAGTACTTTCTTCTTTTTTTCCGGCAAACTAATTTCATGTATCACTGCAGTGATTTCCAAATTGTGTTCGGAACTGATTTATTCATAGGATTGTAAGTATCCTATATTTACAATTCCATAGCAAACATGGTTTCGATTAGTTTTTCTTAAAGGACAATCATTTTACTAGTCATTTATAGTCTGAAACTGTAGTAAAATATTTGAAAATACAATTCAAGACAAACGAAATTTTAAATAATCGATTAGTCCTTGTAACTAAAAGTTTCAAGGGAGTGTGTTTGAGTGTGTAAATGCATAAATTTCACTGAAAGAATGAATATGAAATACAGAAGAAGGAAAAAAGAAATAAAAAAAGAAAAGAAACAATAAGGTTGACCACTTTTCTGTTCATTTTTAAGGCGATGCCATGCTGTGCCTACCCACTAACATAGAATTTGTATTCATTGCAAATTTATTGGTGATTAACATAAATTTGTTCAGGAAACAAATTATTTTGGTCGTTACCACATAATAGGCAATAAACTTGAACAAATAAAATCGTGAGGGCGAACATGTCTAATTCGTAATGAGAATTATTTTCATATGTATTCCCAGAAACAAGATTATTCATTGAAATTTTTTGGCTTCGCTGACGCAACAATAATAACAGCCAACAAAGTATTTTTCATCTTCTGGCATTTAATCTCATCTTAGCGGAAAGTTTAAAATTCAAAATATTTAGTTTGTTATTGTAATTTGGTCCAGATATTATTGGTACCAAGGAGCCAGGGGCGCAATATATCTCCTCTCACAAGCTACATATAGGGATGAGTAGAACGATGGATTAAGCTTCTTGGTTTACACTTTCGTTGAAAGACTCTTTAAACCACATTAAGTACACGTAGCTCAGAACGTATGCCTATTCTGACGGCATGCAGTGGTCATTATGATCAGTTTGAGTTTGAGTCCTTTTTCTATTCTAGCTGGACGTCTTTAAAAATATATAAAGTTCTGCAGTATGAGTTTATATTGTTTTATTTGTAACACTGTGTTTAATGAAAACATTAGAGACTGAAAGACAACAATAAACTAAAGTCGAAAATATAAGCGATAAGATTGCTATGCAGGCAGAAAATAAGTTAATAACGAAGTTCTTTTTATATACCAAGAAGTGTTCCATTGGGAGTACATGTGGTAATGCTGGAAACGCCGTACGATAATTGCTGAAAAGTGTTACTCTTGTTGTTATTGACGAATCCGAGCAATTTTAGTTACAAATAATTTAATTTTACACTTGACGCCAACCTCTGTCTATTGTTTTAGGATGTCAGACTGTAGCTAATGGAAATCGGTAAGCATTTAACGACTCGTCGGCTTATGATTAAAACCTTTAACTTTATCAACAGAGACTAATAATAACAGTGTTTTCTATACATCAATTGATTTTTGGTACTAGAGTACTACAATCTGTCGATTCACTTATTTAGTCTACCAATTCAGGTTAGGTTAGGTTAGAGGTCAATTTAGACAAGTACAATACCCGGAGGTCGATTTGACCCATTGTACATAACGCCCTTAGGAAGGTAGGATAAAAGAGGGGATAGGAAAAAGGAGCGGAAGTAGAAAGGGAGAATAGAAAGCGAAGGAATTACACAGACCAGAACAAAACAAAATTGGAGAACGCGACTACACCGATGAAGCCCTAGCACTTCTCAACCAGCTCAAACTAATAATGAATCTGTGGAGAGCCTTGATGTCGGCTCTCGACACAGAATTCAAACCATCAAAGAAGCCCCTGCCAAGGGTCCTCAACCTCAACCCACCAAAGGCAGGGCAGTTACAGAGGAGGTGCTCGACAATTTCCAACTCCTCCTCACCGCAACATGCCGTGTAGCTAGGATCTGTTACAGAACACCGTCAGCGACCTAATCTCGCAATGCCCTGTGATAAACCATATAATTAACTTTAAACTGGCATTATCCAAGCCCAGTAGCCAACCTGTTCTTACACTGTCTATAGCAGGTCACAGACATCGAGAAACATTACAACCCGATCCACTGCCCCAACGCCCCTGCTCTTCCTCCCTGACCCATCCATTGATGAGTCCGTAGAGGTGGTGGCAGATTGGAGGGTCAGGACGAACAATCAAATCGCCCTCAGAAGGTGAACTTAACCTTGCGAGAGTATCCGCCGTCTCATTGCCAAGTATTCCGCTATGACCTGGAATCCAGCATAGACGGATACGGTCTGGTCCAAAAGTCTGTCAACGAAGATCATTTAGAATTCCGAATCCGAAACGGGGGCACCAGCTACGGACTCAACAGCTTTCAGGATTGCGAAAGTCTCCGCCTGAAATGCGCTTCAGTCATCATTTACATAGCCTCAGACACAATATAATCGGTGGCTTTTTCATACCTCACATCAGGAAAGACGACATTCAGAATTCTGGAGTGACCTATCGAGCGCTCTTTCCAGCAGCCCGATTCCCTCAGACGTATGGCACTTCGCGCTGCACACCGCTTGACATACAAATCAAGCGGAGTCAGGCATAGCATAGTGTCACTCACTCACTCCAGTGATACTCAAGTTTTGAGAAAAGTCTCCGCCTCCCAATATCAATATATGTATGTATATAGCAGAGTAATGTTTCACAAACTCATTTTCCTGTTCTTTCTAATGATGGCCCCATCGACGCCCTGATAGATAATCTCCTTGTGAGCTCATTTACCTATGCATTTCGCAAACATAGGGCGGCCCTAACTTCTCTGCCCAGACGGTCACATCATAATGTCAAATCAACCGCAAGCAGCTAAGAGATTGGATGGCGGCCTGACTATCAAATAGTGCCGCCATGTTCCGTCTTCCGTACTTATTCTCGAATTTGAATTGAGCACGTTTTCCGATGGTATAAACTCCTGCTTTGAAAACACCCTTCTTATTGTACCGTTATATGCCCTCGATCCATCTATAAACCACAGTTTACAGTACCTTTTCTAAAAATGGCATTGCTACAATCAGTTTTGCGACATTGAAATGTTGCGAAGCATTGAGGAAAGAGATATCAGCTAATCGCTCTGTCAGCTCACAATGCTTTTGTCTATAATTATCCTAACCACAGTATCAATAGGTCATACGCGAATGACGAAGTAAATTTATGATCTTCTGTTAACGCTCGTCAATACACAAAGCCAGGCCAATGCGTATTACACGAGGAGAGATAGGATTGAAAGCCTTATTTTATGTTTTCTTTGTTTATTGAAAATATCTGATGTGTTCACAGAATAGTACAAAACAACACATAATAGTTCAGAACAGCAAAGAAAAGTCCATTAAGGCCTTAATTGGTCATTAGATCCCATAAGTCAGGAATACAACCTAGCTTCTCCTGTGTTATAATTTTATACAAGAGTGGTCCTGTTTAAAGTAGGCTCCGAACGACAGATTTTTTAGAAACTTTTCATTGCAATTTTATTTGCCAGAAATCTGCTGAACGGATGTCGCCGAAGAAATATTTTTTTCATATTTCCTTTTGTTGGAGATGTCTGAACTAGAGATTGAACCATGGCTTCACGTCTAATAAGTCAACACACTACTTACTAGTTAATAAAATTCTGAGTAGGAAAACATTATGAAATGAAAATGAAATTTTCCAAAAACGACTTTCAGTGCCACATTAAATGTTTCTCATATACTTTTATCAAATATTTGCTTAGTATGCAATTATACTTATGCATCAAATTTACTTTTGCAATTTGTTCCTACATTTCATTTTTAACTTTAAGCGTGCAATTATTAGGCCATAAAATAAGAAACTTTTTCAAGACGAATTTCTTTTCTTTTAAGAGTATTTTGCAAATAATTTCCATAATATTGACATACATTATTATGATAATCAGCAGTTCCAATTCATACATATTTTTTAAGATTCAAGTCATTGTCATTCATGCAATAACAAAAAATAATGTTTAGGCAACATTATTTAAACTAAAAGAATTTGCTGTTAAAAAATTGTTTGGTACCATAGCGATGACAATATATTTTCGGGCATTGCCTTTTCTCTTCAGTATAATACGATTTATAGATTTTCTTTTTGTATATTTTTTACAATCTATTTTGTAACTGAATTATTGAATATTTTCAATCTAGCAAGGTTCTCATTTTATTTTTAAATATAAAATATTTCATTGCTAATGCTGCTTCAACCCTTTCAACCCTTCAGTCAAGAAATACGACCTAGCTTTTTACACCACTTATGTCGTGTGTTATTTTTATACTTTAGTGGCTGGACCTAAAGTTTAAAGTCGACAAGTTTTTGAGAAACTTTTCATGGCAATTTTTATTTACTCTCAGAGTTGTTGCCAGAAATCTGCTGAGAGGAAGTCGCCGAAGATATATTTTTTTATATTTCGTTCAGTTCATAACAGCATCGGCATTGTCGTTGGCGCATGATTGATATTTTAGTTGCATATGGGATAAATCATCACTCATACGCAAAGGTGGCTTAAAATGATAATTCGATTATTCTAGTCTATTGTTCATGTTGATGAATTAATTTATAAATCGTTTAAATAAAACTGAAATAACAAGAACGTATTGCTATATTTGTGATATTGTTGAAGAAATTTTAATTTGTTTATAATCAAGAAGAATAAGCATGTAAAATGTGCTAATATCGTTTGAAATAATGACATAAAAAGGGAAGTTTGGTTTATTTAACAGAGAAAATATTATTAATTAAATTAATTAAGTTTTTGTACTCCTATACAATCAACGTACGATTACTTGCATATACATATATATGTTTATATATATATAATAAATAACAAGTGTTGTTACGCGGACAAAAACAAACAAAGCAAAAATAATAAATAAACAAAATACACGGATAACAACAAAATTAGAATTACACAAACAAATGCGTATAATATGACGGAACAAACGTATATACAATACGGAACAAAAAATATGTATATGCATATGTTTGTATATATAGTATATGTATATACATATGGTATATATACGTAGAGGCATTAATGGGTCGATTATGAATGGCAATCAAATCTCAATTACATTGCCAGCTGGCAAAATATTGGTTGCTAATTACCGTCTGTAACAGCAAGTTGCCAACATAGCATAGCTGCCAGATAAATAAAGCAAAAAATCGTCAAAATCGTCAATGACAAGAAATAAATTGGTCTTTTTAAAATAATTATTTTTAATTAATTCAATGTGATGTTCGCTAGAACCAACACATTTTTTAGTGCTTTGGCTTCCTAAGACGGTGCAAGAAATATTTCACTTTATCTACATACAATACAATACAACTCTCATGTATGGGCTGGTGCCTCTACCTCTATTTTGAGACATCTCGATCGCGTACAGGCGAGGGCGAAGTTGCTCGTTAATGACGGTAGGGTATCAAACTCCATTGATTCATTAGAGCATCGTTGCAATGTGGCTTGTGTTTCACTGGTCTATTAGTACTACAACTGATTTTGCTCGAGCGAAATAAATGGACTTGTCCCCTAGAATCATGCAACACTCGCGTGTCTCGGCGAGCACCTCCGTTTGTTTTCGATTGGCCAGTGGATCGCATAATGCCTTACAGACAAAATGTTTGCTTTAGTCCAACTATTTGTATGTGGCACTCCTTTCCTACAGAGGTATTTGCTGTCACTTATTGTAGAAAAAGTTTCAAATTTAGTGTCCACAAACACTACTTCGTCTTTCCTCCTTCCCATAACATATTTTACTGTTTAATACACAATGCACTGCATGAGTAGGGGCCATCCCCTGAGTGTTGGTCTTACGAAAAAAAAAATAATGGCACTTGCCTTTTGCCTTCCTAGTATAATATTAGAAGCTACATTCGAATCTTTCAAAATTGCCTATAACGAGTGCCAATCTCATTTCAAAATTCTTGGCATTGTTATTATTTACTGCCTAACGTTACTCAGGTTAGGGTATTTGCATATATTTGCAAAACATACCATTTTCTTTACTAATTGACGCTTTTATTTAGCATTTAATGTAGTATCATTACAGGTGTTCGTAAATAATTTAAAAATATAATACTTTACTCCTTGATATCAATAATTTAAATTTGAAAAAAATAATAACTGCAAAGCAAATACAACACTTAAAGTGGCTTTTGATGTACTAAAGTAAAGAATATGATGTAAATTTGAAATTTCCAAAAATCGTCAAAATAAGGCTATCAATCGTCATGTCATCAATATGATATTTTTGGAGCACAAAATCGTCAAAATGGCGATAAATCGTCAAATCTGGCACCTATGCGACATAGCTATATTTTGGTTGCTATTCATTATGCTGCAATATTTCTTCAAAGAAATTTCTTTAAGTTTGTGGTATAAATTGCCGACAGATAATCATTATCATAACAATTTCAAGAGATTTTAGCGTATACACATAATCAAAGGAAGAAAGATATGAAAAAGTCTTGCCAGATAGACAACAGCAATACAAATATCAGTTTTAGTTGAGTGTCTGAACTATATTGACAAGAAACACAAGAAGGACAATGATTTAAATATCATCATCCAAAATCTAATAGTTGGTGAATTGTTCACATACAAAAACGTTGATACATATGTACATAATTGGTCATTACAACCCTTCAGACAGGTTTACGACCTAGTTTCTCACACCACTGATGTTGTGTGTGTTAATTTTATACATGAGTGCCGGGACTTACAGTTTAAAGTCCACTCCGAACGACAGATTTTTAAGAAACTTTTCATGGTAATTTTATTTACTCTCAGAGTTTTTGCCAGAAATCGTGCTGAATTCAGAAGACATAGCACATTACATAACTGAATTTTTTGATTTGTGTTTTCCTATGATAGGATGTACATTCTAGAATAAAGATAGAATATTCATTGTTTTATTCTGTATTCACAGCTGCGTCTAATACGAACATATTTTCTTTAATTTTCAAATGATATATACGTCACTATAACAAGCAGTGATATTTTTTTTAATTTTTTAAAGCGAAACAGAGTGTGAATCGAAACTGTCAATCAATCTATAGGCTGTAGTATTAAAGTTAAGGGAAATGAGGAAAAGTTAGAAAATCACCATTTATTGCTTGTGATTGTAAACATTTAAGTCTGCACGAAATTAGTTACAGTAACGTTATAAGATGGCTGACAAATTAATTTTGAATTGTAGCATGTTAATCATTCTGTCTTGCAATAACTTACTTACTTAGGGGATGTACTCTGACTGTTGCACGCAGTAAAAAAGATTCTGCAAATACTCGCGAGAGTAACTTTTGAACTTTAAACCCCCATATGTTCTAGGAAAAATAATTAACTTTGACTAACTTCCCCTTTGATTTCAGTATCTCGGGACCTACAGTTAAAATCAACTCCGAACGACAGAGATACTTGAAATATTTCCACATCAGGTTCATGAACATAAAACAAAAACATACTATCCGCGTTGGAATACATATTTTACATTTTGGTTTAACTTCTGGGAGTCATTTAATTAATAAAATTACGGCACAAAATGTGCAACCACAGTCCAGAGTAATTTTATAGTGGACATCTATGCATATCGAAGGGAAGGTACAGTAACCATATGGTTGCTGTTGTCAAATAGATAAATAATGAGGCAATTAGCCTCTTTACGTTTGTCGAATAAAATTTTTGCTCAGTGGGAAAGATAATATTTTAATGTTAAAAGCTTATCTACAGTAACTTGTAACTTGTTCATCATACGACAAGATTTTTTCTTTTCTTGTTAAACAAACTTTAATTAAATTGAATTAAGAAATCTTATTAACGATACACTTTAATATTTTAATTAATCCAAGGAAACTTAATTTGGTTTTCGTAAATAAAAGAATGGACGCGTGTAATTCTTCTTCCAGCAAAAGTGGTAGAAAGAGCGTTCTAAATAAAGTAAAAAAGAAAAACAAAAAAAAAAAACAAACAATAATAAAGCAATGAAGAAAATAACGATATATCCCTGTTACAAAGACCGTATTAAAATAACAAAACTATGTAGGAGCACTTCTGCCACAAACGTTCTTAGTATACGTGAGAGTATGCTGGAGAATCCGAAAACGGAAATTTCGCAATGCTCACGAGAACATGCACTTTCGTAGACCACAACTTATTAAATTTTGAGCCGTGACTTGGGTCTGCAATCATTTAAAATTAAAGTGACTCAGAAACTGAAGACAACCGACCATAGACAACGAAGTGTATTCTCTGAATGGGCTCTGGAGTTGCCGAATTTGGAACGATACATTCATCCCTGTGTGGTGTGAATTTTCGACTGGCGGCGTTATCGATCCTTATGTCTTTGAAAAAGGCATTAACTAGGCCATCACTTCAACAGCTAGCACTATAGGTCATTGATTACCAGCTTCTTTTGGCTTAAATTAGATGATCCGGACAGATGCGACATGTGGTTTCAACAGGATGGCGCCACGATGTCATTACCACATTGGATGTTATGCACGAGATTTTTGAGGCCACCTCAAGTGTAGATGTAGTGAACTGACAACAGAGATCTTGCAATTTGACTCCGTTAGACGTTTTTTGTGGGGTGTTCTCCAGTCGTAGGTATACGCCACAAACCACAGCGGTCCTAAAATCGAACATAATTCATTCCATCGATCAAATTTCGCCTGAATTATGGGACAATTTTACTTGTCCGTCTATTACCGACTGACACATTAAAATTGTTTGTTATTACAAAGTCAATTATTGTACCAGATGTTGTTGTTACACTGGTTCATTTGTTAACTATTTGTCTAAGACCATTTTCATTAATTATACAACAATTTTTATTTCTATATCTTAAATTTTTCCTCTGGTCTATATTAAAGTCTCCCGTAATTAGAATATTACAGTTATTAATTATAATCACATATTTTTACCATCATTTCATCAAATACGTTAATCCATTTTCAAAAATTGTGCATTTCTAAAGCATCAATGATCTAAGTTGCTGTAATTATTGTAGGCTTCGTCTTCGCCATATATATAAGTATGTATATACATATATTGTATATTTCCATTGCTGTATCAAATCATATCTCAGATTGCCATGTAGTTTTCTGTTTTTTTCAACAGGAAATACATTTTTTTTCTGATCTCTCGAAAGAACTGTGAGATTATATTTTCGGAATATAAAAATATAATTTATATATGTTAATTGTTGACTCAAGTTACATAGAATTTTTTTTGTATTTTTATTCTTCTTGTTGATTACTGGGATTTCCATAAATTGATAGCATGAAACCAATACAACTTTTAAAAACATATGAAAAAAATGCGTATAAGTGTATCGGATTTTTTATACGAAAATCATCAACAAGAATACACTGTTTTACATTCATCCAACAATACACGCAATACAACGATACAAGGGCTTGTATGAATTGCCCAAATATTTCTCAAATTCACCCAATTGACAACTCTGTCGAAGATTAAGAAATTTATAGGTCTTCTTTATCACATCATCTCACCGTTTAAACATATTTCACCCTCTGAAAATGAAAGCGAAATAAATAATATAAATCCTAAAAAACCTTTAGGGTATTATAACATTCACACCACAGTCATTAAAAATTTTCCAACGAAAGCCATCCTGTTTCATCGATCAAAATTCATCAACAAAATTCTTCGTATTCGTAAACTTCAAGGCAAGTACGTATGTTGTCTGTATGATAATAAAAAATATTCGTTTTTGCAATCTCGTAATGAAGTGTGCAATATTCTCCATTTCGAATATTTATTTTTTATGCTTTTGTTTGCAAAAAAAAGAGACTTTTATTATTCTTTTGCGCTTATAAATGAAAGAAACAACGTAAACTGCAAACTCGACGCGTTGGCCTTTTTCTCTCATTTTTTTAAAATTTTTTTTTTTTAATTTTCAAACACGAACAGAATGGAATCATGCTGGATAATTTATGAATGTATGAACAGAAGTTTATGACTGTTTAAAAGGAATGAAATTAAAATTTTTTAAAACATACTTCGAGTTAATGTCTTAAACTATTAACGAAAAGATCCCAAATTAAGTTAGAAAATAAAAATATGAAATTCAATTACATGTTAAATGAGTTAAAAAAGTCGCCGTAGTCTAGTAGGCAGTGTGTTGGCTTATTAGACGTAAGGCCACGGTTCAAACGCCAGGTCAGACATCAAAACGAAAATATGAAAAAATATTTCTTAGGCAACCCCTCTCTCAGCAGATTTCAGGCAAAAACTCTGAGAATAAATAAAATTGCCATGAAAAGTTTCTCAAAACTACGTCGTTCGGAGTCGACTTGAAACTGTATAAAATGTATAAAATTAACACACACAAATTGAGTGGTGTGAGAAGCTAGGCCGTAATCCTGACTGAATGTAATGGCCAATTATGTATGTAAGACATTGTGTAGGTTATGAGTTTTGTTGAGTAGAACTCAAAAATATTATTCTATATTGCTCCAACCCTCCAAACTTGTTTTATTTGACAAAAACGGTATTTTTGATCTTTTCTCACAAAATTATTGATAACCTAAATATTTTGTAAACTATCTTCGAAACCCAAAGTGTCTCGAAACGGGAACAGATGAGCCTTTAAAATGGTATACATAAGCATATGGTTCAAGCTTATGTGGTATGAGTTTTGGTCGGGTAAACTTAGAAAATACTATTTTTTCTTATTTTTTCAAGTTTGGCCATTCTTAATTGCAAAATTTAATTAAAAAATATAAAATAAGTGGAGACATTCTAAAAGTGCATTATCTTGTGAAGAGGTTGACAATTCGTTTTATCAAATCGGACAAAAATTATCGTAGTTATTATTTAAATAGCATAACAGTCGTGTTATATTTTTTATATTTGTCATCTGATCAAAATAACTTTCAGTTCAAAAATTTTCTAAAGTTTTGATGGATCTTGACCGTTTATCGGGAAATGTATCAATTTCACGTTTGCACGACTACCAGAAGCCGGCTAATATTTGGGTTTTTGCAAATATTATTATTTCTCTTTGCGCAAACACTGGCCAACTTCTGGTTGACACTCAAACGTGAAATTGAAACATTTTGCGATTAAGAATCAAGATCCATCAAAAATTCTGCAAATTTTTGAACTAAAAGTTCATTTCAAAAAATCTATAGTATATGAAAAATATAACTCGACTATTAGACCCTTTAAATAATAACTACGGAAATTTTTATTCGATTTGATCAAACGAAGTGTCAATCTCTTCACAAGATAATGCACTTTCAGAACGCCATCACTTATTTCAAATTTCTTAATTAAAGTTTGCTACTATGAACGGAAAAACTTAAAAAAATATGAAAAAAATTCGCATTTCTCAAGTTTACTTCATCAAACCCCATAGCATATTAAGTCAAATAATATATCGTTTTAAAGGCCCATCCCTCTTCTTTCCAATAAGATTTAAATTTTGGACATGGGTTTAGAAATTTTTGTGCAATCAATAAATTTGTGCGTCAAGTCCAAAAAAAAAACAGTTTTTGTCAAATAATACAAGTTTGGAGGGTTCAAGAAATATAAAAAAAATATTTATGAGTTCTACTCAACAAAGCTCACAACCTTCACTATGTCATTAGATGGGTGTATCTCATTTTTTTATTTTGTCGCATATTTGGTTAATAAATTTTAATGCGGTCAAGCGAACGTATGTATATAACTGTAGATTTATAACTTTCTTACTTCTTAGTATAAATTAAACTGAAATTATAATTTGTTAACCTAACCTATGCATTTATTTTTACAAGTGCAATGATGTCTTTTACAATCTTCATTTCTATGTTGATACTTACCATCACTGCAAGGTATGGTACTAATAAAACTTAACGGAATTTTATGTACCAGATTTATTTAATTTATTTCGTTATTGAGATCTCAATTAGGGCGTCAATAATATTATTAATCAGTTCAACAATTGACAGGAATTTTTCAATAGAAAAGTACTTTTAAATTTCAACAATTATTTATACATACTCGTACTTATATACTAAAATTTTAAAATTTAATATTTAAAATGAAAATCACAACTCTTTTTTACACAATTTTTACAATTAAGAAAACAAATCGTCTATAATTGAAAATAATACTCTTAATAGTAGCAGTTGAAGCGATTTCTATCACATTTTGAGTACAATTTGTTTTTGTTGCTCTTTTAAGTACCAACGTTTGTACTAAAGTAGAGTGTCATCGAAATGGACGAATTTCTGCCTGTCTCATACATGATTTGCGCAACGCTGCGAACAGCGCAGCGAACAACGTTGAGAAGATCTTTTACGACCCATTGTGGATTTACTTGATTTGCTGCTACCAAATTGACCCAGACTAGTGCTAATCGCTGACTCGAATCCCAGTTAAGTGTGTTGACGTTCCAAGAACATGTGCGAGCAAGTTGGTAATGCCTGGCAATAACGGCGCAGCTGTTGCTTAAATACAGCCGTAGTCAGAGTATAAAGTATGGGATTTAAAGCTGAATTTACTGGCAATACTAAAACTGCCAACCAGGCATACAACGAAGGTGATATGGGAATGCCTGCGGAATAAAAGAAATAAAAACATAAAATGTATTCTCAGTTGTTAAAATATGCTGATGCTTATGCTGAACTCACCAGATAAGGCCAGCAGTTTAACAATAATTACCGGCAACCAACAGGCACAGTCGGTGGCTATAATAATGGCAAATCTAAAAATATACAAGCACAGAGGAGAAGTATAGCCAAGGAAAAGCGTTTAATGATATCTCAACTTTATTTATTTTATTTAATATTAAAAATGCTTCCACTTGCACTTTCTTTTTACACCACAAGCTTACCTGGTTGCCACAACACTTTCTCTGCCACTGATGGTACTTCGCATGCCACCGCCCGAATCTTTGATAGCCTGCAGCATGCGTATGTAAGAGATCAGAATGAATATTAAAGATACCGTATTTATACAAATAAATAAGACTGCAGAGTATTCCCAACCCTAAAAGGAAAAAATATTCAAAAATAAAAAACATTTTGAAGAAAATAACAGAAATTCAAAAGGAGGCATGGAAAGGATAAACACTCGTACCTTTGCATATGGATCGTGTATATGTATTGATAAGCACACACCATTTGTACCATAGAAATGTGAGCCAAAGTATTCTATGGGAAATAGGGGGGCAGCAGCCAAAACAAATGAAATTCCCCACAGTATTAAAAGACGAGCAACGATTCTGTAAATAAAGAAACATCAACGGGGGGTTAAAAACTAATGAAATGAATTGGAAAACGAAGTATTTTAAGAATATTTGTTTGTTTTTTTATTGTCAGTTCAACAGTCTTCAGAATAAACAAAAATTATAAATTAATTCTGAAGAATGAATTCCAATTTTGCAGATATATACGTCGAGAAGGTAATTGCCAATTAGCTGCTCGCTTAAGAGAGTATGAGACAACATGAGCTGTTTTCCCATTTGGGCTGTTTCGAAGCAGCTGTTCTGTTAAGAATATTACCACTAGGTGGGTCCCTAAGTATCAACCAAGCGGATGGTCTCCCAATATGGACATCAAACGATAAACTTAGTAAAGAATTTTTTTCTTTAAAAAAGTACAGACAATGTACGATATAACCCGAATAGTGAGAATATTACCACTGGGTGGGTCCCTAAGTATCAACCAAACCATGGTCTCCGAATATCATAGATGGGCACTTTGCAGTACCAGTAAAATTTCAGTAAAAATTGATTTTTACTGATTACTGAAAAAAATTACAGTATTCAGTAAAAATTTACTGGTAATGAAATCTAAATTTCATTACCAGTAAACATTTACTGAATACTGAAAAGCTTAATGCATTAAAATTATAATGCAGTATGCCCATGTATGATACAAACCCAATAAAATTGTGCAACGAAACAAGTTGTGCGGTGAAAAAAGTGAGATTTAAAAAAAGGAGATGTTTTGATACCCCGCATACCAATTATTTCTACAGATATGCCATTAGAATTTCAACGATTATACTGTCCTGTATATTTGGCTTTTGCATTTACAATTACCAGAGTCAGCTGTTGCAAGTTTATGACATTAATTTTAAAGTATAAACTGTATTCCACATGGACGTCAGCAATTGAGAAAATATCATTAACTACCAAGTACTGTCTTAAATTTTTCATTTTAATAATTTATTGATTGATGCAGTGAGCATTGAAATATATTAAATTTCTTAGCATTACACTTTAAGTATCAATTTGTCGTACATTTTATTATGGCAAATTTTGGATTGAAAATTACTAACTCTCAACTGAACCATTTCATACCACATATTTCAAAAACTAACTTTTTTCGTGTTGAAAAATAAAAAACATATTTTCTCTTAAATAAATATTAGAAACGATTTCAGTGAATGTTAAATTTTAAAATCAATTTTATAACATCATATGAAAAATGGAAATGAAAAATCTTAATAGTTGTTCCCTACGTATAACATCACGAAAAAGACAACAATTATGAATTATGATAATAGTTATGGAACGCAATTGTTAAAGATTTTCAACACAGAGAGGGAGTGGATATTAAAACGTGTACAATGCTAACCGATTCTAAAGAACATCCTCAAAATGATTTATATTTTTATACTTTTCTCATGATTACTTTTGTAATAACAACACTTTCTCTAAATAATTATTTTCACTTACAACATGGCTAATGATGACTCAAAAATTTTCCTTCTGCGACTTCCTCTCAATTTTCTTCTGGCAAAAATTCTGAGAGTGAATAAAATTGCCATGAAAAGTTATTCAAAATTATCTGTGGTTGAAGTCGACTTTAAACCGCACACAACATAAGTGGTGTGAGAAACAAGGTCCATCATCGTGACTTCCAAACACACATTTAGTTAATAATAATGTTGACACAAACATACATGTTTTATTTAAATTAATTTCGTCCATAAATTGTAGCAAGTAATAAATATATTTTTTTTTCCTTTTATAGAATAAAAAAGGATTTCGAAATTTGAGTTTAAGTTGGTCTATGGCCAGTGCATATTTTTAATTTTATTTTATTTAATTTATTATTATTACATTTTCTGTTTTAATTAGTGTGCCAAATATTTTTGGTTGAATAATCCGCTTAAATCTAAAATTGTTTTTGAAAACCATGAGGCTTATTTTAAAAACTAAGAAAGTTATCACAGTAAAATATTGTTAGGATTGGGGGCTGTTAGAAAGTAGATAAATATTAATTTTTTCGTAGTATATGTATACTTTTAAAGAGAATATTTTACATGCATATACAGAGTCTTTTTTCCTGTATTCAAATTTAAATAAAACAAAGGGTGTGTGAAATTTCATTGAAATTTCCTATTCGTTTGAAAGAGCTATTGATGCCATTATGTGTGGAATAGAATATCGTTTAAATATCCGAAAGAGCTCTCCGAAGGAAGCACATTCGATATATACAATTTTCCATGACTCCAAAATAGCACAAGCTATGTGGCACGCAGCCACGTAGTGCCGTCCAGTTGAAACCACAAGTCAGTGTTATCCAGATTAACCAATTCAGGTCAAAAGAAGGTTTTAGTAATCGAACAAACCATTGTTTGCGTCGTTCACAGTTATGTCGTGACTAACATATTTCTCAATGTAATATGTAATGCTGATATCGCCTGAAATGAAATGGTATCGTCCCAAATGCGATAATTGGGACGTTTGTCCATGTACCCATTTCATTTATCTAGAAAATGTCCTGATGGCCTCCCCGCTGAATTGGTTAAGACCGGAAGTAATGAGTTGGTAGGGCGCATGCACCATCTTATTTCCAAAATATGGATAGAGGAAAGTATACCCAAAGATTGGAACCTCAGTGTCCTCTGTCCTGTCCTGAAAAATGGAGATCCTACGATATGCGCCAACTAAAGGGGTATAAGCCTTCTCCCTACCACATATAAGGTTCTTACAGGTGTATTGTGTGAACGACTGAAGCCACTCGTTTAAACACTGATCGGACAGTATCAGTGCGGCTTCAGACCTGTCAAGTCCACCATCGACCAGATCTTCACACTACGCAAAATCCTGGAAAAGACCCACGAAAAACAAGTCGACACACACCATCTGTTTGTCGACTATAAGGTAGCTTTCGATAGCCCCATAAGGAATCGCGTTTTTGCCACAATGTCTGAGCTCGGTATACCTGCGAAGCTGATAAGGCTATGCAGAATGACGTTGAGCAATACGTGCAGCTCCGTCAAGGTACCTCTTCAACTTCGTCATGGAGAGTGTTCTGCGAAAGGCGGGAGTGCACTATTTTTCAAAAAAGTGTCCAGTTGCTTGCGTATGCTGACGACATTGACATCATAGGGCGTACCAAGCGAGATGTTACTGCTGCCTTTAGTACTATTGAACGGGAGTCTGCTAAAACGGGTCTGACAGTAAATGATGGCAAAACAAAGTATATGTTATCGACAAGTGGAGACGCGCGGCGTATTGATTATCAGATTACGGACGATAACTATACTTTCGATACATGGTTGTGTCAAACAATATTATATTTATTTATTTATTTATTAATTACAATACAATTACAAATTATATCCTAATTATATACGAGCGAAGTAATTTGACTATGTGCTCGGTGTAGTGTCACAGACCAGAGTCTCTGGTGGGAATCGAATCCATGACCCTCACGCTAATAGTCTTGTACACTACCCACTCGACTACCAAGGCACCCAGGGCACAGTCTAGGAATTTATTTATATTGGCTCCGCCATTACCACCAAAAATGGTGTCAGACTGGAGATCATGCGCAGGATCACTCTTGCCAACAGGTGCTACTACGGCCTCAATAGGCAATTGAGTAGCAGAGACCTCTCTCGTACGACAAAACTAATACTCTACAAGACGCTTATCCTACCCGTACGTCTTTATGGCACAGAAGCATGGACATCATTAAGCACTGAGAGAGTGTTCGAGAGAAAAGTCCTGCATAAGATCTTCGGTCCAGTGCGATATTCGATACAATAGTGAGCTGTACGAGCTATTCCACGACATAGACGTTGTGCAGTGTATTAACATCCAGCGGCTGCGCTGGCTCGGCCATGTCGTTCGAATGGAGAAGGATGCTCCGGCGAGGCGGGTATTTGATGCGGGGATCTGCGGAAGTCGGCGAAGAGGACGACCTTGTATCCGTTGGAAGAACCAAATAGAATAAGCCTTGTAATCGATTGGTGTGATCAAATGGCGTAGGCGCGCAAGAATCAGAGTGGAATGATGTGTTGCGGCAGACCAAAATCCGTTAAGCGGGTTGTTAACCGTTTCATGCCCGAATTTTTTGGGCCAGAGCTAAAATTTTTTTAAGGACATGTGTTTGTTAGTCATGGCCTAAATATGAACTGATATTAAATTCAGAGTCCTACGTATTCTGGTTTTACACGTTATTAACCAAGCTTGTTTGCAAAAAAAAATCTTTTAAAAAAATTGAAAATTACGGAATTTATGAATAAAAATGTACAATGTTGCCTATAGGCAACATCGGGCATGAAAGGGTTAATGGCCAATTATTAAAATATGAAAAAGTGCGCAGCGTAAATAAAATACGTCTGTATGGTTCAAAAGTAAAATTAGAAGAGACAGTTTATTGTAATTATTAATATATACATATATTATGCTTTTAACAATTATATCAAATATCAATTGATGTTAAAACCAAAATGTATAGATAAGTATACAGGCTTGCTATGAGCAATAATATTTGTCCATATAATTTCAATATTCCCCCTGGACAAGTATTTTGTATAATTATATTTACTCTTTGTTTATATTTATAAGATAATATTATATCATACAAATTTAGATCTGGGATATTAAGACTTCATATATTATGTTTCTACTTAATTCCAAGATCGGATAAAAATTTTGTTTGTTTAATAGCAACCACAACTTTTGTCAATATATCAGCCAACATATTATTAGTTTCAATATATTTTAAGACTATTTTATCATTTTTAATGGCTTCAGATATAAATTTTGCTTTTATGTCCACATGTTTTGTGCGAGATGAAAATGAATTGTTCGTTGCAATTTGTATAGCGCTCCTATTATCACAATAAATTACCATTGAATTGTTAACGTTACCAATCAACATGCATGGGCATACTGCATTATAATTTTAATGCATTAAGCTTTTCAGTATTCAGTAAATGTTTACTGGTAATGAAATTTAGATATTAATTTTTACTGATTACTGAAAAAAATATCAGTATTCAGTAAATTTTTACTGGTAATGAAATCTAGATTGCATTACCAGTAAAATTTTACTGATTACTGAAAAAAATATCAGTATTCAGTAAATTTTACTGGTTACTGAAAAAAAATTCAGTAAGTCAGTAAATTTTTACTGATTACTGAAAAAAATTAGTATCAATAAAATTTATTAATTACTTGCTAGTGGAATTATTTTCTGGAAAAATTGCCTACAGTTCAAGGATTCGAGTAAAATTTGCTCTGTTCAATAAGTTGAATTATTAACAATTGTTACTGGAAAAGCATTCATTAATTCAAAAAACTTGCAAGAAGAACAAAAAACTAAAATTGTCAACATTTTTTATCGTCGCAAACTATTACAAGTTCTATTTTGAATTATCTTTTGTTTACATTATCGTCAGAACAATTTAAAATCCAAATATCTTACAATATCGACTAATCAAAAATTATACATTTACCTTTTTTTACAAGTTTTTATTAATAAAGTTTTCATTAACTATATACATAGTTTTTGATGATATAAAATAGAAAATTTCCATATTTTTTATTTGCACTCTCTTAATAGGAATTTAATGAACATACTTAAAATTTTTTTTTTTTCAAATACACTAAATTTTTATTAGTGTCCACCTTTAGTCTATCTTATAAGATTATTAAATTAGGCTCTGTGACAAGAAATCGGAAGATAATATTTTTTCTTTATATCAATTTGTAATCCTGTCCGATTATTCAATATAGCAAAGCACCTAATTCACCAAATTTGGAAAAAATATAATTTTAAACTTTGATGTTTAAGCAATCAGAGAATTCAACATTTTTTTCTCTGAAATAAATTTTAAATATAAGACTGCTGTCTGAATGAGTTTTTATTGTTTTTCATTTATTTATTTTCTAAATAGAACAGTGAGAATTTTTTCTTTGGTTGTATCTTTAAAGATACTCTGAGCATTTATGGGTTAATAAATAACAACTTACAGCCTGAAACTAAAAATAAATATAATTTCAATAGGTTTGCACAAAAAAAAAACTTAAAATAAAAAATCAAAATATGTATGTAAACAAAAAAATTGGTCGTCGGTTCAAACCCAGCGGGCTACATCTTTTTTTAATTCATATTTGACATTATTTTAATTTTTGTTTTTTACAAATAAAGTCCGCCAAATAACTTTTTTTTGAAAATGCTTTCAAAAAAAACTACTGAATATTTTCTCAAATTTCTTTTTTTATTTGAAAGTACAATCCTTCCCGTTAATAATGGAAAATAATTTCATTCAAATGGCTGCCTCTGCTGGCCATGCAGTAGGCTGTATGCACCAGAAGATGCC
The DNA here is from genome assembly GCA_936449025.2 of Sarcophaga subvicina. Lineage (NCBI taxonomy): Eukaryota > Metazoa > Arthropoda > Insecta > Diptera > Sarcophagidae > Sarcophaga > Sarcophaga subvicina. Next base: position 73,986,349 of record OW388080.2, on the reverse strand, counting down.
GATTTTGGCAAACAAATCATCTTTTCAGATGAAGCTCATTTTGATCTTGGCGGGTACGTAAACAAGCAAAATTGTCGCATTTGGGGCACAGAAAACAAAAAAGGGAGTGGCCGTTACAGTCAATGGCGATCGTTATCGGGCCATGTTGAACGAATTTTTGTTCACAAAAATTTAAGAGGAGGATATTGGCAACATTTGGTTTTAACAGGACGGCGCTAGGCGCCACACAGCCGAAGCTACACTCGATATTTTGCGCCCTATTTTTGAAGATCGCATTATCAGCCGCAGAGCTGATGTCGTTTGGCCACCTCGGAGCTGCGATTTGACACCGTTGGGGTGCTGTCAAAGATAATTGTTACGCCGACAAGCCAGAGACAATTGACGCTTTAAAGGACAATATTCGTAAAGCCATTGGTGAAATACCGCTGCACACAATCGATAATGTGCTTAAAAATTGGACCGACCGTGTAGGCTACTGCATGGCCAGCCGAGGCAGCCATTTGAATGAAATTATTTTCCATTATTAACCGGAAGTGTTATACTTTCAAATAAAAAAAGAAATTTGAGAAAATATTCAGCAGTTTTTTTTAAGTATTTCCAAAAAATAAGTTATTTGGCGGACCCTATATATAAATATTTCTACTAATAACATCTATTAGAAATTTTGACAATTTTTTTATAATTAATAAAAATTTACTGGTAATGTAATGGGTTTCAATTTACTGGTACTGATTTTTTTCAGTAATCAGTAAAAATTTACTGATTTACTGGATTTTTTTTCAGTAACCAGTAAAATTTACTGAATACTGATTTTTTTTTCAGTAATCAGTAAAAATTTACTGATTACTGATTTTTTTCCCAGTAATCAGTAAAATTTTACTGGTAATGCAATCTAAATTTCATTACCAGTAAAAATTTACTGAATACTGTAATTTTTTTCAGTAATCAGTAAAAATCAATTTTTACTGAAATTTTACTGGTACTGCAAAGTGCCCATCTATGCCAATCAATTCCTTTTGGAGTCGGTTCAACTAAATGGATTCTTGAATTGCTCCAACTAAGGACATAAATTCAGCTTCAGTAGTTGATAGTGCGATTGTACGCTGACGTCGTGTTGCCCAAGAGATTGCTGCTCCTTGATGAATGAAAACGTAACCTGTTGTAGAACGTCTGCTATCAATATCACTGGCCCAGTCAGCGTCAGAAACACCAATGATTTCACTTGATTTGTCGTTGTAAATCAAACCTTTGACAATAGTGCCTTTTAAATATCTCATAACTCGTTTAACGCCATTCCAATGAGCTTTACCAGCGTTTTGGGAAAATCTGCTTGACATATTTACAGCAAAGCAAATGTCTGGCCTGGTAATCTGTGCAGCGAATAATAAAGAGCCAACAGCTTCCATGTGAGAAACATCCTTCATCTGCTGCATTTCATCATCGTTATCTGGACATATTTCTTCCGTTAACTTTTGATTCAAATAAATTGGCGTCGCAGTTGCATTACATTGATCCATGCCAAAACGTGCTAAGACATAAGGAATGTATTGGCTCTGATAAATTTTTATAGTTTTTTTTTTTATTAATTTTTGCATACCTAAAACTGATGTGGCCTCCCCAAATCCTTCATCTTAAACTTTGTGGATAACGCCTTTTTAACATTGTTGATTACCTTCATTTCGCTTGCAAATATTAAAACGTCATCAACATATATTGCCAAAATGAGTATTTTATCTCTATCTTTGTGATAATCTACATCGCTTCGTTTCAGACCATAACTTAACAGGACTTTGTTCAGTTCCTCGTTCCATGCACGACTCGATTGTTTTAAGCTATAAAGCGACTTATTTAGCTTGCAACTAATCCAGATCCGTCGTCAAAGCCAATTGGTTACGTCATGTAGATTTCTTCTTGCAACTTAGCGTTGATGAATGCTGTTACTGCATCCATTTGATGTACAAATAAATTATACTTTGCAGCAAGAGCGAATAAGAAACGAATTGATGTATATCTTACTACTGGCGCGTAGGTTTCGTTATAGCCGATACCCTTCTGTTGATTAAATCCCTTAGCTACAAGACGAGCCTTATACCGAACTATTTCACCCGCGCCATTTACCTTAGTTTTGAATACCCATTTTGAAGGTATGGCTTTTTTCTTTTCAGGTAATTTTGACAATGTCCAAGTCTTGTTCAGCATAAGCGCATCATACTCTTCTTTCATTGCATTTTGCCACAATTCTGCATGTGGCGATGAAAGTGCTTCTTTGACTGTAGATGGATCATTGGATACAAATTCAACGGCGCAAAAATTATAAGACGACTTTAATTTATTCAAAATTTTTTCTGATCGCCGTATTTTGCGTTCAACTGGCGGGACATCTTCTTCAGGTGAATGTGCACGATCACGTGCTTCAGTTTCTTTTTCTTCTTTGGATAAACTTGTGGCATCGTTGAGCTTAGAGTCAGCATCAAAATTATTTTCTGTAGCAGTAATTGGCAATTCTTCAGTCACTGCCCCCTTAGAATTGTCTATGATGCTACTTTCAATTTCATCGTTTTAAGAAACATCTATAACAAAGGAAAATTTAATTTTGTTTCTCTTTTATAGATTACCTTGTCTTCTGTTTCAAAAAATACGACGTCACGGCTCACAACTATTTTCTTCGTCTCAGAGTTAAAGAGTCTATAGCCTTTTGCTTGGCTACAATAGCCAACAAATATGCATTCTATTGACTTTGGCGCAAATTTCGAGTGCTTTTCTTTTGGCACATGTACCATTGCCTTACTACCAAAAATTCGAATATGTTTCAGATTTGGTTTCTTGTTCGACCAAATCTCCTCAGGACAGCGTGTGTTATTTCCTACTGGCATACGATTTAATAAGTATGCTGCAGTTAACACCGCTTCTGCCCAAAATTTTTCGTGAACCAATTAACATGCAGCGTACTCTGTCAGCAATTGTTCGATTCATACGTTCTGCAACACCGTTTTGTTCTGGTGTGTATGAACAAGTTTTTTGATGTAAAATACCATTTTTTCAATAAACTCCTTAAAACGGTCATTTACACATTCAGTTCCATTGTCGGAACGCAATATTTTAATTTTACGTCCACATTGTTTTTCAGCAAATTCTTTGAACTTTTTAAACTCACCCAGAACTTCAGATTTTTGTCTTATTGGCACAGCAAATACTTTATGTGAGTAATCGTCAACAAAAGTCAATATATATAGTGATCCCGAAAACGAACTAACATTGTATTACCAAATCAAGAACGTTTTCTGCTTGTTTACCAACTTCTTTAAATTGCGATCTGCTTTGTTTGCCTTTAACACAAATCACGCAATTATTTTTCTTCAATCCAGAGAATTATATACCATTGCAGACATTTTTAACAGCGCATAAATTTTCATGGGATATATGACCAAGTCTACGATGCCAAATTTCACAGTCTATTTCTTCACACGTTTCTCAGGTCTAGACGTTTCTATTGAATTGCAGTTCAGACGATATAAATCGTTTACCACATTAGCGCTTGCCACAATTTGATTTCTCTTATTAAAAATCTTGCAGTGATCCTTTTCAAAAATCACCTTATTTCCATTTTTTGTCATCTGATGCACAGAGAGGAGATTTGCACAAATTTCCGGCACATACTCCACATTTCTCTACTGATATTTTTCTTGTTAGACAATGACATTTTTACATCGCCGATACAATAATTTTGGTATTGTTTGCGACAACCACGTTTTTATTTACAACTTCCTTTTTATTAAATAAAATGTTTGATTTATTTGTCATGTGAGATGCGCCCCCGAATCAACATACCAATCGGTAACACTATCGTTTTGAAATTGAAATCCTTTTTATAATTATTTTTAGTGTTAGTTTATTCTGTCGTCTTCTTATTGGGGCAAAATTTGCTATAATGTCCAACTTCTTTACAGGCGTGACAACGAAATTTTTTATTACCTGTTCTTGAGGATTTCTCTTTTGAATACAACGCATTACCTTCATTTTTCGTGTCAAATTTTGCATCTTTAAGTAGTAAAGTTTTGACTGCATCGACGGTTAAATCACTAGCCGAATTCTCCACAGCCAACACCAAAGCTCGGAATTCGTCAGGCAAGCCAGCCAGCATTAAAGACGCTGTCAATTCATCGTCAGTATTCTACCCAGCGTTCTTCACCTTTAGTGACGTCATTACAAGCCGATTTACATAGTCGGACATAAACTCACAATCCGATAGCTTTATTTGGACTAATTGTTTTAACAACTCAACTTTACGCATTAATCCTTTGTCCTCATAGGCTGCTAACAACGCGTTCCATGCTTCATGTGACGACGTTGCAGTTGCTATATGCGCAAAATTGCTAGGCTCTATCATCAGTGTGAGTTCCGCAAGCGCACGCTGATCCGCTTCCACATCTGTTTCCTTAGGTTCATGCGAAAGAGGTGTTTCTATCGGCTTCCAGCAATGTTTAATTATTAAATAAGACTTTGCATACCGCTTCGAAACGTCGAAATTTTCACGTCCACTCAATTTCTCGAACGGGAACATGGGAGATGATGACGCCATTTTTTCTTTACGAATTCAGAAATACCAGGGATAAAAAACCAACAATATTTCAAAGATCCACGGAACTTTTTACTTCAAACCAATTCAGCACATCATAAATCAATTTTTTAATTATTTAAACAAATATTTCGTGACTTATAGGCCCATAAAATACGTCTGTATGGTTCAAAAGTAAAATTAGAAGAGACAGTTTATTGTAATTATTATGCTTTTGACAATTATATCAAATATCAATTGATGTTAAAAACAAAATGTATAGATAAGTATACAGGCTTGCTATGAGCAATAATATTTATCCATATAATTTCAACATGTTTTTTCATTTACTTTTAGTTTGGGATACCTCGAAAAATTTAAAATTTTTAAATATCCATTAGAATTGCCATATCAGAACTTAATTCCAATTTAATAGCGTATACTTTATATGTAATTGAATGTTAAATATAATACTCATACGCGTCACATTACATGTACTAGAATAGTTACTCTGAAAAGTATGCAATAAAAATTCTTTGATATTCATACACTGAATCTAATGGAATTAAATATCACTCATACGTCACATATCGAGCCGTATTCGCCAAAAAGATGTAACCCTCAAAATTCGAATTTTACAGGAGAAGGTTTTTCTTTAATAAATACAGTTTTAATAAAGCTATTCCTTTGAAATTTAGAACGTAAGATTTGTTTTGTGTGATATATTTAATTTTAATAGTTTTGATTAGATATTTGCAATGTAACGGTTGTTTTTTGTGGGTTACAATCTTTGATCGATTTATCCCATTTTAAATTTAAATATTTAAATTAAATACCCGTAAAGTTATGGGTATAGTATTTTTATTACAAATCCTTGTATTTAGCGGAAGAAATCTTTAAGATATCATCATATAATTTAGTAGGTTAGAAATGTTAGAAATGATATCAGAGTTTCGTCTGGATCGTGGAATTGAATTTAGATCATAACTTATGGTTTCAGATTCATCAAAGTACCCATATTTAAGAGTTATATTTGAAGTATTTTTCCTGAATATTGCAGAACGTAATTTTGTTAATTGATGTGAAGTAAAACTTGTACATAAATAAGCCGGTTTCTTTTTAAACAGCTATTGGTTCTCTAAAAATATTTCCTTGCATGTTTTTTATGTCATTTGATACTCTTCTGATGATTCCAGTTGCCTTTTGGATTCTGTGTCTAAGTTATTGTAATTTTCGCATCTACACATTTATCTTTTTTAGGTAAATGGAAGCCTAAATTGAAACTGGTTCTAAAAATTTTACGGAATTGTTTTCAAATGTTTCGTTTATTTTTTATTTTTATTTTAAAAAACAATTTTATTGAGGATATCCATATTTGTATAGACGCCATCAACTATGATTTACAAAAAATTGACAACTGGGTTAGGTCCAATGAAGTTTGTTTGAATCCCTCTAAATCAAAAAGTTTACTACTCTCCAGAACTAGGAGAACACTTGTTGTGTCAGATATTATTATCGGGGGTAATAAAGTTGATTTTGTTGAATCTGCATCCACTCTGGGTATTATTTTTAATGGTCGGCTAACGTGGTCTAACCACATTAACGTCTTAGTTGGTAAAGTTTACGTTATGCTTAGAAACTTATGGGCTGTTATAGATTCGACTCCCTTTGCCATACGTATGCAACTGGCTAAAACGTATTTGATTCCTCTTCTTTTCTACAGATCTGAAATTTTCACAAACTGTGATACTGCTGATAAGAGGAAACTCAACTTGGCTTATAATAATATAGCCTGATATGTATTTATTAAGGGACGTCAAGACCATATTACTAGATATAGTAAAAAATTTTGATGTAAACTTAATATCCAAAACCTATTGTTACGTTTTTACCTTTTTAAAAACGTTTAAAATATAAGTTCGTTGATTGCAAACAAAATAAAAATAAATTGGTGGTTAGTTTCTATTAAAATCTTTATTGTTCGCCTTACTTTTGTCCGCCACCGTATACGACTTAACGATAAAACAAAAATTGGTTTATTCGCTATCCTTCTTTACTTACAATGCCGATCTTTTCAATGGCGATCTTCAAACCACGATTGTTCTCTTCACACGCAACGCGTCTTCACACAAGACTGACTGAATTCTTACTCCTCTTTGCCTGCTTTGTCTTGCCTTTTTATATGCCCACGTAATCATTCTGATGAAGGTTCTTGAAGTCGAACGTTTGGGTTTCGCCTTCTCGAGAACTCTATCGCGACTTCATTGGTGTCTGTGTATTTTGTTCACATTGCTTGTTGTTGCGTTCTCCCTTACTTGTATATTCCCTTTTCTTTCATACTGATGTTGTTGGTTTACTTGTAACAAGTTCGTTGTATTTATTTGTGTAGCTTTTGTTTATCGTTTTAACGTTAAACGATTGTACACCGTTTCCATTTTCGTAACATATTACTAATAATGATTTTTGATACTTAATAATTTGTAATAATTATATATCGTGCTGTTTTTATTTTTTTCTTAATGATTTTTATTAGCAAAATAAACATCATCTCAAGAGTAATAATTTATTGGCAAATGCAGAATACAGCTGGTAACTGTATTTTATTCTTCTCTGTGAAAAGGAAAGGTAATAAATTATAAAGTAAAATTGAAATTCAATAGCAGTAGCACAAAATAAAAAAATCTTATAAAAATTTAACAAAAGGGAAGCAAGAGTTAAAGTATGTTACTTTAAATTAAATAGTGGTTCTACACACTTATTGAATTTATCTTAAACTAATTTAGAAAACAAACCATTTTGGACGTTGCCACAAGATTGCTATGGCAATAACATGCATCCATCTATCGCTATTATCTATTTACTAAAACGAAAATATAACAGATTTTTATTACCAAATTAAAGAAAACAATAACAAAAAAATTTTATTTGGTAAACAAAACAAATAAAATCTATTTAAACGAACACAAAAGAATCAGATTTTGTTACGATTGTTTAGAAAATAAAACTAAATTTCGTTTTATAAACAAAATGCGAAAACTAGTATTTCCTGAAAGTTATACGGTGTTCAGATATACACTTTTATTGCTTAAATCGCAATAAACACCATTATTGAGCACAAAATATTTCATATAAAGTTTCAATTAATTATTGCGCAATAAATACGCAAATTGTTATAATATTGAGTAAAACGTAAAATGTAGCGCTGTAATAAGTGTGTTTAGTGAGCATATTACAATTTTCCGAACACTTTCTGTTGATATTTGGCAACTCAAATGTCAACAACGTCAGACAAAAAAACAAGAAAATAAAATAAAAATAATCTTGAAACAACCAGCTGTTCTGTTTACCAGCTGTCAAATGAATATTGAATAAGCAGCTGAACTGCGTATATTATTATGCCTGAACACTTAAAATATTGTACTCAATTAACCGAATATTGACTCAATAAAAGTGCATATCTGAACAGAGTATTATATTGGAACAATTTTGTTTTTGTTTGGAAGAGCTATTTTTCCTATATTCAAATAGTATAATTTGCCATGTCTTTAGAAAAAGTTATTAAGGATTGTACACTTAAATTTTTTCATGTGGTTGTATATGAAAGTATTGGATGTATCCAGAATGTGCATCAACTTTCTTACATATATATACCTCCAAAATGAAGTTCACAAAAAAATTTTGTTATACTATAGTGATTAATGATGGACACTTGCCGATGTATTTATCTACTTAATCTTGATTTGCGAAGAAGATTTTTTTCCGCAAAAATTAATGATAATTAAAGACAAGCAATTAACTTTTCTTCCTGTTTGCCCTAACAAACCATGCGGGAGTGCACGCAATTTGTTTAATTTGGACAGATCTCAACAGGCATGTATGTTAATTAGAACAGTGTTATCATTTCATTTAGGTTTTACGATATTCACGAAGTGTTTGAAGCAGTTATCTATGAAGGCGAGGTGGGCTAATTGACCTACAAAATATGGTCAATAAATTCAACTCCTTTTGACTTTCCTGCCTTTTACTTAAACGGATAAATGCAATCCTCAATACATATGTACATACATACATGCATAATTGGTCATTACAACCCTTCAGTCAGGATTACGACATAGTTTCTTACACCACTTATGTCGTCTGTGTTAATTTTGTGCATGAGTAGGGGAAACTAATATTTGTTCCACTCATACAGTGGAAAACATAATTTTTAGAAATTCTTATTAAATTGAAAAACTTTAGACTTTTCAATGTGATTTCTAATTTTCAGCTTCAAAAGTAAAGATTTGTTTTCTTCATTATAATGCTTGGACGTTTCCATTGTATGACGGAATACAATAGTTTACATTACCCCAAAGTGAGATTGCCGTGCTCTCAAAACGATCTTGAAGAATATCCGTTTGACATGACTGGTTTCGCACGTAGCGTCTTCCTATTGATACCACATGTTATTGGAGTTCAGAACTTGGTAATCTACTTATAATGTTTGCATCTTTGGTGTCCGCCCAAATTGAACACTAAAGATATTTTTTCGATGAAAATTAGGGTCAATTACTAACAACATAGATGCTTTTGCCTATGGTTGTGCATGGTGATTTTGCAAAACGGACTGAATAAATGACAAATAATTTTCAACTACCAGAGTATAGAAGTCCCAGACAGCAATTTAGACTGAGAAGTATGTGTTCGGTACACTTACAAACCTTGTCTTTATACTTTTAGGGGCCATTATTACAACTTGCCGTTAACTAAAGGGAGGATTTTAACGGGCAGATAAATTATTTTTTTATTATTATAAGTGGACGATAAGATAGAAGCGAGCATTAAGGCAAAAGGAGGATCATCCTACTGGTAAATTTTAAAGTTAAGTTTATGGTTGAACTTGGCATATTATATATTATTTTCAATATGGCAACTTCAAATATAAACAAAATGGAAACACAACAACAAAAAAGAGGCCCTTTGTTGCCACTACGATTAAAAAACCTTGTTTAATTGAGCAGTGTTATCGACATTGCTCCGCCACTGCCATATTTTTGAAAAACTTAGCTTTATTTTATCTGTAAGTTGTAATAATGAAAATAAGTTAAAGGTAACTTTAAAGTTCACTTTAGCTAAAGTTATCTTTAACTAAACCCATGTTTAACGGCAAGTTGTAATAATGGCCCTAAAATTGTTTCTTATTTAATTTTTTTATTATACATCTCTGCATCGAAAGAAAATGTAGTTCCTTTTTTTACAAGATCTCTGTGTGTTCTTCTCTTTAAAGTAAAACTAGAAGGGCCCGTGTAGTGTACCAGGTCTTACAATTAGTAGAAGCACATACATACATAATTCGTCATTACAACACTTTAGTCAGGATTGCGACCTAGCTGCTCACACCACTAATGTTGCGTGTAGCGCGACCTACAGTTTAAAATCGACTCCGAACAATAGATTTGTGAGCAACTTCTTCATGGCAATTTTATTTTACTCTCAGAGTTTTTGCTAGAAATCTGCCGAAAAAATATTTTTTCATCTTTCGTTTTGTTGGAGATGACTGATCTGGGTGTCATGTCTAATAAGCCTACCTACTACTACTACTACTAGACTACGATTACTTCAAGAAGAACTGAATAAATTACGAAATCGATTTTGGTAGGATAATTGCTCGAAATGTGAAGAAGGTACTAATTAAACCTGGCTTTAGGGGTATGATTTTCTTCTTGCGGAACACTTAAGTATGATGGTGCCAATAGAGGATTGTCGTTAATTGTGCAACATTTGCTGTTGGAATCGCACAGAATATTATACTCATATGTCTACTTTAGCTCAGGTTCCAACAATATTTACTAACTTCTGCAAAATAATTATGATTACAATAATAATTTGTTTTTTGTTATGATTGATCCTTAAAAATTTGTTTACAAAAAATTATTGAATTTTCTTCTTTTATTTTCTATTATTCAAGGTACGCGTAAATTAGTGTTCGGATTTGTTCACAAAATGTAATAAAAAAGGCAAAACTTTTCGATTTTTTGTTGTTATTTCTGTCTATGAAAACTTATAAGATTTTGCGATAATGATTGAATAAGATTTTTATTTGTATTTTTTTTTTCAATCAAAGTGAGGACAATAAATATTTTATTATTTTCGAATTTATATCATAAAATCAGAAACTTTCATATAAAAGTTTACGACAGTTTTAAAGAAATGAAATTAAAATTTAAAAAAATTTTATTTCCCCAACAAGATTCGATTGCATAATTTCATTACTTTTATAATAATTAACCCAGCATTTATGTGAAATGCCAAATTATACACTTGCAATTATTTTCCAATGATGTGGCACAATTTATTTAATTCCAATTCCAATTTATGTAATTGGTCATTACAACCCTTCAGTCAGGAATACGCCCTAGTTTTCCACGCAACCCATGTTGTATTTGCTAATTTTATGCAGAAGACTGCCAGGAAGTAATCGCTAATTATGTAAACATTTATTAAAAATTCCTCAATTATTTTAAGCAGTTTTATCGTTAACGGTTCTACTTTAAAATTTGCACCGAATGCTTCACGTATATTATGCTTTAAATAAACGATTTCCAATTTTTGACATTCTAAAACGCATACTGAGATTAAATTCAGTACTTATTCACGTAAATGTAGTACCGTTTGAGTACTTGTTCGTTAAGATTGTTCTCAATTGTGTACATTTTCTCTCGCATTTTTTCGGTTTTTAAGAACGTGATGTCAATGAACTATGTGCTCGCTCTTTTGCTTTGCTACATACATGAAATTGTTTTCTTTAAACACAATAATGACTTTAGGTCGTACCCTTCCGGGGAGGGTAAAAATGTTTAATATTATATTTTATTTTTATAAATAATTTTTTATATAAAGTAAATAACACGGTCAAAATACACCCAGCTAATGACATAGTGTAGGATGCTAGTTTTGTTGAGTAGAACTCAAAAATATTCTTTTAAAACTTGTTTTATTTGACAAAAAATGTAGATTGATCTTTTCACACAAATGTATTGAATGACCAAATATATTTTTATATTTTTAAGCTCAAACGTGAAATTTACACATTTTCTCATAAACAATCAAGATTCATCAAAAAATCTGAATATTTTTGAACTAAAAGTTCATTCAAAGTTCAAAAATATATACATAAATCAAAAATATAACACGACTGTTAGACTTTTTAAATAATAACTACGGTAATTTTTGTACGATTTGATCAAACGAAGTGTCAATCTTCATCGCTTATTCATATTTTTTAATTAAAGTTTGCTACTATGAACGGAAAAATTTGAAAAAATATGAAAAAAATTCACAATTGCCAAGTTTAACTCATCAAACCTTATAGCATATTAAGTCAAATAATATACATATGCATATCGTTTTAAAGGCCCATCTCTCTCCTTTCTAATAAATTAATTAATTACTAAATTTTGGACATCGGTTTGGAAATGTTTGTGTAATCAATAAATTTGTGCGTAAAGTCCAAAAATACCGTTTTTGTCAAATAAAACAAGTTGGGAGGGTTTAAGGAACATAAAAAAAATATTTTTGAGTTCTACTCAATAAAGTTCGTCACTATGTCATTAACTGGGTGTATTTAATTTTTTTTTTGTCGCATAGTGTAATTTATTCATACAATCAATTTCTTAATGTGGTAACAAAAGCATTAAATTAATCCTTAAATGCCATTTAAGTACCCGTAGTATACATATTGGTTACTATGCGAAATTCATACTCATTTTTTTAGCCACTCGATCATATGATTAATATTAATTGATTGATATTTAAGCATTAAAAATAATCATACGTCATGCAGATCTCTGCTATAAATTCATTTCTTTATTACATTTTTATAAATAATAGGAGGAACATGTTATATTCTTATATTAATTTGTGTTATTTTCTAATTTGTTAGACAATCATTGAAGTTATTTGATTGTACTGGAAATTTTAGAAATAATTGCAAATATTTTGTGCCCATGCGATGTACAATCTAAACTAAATTTAAGTTTTATAAGTATTTAACAAAAAAAATTATTTTTTCAATTTATTAAAACTTTAAAACATTAATGAATGCCAACGATCCTTCTACAGAAAATTTATATATTATGCCAATTTCTTAACTTCTTCCATTCCACTCCTCTGGAACGAGTTATGGCCGATAATAGTTTCATCCCTAAAAAGTGGTATCTCGATCTCACGAAAACTGGGCAATAATATAATAAGTGTCCTATCGATTCGATGTATTCACAACATTGACCTGCATTCTGCCAATACAGTGGAGGTGCTCATTTAATACAGTATTTTTACTCATGTAGCACTTAGTAAGTCTTAAATACTAATGATTTTCCCCTCATCCACATAGCTCCAGGTTATTTTTGTAATCATTCCTTATGTCTCATAGTTCTACAATAGTCGAAGCGACTACTCTTTCCGCTACAGTAATCGCTTCTTCACTACCAATCCGGTACCGTTCCATACTTGAATAAACTTTTTAACACATTTTTGCATTCCACAATTTGTTTTTGTATTGTCGGCTGTTATTGCCTTAATTGTCATTCCATTATTAGTAAAGATATTTGAATCTCTAGCAAATTATCACTGGCCCAGTTCATATATTCTCTAATTAAATTAAAAAAATGTATTATGGTCTAATAGCCGATACTGGTACTTTTATACAAAAGTCCAGTCCCATACCATCTCAATGTTTAAAGCCATCCGTGCAGCAACAAGTCGATGTCGTCATATACGCAACAGATTCGTTTGACGAAGAGAGTTAATCTGGTATCAAAGCGTTGCTGGCCACATGTTATTTTCGCGTTGAACGAGTGTCCATCCATCCTCAGGTGATACGATTTGTGACTCTAGACATTCAACTCCTAAATACAACGTTAATACGTCAGTGCGTGTAGCCGTATAAGGAACGTCACCTGAATTTTAAAAAGTGGAAAGACAATGTTTGTGATTTGCTAAAGAAATTAATTCTTCGTATCACTTGCAATTGAAGTCGCCGTGGTCTAGTAGGCAGTGTGTTGGTTTATTAGACTTATGGCCTCGGTTCTTGTCACGCGGGCATATTATTTCACTTGGGCACTGCTTAATCCTTGTTAACTATATTTTGTTCGAACTTGACTTCGATACAAGATTTCACATAAGGAAGACCATACAATTTTGCATACAAGAAAGAATAGTCGTTTGGCAGGGTGAGCTCCAGTGGTCTGAAATAGCCTACACAGTTCCATCCAAATGCACCTTTATTGCATAAATCCCAATAAACGCCATTATTGAGCTCAATAATTCATATAAAGTTTCAATTAATAATTGCGCAATAAATACGAAAGTTGTTATAATATTGAGTTAAACTTAAAAGTGCAGCACTGTCATAAGTGTATTTAGTGAGCATATTACAATTAATCGAACACTTTCTGTTGATATTTAACAACTTAAATGTCAACAACGACAAACAAACAAACAAAGAACCAGCTGTTTTGTTTACCAGCTGTCAAATGAATATTGAATAAGCAGCTGAACTGTTATGCCTGAACACTTAAAATATTGTACTCAATTAACCGACTTTATTGACTCAATAAAGGTGCATATCAGAACATAGTATTAGGATGTTTTCTAACTACTATACTCTGGTGGCCGAGGTAATGAGCATAATTGTCGCTGAGAGAGATCAGCAACTACTAGTATTTATACGTTATCTGGCAGGTAAGCGGCAATCAAATCAAAACTGGTTGGCATCCACTTAAAGCCGTTTGATGGACTCTCGCTATAGCGTTCTGTTATTCTCAAATAGGTTTCTGGTCACAGAACGCAACTGTGTAGCATATAAACTTGCTAAAGCTGACACACTCTTAACGAATCTTTACTTGAAATTAGGTACACTTCTTACCTCAGACGGATTGTCCATTAGACGAAGGTACTCATCTGGCTTATATTACATAGATGCGATGGTGACTTCTGGCATTGGACTCATTTGTAATGAAGTATTCGGCTTTTATAATGCAATATTATATCAAAAGAAAATAATTTTTTTATAAATCTTTCTTCTTTTGAGATTAAATTCAACATATTTCCCCAGTTGTTGTTACCGCTAAAGAAGTAGACATCTTTTCTACGCAGTCTTAAACTTATAATACAAACTACTTTTTAATGTAATCCACTTACTACTGAAAGAAAAAAAATATTTACCATAGAACACCATATGCTAAACGGTTAAATTACAAAATTCTATTAAATAAATTGAAGGCTTTGTCAGATGAAAAGGTAACAAAAAGAAAGGTAAGAAAAAAGCAAAATAATCCTCTTGTTATTGATTTAATTTACAATTCTAAAATTTTAACCCAAGTAATGCAAATACTTCAGATACATACATACATACATAAGCAAACAAATTGATTTTGTAATAACCAAGAAGTAAACAAAACATATAATAAATATTTCTAATGGACGACCCTTTTCTAGTTGGCTTATTCCATCAAGAAGTCGAAACATAATTTAAAAAAATATAATTTTATTAAATTCAAGGATTTATATGCCATCAACTCCTTTTGGTTTTATATAAGCAAACAAATAGTTCGTCAAACGTCCCTTTTATGTGTATTTTTCATCCTCTAGTTTTTTCCTACAAATAAACAATAAAAATGCTTAGCAATACATATTCTCTAAAAGTACCATCCAGACAACACCGGTTCACACCAGTTACAATCGCTTACAGCTAAAGGTGGATCTTTGGTTTGTTCTGATATATTCAGGTATTCTGACATATCGTTATATAGTCCATAGTAAGAGTAAATTAACTTAAACTCGACAAATATCCTATTATTAGTCAATGTTATCAAACTAACCTTGGTCATAGACCATCACATATTTTTGTTATCAATCAATTAATAATTTCGTAGTTTATATAATCATTGTACTGTTACGAAAATGGAAATGTTGTAAGTTTGGAGGTTTCGCGAAATATAAAAAATATATTTTTGAATTCTACTCAACAAAACTTACAACCTATACTATGTGGTTAACTAGGTGTATTTCAGTTTCTTTATTTTGTCGCATAGCGTAATTATAAGCAGAAAAAGCATTACAAGGATGTCAATTCTTGCTCGTATTTGTTACTGTGAAATCATTATCACATGCAGTCATATGCGGTAATAAAAATTCAATTTTAATATTTTTATTTTGTTTTTTTTAATTGAATTGTATCCGTTTTTTTAAGAAATTAATTTAACGGAATATTTTTTACAGTTACACACTACCAGACAAAATATTATTTGCTTTATGTATCACATTATGAACAGAAAATATTAATAAAAATGAATGGGTTTTTCATAATTTGTTTTCGTTCATAGGGCTGCTAATTTCTTTGCTTTGTTTCAGTCTAGATAAACAGGTTATTGGTCTTGTGTGGCAGATCCTAGGTTGACTAGTTAGTTATCTATTGTTGCCTACGATCATATGTTAGGTTTAATGATGGGAGACTTTGTTGGCTGAATTCTACTCTTTCTCAAGACGTGACCTTGTCTTTACTTCCTATGATGTTTGTGGTTGATGATATATTCTGCCGGGAGGCATGTTTTTTTTTAAGAAAATTATATCATTTTAACTTTAAAATTCGAAATCTACGGACAAATTTTTTCCACTTCTTCCGGTATTTATATTCAAATACTTTATTTAACCACTACACAATGACCTCACTAAATATAAATGTTCATATTCTCAAATTGCTTCATTTGTCAGACCATTTTTAGACTTCACTGTGGTGCTTTGTTTTATATTTTTCTAGCTGTACCCCGCGCGTGTTGCTGCGCCATCAACTAAAATAAATTTCAAGGAAAGACATTACACAAATATCCAATTAATTTTGAATCATTTTATTGATTTTGTTTCCCGTTGTCCTGATGATTCAGATGAACGGGCCTGAGTAGTACGCATTCGATCAGTTTCTAATCTCACTTCTCGTTGTTCAAGTGGTTCAAGCGAACGGGTCTCAGCGGCATATACTCGAAGATTTTCCAGTCTCAATGCTCGTCTGATTCTGAGGCTCGTAATTCTCTTTTCTTCCATGCTTAAGGTGTAGGTCGACCAATTGCTTGCCATTCATTTTGAATAATTTTCAGTGACGCCATCCATCGGAAATTAATCGCACCAACCTCCGTCGACTCATGCGCAACAACTTTGTTAAAGAATGCACACTTTACGATGTAATTCATTTTGATTAATTTTCAGTGGCTCCACCTGTCGGAAATTGGTTATACCAACTTAGAAACCTTCGTCGGCTCATGCGCAACAACTTTGCTAAAGATCATAACATGATCAAATGCACAGTTTACGATTTAATTGATTTTAAGTAATTTTCAGTGGCGCCACCTGTTGGAAATTGGTTATACCAACTTAGAAACCTTCGTCGGCTCATTTGCAACAACTTTGCTAAAGATCATAACATGATCAAATGCATAGTTTACGATTCTATAAGGTACATACAAACAAACATTCATTTTTTTATATATAGACTATGAGAGGTGACACGCCCACTATAGCCAATCCGCCCATTTTGTTCATATATACGTCAAAGTAGACCTAGCAAACGTAGACCTAGCAGACAATAGTCTAACAGACCCTAAAGTCAGGATTACGACCTAGGTTCTCACACTACTTATGTTGTGTGTGTTATTGGATTCATAAATGGCAGCACATACAGTTTAAAGTAGACTCCGAACGACAGACTTTTGAGAAACTTTTCCTGACAATTTTAATACTTCCAGAAGAAATATTTTTTTTCATATTTCGTTTTGTTGGAGATGTTGGACCAGGGGTTTAAACCATCGCCTAATGTCTAATAAGCCAGATACACTACCTACTAGACTACGGCAACTTCGCCCTACGTAACCACAAAAAATTATTGACCGATGATATCATTAATCCAAAATCCCCCGCAAACAGTCACATTTTCGGAATGAATTGGACGTGCTTGAATCTATGTGAATTTTGATCACCATATTCGATAATTTTGTTTGTTCACGTATCCATGCAGGAATGGATCTTATCGCTGAAGATGATTTATGCTATGTTCTCCATACAAAACACTCATTTTAATAAAAAAAAAGTTTATTATTTTCACCTGTTGTTGAATTCTATATTCGCCCATGAATAAATTAAATCAATAAAATGGTCGTTCAAAACTCTCAAAAAAGTTGCTGCTGGTATCATGCCTGTTAAGTAATGATTAGTAATTTGATTACTTTTTTTTGAATGATGAAATAATTATTACAATTACGAATAATTTTGGTTAAAATAGCTAATAATTGATTACGATTACAAAATAATCAAAAAATAATCAGGATTACTGGCGATTAGTATAATAGTCAAAAAGAATCAAAAGTAATCCAAAAGTTATCAAATTATTTTCAATGATTCTTTTGAATTCTTTTTGAATATTTGAAAATAATTAAAAAAGAATTATTGAATACAATTTGATAACTTTTGGATTACTTTTGATTCTTTTTGACTATTAGACTAATCGCCAGTAATCCTGATTATTTTTCGGTATTTTAACAATTATGATTTATAAGTTAATTGGTTATGAAGTTTAGAATCTAAAGTTTATCTAAACATCATTATCTATTACATTAGTGTTTTTGTATGTTTAAAAAGTGTTTGTTTGTTTACACACTATCGAGCAAACTGAATAATCGATAGAAAATTCAATGATCTGTATATCATATAAAATAATTAAAAAATTTTGATGACTTTAAAAATTGACACATTTTAAGTTGTATAGTTTAAGTACTTGTTGTAAACTTTTGTAAACAATTTCGGTAGTAATTTGGTTTTTTTTTGCTGCGAACTGTCAATTTCGAAAATATTTCTGCCTATAAATAATACAACTCAATTAATTGGTTTTAGTATCTCGTCTTAGTTTTCATTTTTGTTTCACTATTAAAAGTTTCTCCTCAAAGAACTTAACTTAACTTTACTTAATGAAAATTTAGATGTTTTAATACATAATTAAAATAAAAATCCACTGAAGGCCTTGGAAATAATTGTACTGTTAAAGTAGGGATTAAATTACATCATTTGTGGTAAACGTTGGTTTTAAGAATCAAAATGATTATCGGAAATAACAGAATTAATTGTAAAGATTGTAATTAATACTCAATGAAATTTATTTGTATATATTTTAAGATTTTTTATTTTTAACTAAATTGATCAAACAATTATGGAGAAAAGAGATGAATTAATCAAATACAACTTTACAGCAATTCTTTAAATTCCAGAAAATAGCCACGGTCTTTAAACATTATAACAGGATTATCTCAAAAGTTTTTAGTTTACAGGTGTACTTCAGTAAAATTCTGTACCAAAGCTTAAGAAAGTGCTCTTAGGATATCTGCTAACGAGTTTTAGAACTATGACAGCGTTTTTTCAACTGAAACTAATCTTTTTTAACTTCTAATTCTATTTCGTACAAAAATTCATTACTAAAAGTGACATACTTATTTTAGGGCACTATGACCTTGGATCCATCTATGAAATCCATAATGAAATCATCGGAAAACTTGAAGATAAGCATAAGGATATAGACAACACTATTGATGATGACGATGATTACGATTATGTAAACGGTGATAATAACGATTTTCAGTATGAAAATATTTCAACTGATGATAATGATGGTGAAAAAAACTATGACCATAATAGACCTGTATCAAGTACATGTATCAAAAACTTGGAAAGAAAACAATGTTTAAAGCTGACGAAAAGCTCTCCATTATTTGAAAATATACAAACACTTATTAATAATAAGCAATTGGATAAAATTTATGGTTTTAATCAAGATGTAGACGGTAGTTGGAGATATGGCAAGGAAAAATTAATATTTAATAGAGATAATACTATGCAGATAGGGAATATGAAATTGAAAATGACGCCTGGATTATTTGAACTAGTATTTCATAAAAAACCTCTCCATTATTCTAAAAATGATTTGAAAAAATATAAAGAGATTTTAATTAATACCAATGCACATAAACGTCGCTATGAACCTAATGAACAAGTGAAAGGAACACGAGCCTTCAAATATATACGAAAAAACATTTATTCGAAACAACAACAAACATTTTAACAAAAGGCAGTGGTTTAATGCTAAAATTACAAAATAATCTGAAATCAAATTACATACATTGGGATGATCCTAATGAATTAGTTAACAGACTACGTTTACTTCTCTCATCGGAAGGTGCTGGCCACAACAATCATCAAAACGAAATAATCTCTATTATCGAAGAACTTAAAGAATCTAACATAATTTATTAGAAGAGTGAAAGAGATGTCTTATATTAATAAATTTGGAGAAAGTTTTAATAAATATAACCATAAAAACAAAAATATTGTAATCGAAAAATATATAACACAAATATATGATGATCTAGCTGATCAAATAAACAATTTAAACATTGAGGTAGAACATGTTTACCTAAAACATGGCAATGTCAAAAAAAATAATAATAAAAAAAAAAATTTAAATAAAATAGACAAAACCAAAAAAGTAGTAGGTGGTTTCAGATATAAAGTAGATCGTGAGCAGATACAAAGCAGATCGTGATCAGATGTAAAGTAGATCGTGATCAGATACAAAGCAGATCAAAATCAATATCAAAAAATTAACATACTTAAATCATATAAATTGCTGTATATATAGGAGATCGTCTTGATTTCAGCTATTTTTGCGAAGAGGTATAAAAGTAACGAAAAAAAAATTTGTTATAATCTAGGGTCAAAACAAAACCTCAGCCAGTGTAAGATGAGAAGAGGATTTGTAAACAACTTAATAAATAAAGTACCTGTTGAATTACATCTACCTGGTTATCAGTTTTGTGGGCCTGGTACAAAACTTGAAAAACGTTTAGCAAGAGGAGATAAGGGTATAAATTTATTAGACGCAGCTTGTAGAGAGCACGATATTGCATATTCACAATCAAAAGATATAGACACAAGACATCAAGCAGATCAAATATTAGCTGAAAAAGCCTGGCAACGAGTTAAATCTAAAGATAGTGATATTAAAGAACGTGCTAACGCGTGGTTTGTGACAAACGCTATGAAAGCTAAAGTGAAATTTGGATTAGGTTTGAAGGAGCAGAGACATAAGAAAAGAAAAGGACAAATGAATAAGTGTAATAAGAAATTATTCACAGCTACTGTGAGAAAAACTTTAAAACAATTGAAAGAACAGAAACCCCTTTATATAAATGATGCTGTTAAAATAGCTCAAAAGGCTATTCATTCAAATTTTAAAGGGAATAAGCGAGCAGACATTATAATACCGAGAGTTATACCTGTACCGAAAATTGGAGGATTTCTTCCACTTATTCCCGTACTAACAGCATTGTCAGCGCTTGGTGGTTTGGCAAGTGGAGGATCCGCTATTGTCAAAGCAGTAAATGCTATCAAAAATGGAAAAGAACAATTGGCTGAAGCTAACCGTCATAATAGATATATGGAATCAATTGCAATGGGTAAAGGGTTGTACCTCAAACCATATAAAACTGGATATGGTCTCTACTATAGTCCAGCTCCAAAAAACTATTAGATAACCTTCCCAATCGCCCATTAACAGATTTGGATTTGAATAAATATGGAAGACATCTCAAACATTTTAGGGGTGTTTTCATGCGTGATTCTTTACCTGAAAAACCATTCAAACAAGAATGCGGCATTGTTAATTTAGATGATTCAAATGGTATGGGAACACATTGGGTAGCATATTATAAAAACCACAACTATAAGGAATACTTTGATAGCTTTGGAAACTTACAACCACCACTTGAGATTGTCAACTACTTAAAATTTCCTATTGAATATAATTATGAACGAAAACAAAAATTTAATACATTTAATTGTGGGCACTTGTGTTTAAAATTTTTATTCAATAAATATAAATTAAAATGAAATAATTCGGAGTACATCGTCCCGCACTAACACAACCTACTATTAAATTTTTAAAGAAGGGGAACAAAAATGGTAACATCAACTGAATTGGAAGAACTATTAATAAAACATATAGATTTATTTATGAAACTTATAAATGAACTAAGAATATGTAACGTTAGTAAAATAAGTAATCCATTTTTATGTATTAATATGTCATACGTTTGTATTATTGTGAAAATACTTATTGACAATCTTTCAACATTTGTCGATGTCAAACATTCTATACACAATATTTGTTAACAATTAAGTTATTTAATCTGTATAAACGTATTTTTAAATTCGAATCTGTAAAAATCTGAAAAAAGAAATTAATAAAATTTTCAAAAAATAAAAAACTAATTTGTTTTAATTAATCCCTTTATTCTATAATTTCATTTATTTAAAACAGTAAAACTAAAAAATTCTAAATCCTTAAAAGCAAGTCTATTTATACTCTGGGGTGTTGTAGATCAATCAGTAAATTCAATTATGTGAAAACAGATATTACTTATACTTATACGTGAAAAAAAACTACACATTTCTTTCTCATCAAATTAAAAACAACCGCACAACCAACCTACCCTTTCTTATTAGTTTATATTTCTATTTCTTCTACCTGTGATCATGAGCAGTGCGTGTCAAGAATTTACTATTAAAAAAAAACGATCATACACATTACATGTTACGCACACACTCATCCTGTCCGTCCAAACATTCGTACATACGTATATACATTTTCACATTACAGTCTACTTGTACTCTGGGATGTAGATGAGGAAACGTGCACACACTCATTCTGTCCGTCCAACCATTCGTTTGAAAAGCAATACAAATAAAATGAACAATAATAAGCAGGTATGATTCCAAATTTGTATGGAAAAATTGAAAATTAAAATGATTTAATTCTTTTCCAGATATGCATTCTCCCAAATTTTAACACACACACACACATACACATTAAAAAGCATTACCTTTTCATAATACATGTTACAAACCAAAAGACCGACCGCACCCAATTCATTTCACAATTCTACAATGTTTTTACTCTTTTACAGCTATGCATGCACCAAATTGTTTATGGAATAAGTGCCCCCGAAACCCCATAAACATACTACTCTCGCTTAGTATTGCCAAGTTTTTCCTCTGCTCCCGCACCGTCTGTTTAAGTAGCTCCTGCGCCTCTTTGCAATGGTTCAAGTTCAACTGCAGGACTCTTATTTACCTGCGTATGTCAACTTCCGTCGTGCCGCCAGATAGTGTGCGCACTTATGTCCTCCCGTGATATGCTTCGCGGCAGCATCCAGATCGCCTCTACAGAGAAGGCACAAGCCTTGGCAAGGTGACCTTGCCCTCCGCACTTGAAGCAGTGTTTGGACCAGTCACTATTACTGTTAAACTTTCCTGCTGCATGCCCGAACTGCAAGCACTTGTAACATCTCCCTGGGGTTACCTTTCTCAGTAAGCGGCAAAGTGTCCACCCTACACGCAGTTTACCAACTTCCTCTGCCCTGCCTGCCAGCTTCATAGGGATTGCGATTACTGCCGTCCTAGTACCTCCTGGAACGTTCCTGATCGTCTTGAGAGCCGACGGTTGTATTTCCCCGATATGGTCCCTCCATGCGGTGATTATTTCCTCCTCAGTTGTTACTTCATCCAGGTATCTTAGTTCGAATGTAGCTTCCTCAGTTATTGTTCTCACCTCTATTTCTTCGGCCAATATCCTCCTTAGCTTAGAACGGTGCATCTCCGTAGCCACCTCGGTCAATCTTCTAAACTCCAGAAGGATTTCGCCCCTTTGTGCCTTCTTCACAAGCTGGACATCCTCGCCAACTGATTTAAGCTCCGGGGCATTCCTTACCTTCCTTAGAATGTCCGCAAACGATAGTTTCTCGGTTGGCTTTATTATCACTGCGTCTGGTCTTGGAGGTTTTCTGCGCTTCCTAGTTTTCACGATCCAATCATTGTGCTCCTGAGTGTATTCTTCTGTTGCTGCGGGCACTACCACAGTCTGGTTCGTAGCAGTTGCTGGTCTCCCTGTCGAGTCACTATTCCTAACCTCAGCGGCAGGCTTGACTAGTCCACGAGGACGGATTGTCCTGGTCTTCTTTGGTGGTGTTCTCCTTGGTTTTTCCAATTCATCGCTCTGCCTTTTGGAAGTACAAGGTGTCCCTTGTTGCATGATCGTCTGTGTGCTTCTGTCATTGGTTCTGGCCTTTACCTCCTGTTCCACAACTTTATCCTTAGCGGCTTGCTGGTATAGTGACGATATAGAAGCTACTAAATCGCGTATCGCTTGGTGGATGTACCTCCTTCCTCCGCCCATCATCTCCACGAGTTCCGAAATTCTGTCGCCTAGCTTGGTGAAATCATCCACCTCCTTTACAGGAGCTTTGCTACTCTGTAACTGCGGTGGTGACGAGCGAGATCTCTCGCCGTTCTGCCTCAGCGGCGGTGAGTGGAGTAACCTCGAAGCCCTCCGGAAAGGATTCAGGAAAGGGCTGTCCTGCTGGGTCTCCTTTGCACCCTCGGTGCCGGCTGGAGAAGCAGCGCCTTTGAAGTTATATGAATTGTTGTTTGCGTTGATATTCATTCTATTGGGTCCCAACTTGAAGCCGTTATCTTGGATTCGTTGTGTAGTTACTAGGGATGCCAAACGGGATTGATTTTTAAAAATCCCGAGATTCGGGATTTCGTAATCCCGATCCCGAAATTCCGGGATATTTCGGGATAATTCGGGATCCAAAAATCCCGAAAAATCCCAGGATTTCTCGATTTTCTCTTAGTAATAATACTTAAAAAACATATTTTATTAACAATTTCATTTATATTCCAATTATATCAGAATTATATGTCTATAAAAATAAAATACAAAAAACAAAACAAAAAGTAACAAAAAGTAACAAAAAAGCGTAAATTAACAAAAATAAAAATAATTCATACATATAAAAATACATTAGTTTTAAGAAAATTATTTGGATTTCAAAATAAGTATATTATTGTTTTAAATAATTTTTTAAAAAGATTAAAGCATCTAACATGTCATCTGATAACCTTTAACGAATTTTATTGACAACATACGCTGCCGTTGAAAAACACCTCTCGCAATCCACACTTGTTGGTAAAATAGTTCCAAGGTAGCTATATGCTGCTTGTAAATATTCACCTCTACCTCCTCCTGATGTAAATAAATCTATTTCTTCGGACATCTGATTATCTAAACCAGTAATTTTAGTTGATTTTAAAGGGCTTTTGCATTCTTCGATGGCATCAAATAACTTTTTTGCAATGGAAGTAGGGTTCTTCTCATCTGAGATGCTATTATCGAAGTTAAGTGATATAGACATTTTTTCAGGACTTTTTGAAAAACGCAGAATTAATGCCTTTAATTCAGATTTTAATAAAGTCATATCCAAATCTTTATTAAAATCAGTTTCTTTATTTGGATTTTTAAGGAAATTTAGTAGAGGTGAATACACAGTTCTTCTTTCCTCTATTCTTTTTCAATGTGATTTATATAAATCTCTAGCAAGACCACAATTGATTGCTCTAATTGCATTCAGCATAAATGTTAATGCAGCATCAGCTTTACATAAAGTCATGTCACTTCGACAGAGCGCTTCAAGAGTTATCTTAATTGGGTTTAAAATATTTATAATTTGTTTCATCAGTCTAAATTCTTCATCAGACAAATTCTTAATTTTTAAATCAATGCAAGCTTTTTTACAGGTATTTTTAACTCTAAAAACCGCCGGCGCATTTCAAACAGAGTATTCCATCTCGTTCTGCAATCTAAAATTAACTTTAGATCTCTTCCTTTTTCCTGCTTTACATATAATTGCAAAATCTCATTTTTTGGTGGAGATTTTCGGAACATTCTTACCATTTTTCTTACTTTATCAATAACAGGTTTGACATGGAACCTTTCTGTAATTTCACTGTAGTCTTCTCTAAAAGATCCTACAAAATTTTCAAATAACTCTTCATCATCCTCTGATGAAGACATTTCATGTTCAGCACTTGAAGTGGAAGGTACTTGGTACAAAATATCTACGACGGCAAGATGCAATCAATGCGCCAAGCACAACTGCTGTTTTGGGGCTATAAGTTTACTTGTATGTACAATTCCATTTAAGTAACGTTTATTTGAAAAAGAGCTCCATTCATCAAACACGATGTTAAATTTTTTGTCTTCTGATTTAATTCTTTTTATTTCTTCCTTCATGTCCTCTTTACATTTTTTATAATATTCCAGAAATTTTGCTTTGATAGTTTCTTTTGATTTCAGAACATTAAAACCCCTAGCTATCAAAGACTTTCTTAGCTCTATGGAAGTTATAAACAGAGAAAATGGAAGATTGTCAACAGCTGCTAAACGGGCAATAGTAGCTGCTAATGATTCTTGTTGTCTTGGAGAACCAAAATCCGTAATTTTTAAAATTTTTTGCTGCGGTTCATTGCAATCGCATTTATCCAACTTTATCATATGTATCTAAAAAAAAAGTTATTCAATAACTATAACCGTTGTAGTTCAAAATTAACCAACTTTAATGTGTGTGATTAAACCTTTTGTAGACCCGCCTTTGGTTTTTAGAACCTTTTTGCACAATTTGCATTTTGCTTGAGGTTCACCTGTTGAATGCCACCAAAAAATAATACCAAACTGAACTTTTATTAGTTTTTAGTTTTGTGTTCCTCAAAGCTCATTTTTCACATAAGTTTAGTTGTTCTCTTTAACAGATTCAAAATTTAATTATTTGTTTGTAATTTATAATAGCCGGCTTTAACAATTAAAATTGGTATAATAATGTTGCTGTTCCATTAGCTTTTATTTTGAACTTATTAACAGGGAGTTTACTCACTTACTTATTGCAAGATACACTTGAAAAATTGCATGGGTATTATTTAACGTAATACTAAATAAAAAATGCAGTAAACTATTTTTTTAATTTATAAAGTACATATGAATTCACAATCCCGAAAATCCCGAAAAATCCCGGGACAATTCGGGATTTGTGAATCCCGAAAATCCCGGGATTTTTAGTTTCGGGATTTCCCGATTGGCATCCCTAGTAGTTACCCTTATTGCGGTCCATGCGAGGGTTGACACAAGTCCTCATGAGAGCTTGTGTTCAGAGCAGAGAACTGCAAGAGTTGATTCACTTTCGCTGTCCATTCACATGTAATTTGCTTTTGTTATGTTGTTTAACATTAATATTTTTAATGATATTGCTTGCACTGTTGACTCTCTAACAACTGAATGTAATATACTCACTTTTGTTTTTTAAGTACTGTTAGCATAAATAAATAAAAAAAAATTACTGTTGTTTGATTGTTTTGTATAGAAATCAAATAACTCACAAAAGTATATGAAATTTTGAGTTAACACAGTATTAAACGTAAAATTGAAAAACAGTTTGAAAATTTTAAAAAAATTCAATATAATGAGTTCCGAAGTGTTAAAGAAATATTGAAAATGGAGTTTACCGTATAAAAAAGAATACAAATAGTAACAGCAAAATATGGAATGTTTTTCGAAAAATAGAAAAAGACAATGGTAGCGTTTTTGAATTAATTGTCATTCGTTATAAGTGCAATAACATATTAAAATATAACGCTAAGCAAACCTCTAATATAATCAGTCAGACAAAGAAAATTTTTTAATGGCATGTTCACAATGCGTTGTAGAGGACTGTCGCCCTTTTTCCATTGTGGACGGTGCAGGTTTTAAAAAAGTAGTGCAATCTATTATCTTTCTATGTGCCACGTTTCACTATATAAAAGATTTAAAATTAAAAGAAATCGTTTACAGAAACTTGCCCAAAAAATTTTGTGTATTTTCCGCAGCAGGTAACTGTAAATAATTTACTTTTTCTGAATTCAGTTTATAAGTGTGAGTAACGCACTTGTTTATTTATTATATTTACAAAATGTACATAATATGTATGTACTAAATAATTACTTAGTCTACTTTACTTGGTGAAACTCAGACATGAATTAGAATATTTTTTTACATTTTTTATACATAGATATAACCTATGTAACTTCTTCTTTTTTCCGAAATATAAATAATAAAATAAAATTTCAAATATATTTTGTATTATTTAATAATATTTATATTATAGTAAATTATAAAACTCCTCGGTTCACTTGAAATGTTACATAAAACAACATGTGTTAGAAGAGTTTTTTAAAAAGTATTCAAAACACTCATTCTGATTCGTTGCTGTATTAGAACATTTAATTTCTTTACTGTCATGTGCTAGCTCACAATCATGCAGATCTCTGGTTCTGAGCCAGACCGGGAGCTAAACAGAAGAAATTCTTAACTGCCTCTACACCCCAACTCAACGGGACGAGTCCAAGATCGTTCTCCAAGGCTTGCCAGGTTTTGACGGGACGGAGACAGATGGTGTATTAGCCTGAAAGCCATCTCTACCAGATTTCACTCCAGCACATATTGGTAACAGAATACCCCATCCGCCAGCCCATGTCATCAAATCCAAATAGTATTGTAGTCCAGTATACCATAATCAGAATCTTACTGTAATAAATTCTGATGCCTATACGACTAGCCTCCGATCGTCCACATCCGTTGGGAGCGTGCTTGCACGCATGCTGGTCTGTGATTCCCACGGTGCCATCGTGATAGTTCAATACTTTGAGCGGCATTGTTTCGCTTTAAAGCATCAGTGTCATTGAGTATATGCCAGACTTTTCATCCACACCCTCTACCTTTGCCCTCCCATTTAGTCGCCTTTTACGACAAGCAGGGAACCACTATGGTAGTATTCTAATCCGCTACCACACGGTGATACTTGTAACAAGGTCGTTGTATTTGTTTGTGTAGCTTTTGTTTATCTTTTTAATATTACACAATGGTACACCGTTTCCATTTTCGTAACAATATATTCCCATAAACAGAAATCTAGATACGTTTAATGTCACGAATGAGGGGGGGCCTTTTTAGCAAGGAAAGTTTTCACAAATCGGGTGCATATGAAGGAATAAATTTAGAGTATGAAGTATATAAGCGGGAAATGCTTAGAAGCGAGACACATATATCGAAAGAGTTTCAGTACATTTTAAGCAAATATCAAACTCACATGAGTTTCAGTGCTACTAAGCGGGAAATTATTATATCCGGTGTGTTTATATCCGTGAAATACTGTATTTTATGTAAAATGAAACAAAGTTTTAAATTTATTGCATACAATGTCTGCCTCAACTAGTGAATGTTTCAAATATGTGGGTGAATACATATATACATAATTGACCATTACAACTCTTCAGTCAGGATTACGGCCCGGCTTCTCACACCACTCATGTTGTGTGCGTTAATTTTTATACGTGAGTGGCGGCACATACAGTTTAACGTCGACTCCGAACGACGGATTTTTGAGAAACTTTTTCATGCCAATTTTATTTACTCTCAGAATTTTTGCCACAAATCTGCTGAGAGGAAGTCACCGAAGAAATATTTTTTTTTCATAATTCGTTTTGATGTCTGATGGGATACGAACCCGGGCTTTACGTCTAATAAGCCAACACACTACCTACTAGACTACGGCGTGAATAATCCGCTTAAAATTAAAGTTGTTGTTGCAGTGTGAAAAGTTTTAAAAATATTAAAAATAAAATTACTGTGATTCCTAATCCAACAATTCAGTAATCATATTTTCGTATGTCATATTTTATGCATAAAAAATAATCACCATATTTGCCCAGCATGTGTTTATGTCGTGATGTTCATCATAATATTGCGACTCATAATATTCATGATAAATAACCGGTATTAAAATGAAAACATAAATTCCTATAAATTTGTTTTGCTTAAGAACAAGCGTACTTAATACAACTGTTCAAAGCAATGCATACATTACCCAAATATGGTATATGTGGTATATATGTGTTATTCAAATTGAAATAAAAATCAATTCAGTTGTTTTGGCAATAAAGTATGCAAGGATTCTCTGACGTTTTTTAGCACTAAAAAGTTATAAAAAATTAAAATTTATTGAGAAATTTTTGAATTCAGAGATATACTATTGTGGACATACATAATCTGGAATCGATGAGGGAAAAATCATTAGTATTTAAGACTTACTAAGTGCTACATGAGTAAGAACACTGTCTTAAATGAGCACCTCCACTGTATTGGCAGAATGCAGGTCAATGTTGTGAAAACATCGAAATGATACGACACTTATTATATTATTGCCCAGTTTTCGTGAGATCGTGATACCAATTTTTTAGGGATGAATCTATTATCGGCCATGACTTGTTCCAGAAGAGTGGAATGGAAGAAGAAATTGGCATAATATATAGATTTTCTATAGAAGGATGGTTGGCATTCATTAATGTTTTAAAGTTTTAATAAATTTAAATAATAAGTATATTTTTGTTAAATACTTATAAACCTTAAATTAAGTTTAGTTATAACGTACGGTAATGCTTAAAAATATTGTACATCTCATGGGCAGAAAATATTTACAATTATTTCTAGAATTTCCAGTAGTATCAAATAACTCCAACGGTATATTTTAAGAAATTAGAAAATAACACAAATTAATATAAGAATATAACAAGTTCATCTTATTACAGTCAAACTCGGTTATAACGAACTCCGTGGGACCAGAGAAAATAGTTCGTTATAGGCAAAGTTCGTAATAAACGGGGTGAAGTCATAGAAGAAAATATAAATACAAATAATTTTTTTCATTTATTAAAAACAAAAAATATTTTTTTATTTAAAACCAAAAATATGTACTTCAGTGAAAAATTGAATAAAATAGTTAGCCCGCTCCACCGCTTCATATTTTGAACTTCATATTTTTTTTGTTGTCGACTTTTGATTTTTTTATAAAAATTTTCAATTTTTGTCCTGTTTTTTAAAATTGTTGAAAGTGTTGATTTTGTTATATTATATTCTTTGCATATGTCTTTATTTAATTTCCGTTTCTCATCTATTTCACTTAATATTTTAATTTTTTGAAGAACAGACAGTGATTTTTTCTTATCTTTAGACATTTTCAAATTATTTAGCAACTGACGTTTTAATTCTTTAGATGTTGAGTAATAATTTAATGCTGTCATATTAAATAAAAGTAAAGACTATTGCCACACTTCAAAGTTATTTCTGAGGGTTTGTTATAAAAAGGCAAAATATATGAAATTTAATTACTGGGACCATTTAAAGTAGTTTCTTTTAATCGAGAATTCGTTATAAACGAGTGCGTAATAAACGATGTTTTTTGTATGAAAATTTTTATTAAAACGTTGGGGCTTGAAAATATGTACATAATAACCAAGAATTCGTTATAACCGAGTTCGTTATAAACGAGTTTGACTGTATTTATAAAAATGTAAAAAAGAAAGAAAAGAAACTAGGTCGTAATCCTGACTAAAGGGTTGTAATGACCAATTATGTGTATGTTTAATAAAGAAAAGAATTTTTGGCGGAGATCTGCATGACGTATGATTATTATTAATGATTAAAAATCAATCAATTAATATTATTATACGCTCGAGTGGCTAAAAAAATGAGTATGAATATCGCATAGTAACCAATATTTACATACAGTTGTGTTCATAAAAATAGGAGTGAGCCCATCGAAAAACAAAAGCTTAATTTTTAACAAAAAAAAACATGGTTCAATTAAATTTTTTGGTGTAATGTAATGTTGATTCAATACTAAATTATTCAAGTTATTCATTAATTAAATAAAGCTTTCAACAAGTAAGTAACAGGAAGTTTAAAAAAAATATCTTAAAAAGTGCTGTTCAAAATAATAGGAGTATTTCAGTTTTCATAAAAATTTACTATTAAAAAAGTTAAAAATGCTTATGACTATAATCAGAAACTTTAAAAACGATTAGTATTTGGTAGAATAGCCTTTACTTTTTATTACAGCAGCACATCTACGAGGCATGGAGTCAATCCTGACATTGTTTTAGTGGAATTTTATTCCACCCATCTTGCACTACAGACCACAACTCAGTTGCATTTGACGGTTTTTTCTCGGCAACATATTTTTTAACATCCCTCATAGATGTTCTATGGAATTAAGGTCAGGAGACTGAGCTGGCCACGCCATAACCTTTACCCCATTAACCCGAAACCACTCATTTGCTAATTTACTTGTGTGTTTCGGGTCATTGTCTTGATGGAATATCCATTTTAGAGGTGTGGAATATGGTAACATCACTTCTCTCAAAATGCTGACATAGACGTTCCTATCCATTATGTCTCTAATTCGATGTATTGGGCCTAAACCATTATATGAAAAGCTTCCCCATATCATTAGTTTTGCACCACCATGTTTAAGTGTCTTTTGTGTATACATACATACATAATTGGCCATTACAACCCTTCAGTCAGGATTACGGCCTAGCTTCTCACACCACTCATGTTGTGTGCGTTAATTTTATACATGAGTGGCGGGACCTACAGTTTAACGTCGACTCCGAACGACAGAATTTTGAGAAACTTTTTCATGGCAGTTTATTTTACTCTCAGAGTTTTTGCCAGAAATCTGCTGAGAGGAAGTCGCCGAAGAAATATTTTTTTTTCATATTTCATTTTTGATGTCTGACCTGGGATACGAACCCGGGCTTTACGAATAGTAAGCCAACACACTACCTACTACACCACGGCGACTTCTTTTGTGTATACTGAGCCTTATATTTGGTGTTAGGCGGACGTCTAACATGCTATCTAGACCGAGTGCCACCAAATAAAACAATTTTGCTTTCGTCGGTCCACAATAAGTTCTCAATTTTTCTTTCGGATATTTGATATGTTCTTGTGCAAACTTTAAGCGTGCTGCTGCCTGTTTTGTATGTCAACAATGGCACCTTTTGTGAACTTCTTGCGAATAAATTGTTGTCCATCAGACGCCTACGAATAGTAAGCACACTTACGGCAAGATTCAGATCCCTTTGAATTTTATTTGAAGACGCTGAAGGATTTATTTTGCTGTATCGCACAATTCGGCGGTCATCGACAATAGATGTTTTGGACTTGCGCCCACGCGTTTCGGGTTTTCTTATATTTTAATGTATTTGTGATCATTTGATCGGAGTAACTTAAGATTTCCTTAGTTTCTTTGTAAGTTTTGGCTTTATTTCGAACATTTTTAATTAGTTTTCTCTTTTCTTCAGTACAGTGCTTTCCTCGTCCCACTATTATAAAAATTTATGTGAATCACTGTAGAAAAAGTTTTAACTACATTTTTCCGTACTTATTTTTCACTTTTTTCTTTAAATTATGTGCTGTTATATTTTTATTTTTAAAAGAACACTCACACTCCTTTTTTTTGATCAACTGAATTCAGGGGCAAACATAGAAATGAATCAATTTCATCGTAAATATTAAAGTTATTACGAGATTCTTTTTTGTATTTTATTTCTTACATATCGTTGTAACTACCATTAAAATATATCATGTTTTGGAAATTGGTAGAATAAAAAATTTTAACTTTGAAAATATTACATGGTAGCACTCCTATTATTTTGAACACAGCTGTACATATACTACGGGCACTTAAGTGGCATTAATAAAATAAAAAAAAAAATTAAACACACCCAGCTAATGACACAGTGTAAGTGATGAGCTTTATTGAAATATTTTTTTTATATTTCTTGAACCCTTCAAACTTGTTTTATTTGACAAAAACGGTATTTTTGGAGTTTAAGCACAAATTTATTGATTACACAAACATTTCTAAAACCATTTCCAAAATTTAAAATTTATTAGAAAGGAGAGGGATAGGCCTTTAAAACGGCATACCTATATATATAATTTGACTTAATATGCTATGAGTTTTGATGGGGTAAACTTGACAATTGCGAATTTTTTCATATTTTTTGAAATTTGTCCGTTCATAGTAGCAATTAAAAATTTTATTAAAAAATATGAAATAAGTGATGACATTCTGAAATTTATCTTGTAAAGACATTGACACTTTGGATTTTGAAAAGAGGTTAAAAAATATTTGGGTAATCAATAATTTTGTGTAAGAAGAACAAAAAAATTTCAAATAAAACAAGTTTGGACATTGCGACATGTGTGGTATGTTTCGTGGCAAATGGTGTAGAAAAAGGTTAATTAAAGGGATACTGCACATCCCACTTGTAATTTGTATTGCAACAGATCTCCTCATATTATTAAAGAGTTTTAGATTACAATTGCTATTAGGGGCAGTCCACTAGAATACAACTTCATACTGAAGATTACGTTAGATAAATAGCGAATTAATCTAGTAAATCACACCAGAACCCAAGGAATTTCAATTCATATGCAAATTCTATTTACCCACTCTGTCAGATGATTAGGGTCTAGAATCAGACGCGCGTTCTTAACCAAGAAGCTCAGATTAACTACGATAGTATGAATTGATAGGTACTAGAAAGCATGAATTTAGGTACTTTGCACTGTCTCGTAAAGGCACTGCATCGATTTTACAAGGCTTTGATTTGGATTTAACCAAATTAATTGCACCAATTAGATACAATGCTCTGGGAAACGATTTTCAGATAGTCTCTATGGATTAATATCTGAATATTTTCAGAAAATATTCCTATAGCAACGAAAATGTATTTTGGGAAACCGTTTTAATAGGATTTTTTTTGGAGGGGCCACCAGTCAGGGCACTAGTCTTATTCATGCAGAGTATTGTGTTATAATAAAGGAAAGTTAGGAAGAGGTTGTAGTATGTGACAATTTTTTAATTTATTTACTTTTTAATAATAATTCTCACTTTCTTTTCTATATTTTGAGCAACCACAAGCACAAAAACTCACAGTCTCTGTTGCGAATCGAACCCACGATCTCGCTACTTGAAGTTTAGTAGGTATCGAGTAGGCCATCGAGGTAACCCTAACATAAAATGCTGTTGCAAAAAAGTGACGTTCATAAGAGCTAGTCGTGAAATAATGAATTTTTTATTTGGGCAGACTAGTTTGGACTGCCTGAAGGTATTATAAATCAACGCATAAATTCTGCATTTCTGTATTCAAATATTTCCTTTTTTTACAACCAATTTACATAACATAATTGGCCATTACAACCTTTCAGTCGGGATTACGGCCTAGCTTCTCACACCACTCATATTGTGTGTGTTAATTTTATACATGTGTGGCGGGACCTACAGTTTAAAGTCGACTCCGAATAACAGATTTTTGAGAAACATTTTCATGGCAATATTATTTACTACCACAGTTTTTACCAGAAATCTGTTGAGAGGCAGTCGCTGAAGAAATATTTTTCATATTTCGTTTAGGGGTTTGAACCGTGGACTTATGTCAAATAAGTCAACACACTACCGACTTGAATACGGCGAATTTAAATTCATTACATTTTTCCTTTCCATTTTTATATCAAACTGGATTAGGATTACTAACACAATTTTTATTACGAGTCACCAACCGCTTTAGAAGTAGGTCGCGGCGGTGTTCATGCCTGTCTTATTCCGTATTCTTCGAAATTTTTTTTAAATGGAGAACTCAAAGATGTACACCCAGTTACCCTTGATTGCTACACAAAGTTAGCCGTTTAGTATTCAATCGGTTAAAGCTTGTAGCACATCCAATAGAATCTCTGGTTTAATTTCTTCAGGGTCTTAAAACCTTTTATATTTTGGAGGATGGTACTCTTTTTAATTTAATTTTTACATCTTCCTAAGCTTTAAGATGTTCCATGGAGTCTAAAAAGATTTTAGGACAGGACTTTCGGCCTTGTCCCCCATATTTTTATTATAAATAGCCGTGTTTATATTCTCCGCCTTCAGGTAATGACGATACTCCATCCTACAAGACCGTTACGAGAGGGCATCCGCATTATTATGCTTTATACCGTTTCTTTGTTCGATACTAAAGTTGTATCTTTCCAAGCTTTCAACGTGTCAATTTTTACAGTTTTATCTATAAAACCCATTTGTCGTTCCTCAACAGTAAATGTTGGTCTAAAAAACATACATAATTGGCCATTATGTCAGGATTACGGCCTAGCTTCGCACACCACTCATATTGTGTGTGTCAATTTTATACATGAGTGGCGGGACTTACAGTTTAAAGTCGACAGTTTTTGAGAAACTTTTGAATGAAATTTTATTTATTCTCAGAGTTTTTAGCAGAAATCTGCTGGGAGCAAGTCGCCGAAGAAATATTTCTTTCATATTTCGTTTTGATGCCTGCCCTGGGGTTTGAACCGTGAGCTCACGTCTAATAAGCCAACATACTACCTACTAGACTACGGCGACGACTAACAAACACTTCTAATAGAACTACCAGGAGCTGATGTCGATGTTTGTCTATCACAGCTAATGACCTTTTCTGATCTATCGACTATAGAAGCGAAAATGCAGTCTGTCCCATAGCTATTACAGTATTTGAAACGCGTTTTTTTGTATTCACTCCATAGATACAACCTTGACTTCGTGAACTACGGCAAGCTCAATTTTTTACTGTTCACATTTAATTTTCATTCGGTGATGAAATATACTTCATCAGTTTTTGAAATCGTTGACACTTCTACATTCGTTTTCAATGAGGCAACTTCGAGAACCTTTTTTTTTTTTGATTTGTTATGGTAACTTTTGGACAAAAGTGTGTATTTATACAGTTTTATTATTATAATACGACCTTTGTAATAGAGATATACCGTAATTTCTTCGCTGTTTATTTTTATTGTTTGTTTTTCTTGTTCTTACACAATGTTGCCAGAACAAATTTTTTTACTCGAATATTTTTTACCACTTTTTAGGGAGACAAAAACAAAGTTAATTTATCTTGGATTTAGTATAACCATTAAAATATTAAAATGAACTTTTTTAGAATAAGATTTTTTAATTAAATTTGATTAAAATTAAAGGTTGTATTGACAAGAAGAAAAAACTCCTCATGTGTTGTGTAACTTAAAATAAGTTACTGTAGAAAAGCTTTTTACAGTAAAATATTGTATTTCCCATTGAGTAAAAATTTTATTTTTAAGAAAAGAAAAGAAACTAATTTTTTATCAATTTGAGAAGAGCAACCACATGGTTACCATCACTACTATGGACTATGGTCACATACTTTGTGCTGTAATTCTATGCAAAATAAACAAAAATGTAAAATATGTGATCCAACATGGTTGGCATGTTTTTGTTTTATGTTTATTATCAAGTGTCTCTGTACTATACTATAAACTGTGGTTACAACACAAAAAAGAACAAAATAAAGTAATAAGTCTACTGACAAAAGGAAAATTTTTTATTATTATATATATATATGTATATATATATATATATATATATATTTAAACTAAAAAGCAACATTTTTTATATGTTTTTGTTATTTCTTTCATTCGAAATATTGTATACATACATACATAGTATGTAATTAATTTAGTAGTAAAACCATTAAAGTTGCAAAATATGTTCATGCAAATTGACCATATTCCCATTGACCATATTTTCTTGTACAAACAAAATTTTTGTTAAATATTCAAAATGATAGAAAAAAAAAGTGAGTGATATCGACAGACTCATTCACTGTAAATATTAATATCTTAAGTTAATAGATAACTTTGTGGAACTGAATAGATTCAAGGATGTTAAAGCTTGTGAAGACCGGATTTTAAAGAAGAAATTACTTAAAGTTAATGATTTCTCTTAAAAATATTGGTATTTATACTGGCTCAAATAAGTTTCCGAAGCAGGCGAAGACAATTTTCAACCAATTTCAAAAACTGCTTATCAGATTTGAAATTGAAATTGTGAGAAAATTGTCTTCGCCTGCTTGGTGTATGGAGACTTATTTGAGCTAGTGTATATATACATATATATGTATTTTTGCCGACCATTTTTTACTGCAACCTTTTATTGGGTCAATATTCGATTAATTGGGCACAATATTTTAAGTGTTCAGGCATAATAATATACGCAGTTCAGCTGCTTATTCAATATTCATTTGACAGCTGGTAAACAGAACAGCTGGTTGTTTCAAGATTTTTTTTATTTTATTTTCTTGTTTTGTTGCTTTTTTGTTTGTCATTGTTGACATTTAAGTTGTTAAATACCAACAAAAACTGTTCGGTTAATTGTAATATGCTCACTAAACACACTTATGATAGTGCTGCATTTTAGGTTTTACTCAATATTATAACAATGTGCATATTTATTGCTCAATTATTATTATATGAAATATTGAGCTCAATAATGGCGTTTATTACGATTTACGTAATTAAAGTGGGTATTTAAAAACCATATAAGGTTATGTTCTCAACGCATGCAATGCAAATCGTTGGAATAACTAAAATAGAATGGCTTTTTTAGTGAACTTAATTGATATGAAAGCCACATCACAAATTCCCTAAACATTCATGTTCATTTAGAACCTTCATTGAGGACTATGACTTTGCTTCTCACAACCCACTTGCGTTGTCTGTGTTAATTTTATACATGAGTGGCGGGACCTACAGTTTAAAGTCGACTTCGAACGACAGATTTTTTGAGTTTTTGCCAAAAATCTGCTGAAAGAAGAAATATTTTTTCACATTTCGTTTCGTTTGAGATTTCTGAACTGGGCATTGAACCGTGGTCTTACGTCTAATAAGCCAACCCACTATGTTTTTTTAATTACAGCCTATACAGCCACTTTCTGTTATTTATTTATATTTTTCACTGATACCTTTGAACATTTTATTCCTCGATTTCAATTAAAATATTTTATTTTATATATTACAACCCCCCCAAAATTCAAAATATATTTTTATTCTCCTCTTTCCCCAAAATGATTTAATGACAATTTTGACAGCCTATTTTATTTAAGTTCCGAAATGAAAAAAATTAAATAATTAAATATGCTACCATACACGATGTTATTAATTAAATGTCTGTAGTTTAAATTGATGGATGGCATGATGTGTAACTTCCATATGTAATTGGATGGAATTTATGCCATCCAATTTTAATCAAGCTCATAAATATTTGATATAAAATTTAAAAATATCCATTATAATAACACTGTGCGACAAAAAACAAAAATTTTAATACACCCTAGTAACTACATAATCTAACTTGCGCATTCAGTTGAGTAAAACTCAAAAATATCCTTTTTATAGTTCCCGTACCCTGTTGTTGTTTTAATTGAAAAAAACAGTTACTTTCTGTACTTTTCACACAAATTTATTGATTATTTAAATATTTTAAAACCTATTTTGAACATGTATGTATTTATGTATGTATACCTTTAGAACGGTATACATAAACATATTGTTACGAAAATGGAAACGGTGTAATATCGTTTAACATTAAAATGAGTAGTTTCCATTTTCGTAACAATACTTTAACTATACAGCTATTTATATAAATTGCGGTTCGCATAAATTAATTTAAAGCGGAATTAACAATCAAAGAAGACTTATACCGAGATTTTTAATGTTTCTGTTTCGGTTGAACCCTTTTTGAAAGTTAAGATAAAATTTTTCGATTAAACTTTTCAGTTAACACACTTTTTATACTCAAAAATAAAATGAGAACATAAGGTATATTCTATCCCACAAGTAACATGAATATGTTCAGTAACTTTGATACGAAAATGGTTATAAAGGAATAATATGTAAATCAAGTTCAATATCACAGAATATATTTTCATCACTATGGTATCATATTTTTAATTTAAATAATATTCTACAAAACATCGCAACAATCTTAAAATCTCAACTTTTGTTTAATTTGTTTTTCTATCCTTTTTTGCGTGTTATGAACAACACAAAGTTTACCCTTATGGGCAACAATGAATATTAAAAAATTTGAATTTGAAAGACATTGCCATGGTAATTCATGTCAATGTTAATCAAGTTATTTGACAAGATGCTCACAAAATATAAAATAAGTTGAAAAAAAAATTTTGGGGCTAATATCCGCTCACATAAAACTGAAGATGAATTATAATGACATTTTGAATGAATCATTTATAATGCATCATAAGTATGATTACGCATTATGCAATCCTACCTCATACGACTGTACTTGATAATAGCTTATTCGACATCAGACCTCGATTCAAAGTCCAGCGCAAACATCTCAGCAGATTTCTGGCAAAAACTGTTGTTCGGAATGAACATTAAACTGTAGGACACGCCACTGATGTATAAAATTAACACAACACAACATGAGTGGTGTGAGAAGCTAGCTCATAATCCTGACTGAAGGGTTGTAATGACTAATTATGTATATTTTATTACCGTTAGTACTCTTAAATCCAGCCATCCATTTGCTCATGTTCAGATTTTCCTTGGCTCAAGCTAATCCTCTACATTACGAATGTCCATGTCTATAACTAAACGTCATTATGTTCCTTTTATATTTACATGGTATATACATCATCTTATAATATTGTTACGTTTATACCTTTTTAAAAACTTTTAAAATATGAGTTCGTTGATTGTAAACAAAATAAAAATAATTTGGTGTTTAGCTTCAATTAAATTCTTTATTTTTCGCACTATTTCTGTGTGCCACTGTTTACAACTTGATGAATACAACAATAATTTGATTAGTTCTTACTTCTTCTTTACACTTCTGTTGGCGTAAGCACCAACAATTGTTCGGCAGATCTTTACAACGGCGACCTTCAAACCACGACTGCCCTCTTCACACAAGACTGACCGAATTCTTACTACTAGTTGCCTACTTTGTCTTGCCTTTTTATATCCCACGTAAACAGTCTGATGAAGGTTCTTGAAGTAGAACTTTCGTGGTTTCGCTTTCTTTAGAACTCTACCGCGACTTCATTGTTGTTCGTGTATTTTGTTCTCGTTGCTTGTTGTTGCCTTCTAGCTTAATTGCATATCCCCTTTTCTTTCATACCGATGTTGTTGGTTTACTTGTAACAAGTTCATTGTATTTGTTTGTGTAGTTTTTGCTCATTTTAATGTTAAACGATGATACATTTTCGTAACAATATAGTTTCTGGGTAATTCTTAGATCCAAGTAAAGCAAGTAGTTTGTGAAACAGTCACTATTAGTATCTATTCGTTACAGGAAAAATTATATTCGGTTTCTCTAACGTCTAGATAAACGAGTTCTTGAATGTCTACTGATTTCTAATTGCAACAGTCGGAATGCAAAGATAGCTTTTCATAGAAACACGTTGTTTTTTACTTTCTGCTGTAAGGAAACTATAAAATTTGTCTACAAAAACCATCAGTATTATGAATTTGCGTCACATTTTTCATAGAAAATACAATTTCTGACACCATAAAATAGTAAAAAAAAGCTAGAACATCTTTGTCTTCATCGCTGCATGGTTTTTTTTTTTCAAATCAGACCGTCCATTATTGCAATTATTTCGTTCGGAGTGTTCCTTTCTGTAATTATCGTATTGTGTTTTCCTCTTAATAGAATAGTTTATCGTTTCGTTAAAAAAACTGTTATTAATTCGTTGCGTTATTGTTGTTATTGTTCTCTTCCAAACTTGTTGCACTAATACCAAATTGTTGAACCTATAAACAACGGTACACAGAGATCTGTACAAGATCTGTAACA
The DNA here is from genome assembly GCA_936449025.2 of Sarcophaga subvicina. Classification (NCBI taxonomy): domain Eukaryota; kingdom Metazoa; phylum Arthropoda; class Insecta; order Diptera; family Sarcophagidae; genus Sarcophaga; species Sarcophaga subvicina. Next base: position 73,945,282 of record OW388080.2, on the reverse strand, counting down.
ACAGTTCGAAAAGTACTCGAACTCATACTCATCACTTTACATCGTCAATGTAGGCACAAGTTCTATGGCACATTTTCTAAATGCATGTTTGAAGAGTCGCCATGTTTCATTTTCAGAAATTGGCAGTAATGCCTTTGGTTACACAAAAAAGTTCGCAAGCTTCCCAAACAAACTCTTGTATAAATAATCTACAATTTTTAAACAACTTTGTATTTCTCAATACGTAGTTCGCGGTCAATTTACGACTTTGTTTTTGAGATTTTAAATATATATTCTAAGGTAAGGTAAAATAAGGAATTATGGTCTGTTTTTCATTCCTCATCTAGTTTTTGTAAACAAATGTCTTTCTGTGCTTACAAAAGCAATCGAAAGTACCATAAGAAGGACAAAAACAAATTTTTGCCGGAATTGACGTCGTCGCATTATGCTAGAATTACGCAGTTTACTTTGAATAGAATTTGTACCTAAAGTGCCCACCAAATGTCCAACATACTATACTTACATAATTGATCATTTCAACTCTGCAATCATGATTACGACCTAGTTTATAGCATCACTTATATCGACTCCGAACTTTTGAGAAACTTTTCATAGCAATTTTATATACTCTCAGAGTTTTTGCAAGAAATCTGTTGAGGGGATGTGACCGAAGAAATATTTTCTTCAGATTTCGTTTCTGATGTCTGACCTGTGGCTTGTGGCCTAATATCTAATGAGTTAACTCACTACCTACTAGACTACGGCGACTTCATCTAACTGTCCAACAACTAAGGCCAATTGAAACTTTTTGAGAGAATTTTAAAAGAAATATTTACAAGATGAGATACAAACGAAAATATCTTGTCTGTCTTTTAACTAAAATTAAAAGAGAGCAAATGAAATTGGGATCAAAGAGTCCATGCATAAGATGCTTCGCAATTTATGGAACGGCAAACGCTGTGGCTATGATTTTTTTGTAATATAATACGTATGAATTTCAAGTTCTAAGTTTCAGAATAAACAATTTTATTGATATTAATGTGTCAGTCCATATTTCATTCCGCACACATTACAGTAGAGAGTAAAAAATATTTAATTGGCTGTTATTACAGTTGTTCCACCAAAGCCACAAAATATAAATGTTTTGTTACTGAGAATAAATAAGAAAATGATTCTCATTATCAATAAAACATGTTTTCCCCAATGGAATAATTTGTTCATGTTTTTAAACTTTTATGTCCTAACGACCAGAATAATTTTTTCCCTGAACAAATTTATGTTAATCACCGATGAATTTGTCATGAATACGGATTCTATGTTTGTGGGTAGCACAACATGAAAACATCTAAAAAATGTACAGAAAAATGGCTTGTGGTTTTTCTTTTTTTTTTCATTGTCATTTACATTTTCGGATTTTTTAGATTGTTGTTTTGTATTCGGACCTTAAATGAAACTTCTACATTTAAGCTCAAATAAAGGCTCTTAAAACTTTCTGTCAATTCTAGAAATGTGTATTGATCTTGTAATCAAACAGTTTCAAAGGGTTAAATACAAGTTTTATTATCGACGCAAAATCTCAGCCGAGATACATAAACAACATGTTTATGTAGGTTACGTTAGGTTAAAGGACGTGTACCTGTCAATTAAGACAAATACAGTACCCGGAGGACAACGTCCTAGCTTCTCACACCACACAATTTGTGCGTGTTAATTTTATACATGAGTGGCGGGACCTACAGTTTAAAGTCTTCTCCAAACGACAGAATTTTGAGAAACTTTTTCATGGCAGTTTATTTTACTCTCAGAGTTTTTGCCAGAAATCTGCTGAGAGAAAGTCGCCGAAGAAATATTTTCTCATATTTCGTTTTGATTAATTTGTTTGCGTTCAGTTTAATGTTCTCTTCAAATCTCTATACAGAGATCTGTACAAAATCTGTAACAACATTTGGAAAAGTACTCGAACTCATACTAATCACTTTACATCGTCAATGTATGCACAAGTCTACGGCACATTTTCTAAATGCATGTTTGAAGAGTCCCATGTTTCACTTTCAGAAATTGGCTGTAATACCTTGCACAAAAAAGCTCGCAAGGTTCCAAAACAAACTCTTGTATATATAATCCACAATTTTTTGACAACTTTGTACTTCTCAATACGTAAATGGCAAAAGAGTTCATATAGCTCGCGTTCAATTTAGAACTTTGTTTTTGAGAATTTAAATATTTATTCTAAGGTAAGGTAAATAAATGAAATATGGCCTGTTTTTCATTCCTCATCAAGTTTTTGTAAACAAATGTCTTTCTGTGCTTACAAAAGCAATCGAAAGTACCATAATGAGGACAAAAACATATTTTGACCGGATTTGACGTCGTCGCATTATGCTAGAATCACGCAGTCTACTTTGAATAGAATTTGTATCTAAAAGCAAAACCTTACCAAATGTCCAACATACTATACTTACATAATTGATCATTTCAACTCTGCAGTCATGATTATGATCTAGTTTCTAGCATCACTTACATCGACTCTGAACTTTTGAGAAAGTTATCATGGCAATTTTATTTAGTCCCAGAGTTTTTGTCAGAAATCTGTTGAGAGGATGTCACCGAAGAAATATTTTCTTCATAGTTCGTTTTGTTGGAGATGTCTGACTTGGGGTTTGTACCGTGGTCTAATATCTAATGAGTTAACTTACTACCTGCTAGACTACGGCGACTTCAACAACTAAGGCCAATTGAACTTTTAGGGCAAATTTGAAAAGAAATGTTTACAGAAAGAGATACAAAATATCTTCACTGACTTTTAATTAAATTTTAAAAAGGGCATAGGAAAATGGACTCAATTGGGATACAAGAGTCCATGCATAAGATGTCTCAAAATTTATGGAAGGGCACACTCTGTGGCATAAGCTGTAGGTTATCACTTTTAACACATATTTATTTCAAGTTCTTAGCGTCCATTCCGCACACATTACAGTAGAGAGTAAAAAAATATTTTGTTGGCTGTTATTGCAGTTGTTCCACCAAGGCCACAAAATGTTACTAAGAATACATAAGAAAATGATTCTCATTATCAATAAAACATGTTTTCCCCAATGGAATAATTTGTTAATGTTTTTAGTCTTTTATGTGGTAACGAACAGAATAATTTTTTCCCCTGAACAAATTTATGTTAATCACCCACGAATTTGTCATGAATACAGATTCCATGTTTGCAGATAGCACAACATGAAAACGCCTAAAAAATGTACAGAAAAATGTCTTTTATCTTCTTTTTTTATTTTTATTCTCGCATTTTTTTAAATTGTTCATATTCAAACCTTAAATGTTTGAGCGGACAACAGACGCTCTTTAAACTTTCTGTCAATTCTAGAAATATGTATTGATTTTGTAACCAAACAGTTTCAAACGGTTTAAAGGAAAGTTATTGCGTTTACGATAACTGGTATGTCATTCAAAACATACATAATTGGTCATTACAACCCTTCAGTTAAAATTACGACCTAGCTTGTCACACCACTTATGTCGTGTGTGTTAATTTTATACATGAGTGGTGGAACCTACAGTTTAAAGTCGACTCCGAACGACAGATTTTTGAGAAACATTTCATGGCAATTGTATTTACTCTCAGAGTCTTTGCCAGACATCTGCTGAGAAGAAGTTGCGGAAGAAATTTTTTTCATGTTTCGTTTTATTGGAGATGTTTGACCTGGGATTTTTAACCGCGGCCTCACATCTAATAAGGCAGACAATCTATAAAGTTATGGTGTAATCTCATCTCATCAAAAATTTTGTTAGGCAAGACACAAACAAATTGGCGAAACAAATAAAATATAAAAACTTTAATTAATAACTATAAAGTAATATTATAGAGACATTTTTCTATTCATCAAATGCGTCAGCGTATCTCATAGTTAGGTTTAACAAACTTTCTTGGTCATATTTTTCGATTCGAATGTATATCTGGTCAAGCAATAATGTTTGAAACGAAACAGTTACACAAAACTAAACAAATAAAAACTACCACTTGTGAGGTAATATGTTTGATTTAAAATATTCTTCCATTTATTTGAGTATTCCTTCTCGAATGAAGCATATTAATGTTTATCTGGAGTAATTTGTGTAATTTATAACGCTTTCAAAATACAACATCAAATATAAAGTGTTTTAAGGACAACAAATCAAATGTTTAATCATTTATCATGTATCATTATCGTTACCCAACAGACACGTAGCTAAAATTATCGATAATAGCACAGAATTTAAATTTGAAAAATAACGAATTTCATTAAATCTGGGCAAAAGTGTAGAATAATTTTTCTTTTACTAAAAAAAATCATTTTCCGTTTTATAGAGTTCGTATAACGTAAAATGTTTACATGAGGGCTGGTACGGAACTTTATTGTGAACAATTGGGCAATTCACACAAGTTTCTATCGAGTATGTTGTATTGAAAACAGTTTTTGTTTATGGACGCTCAATGCTATGGTGTATTGTGTATTTCATATTCCAAACGTCAAAGAGCGATAAGAAGAAGAATAACATTATTAATAATTTAATTTTCTAGCAGCAAAATGAAAAATCTTGCGGGAAAATATAAATTAAATAATTATCTGTGCGAACAATTATAATTTTAAAATGTTAATTGTTAACTCAAGTTGCATAGAAAATATTTTGTAATTTTATTCTTCTTCTTGATTACTAGCATTTACATAAACTGATAGCACGAAACCAATACAACCTCTAAAAACAAATTAAAAAATGTGTATAAGTGTATCGGATTTTTATATGAAAATTATCAACAACAAGCATACACTACGAGTATTTTATATTCGTCCAACAACACAATGAATACAACGATACAACGGCTTGTGTGAATTGACCAAATTTTTTTAATTCAATCAATTTAAAAAGTTAAAATCTCACATATCATTGATATGCAGAAACAATTAGTTCTTCTTAATAACTTAAAGACGTAAAATTTTTATTTCTTACTGTAATCGTTAGATTTATGCCTTGAAAATGTTTGTTTTTCTTTCAACTTCGATTTGTGTCGTCATATAATTTACGTCGTCTTAGATGTGTAGACAATTGTTATTGTAAAGCTGGTGGGTAATAGAAAAGAAAAGAAAAGGTCCAAAATAATTCAAATTAGTAATTGATGAGGATGGATGTAATACTTGCAACCAGTGTTGAAAAATTCAGTACTTTAGTACTTTTTCAGTACTTTTTCATTTCAAAATACCGCAACACCCCCGCGACGATTTCAGTACTTTTTTATTATTACATACTTTATGTCATGTGCTTTTCAACTACTAAGGCATTAGCAACATGTTCAACGCAATGCTAAAGGTAGAATATGGTTTAGCCAAACGTCCATGGAACGTACGTTCGTTTTTTAGAATACGAAAAGCAATGAAAACGCTTGCCAAACCGTAATGCAATTTCAGCAAACATTTACATTCCTCTTCATATGCTGTAAACGAACGTATGTTTTATTACGTTCCGACGATGTTTTACTATACAGGACTTTTACGTTTTGTTACTTTCCGAATCAGCTGTTTTTGTCCTCCTGTACGTGTATTAAATATAGAGAAATAAATAGTCTAGTAGGTATTGTGCTGGCTTACTAAACGTGAGCCTACGATTCAAACCCCTCAGTTTTTACGCCATTCTTAAATAAAAGCGGCATATTTACATCATTTACATTCAAATGTTTTATTATTCCAATTTTTTGGTATTAATATGTGTTGTATTTTGCAATCGACTTCAATATTAATTCAGATCGCAATGTGTTGCCGATGCGTTGCGCATGGACATGAGAAGCAAAAAAACACTTGTAGCTCTTATTTAGTGAAGGTTGTAAGCAGTGTTGCAAAACTGAAATTTTGAAATGGTAGTGAACTGTAACTGAAAAAGTACTTTTTTGCATCAAATGGTACTTCTGTAAAGATACATACACTTGTGGACATGCAATTAAGTCACTTTGCAACATTTTTCATTTTTGTAAAAATTAAAAAGATTTAAGAAAAATGGAAACAAAAACAACTAATATTTATTAATTTCATATGCTTAATAATTAATTAACAACAAAAATTCAAAAAGTTATTCATTATAAAAAATGATTTGGTACGGAGTTGATAGCAGACTTATAATTTAAGTGGGCACATAATTAAGTTATCTAAAAAAAATATTGAAAATTTAATTTAATTGATTTACTTTTCACCCAAACTATTTTGAACCTTTAATATTTTGTGGGTTACCCTTTTTGGCGTATTATTTCAGTACATCTTTGTGGCATTAAGTTGATTGAATTGCGACACTGCTGTGGACTAATGTTATTCCATTCTGCTTGGAAAAGCTGCCAAAGTGCTTTTTGGCTGCTGCGTTTTTTGGCTGCAACTGCTCGTTTTACGATCCCCCAAAGATTTTCAATAGGGTGCAGATCAGGACTGCTGACCAATCAAGAACCCTTATTTTTTCCTCAGCAAACCAAGCTTTAACTACCCGAGATGTATGCTTCGGGTCGTTATCATGCTGAAATATCCACGTTAGTGGTAGCCGTCCTCATAATCTTTAGTCAATTGGTTCTGTAGGATGTTTTTATACATTTCCGCAGTCATTTTCCCATCGATTCTTACCAGCCTACCAACGCCGGATTAAGTAAAACAACCCCAAACCATTGCTGACGAACCTCCATGTTTTACGGTTTTTTTTGGTGTACTTTGGGTCTAATTGTGTATTGACAGGACTCTTACATAGAGTCTGTCTTCGTTTCTAAAGATATTAAACTTGGACTCATCACTCCATACGACTAATTTCCAAAATTTTTCGTCTTTTGGCAAACCGCATGCATGAATAACTTAATTGTATGTCCACAAGTGTACATAATGGACCTGGTTTCTCACACCACTTATGTTGTGTGTGTTAATTTTATATATAAGTGGCGAACGACAGATTTTTTGAGGAACTTTTCATGGCAATTTTATTTACTCTCAGATTTTTTGCCAGAAATCTGCTGGCAGACCGGTGCACGATATAGCGACGCTGTATACTACGTATCTTTTTCAACGCTCTTTTGTTAGTCTGTCCAGTATAAAGATTGTAACTGTATTTTCCGAAATCGCAATCACAGTGTGAATGCATCTTTCCTGCGTCACAGATGATTTATTAGTTGCCTCGTTTAACGCTGTTTCGTTTAGCGTTGGAACTTATTGGAACGTATACCTCGGGTTAAGCGGGGTCTTACTGTATAAGATAAAACTGGAATAATCTCACACCTAGTGTCTAATTATACTTCTGAGCCACTGAAGTCGCCGTAGTCTAGTAGGTAGTGTGTTGGCTTATTAGACGTAAGACAAAATACAGACATCAAGAGAAAATACAAAAAATATTTCTTCGGCGACTCTCTCAGCAGATTTCTGGCTAAAACTCTGAATAGAAATAAATTTGCTATGAAAAAACTTCTCAAAAATCTTTCGTTCGGTGTCGACTTTAAAATGTAGGTCCCACCACTCATGCATAAAATTAACACACACAACATAAGTGATGTGAGAAACTAGGACGTTGTACAATGGGTCAATTCGACCTCCGGGTACTGTACTTGTCTTAATTGACAAGTACACGTCCTCTAACCCAACTTAACCTATATGTTCACAAATACTTAAATAATTTAATTTTTATTTATATATGAGATTTATTTTTTTGGAGATGATCTTAAAGAAATACAGAAATTATGAATTTTTTTGAACAGAATTGGCCATTGTGCAACGTATGTAACGGTCATAAGGTGATTTGTGATGTTTCCTTTATTCATCATAATTTCTACCACTGTGCAGAAGTCTTCCATGGACATGAATCATGGAATTTTTCTTTATAAGATGGCGCAGACTGTATTTACATGACCATCACCTTGCAATGGAAAAGATTACACACATACATACATACATACATAATTGGCCATTACAACCCTTCAGTCAGGATTACGGCCTAGCTTTCAGTACAGTACCCGGAGGTCGAATTGTACCGTAAATTTACCACTAATTTTTTCAACTATGTTTTACTTTTTAATAAAAATTTTTTTTTCTCTTTTTAATGTCCCTAGGGAATGTACGAGTATAGGTATTCGCTTCTATAATTCATATATCGTTTTTGGCCAAAGATAAAGTGTGAAAGTTTATCACTGTGAAATCTGAATGCATCAAGTTGCTCTGTGTACATAGTTTCTTCCTATTTAAGTGTGAATGTATTTTGAAAGAGCAGAGTATATGTGCGTGTACGTTCGTTTACGAACGTACGTTTATTGTATATGTTGACTTAAGGATAATATTACGAAAATGTAAAAAAAAATTAATTCCAGAAAAGAGAAGAAGAAAAGCGTTTATGGCGTTTATGTTATATGTTGTATACTGTTGCAAGACATTACATGAAAGAGATGAAGAGAGGAAACACACAGTAATAAAGTGAAGTAAAATGTGTACAACATGAATTATGCGATGCAACGTTGCATTAAATTAAAAATTTTTTGCAAAAATTAAATAAATTTGGCAAAAAGAAATATATTTCAATATATTTTCCTTTCCAACAAAATAACATTTCTTCTTTAAATTTAATTTCAAATCTTTTATCTCCATTTAATATCATTAAGGGTCATTATTATAACTTACCGTTAACTAAAGGGAGGATTTTAACGGGCAGATAAATTGTTTTTCATTATTATAAGTGGACGATAAGGTAGAAGTCAGAACTTCTAAAGTTAAGTTTATGTTTGAACTCGTAATATTATTTTCAATACATACATAATTGGCCATTACAACCCTTCAGTCAGGATTACGGCCTAGCTTCTCACACCACTCATGTTGTGTGCGTTAATTTTATACGTGAGTGGCGGGACTTACAGTTTAACATCGACTCCGAACGACAGATTTTTGAGAAACTTTTTCATGGCAGGTTTATTTACTCTCAGAGTTTTTGCCAGAAATCTGCTGAGAGGAAATCGCCGAAGATATATTTTTTCATATATCGTTTTGATGCCTGACCTGGGTACGAACCCGGGCTTTACGTCTAATACGCTAACACACTACATATTAGACTACGGCGACTTCAATAATGCGACTTTATTATAATGCATTTTTTTATTTTATAAATTCAATTTTTTTATTTCCAAACCCACTATTTTTTAGAAATTCTCATTCTTTTATAATAAAATTCCGTAATTTTTAAATTTTTTTTAAATTTATATTAAAGATCTTCCAGTATACATTTTTATTAAATCATTCCATTTAATATGTATGTTTTCTAAAAAAAAACGCTTCCCTCACCACAACATCAGCGACAAATCAGCCTTAAGAGATACTTGTCTTTAAAAAATGCGTATATACTGCTCAGCTTAAAGAAAGATTCTTTGGCCATTTTAAGAGGACGCATTTTGTAAACATTTGGCGCTTTTTGTTGTGCATTATGAGAATAACTGTTCTCAACGAGAATGTTTTAACAACTAAATACACTTTGTTCACTCAGTTTTTCTAAATGTTTTTATTTTAAAAGAAATTCTTCAATAACGCTCGCAATTTCTTTATTCCAAATTTCTTATTACTTTAGTGAAAGTGAAATTTATCAATGAAAAGCTTTCAATTCTTTTTTCTGTTCTCTTCCGAAGAAAAATTTCTTATCTCTTCTTTTGCCAAAAGCTTTAACTATTAGTGATGATATATACACAAGTTTCTGCTATTTAAGGTACCTTATTTCATTTAGGGCCATTATTACAACTTCCCGTTAAAGTTGGGTTTAGCTAAAGGTAACTTTACCTAAAGTGAACTTTAAAGTCACATATAACTTCTTTTCGTTATTGCAACCTAATGATAAAATGGAGTTAACTTTTTCAAGAGTAAGGCAGTGCCGGAGCAATGTCAATAATACTGCTCAATTAAACAAGTGCTTTAAAAAAGCAGTGGCAACGACGTGCATTCTTATTTGTTATATTTATTCATTTTGTTTATAAAATTTGTATGTTGAGGTTTTAGCTCTTTTATTTTTGTGTTTTTAGTTTTAAAATAATTATAATGAATACGCCAATACAAAGTTTGATTTGAAAAACTATTAAAATATTAACGTTTATTTTTCATGTTTATATTTAAAGTTGCCATATTGAAAATAAAATATGTATATAATATGGCAAGTTCATAGATAAAGTGAACTTTAAAAGTTAACGTTCAGTTTTATCTTATTTGTGTACTCATAATAATGAAAATCAAGTTATCTGCCCTTTAAAATCCTGCCTTTAGTTAACGGCAAGTTGTAATAATGGTCCTTAGCGTTTCGAAATTCCGCCTCCTCCTGAAGTATACTAATGGGTTAATGCAACATTTTTTTAAACCATTTTTTTCTCCTTTTGAAAAATTTATAGTAATATATTGACGAAAGTTTGTAAAAGTAGTGCAATGACGTTGTTAAATTACCATTCTAATGTGCAAGTATCCCAGTAGTATTTGGTTAAAATTAATCGCCGAGGGTGGTTGAAGAAAAATTCAAAATACCGACGACATCGTCAAGATAACCACAGTAATGTTCCATTTATATGAAACACAGAACAAACTTTTAATTTAGATAAGGTTTTGGCAAACCTTAAATAAAAATATCATTTAAGGAAAAGCAGTCTGCCATTGATATACACTGTCGGACAAAATAAAGTGCGGTTTGAAATATTTTTTGTTTTTTGATTAAAGCATGTGTTTATTGCTTTCAAATGTTTATAAATTATAGTTTAATTTTTAATTCGGTTAATATTTTATCTAAAAAGTATCTTAACATTGAATACTTTCTTTATATTTTCTATTTATAATAGAAACTATATGGCACATAAGGAATTTCAAGTGACAAAATAAAGTAACACTTCACTAGAAAATATTATAAATAATTAAATAACTTCAATATTTAGTACGAAGTTGTTCCTCCTTTGTTAATTATGACATCTCTTAATCTTTTCGGCATACTTAGCGCAAGGTTCTTCAAAGTACTTGTAGGAATTGCCCTCCATTCACTTTGAAGTTTTTCCCAAAATGTTTGAATATTTGTTCCGGACTCCATCAGGATTTTGTCATCTGAGGTAGCCCAAAGATGCTCTATGGGGTTTAAATCAGGGCTTTGAGCAGGCCATTCAAATTTTTCAACATTATTTTCTTCAAAATATGTTTTAGCGATCTTACTTGTGTGCTTGGGTTCGTTGTCTTGTTGAAAGATAAACTTCCCCAAGCCCATTTCCTCCTCACTGCTGTAAAGATTTTCATCCAAAATATTTACATAGTGCTCTCCAGTCATTTTGGAATCAATTTTAACGAGTCTAACTACTCCTGAAGACGAAAAACATCCCCACACCATGAGGCTGCCTCCACCATAAATATTTACATAAATAAATATTTACATAAAGTTACTTAAATGAATAAATATTTACATAAATATGTCTGAATGTTTTTGGAACAAAATTATTTGGACATACGAGTCAAAATATGAACTAAAAAATTCCAAAACTCGGAAAAGAGTGTGCTGTGAACCAGCACAAAAGCTTAAATCGAAAAACCTTATCCAGACTGGAAAACTTGTAACAAGTTTGTTGTATTTGTTTGTGTAGCTTTAATGTTAAACGATGTACACCGTTTCCATTTTCGCAATTATTGTACCTTCATACTATAATAAATTTTTTTCACTTTTGAGAATCACTGAATTATATTCTGTAGCTTCTTTAAATATTTGCTTTTCAACTAAACATTATTTGTAAAAAAAATTTTGAAATTCTTTTTAACTTTCTGTCGCAAAACGCAAATTTTATCGAATCGTCCCAATGAAAATATGCTTGCAAAAGAAAATTTGCGCTGAAGTTAAAAGTAATGAGTGAATGCTAAGTAATGCTGAATGGCGATTGCTAAGCATGATAATCAATTTCTTTTTATAAATAACGCCCAATAAATTACAAGAATGCAAAGTGTAATTAAGAATTTAAATTGCCTATAAATTGTCCCCCTAAAGTGTTCAAAATAGTCGTAAATTCCCCAATTATTTTAAATTTGTTGAACCATTAAAATTCTGTGCTTACAATGATTGTAATAAATTTTTCTATTATACGAAATGAAATGGTTGTGGGGATAGTATTGTTTCAAAGGCCACTTTAACGAAAATCAAATCGATCACGAGGAAATCAGTTATCCACAAATTAAAATATTTTAAAATGTAAAAAACGTAACAATAGCTTAAATTGAAAATTTAAAATAGAATTTGATAGATTTTTACACAGTAATATATGAAATACCCTTAAACGAAAACGCAAAAATTCAAAACTTATGTCACTTATATTTCTCCCGTTTTGGTTAAATATATTGTTACGTTTTTTACCTTTTGATTGCAAACAAAATAAAAATAAATTTGTGTTTAGTTTCGATTAAACTCTTTATTATTCTCACTATTTTATGTGCCACTGTTTACAACTTGATGTATCCAACAACAATTGCTATTCTTCTTTGCTTACAACACAGATCTTTTCGACTGCGATCTTCAAGCCACAACTATTCTCTTCACACGCAACGCGTCTTCACACAAGACTGACTGAATTCTTACTACTCGTTGCCTGCTTTGTTTTGCCTTTTTATATGCCCACGCAAACAGTCTGATGAAGGTTCTTGAAGTCGATTGTTCGTGGTATCGCTTTCTCGAGAACTCTATCGCGACTTCATTGTTTTTTGTGTATTTTGTACACATTTCTTGTTGTTGCGTTCGCGCTTACTTGCCTATCCCTTTTCTTTCATACTGATGTTGTTGGTTTAATTGTAAACAAGTTCGTTGTATTTTTTTGAGTAGCATTTGTTTATTTTAATGTTAAACGATGGTACATCGTTTCCATTTTCGTAACAATATCTTAAATTTTATATTCGAATTCATTTCATGGATTACTTGCTGAGCACTTTTTACAATATTTTTCATCTTAGAGTCAGTTTCTGCCTGGCGATGTTATCTTAAACTAATTTATGCTCTTTCTCCATGCAGGTATCTATAATTTTTAAGATTATTTGCTTAAACTTAATACTTTTAAGTTGGAAAATGTAAAATGTTTGGTATATTTCTTGTTCTTTCACATTTTTAAAGTTCAAAGTTCAATTTGCGATATTTTCAGTACTAATTAAAATTTTTGTCTCATTACCACGTGCAACATAAAGGGACAAATCTACTGTAAACCGAAATGAAATATTATTCTGAATCACTCTTTTAGTTCTTTTTTCATTTGTTCTTGTTTGGTTTCTATATCTGGCGCAATAGCAAATGTAAACTAAAAACTTTTTAATGAAAGATTTATTAAAGTAAAGAAATAAACAAAATTTAATTCAACAGTTTTAAGATTCTAAAAATATTTGCATTTATTAAGTGTAGTCATTAACACAGTTTTCTACAAATAATTTTAAAATATTTACTCAAATGCGTTTGTGTTTCACGTGAAATTGCTTTGAAAATATTTTAAAAATCAAAAGTTATGGTGAAAACGAAGTAAATTTTCATGCATATTCCAGTTTTTAATACAATGCTTACGTATTTTGGAAAATGTATTCATAAATCCTAAATGGAAGATGGTATTGATTCCAGTTCCTATTTTTATCAGCCCGCAACGCATCAAAAGAAACTCCGTTGAAAAAATATATTTTCTCTTATGCCACATAATTCAGCAAACATAAATAAATAAAGCAAGAACAAACACACATCATGTGTGGTGACAACTTAGTGCGAAAGTACATCGAAGCAACATTGTAACAGAAATCAATTCCTGAATATATTTAATTTTCCCATTCTTTCGAAAACAACTGAATTAATTTTTATTTCCATTTGAATGAAACCTAGTTTAACATTATCGACAAATAAATGATTTCAATTAAAAAAAAAATCGCATTTGTGATGATGCCGTATGAGATTCAAAAGTGTCCAATGCATTTTGGACGGGCAATGTTAGCATACCATATTTCTTTGAGAACGATGTTCGCCACAACATCACTGTCAACGGCGGAAATAATGGTTCGATCACTAAAACCCTCTTTTTACCTGAATTGGGTAATCTGGATACCAAAAACACGTGGTTTTAAGAGAACAGCGCTATGTGGCTACGTGTCATATAGCTTTTGCTATTTTGGATTCATGGAAAATTGTATATTTCGGATGTGCTTCCCCCGGAGAGCTCTTTCGGATATTTAAACGATATTCTATTCCACATTTAATTTCATCAATAGGTCTGTCAAACAAATAGAAAATTTCGATGACATTTCTCACGCGCTTTGTTTTATTTAAATTTGTATACAGGAAAAAAGACTCTGTATATGCATGTAAGATATTCTCTTTAAAAGTAAACATATACTACGGAAAAATCAATTTTTGTCTCCTTTTCAGCTGCCCCTAATCTCAATCATATTTTATTGTGATAACTTCCTTTGGTTTTGAAATAAGCCTTACGGTAGGAGATTTTCAACTGAAATTTTTTAAAAAAATTTAAGTTTTAAGCGCATTTTTCATCCAAATATTTTTGGCACACTAATTAAAACAGAAAATGTGTGAATTAAATACGAAATTTCGTTTAACTTTCTACAAAAATGAAAATAAAACAAAATAATGCGATAATAAATTAAAAATAAAAACTAATATACACTGGCGAGCAAAAATGGATACATGATATTAACAAAATATTTTAAATCCAATATTTTTTGTATTTATTGCAGTAAGTAAGAAATTGTAAATGAAAAATTTCAGACGTTGAAATGTCCAGCACAAAGTCCGGATTTAAATCCGATCGAGAATTTGTAGGCGATTGTAAAACGAAAATTGGCACAGTATGAAAACCCTCCAAATAACCTTAAAGAATTGTGGTTAAGAATTGAGGCAGAGTGGCAAAGTATAAACAGCGAAACCATCAAAAAACTGGTAGAAGGCTTACCAAAACGCATTAAATCAGTTATAAAGAATAAAGGATTATGGACAAAAAACTGAATTTTTCAATTGAAACGAAACGAGCAAAATTAGATAATGCTGCAAAATTAGATAAATGCTACTGTATTTTATATTTAAAAGGAAATAATATTACTGAAAAGTTTTTGTTTTAATTAGAGGATAGTCTAAATAAATGTTTAACATATGGATTGTTTTTTTTATTTTAATAAATAAAGTACAAATATAATTTTTATATTTTTTTTAATATTATGTATCCATTTTTGCTCGCCAGTGTATGTACTGGCTATAGGCCAACTTAAATTTAAATTTCGAAATCCTTCTTTTTTTTCAATAAAAGGAACAAAAATATTTATTGCCTGTTACAATTTATGGGCAAAAGTAATTTAAATAAAATATGTACGCAAAGGATGAAAAATATTTTATACATACTGAAACTATACGAGGACTACAAATTGTTGTAAACATTATTAATAACACTATGCGACAAAATACAAAAAAATTAAATACACCCGAGTAACTATCTAGTCTAAGTCGTTCAGTTAGTTGAGTAAAACTCAATAACACGGTTTTTTGATCTTTTCACACAAAATTATTGGTTGCCCAAACATGTTTGAACCCACTTTCAAAATCCAAAGTTTTTTGAAAAGGGGACGGATGAGCCTTTCAAATGGTATACATAAACACTTTGTTATGAGTTTTGATGGTGTAAACTTGGAAAACATTTATATTTATTTTTTCAAGTTTGGCCTTTCGTGTAATTTGAACCATATGTTTATGTGTACCATTTTAAAGGCTCATCTGTACCCTATTCAAAAACTTTGGATTTTGAAAGTGGGTTCAAAAATAATTGGGCAACCAATAATTTTGTGTGAAAATAATAAAAAAAAAATATATAAAACCAGTAAAGATAAGTACGCTTATAAAAAATAAAATGGAAATAAAAATTAAAAATAAGAAACAGAATAAATTGAATAAATAATCATTATCGTTATATTTGACTGTGTACAGTGGCACTTGCTAACACTGGATGAATTACTGAAATACTATATGCAACTTTTTCTCAATGATTTTACAAATTGAGAGTCTTTGTTAAAGGTTTTCTCGAAAAAAAAATGTAAAGAATATTTTTTCATATTTGCAGAACATTTTTATCTGTTTGCTTGTAAGAAATAATGTATGGTTTTACAACGATTGTTAGACAAAGAATGTTTTGAATCTCCAAATTCATACTTTAAATTCAAATAATATTTTATGGAAAATATTCAAGAAAGTGTTTCTTTGTCTTTTTTAATATTAATGCGAAAATAATGTCAAAAGGAAAACAGAAATGCTTTTTTTAACTCATATTTTATGGCAAAGAAAATTGTATTTTTAGTGTAAAAAAAAATATAAAAGTATTTGTATAAAATTTATCTCTGTACAGTAAATCAATATTAAATTGATGAACTTCCTTACGCACTTCATTGGTCATTCCAAGCCTTTAGTCAGGATCACGACCTAGCTTCTCACACCACCCATGATGTGTGTGTTAATTTTATCTACAGTTTAATGTTGACTCCGAACGCCAGATTTTTTGAGTAACTTTTCATGGCAATTTTATTCATCCACAGAGTTTTTTCCAGAAGACTGGTGAGAAGAAGTCGCCGAAAGAAATATTTTCTCATATTTCGTTTTGTTCGATATGTCAGAGCTGGGTTATGACCCACGTATTATTTTGCCTAAGAATCAAATACACTACCGACTAGACTACAGCCGACTTCTTATTGACGCTAAATTAAGATTAATTTTTTTTTTTTATTTTATTCAACGAAAATGTTTTTCCAATGGCGAAAATAAAACCTTTGTAATCAATGAGAAAATATGACGTCATACTCATAGAATGCAGCCTTATTACACAAGGGAATCAAAAACAGCCCTAAACCATAAGCCTATTACACCGATGTGTCCTCTCTTCATCACTATCATCACTAATGTTGAACCTAGGGTCTAATGTGCTGATAGTTGATATAACGATTTTATCCAAATGAATAGAGTCTAATACGTTTACACTAACAAATTTTAAATAACGGTTTTGATTATTTTATGTAAATATATGTACCTCTCAGCCTACAATTATCTTCACAGTCTGCTTATGGTATTGGTATACATATATGACACATACATTGAAGGTAAATTGAGTGTCAACCAAAACGATGGCATTCTTTACCAGTCGACGAGGCGATTAACACACATCCTATCGGTTATTATTATTGCCATCCAGCTTAACGGTGCATATCACAATGTGTAAATTGTTAACGCACAGCATTTGTGTTGATGAGTGCAAATGGTTTTTCAAAGCAACCATAATGTAAAGTATGTCATCATGAACAATGTTGTAAGTGAAAATAATTTTTTGGAAAAAGTCTTTTTATTACAAATGTAACCTTGAGGACAGTGTCAACAACATCAATCATTTTGAGGACTGTCTTTCGAATATGTTAACATTGCACACGTTTTAATATTCTCTGCCGTTGTATGTAACAAACCTCCGCCAATTGTGTTACATAACACGGTGCGACAGTCAAAATACAACCAACTAATGACATAGTGTAACTAGAACCCAAAAATATTTTTTTTTTATTTCTCGAAACCTCCAAACTTGTTTTATTTGACAAAAACGGTATTCTTGATCTTTTCACACAAAAGTATTGATTACCCAAATATGTTTTAACCTATTTTCAAAATCCAAAGTTTTTTGAAAAGGGGAGAGAGATGAGCCTTTAAAACAGTGTACATAAACATATGGCACAAACTTACATGGTACGAATTTTGATCGGGTAAACTTAAAAAATATTATTTTTTTCTTATTATTTCAAGTTTAGCTATTCTTAATTGCAAAATTTAATTAAATTCTGAAAGTGCATTATTTTGCGACAATATTGACACTTTGTTTGATCAAATCGGACAAAAATTACCGTAGTTATTATATATAAATAGTATATATTCGTTCTTTAGTCGGACTATTCGCATGTGGAACTCCAATCGTGCAGAGATGTTCACAAATAACTTAAAATTATAATATTTTATTCCTCGTTATTACTAACCTAAATATCCAATAGTAACAATTGCAAAGCAATTACAAAGCTTAAAGTGGCTTTTAATGTACTAAAGTAAAGAACATGACGTGAATTTTTAATTTCCAAAAATCGTCAAAATAAGGCCATAAATCGTCAAATCTGGCAGTAATGGTTGTGAGTGCTGGCCAGAGTGTTACACAAAAAATTAACTTTCATTGCAAACTTTCTAATTGCAATTAATGAATATTTGTTTCGTATGCTCAAACCACTGCACAGTGTAGGATTTTCCTAATCTATCTGGACAAAAGTCGTAGTTTTGAGTTTCAATTTGAGTTAATATTTTTATCCAACATGAAAGAGCAGTTGTTATAAAATAAGAAAATGCAAAAACTTTGTCTAATTTGTCAACAATAACATTATAACGGTACTTTAAACTTGCATATTTTTGAGTGAATTAAAAACAACAAAACAGTTACATGAAATTGTTCATTCTTAAAAGCTTGAATGGAATTTTTTAACAATTTTTTTTTTTGGGTTGAAGCTCAACTTATTCATTGTTAATATCAAGAGAATTTACTTTTTGAATCTGGAAATTTCTTTTCGTTCTATTTCATTTAAACAATTACTTTTTTTGTTAGGTTAACAAAAAAAAATTCTATAATCGACACATTTTTTTCTTCATAACGGTTCGACACCTAATTAGTTTTATACGAACGTCTAAAGTACCTATAAATATATCTGCCGAGATTTGCCCTCTAAAGAAATAATAGAGATTTAAAAAACAGACTTTTAATAACATCTGATCATATATATGCAGTTTGCGAAGACCTCCTGTATATGAAAAAGCAGCATTGACCCCTGAAGTACTACATTTATTGAGATTTCCAGAAATACCAGAAGAAAACCATGAATTTTAACATTTTATTTTTACTTTAATTTATAGGTATGTACATATCAAATATATTCTTATTTAAAAATTAATAAAAGTTAAAAAAATGAAAAAATCAAAATTAAAAGAAAATTAAATTGTTACTTCTACCTCTTTATTATTTATTTTAAACATTATCATGCATGTTCATTGTTTTCTTTACTTTTTGATTATCCAACACGAATAATATCAGAAATAAATTTTTGTAGTTGTATGGGATGTGGACGTGTCAGTGGTCCAATGTCGTCAATGGTACGTATTGGCCTAGTAACACCTTCTACCAAAATTCATAAGTCTAGCATAATTTTTTTCCATGATATTTAATTTTGCCTCCCTAGAATTGCTAAATCTTACACTGTGCACTGTCTGCACATTTTTAATTCAAACAATCCCTCAGAATTTTCTAATAACCTTTGGAATCGACTTCACATGACTGATAATTATAATGAAAATGTCGACTTTTCACATCAAAATACGAAACGTAATGTTTCATTTTGTAAATCTCATTATCTATGTATGCATGCTCGATAAAGGTGTCTTTTATGTGTTGCTTCCAAATTCGGTTTCTTTTTTTTTCTTTTTTGTTGTTTTATTTTTGTGTTATTGTTTATTTTTTTAGATGTTTTCTCCATTGTATTTACATAATAAACACTTTGTAATGGAAAAAGACTACACATGTATGCACTTAAAATTAAAATACAAAAAAACACAATTGAATCTAAAAATGACATGACAAATGGAGTAATTTGGGAACAATAAGATTTATAATTACAGATACAGCGATTTGCAGCTAAAACCTGTAAAAAAACGGAAAAAAATGTAATATCGTTTTTGAATTTTAACATTAATAGGGCTTCTGACTCATGTCCCCAAAGAGGATAACACCTACATCATGGGAAAGTCAGTCAAAGCCACCATTTGAATAGCATTCAATCAGGAAAGTTTCCTATTAATCCCAGTACATATTGTTACGAAAATTGAAACGTTGTCGTTTTAAAATGAGCAAAAGCTACACAAAAAAATGCAACGAACTTGTTACAAGTAAACCAACAACATCGGTATGAAAGAAAAGGGGGTTAGACAAGTAAGCGAGAACGTAACAACAAGCAACGTGAACAAAATACATAAACAACAATGAAGTCGCAATAAAGCTCTCTAGAAGGTGAAAACAATAACATTCGATATCAAGAACATTCATCAGACTGATTACGTGGGCATATAAAAAGGCAAGACTAAACAGGTAACGAGTAGTAAGAATTCAGTCAGTCTTGTGTGAAGACTCGTTGGGTGTGAAGAGAACAGTCGTGGTTTGACGATCGCAATATAGAAAATGATCTTGATTACTGGAATTTCCATAAACTGATAGCACGAAACCAATACAACTTTTAAAAACATATGAAAAAAATGAAAATTATCAACACAACCATACGCTGTTGTATATTCGTCCAACAATACAATGAATACAACGATACAAGGGCTTGTGTGAATTGCACGATTAATTACGATACAATTACAAATTATATTTAATTATTTTACGAGATAAATAACTTCAACCTTCTGCGCGGTGTAATGAAACCGACCAGAGTCTGGTGGGATTCGAACCCACAACCCTCACGCTAACAGTCTGACAACCTACTCACTAGGCTAACAGGGCACCCAAAGAGTTGATTAACGACAGTGAAGCAAAAGAAAACAAATTATGAGAAGTTGGGGCAGATGATTTGTGGTACATCTATTATGTTACTTATAAGAACGAAAAGAGGAGTGTGTTTAATGATGATGTTGTGCTGGTTCGTTTTTTGTTGTTCTTTTTAATTTAAATAAAATGTTCTTGTGTTTGTTGTTTTTATAATTTTAATGTGTATTATTTATTTAATTCAATATGTATGTAATTCTTATATTATTTTATTTACAAAATTGTTTTGTTTTAATTTAATTTGTTTAATTTCAATTTATGTTTTTGTTATATTGTTTTTGTTCACAATTTTTAATATTCAATGTTATTTGTAAAGAAAAGTCACAATATTTGTTTTGTATTTGTTTAAAAAATGTTTAGTGTTTAATAAAAAAAAGAAGGTCACAATTGGTCTAATGCCGAAACTAGAGTGATTTTTAGGCAAAAAAATTTTATGTTAGAGCAATGAATATGAGAAAGATCAAGAATAAAAAAGTGATGAGAATACATATATAAGGAAAAGAACCGTTAATATATCTAAAAGGGTGTTCTAAAGAGTGATGTTAACGTTGAACATTCCGGCCCCCATGACTTGGTGAAGTTTATCACAAATTTTGAACAGGTCCTATTTGTGGGTTGTGGATCGGTAAGTTGCAAAGCCTCATGAAGTTGTTGACAGATATGGCATCATGATGTACGTTAACGTATACTGCAAGAAAATTGCCAATGTTTGGGGTGTTGAGATTGTTGGAATGCCATACCTGTAAGTATAAAATTAGAGCAATATTAGTGTATGTAAATGATTAGGGGGTTATACTAATTTGCAAACAAAACCACAATTTTTGTAATTGGTCTGGTGATGACTCCATTTTTTGTTTTGATGTCTACAACTCTACAGTTCTGGTCAGATCCAAGATGGGTTTTGATGATTCGACCCATTTGCCATTCATTGGGTGGCAAGTTGTTGTTTTTAATGACTACCAGATCGTTGACTTTAACGTTGTCCCTCTGAATTTTCCATTTATATCTGCGCTGAAGTTCAATCAAGTATTCGGACTTCCATCTTTGGCAAAATGAGTGGTAGATGACCCTTAGGCGTTTCCAGCGGTTGATGAGATTCAGATTTTCGTTGCTTACATCTGGTTCAGCTGGGGTCAATAATGCACTACCAATAAGGAAGTGTCCAGGGGTCAATGGATTAAGGTCATTTGGGACATCGCTAGCAGGACTTAAGGGTCTAGAATTTAGGCACGATTCTATATGAGCAAGAATTGTAGATAGCTCTTCAAATGTGAATTTCATGTTCGGTATCATCTTTTTTAGGTGTGTTTTGAATGATTTTACACCGGCTTCCCAAAGGCCGCCCATGTGTGGGGCTCCTGGGGGAATAAACTTCCAATTAAGATTTTGATGACTAAAATGATGGATCACTTGATTTTGAAGAGTTTTTATGAATTCTAGACGGTCTTTTCTTAGTAGTTCTGCTGCTCCGACGAAATTTCCTCCATTGTCTGAGTAAATGAGTGCGGGAAATCCACGTCTTCCTATGAAACGGGAAAATGCTGCTAAGAACGATTGGGTCGATAAATCACTTGCTGCTTCAAGATGTACAGCTTTTGTGGCGAAGCATACAAATATACAAATATACCCTTTTGTAATAAGACAAGCTCGGCCTGTAAAATTTTTGATGTCAAAAGGTCCTGCGTAGTCTAATCCAGTTGTAGCAAAGGGTCTTTTATGTTGTACGTTCTGGTGGTAATGAAGCCATGATTTGATTTTGCGTCTGTTTTTTGTACAAAACACACGTTTTACAGTTGTATATTACGCTTTTGACCAAGGGTTTCAATCTGAATATCCAATATTCTGTGCGTAGGACTCGAACCATTAGTTGGTTTTCTCCATGAAGGGTAATTTTATGTGTAAATTCCGCTAGTAGCTGTGATAGCTTCGAATTATGAGGTAGCAATATTGGGTAGCGTTCATTGTACGTTAATGCAGGTGATTGCGCTAGTCGCCCATTGGCTCTAATAATGCCATGGTGATCCATGAAAGGATTTAAGGTCAAAAGACTGCTGGTTGAGGATATTTTCTGCTTGAGTTTTAAATGTTTGTACTCATCTGGAAAATGATTTTGTTGCGTCCATATGATGAGTCGATGTTTGACGAAATCTATTTCTTCTCGGGTGATTTCTGCTGAAGATACGCGAAGATGGGTTCGGTTGTTTCCAGTATTTCTCCATAATCGTATGACATAAGCGAGTACTCGATAAGCTCGTGATAGGTCTGAAAATCGATTTAATAGGTCTTCGCGTGTTGTGGTTGTGAATGCTTTTACAGTTTTTGCTTCTAGATTTGTGTCATCTGTTTGTGTTGGTATCGGCCATTGATTTTTAGGCAATTTTAACCAGGAGGGTCCAAACCACCATAAGTTGTGGTTTTCCAGTTCTTGTGGAGTACATCTTCGGCTGGCTACATCTGCTGGGTTATCCTTTGAGTCGATATGTTGCCAATTTTGATTTCCAACCTTATCCAGGATTTCAGAAACACGATTTCCAACGAAAGTGTTCCATGAGCAAGGGGGTTTCTTTAACCAGGACAGCACGATTGTTGAGTCGGTCCAATAATATGCCTTGATATTTTGAATTTGAAGATTTGGTATAAGTCCACATGCAAGATTTGCCAATAATACGGATCCACATAGTTCTAAGCGGGGCAAAGATATTTGCTTAATGGGAGCTACACGGGTCTTTGAAGCCAGAAGAAATGTGAATACTGAGTTTTCTGCTTGTACTCGAACATAAAGAGTCGCAGAATAGGCTTTTTCTGAAGCGTCACTGAAACCGTGAATTTCCACATTACAATTCGGGCTAAATTGGATCCAACGGGGAATTTTCAATATGTTTATTGTCGGGCAGTTTTTTATGAATTTTTGCCACTGTAGACAAGTCAAGGGTTTTAATATGTCATCCCAGTCGACTTTATCCAACCAAATCTGTTGCATAATTAGTTTTGCTTCAACTATTATTGGAGCTATCCATCCACAAGGGTCAAAGAATTTGGCAATTGTCGATAAAACTTCTCTTTTCGTGTAGTTTTCTTTTAATTTGACATCTGGTGCTGTAAATGTAAATGCGTCTGAAGAAATGTTCCATTTGATCCCAAGAGTTTTTGTTCCAGTGCTTTCTGACAAATTTAACCAATCGAGAGGTAGTAGGTTCTCATTTGGTAAGTCTTGTATAACTCGTGGGTCATTTGATGTCCATTTCATCAGGTCAAATCCAGCAGATTTTAGAACTGTTGTAAGTTCTTTTCTTGATTTGATGGCGTCATTTAATGTGTGACCACCTGCTAAAACATCATCCACATACATGTTTTGTTGTAGAGTTTTTGATGCGAGAGGGTGAGTTGATGTTACATCTTCAGCTAGTTGAAGAAGGGTTCTAATGGCCAGGAACGGTGCGCAATTGACTCCAAAAGTCACTGTCAGGAGTTCGTAATCCTCAATTGGGTCCTTTTCTGATTGCCGAAATAATATCCTTTGATATTTGGTTTGATTCGGATCAATGAGTATCTGTCGATACATTTTTGTGATATCTGCGTTGTACACAAAACGGAAGAATCTCCACTTCAATATCAGAAGCACCAAGTCCTGTTGAAGTATGGGTCCTGGATACAATATGTCATTCAAACTCTTCTTGTTTGAAGACGGGCTCGAAGCGTTGAAAACTACTCTAAGTTTCGTTGTCAGCCTTTCGGGTTTTATTACTGCATGATGTGGCAGGTAATAATTTGGGTTTGTGTTGATTTCCAGGGGAGAAATTTTCCTCATATGTCCTAACTCGAGGTACTCAACAATTTCTTGGTCGTATTGTTTTTTGAGTTCGGGTTTCTGGCTAAGTATGCGTTCCATTCTCAAGAACTGTGCCATTGCTATGTTTCTCGAAGTTCCTATTTCTTCGCTATTTTTAAAGGGTAGGGTAACGATATACCTTCCTGTGTCGTTTCTTCGTGTTGTCGACATGTAGTTGTTCTCGCAAAATGTGTCCTCATCTGACCTCAAAACCCGTTTTGGGGTTTCCTCCACCTCCCAAAAGCGTGTGAGGATTCGGTCAAGGGACATAGTGTTGAGTAATTACACTGTTGTACTAGGTTGTGTCGTTGTTGAATTTGGTCCCCCCACAATCCAGCCAAATACTGTTTTTTGTGCCAAAAGGGATCCAATAGACCGCATCGGTGTGTCCATGCAATATATTGAGTGGCCCAAGTCTAGGCCTATAAGCAAGTCTATGAGTCTGCTTTGATTAAATTGAGGACCTGCAAGTTCTAATTTAGCAGTCTCGTTGAAATGTTGCAAATCTAAAGTCTTTGGTGGTAAATTAGATGGAAGAGTTTTCAGGACTGGTGCCCAGACTTCTAATTTAAATTGTGAATCCACCTTGGAGCAAAGATTGAATAAACATGCTTTAGTTGAAGTCTCTGAAACTGTTTGACTCAAGCCTGTAACATGAACCAAATTTCGTTTGGTGGGCAAATTTAGTCGATTTTTCAACTTTTCTGACATAAAAGTTGATTGTGAGCCAGGGTCGATGATTGCTCTTGCCTGGTACTTTTCGCCTCTAGTTTCGATCAGTACAATTGCAGTAAATAACAAGGTCTCTTTCTCATTGGGAGATTGATCGAGATGTTTGCTCTTTTGCAGTGTCAAGGAAGTGATATTTGGTATGGAGAAGTTTGATGCTGATGTGGACTGTATATTGGTGTTTTGTGCTGCGATGCTCCTGCTAGATTGGGACGCGTCACAATTCTGAACTAAAGTATGGGATTCTGATCCCTTATGTAACAAAGTGTTATGTCTTTGTCTACATAATCTACAACTGAATTTACTTTTGCAGTCCTTAACACTGTGGTCAATAGAGAGGCAATTGTAACATGAATTTGTGATCTTTACAATGTGAATTCTGTCGTTAACGTTCTTCTCTAAGAACTTGGGGCAAGACCATAATTGGTGAGACTCCTGACAATGTTGGCATTTGTAATTTGAGTCTTTTTTCTGTGCCATATTAGTGTTTAAAGGTTTTATATTTTTCGACCCAGTTTCATTTTGGGTTGTGTTTATGTGAAAAGTGTGAACTCGTTTTGACTTAAAGTTTAAATTATCCTTTCTGGATTGTTCTAATTTTGAATTCGATTGTGTGATGGCCGCTATGGATTCTAGAGTCTTAGAATTGTGGGTCAAGAAAGTATTGAATTCTTCCCAAGTCGGAACTTTTGTAATTTCCTTAAGTGAATTTTCAAATTCCTTTAAAAGAGTCCGAGGGAGCTTTATTGAGCAAATGTATACCAGGAATGGGTCCCATGTGGCGGTTTCTATGCCTAAAGCATTTAACGCCTGAATGCATCCATTAACTGTTCGCTGAAGTTTTTGAATCGATGAGCCTGAGTCTTCAGCTACGTTCGGAAGGTCAAATAAAATTTTTAATTGTTCATTTACTTGGATCCGATTATTTTCGTATTGGGCTACAAGGTTTTTCCAGGCTATGTCGAAGCCTTGATTTGTCAATGGTTCATTTGAAACTATTTTCCTAGCATTTCCTCCAGTCTTTTGTATCAGATGAAAAAGTTTCTCAATTTTACTAAGTCTAGAATTATTTATGTATAATGCTGTAAAAAGATCGCGGAAAGTGGGCCATATCACAAAATCTCCATAAAATGTGTCCGTGTCGCAAGGTGGTAACCGCACAAATGAGATGTCATGATTTTCCTTTGGTTGACTTTCAACATCAGAAATCCGTTCTTCCTTCTTTGGATTCGATAGGGCTTGAATTTCCGCATTAATTGACCCTACACACGTTTTGTAGGCAGAAATAACTTTTTTATAATGATCACGAAGCTTATTTTTATCAATGGGTTTTTCTTTTGAATCCTCTTTTGTGTCCCTACACTCTTCATATGTCCTTTTGACTTGTGTCCATAGAGAATCAAAGTTCGACCCGAAGTACCTCAAGAGAGTGAATGTTGTTTTCGGCCGCACTTTGTGTGTACTCTGTTTCAAAGTCCAAAAGGTCATTTGTACAATTTACAAATTTATCGAGTGCCATTGTTTACCGATGAATTCAAATTTAAAACGATCAAATTAAGAGTCAAATTTAAACAAAAAAGTCCCTGCTAGCGATTTCACAGCAAGAATTATCAAAAATAATAATTAATTTCAAGATTAATTGTTAATGTAAAGGTATTTTGTTTACCCAGTAATTTTTCAAAAGGAGTATGGGTGGTAACCCTTTTCGTTTTTCTACTTCTCTTTCTTCTTTTACTCAACCGAGAGCGTATACTTGTAATAAAGAGTTTGTGTTTCTCTTTATTGTCTTATTTTTATTATTTTTAGTACTTACTTATCGTTGTTGGGTCTTTTTTATTTAAGTCGCTGCTTTCCAATTTGGATCTCTTCTTGTTGCTTGTTCTTTTGTTGTATTGTTGGGTTTTTTTGTTCTGCCACTGTACTTGTGGATTGTATTTTTTCCCAAAAAAAATTAACTGTTTTTTCACCGTTGCTTATTTTTTGTGTCTTAATATTTTTTCAATTTTTTAGCAAGTTTTTGTTCTTGTAAATTACACTGCATACGGTTCGAAGTGACCAAAAAATGTTTAATGTTTGATGTGTTGCTGGTTCGTTTTTTAATTGTTCCTTTAATTTTGTTTGAAATAAAATGTTTTTGATTTTGTTGTTTTTGTAATTTTAATTTGTATAATTTATTAAATTCAATATGTAGTTCTTATGTTATTTTATTTACAAAATTGTTTTGTTTTAATTTGATTGTGTTTAATTTCAATTTATGTTTCTATTATATTGTTTTTGTTCACAGTTTTTACTTTGTTTTTGTTCTTGTTTTTTTTGTTTGATAAAAAAGGGTCACAAATTTGTTTTTAATTTTTTGGATGTTCACTGTTTAATTGTCGAAACTAGAGTGCTTCTATGCAAAAAATACTTTAATGTTAAGTAGTAATGAAAAGAATGTTGAAAAGAATGCAAGAGACAACAAAGCATAAAAAAGAACCGCTACCTAATATTCGACAGGGTGTTCTCTCACATAATGTTAACGTTGAACAGGTAGTGTGTTGGCTTATTAGACTTAAGGCCACTGTTCAAATCCCAGGTCAGACATCAAAACGAAATATGAAAAAATATTTCTTCGGCGACTTCCTCTCAGCAGATTTCTGGCAAAAACTCTGAGCGTAAATAAAATTGCCATGAAAATTTTCTTAAAAATCTGTCGTTCGAAGTCGACATTAAACTGTAGTTCCCGCCACTCATGTATAAAATTTAACACACACAACATAAGTTATGTGAGAAACTTGGTCGTAATCCTGACTGAAGGGTTGTTGTATGTATCTACATGAAATGCAAGAGCGTTTAATACACTCCAAAAAATTACTGTTTTTGCGTTTGGAAGCGTCATCGGTCCATATTTCCTTCAGAACGACAATGGCAAGGTCATCACTGTCAACGGCGAGAAACATCAGTTTTGGCCTGCTTTGGATGAGGTTTCTACAAGTGACTTCACTGGTGGACGGTGCTACGTCTTACACAGCTCATGCCACATTGAATATTCTGTACGGGCAATTTGAGGATATGATCCTATCTCGAACTGCGAACAGCGGAACTCAAAGCCCTCATACCATCGGTCAAATTAATTGCGATTTATGCCCCATAGAAGTGGAAAATTAGAAATTTCGCATGCGTACTTTTAAACGATGTTAAATTCCAATAAAGAGTTTCGACACAGACTGTGTTTTAATCAAATTTGTAGATATGAAACACTAACTTAAAGACCTGATACTTAATACTATAAACATTCAGCTTTTTATATAATCTCGGTTTACATATTATAATTCTAAACTAAATCAATCAAAGAAGATTTATACTAAGATTATAAATTTAATTTTTTTTACCTTTTTTTATAAATTAAAATCAAATTCTATGATTAAACTTTTCATTTAAAGCAATGGCCTAGTAGCAAACTTTTTATACAAGCTGTGTTTTACCACAATAGCAACATAAATATGTATGTTCACTAATGTTGATACGAAAAAAGGTATAAAAGAATATATTAAAATATGTAAATCATACAAATGTTTGTCAAAAAAGGTCACAAAATATAATTTCATCACTATGGTAACATATTTTTAAATTAAATAATATTCTACAAAACATCGCAACAATATTAAAATCTCAATTTTTGTTTTCTTTTTTTCTTTTCTTGTGAGTTATGAACAACATAAAGTGTACCTTTATGAGCAACAATGAATATTAAAAAATTTGAATTTGAAACTGATTACCATGTCAATTCACGTCATGTTATTCAAATTGTTTGACAAAGAAGCTCACAAAATACAAAAAACAAAATTGACAAAAGTTTTTTATTTAATACACACTCGCATAAAACTACATATGAAATACATATAATTAAACTTTGGATGAGTCATTTATCATGCATCATACATACATAATTGGTCATTACAACCCTTTAGCCAGGATTACGACCTAGTTTCTCATGCATAACAATTATTGTTATTATTATAAAAGTATTTGGAAACAAATGAAGTTTACAGGGACCATACTTTCCTAAAGACGCCGTCCTAATAGTCGCAGTAGTCTAGCAGGTAGTGCGTTTGCTTATTCCACATGAGACCTCTGTTCAAAGCCCAGGTCAGGCATCTCCAACTAAACGAAATATGACAAAATATTTCTTCGGCGACTACCCCTGAGTAGATTACTGGCAAAATCTCTGAGAGTAAATAAAACTTCAATGAAAAGTTTCTCAGAAATCTGTCGTTCGGAGTCGCCTTTAAAGTGAGTGGCATACTCACGTGTGAAATGAATACACACAACATAAGTGGTGCGAGAAGCTAGGTTGTAATCCTGAGTGAAGGGTTGTAAATGGATCTTTGAACAGTCGCGAAGTTTAATTTTCAGAAATTGGCAGTAATGCCTCTTGTAGATATATTCCACAATTCTTTAACAACTATGTATTTCTCAATACGTAAATTGCGAAAGAGTTCAAATAGTTCACGGTCAATTTATGACATTGTTTTTGAGATTTTAAATATTTATTCCAAGATAAGGTTTAATAACGTATGTATAATGAAATATGGTTTCATGTTTTTCAAACATAATCAAGTTTATGTAAACAAATGTCTTTATGTGCTTACGAAAGCAATCAAAAGTACCATAACGAGGACAAAAACTTTTTGACCGGATTTGACGTCGTCGCAATATGCTAGAATCACGCAGTCTACATTGAATAAGATTTGCACCTAAAGATCAAAACCCCACCAAATGTCCAACATGCTTACATAATTGATAATTTCAACCATTCAGTCAGGATTACTACCTAATTTCTAGCATCACTTACATCGACTCTGAACTTTTGAGAAACTTTTTTTGGCAATTTTATTTACTGGAAATTTTTTTGTCAGATATCTGTTGAGAGGATGTCACCTAAGAAATATTTTTTTCATAGTTCGTTTTGTTAGAGATGTGTGGCCTGTACCGTGTTTGACATAATATTTCATAAGTTAACTCATTACCTACTAGATTAAGGCGACTTCATCCAAATGTCCAACAACTAAGGCCAATTGAACTTTCTAGGCGAATTTGAAAAGAAATGTTTATGGGAAAGTATATAAACGAAAATATCTTGACTCAATTGGGATCCAAGAGGAAAACGCTGTAGTTAATGTATAAGGTGCCTCAAAATTTAGGGAAGGGAAAACGCTGTAGTTAAGCTGTAGGTTGTCAATTTTAACACGTATGAATTTCAAATTCTAAGTGTAAGAATAAACAATTTTATTGCTATTAATGTGTCAGTCCATATTTCTTTTCGCATACGTTAATAGAGAGTCAAAAATATTTTATTGGCTGTTATTACAGTTGTTCCACCAAAGCCACAAAATTTAAATGACTTGTTTCCGAGAATACACAAGAAAATGATTCTCATTATCAATAAAACATGTTTTTCCCAACGGAATAATTTGTTCATGTTTTTAGCCTTTTATGTGGTAAGGACCAGAATATTTTTTCCCCTGAACAAATTTATATTAATCACCCACGAATTTGTCATGAATACAGATTCTATGTTTGCAGATAGCACAACATGAAAATGGCGAAAAAATGGATAGAAAAGTGGTCAATCTTGTGGTTTCTCTTTTTTCCCATTTTCATTCCAGCAGTTTTTAGATTTTTTATATTCGTACTTTAAATAAAATTTATACATTGTACGACCAAACAGGCGCTTTAAAACTTTCAGTCAATTTTAAAAATGCGTTTTTTTTTCGAAGTTGACTTCAGAGGAAAGAAATTTTGTTGTTGATATCGATTATGGTAACTGATATCTCATCCAAAATATTGTCAGCCTTAACTGGCAAACAGCAGACCAACCAGATCCTTAACTATAAAGGAATATTACAGAGAAATTTGTGATTTCATATTACAGCATCAGCATGTAGTGTATCTCATGGTTAAGCTTAACAAATTTATCTAAACAAATAAAAACTACCACTTCTGAGGTAATATGTTGTTTGACTTAAAATATTCATCCATTAAAATGTTCAATCATTTATTATGTATCATTATTGTTATACAACAGACACGTAACTAAAATTATCGTTAATAGCACAATTTGTGTTCAGTTCAATAATTCTTTATACTTGATGCCACTAAAACATTTCTTCGAGGTATATTTCAAATCCTCTCACTGTGAACACTAATTCTCTCATTGCTTCAAATAAAAGTAGAAATTAGTCTGAAAGCAAAGCAGTAAAACTATATTTCCTGTACTCAAACACAATGCATAGCCTGAATAGCAGGCTTGACACATGCAGGCTATAATACAGATTGTATTTACATGACAATCACCTTGCAATGGAAAAAGTACACACGTAAATACTTAATTAAAATAAAATTACAGCTAATTTCTTAAATTTTGTTTTACTTTTTGTGGTTAACTATTTTTTGTTTGCATTAGTTTCCCTAGGGAATGTATATGTATTCGATCGTGCAATTCATATTTCATTCTCGGCCAAAGATAAAGTGTGACAGTTCATCAGTGTGAAATGTGAATGCATCAAGTTACTTTATGTGCAACATACTTCGCATTTAAATATGTGTGCTGAAACACCAGAATAAATGTGTGTATACGTCAATTTAGAAGTTTATTGTATTCGTTGACTTAAGGATAATATTGCGAAATTAATTCTATTTCAAGAAAAGAGGAAGAAAAGCATCTCCTGGCATTTATGACAAATTTTGTGTACAATATTTCAAAAAAAAAATAGTTGTACATAATGGAGTTGTGAAAGAAAAGAAAAAGGGGGAGCACACAGTAGTGAAGTGAAATAAAATGGGTAGAACCAAAGAATATGGATATAAAGAATACACATCATGTAGAAGTAAAATTTCTTATGGCGGGTCGTAACATTACGGCCCGCTCTCACCAAAATCTTTTTAAAAATCATTTACTGATGAGGGGGGAGGAATACAGAAGGAAAATGAACACAAACAAAGAGCGTAACAATGTGTTACTCTCATCGCATGTATGTACATGTGTATGTATTCGTGTGTTTTTTGATTTAGTTGTCGATCAGCTTGCGACAAGAATACATGTGCTTCGGATGCATTATCATTTTATTTCAGAATAACACTCGAAGAATATTTTGTGTTAAAAATGTTCTATGTCATTAGCTGGGCGTATTTTATTTTGTCTCATAGTATAATTTTTTTAAATGCTTTGGTATGCTCGTTTTTTTTTTCTTTTAATAAAAAATGGTTTTTCATTCTTTTTATTTTTATTTATCTAAAAAACATGGCCTAATTTTTAAGCCAAAAATGGATAGCTTTACATATGTATGTTGATGACATGAAAATAAAAATAGAGTATATTACTAACACTTTTATATGGCTGTAAAGAAATAAATTCTCTCAACTTATTTTCTCTCTCTCACTCACTAGTCCATAACCATAGGCATGTGTTAACCTAGAGGAAAATTGTTAGTAATAATTTCAAGTCTACTTATAAAATATAGAAAAATTGTACTGCACTAAATCCCTAAAGACACCGCATTTAACTTGGCAAGTATTCTTCCAAAAATCGAAATCATTTCTCATTGATATTAGTGAATACTACTGTGATATTTCTTTCGGTGTATAATTGAAGTCTGAAAAAAGCGAAATGAACCTTCTTCTTTAAAAGCTGACAAGATTTTTACGCTCTTTTTAACGAACATTCTTGATGTTCGTGTCCTATGTGTGTAAAAAGCCGAAGATGTTCTTCCCCTGAGGGACATTGGTGCCGACCAGAAAAATAAATAAAAAAACCCACGCTGAGAACAACTCATTGTTACGCTCTTGGTTTCTGTATCCTTCCCTTCTAGCTTTCCCCCCGCGTCATGAAATATTTTTGAAAAATATTCAAAAATATGCTAAAATGAACATTCTTTATACATTTATTTTCTTTGGTAGAACTCAAAAATACTTTTTTTTAATCCTCGAACGTTCCAAACTTGTTTTATTTGACAAAAACGGTATTTTTGATCTTTACACACATAATTATTGATTACCCAAATATTTTTTAAACTATTTAAAAAATCCAAAGTTTTTTGAGTAGGGAAGAGATGAGCCTTTAAAAAGGTATACGTAAACATATGTTTCAAACTTATATGTTATGAGTTTTCATTGGGTAAACTTGGTAAATATGATTTTTTTCTAATTTTTTCAAGGTTAGCTATTCTTATTAATATTTAAAATTAAAATTTAATTAAAAAATATAAAACAAGTCATGACATTCTGAAAATGCATTATTTTGTCAAGAGATTGACAATTCGTTTGATCAAATCGGACAAAAATTACCGCAGTTTTTATTTAAAAAGTATAACAGTCGTGTTATATTTTTTATATATGTCATCTTATCAAATGAACTTTCAGTTCAAAAATTTTCAGAATCTTGTTTGTTTATCGCATAATGTGACAATTTCATGTTTGCACGAATACCAGAAATCGGCTTATAATTGGTTTTTTTGCAAATATTATTATTTATCTTTGCGCAAGCATTTTCCAACTTCTGGTGGTCGCTCAAATGTGAAATTGACACATTTACTGATAAACAATCAAGATCCATCAAAAATTCTGAAAATTTTTTAACTAATAGTTCATTTGAAAAAATTAATATATATATATGAAAAAATTAATATATATATATCTATATCTATATTATAATAACCGATTTTATCAAACAAGGCGTCAATCTCTTCACAAGATAACGTGATAAGAATATCACCACTTATTCTGTATTTTTAATTAAAGTTTGCTACTATGAATGGAAAAACTTGAAAAATATGAAAAAAATTCGCTTTTGTCAAGTTTACCTCACCAAAGCTCGT
The DNA here is from genome assembly GCA_936449025.2 of Sarcophaga subvicina. Lineage (NCBI taxonomy): Eukaryota > Metazoa > Arthropoda > Insecta > Diptera > Sarcophagidae > Sarcophaga > Sarcophaga subvicina. The sequence continues at coordinate 73,911,240 of OW388080.2, read as the reverse complement.
AGCATATTAAGTCAAATAATATATATATATATATATGTATATTGTTTTAAACGCCCATGTCTCTCCTTTCTAATAAGCCTTAAATTTTGTACATCGGTTCAGAAATATTTGTGTAATCAATAAATTTGTGCGTAAAGTCCAAAAAAAAAAAACAGTTTTGTCAAATAAAACAATTTTGGAGGGTTCAAGAAATATAAGAAAAATCTTTTTGAGTTCTACTCAACAAAACTCACAACTTACACCATGCCATTAGCTGGATGTATTTCATTTTTTTATCGCATAGCGTTATTAATATTTACTAGAATTTGAGTAGCGTTTGAATAGTCTGTTAGTGTGAGGGTTGTAAATTATATCCCCACCATAGGCTGTGATTGATATTAAAATGCAACGGGCATAATTTGGAATTGGTTTGCTCGTATTAAATTCAGCGCATAATTTATGATTGCATCATAATAAATAATTAAAACAATTATTTTAAATTGATGTAGAAAAATTAAAAAAAAAATATTATAAATAATGAATGATGAATCACAATCATTAAAGGAATAAAAATGAATTCCTCTACAACCACCAACCGTACAAAATAAAATTAAATTATTATAAAAAAATATCACTAGTAAGTAAAGCTTTCTAAAGTCATAACTTTTAGTTCGAAATATACTTTTAATGTGGATGGTTTAATTTGGACCGCAAAAAAGTTTCACGTACTATTCGCAATGATAGTCTTAGGGCCATTATTACAAATTGCCGTTAACTTAAGGCAGGATTTTAACGGGCAGATATTTTGATTTTCATTATTATGAGTACGCAATAAGATAAAAGTGAACGTTAAGCTATAGGGAAGATCATCCTACCTTTAACTTTTAAAGTTCACTTTATCTTTGAGCTTGCCATATTATATATATTATTTTCAATATGGCAACTTCAAATATAAACTTGAAAAAAACACGCTAATGTATTAATAGTTTTCAAATAAAAATGGATATTTGGGGTATTCATTATATTTATCTTAAAACAAAAAAAAAACAAAAATAAAAAGGCTATCTCAACAGACAAAATTTATAAACAGAATGAATAAACATAACAAATAAGAAGGCACGTCATCGCCACTGCGTTTTTAAAGCACTTGTTTAATTAAGCAGTATTATTGACATTGGTTTGGCACTGTCATATTTTTGAAAAGGTTACTTTATTTTATTTAATAACGAAAACAAATTAAAGATGACTTTAAAATTCACTTTAGCTAAAGTTACCTTTAACTAAACCCAACTTTAACGGCAACTTGTAATAATGGCCCTTAATATATTATCGTCAGCGTAAGCAGTATAGCGTGTATGTTGTTGAACTGTATGTAAATAGACGAACATTTCTAAAAAAAAGCTCAATAAGAAATAGAACGAAAATCTCGTTTAATTGACAAGTCAACAAAGAGCGATATGTATATATTTCTATTAGCGAAGTATGGAAATCGTCACAATATACAAAATCTCTTCTGATATGAGATGATGAAACAATTTAATTACAATTAAATTTTAAATGAATGCCTGAGTAAGATATACAGAATATTCTGTGCGCCATCTCATGTAACAGCAACTTGATATCAAGCGTAATCTTCAAGGCAATTATTATGCTTGCTTGTGTTTGTTGAGGAGCAAAGGTCTATCCTGGTCAACAATGTAGCAGAGCTAGTTAAAACGCTGACAAAAAACATTATATTTTTGAATAAAAGTTTATTATTTGTGGTGCTAGAAGCTTCACTTCTGAAGTAACACACAGTAATGTGAAATTAAATAAATCCATGAGAATGATTTTTAATTCCGTATTTCATTGTTTTCTTCTTGTAATATTTTGTTTTAGTTTAATTTATTTTCTTCTCTATTTTATTAAACATCGCTTTAATTTATTTTATTTATTAAAATTATTTTTATCCAGTTTTGAATTCCATTACAATTGATGTCCTTTAATTTTTTTTATTTATTTTTTAAATTTAATTTTTGTTTCCAAAACCACAATTTTTTGAAAAATAGCTCATTCTTTTGTAAGTTTTTTCAAAATTTATTTTAAAGGCCTTCAGGTATACATTGTTTTGTTACAGGCAAAAAATGCTTGCCTCACCACAACATCAGCGATAAATCAGTGATAAGATACACGTTCCAACATGCGTATATATTGCTCAACTTAAATTAATATTCTTTGGCTATTTGAAGAGGACGCATTCTGTAAACATTTGGCGCGTTTAGTTATGCATTATGAGAATAACCGTTCTCAACGAGAGTGGTTTGACAACTAAATATGCTTTGTGCGTTCAGTTTTTCCAAATGTTTTTATATTAGAAAAAATTCTTCAATAATGCCCCCAATTTCTTTATGCTAAATTTCTTATTACTTTAGTGAAAGTAAAATTTATGAATAAAAAGCTTTCAATTACTCTCTGTTCTCTTTTGTAGACAAATTTCTTATCTTTTCTTTTACCCAAAGCTTTAGCTATTAGTGATGGTATATACATACATGCGCATATTTCTGCTATTTAAGGTACTTTATTTTATTTTGTGTTTTGAAATTCCGCCTTCTACTGAACTGTAATAATGGATTAAATGAAATTTTTTTACGTTTTACCCCTTTAAACCTTTCTATTAATATTCTGACGAAAGATTATAAAAGTAAAACAATGAAGTTTATCAAATTATCATTTTAAAGCCCAAATAATCTAATAATTATTGATTTGGGAATAACTCCGGCGGCAGTTTATGCTTAGATTAGAAAGATTCGAAAGTGCGATATCATCGTCTAGATATCCATACATACATAATTGGTCATTACAACCCTTCAGTCAGGATTACGACCTAGTTTCTCACACCACTTATGTTGTGTGTGTTAATTTTCAACATGAGTGGCGGGACCTACAGTTTAAAGTCGACTCCGAACAGATTTTTGAAAAACTTTTCATGGCAATTTTTATTTACTCTCAGAGAAATCTGCTGAGAGGAAGTCGCCGAAGAAATACTTTTGCATTTTGTCTTGATGTCTGGCCTTGGGCTCGAACCCTGGCTTTACGTCTAATAAGCCAACACACTACCTACTAGACTACGGTTTTTTATGAGCCGCATTATAAACCTTTAACGTAGACAAGTTTTGAATCAAGTCTGCCGTTATGTATCATGTACCATGTGAAGATACCCGTAGATGTATCGATAAAAGAAGTCGATATATAAAATGTGAAAGATACGAAATCGAGTATAATTGCCAATTCGCTTCTCGCACTCAGGATGCAACAGATCAACAAAGCACCTATGATCTGTACAGGACAGCAAATATCTGATATGGATCGATATATTGCCAGTATCGAACTCCAACAGCACATTCCATTATCAATGTTAATATCACACTATTAAGGACAACATGTCCTCACGATTTGGAAACCGCTGCAGCTATAACAGCATTGAAGCACCATAATGCAGTTCATGGTTAGCACATAGTTCATAGAGCATATCTTTGGAGATTTCTAACTTATTATCTTCTAAACTCAATGTAAGCAAATTAATACGATTACCTGATAACGGTGCAACTCTTCTGCTAATAGTCCTCAAGATAGCAAACTATTTTAAAGCTTACATTTCTGTATTACTGATATAAACAATCGATTAAATCATGTCACACTTTATGCTGCATATTCATTAATTTCGCATAAAAAGAGGCATCAAATGGACAATAAATGAGTATCAGGTAGATCTGAACTACGCTGATCTATCTGATACCACTTGATTTCTCCGAGCTGACTGTGAAACTGGACGAATTACACAATATTATTTGCAATGCTTCATATAATATCGACATGTCTAACAGTTTGGAACTAAAAACCTTCAGAGCTTAAAGAAAATAATGACAATATAAAGCCTGAAGATGTTGAGTCCTTCTCATGCATACAAACCAGAGCCCTACATGAATGTCAATAAAACACAAAATTGTGCAATCACTATAAAATGAATTACTGTTGCGATCTCATTCATCTTTTTGCACACTTCAAAATGTGTACATCTGTTTAATTAACTGTAACTTAATACTACTCCATTCATTCTTCTCTGCATTTCATCACATAAGAGAATCATTAATATGCACTCAACACAATTGGGCAATTCACACAAGCCCTTGTATCGTTGTATTCACTGCATTGTGGAACAAATATACAACATTGCATGCTTGTTGTTATATATAAAAATCCGATACACTTATACACATTTTTGCATATGTTTTTGGAAGTTGTATTGGTTTCGTGCTATCAGTTTATGTAAATGCCTGTAATCAAGAAGAAGAATAAGAAAATACAAAATATTTTCCATGTAACTTGAGTCAACAAATAATATTTCAATATTATAATTTTTTCCGTAATATTTTTCATTTTGTTGCTTGAATGTCAAATTATGTATACTGGTCTTCTTCTTATCGTTTTTTGGCGTTTGGAATACGAAATACACACTATAGCATAGTATTGAGCCTTCACGTCATTATGAGTATAATCAAAAGGTAATTTTCTAGAGGGTAGTGTAAATTGTATAAAAAAGAAGCACTACAAATGAAAAACTGTCTCAAATCTATACACAAACAAAGCTTTGCTTTATTTTACTAAATGTGCATTCCGTACTTTAGACAGCTCCGGATTCGGCTGACGCGATAGCTATTAAATTATAAATTATTGGATAGAGATCTTCGAATTTCTACTATGACTAGTGCATATGAATTCTGAATGATTATGTGCCATACTAATAGGAACCAATAGTAAAATTGAAGATAAATTTGAAATATAGTATCCGGCCCCATTTAATGTCCACTTCGAACACGTACAGCATGTCGAGAGGAACATATTTTTAAGGAGATTCGACTCTAATATTGGTAAAATTCTTTGTATTCATACAGTATTTATCTTTTTACTTACAGTCTTAATAATGTTCAGTATAACGATGAACACAAATTCTTGGGTACCTGAATTAGACTTCAATTATATATATAAAGGCATTTGTACAATTGCATGTGTATATGTATCGGCCAGGTCATCACTGACAACAGCGAGCACTATAGGTTGATGATTACCAAGTTTTTTGACATGAATTGGATCATAGAACGATATGTGATTTCAATAACACGACGCTATGTACGTGTAACACGTAGCAATTTGAGGGCGTGATCACTACACCAACGCCATTCGTTTATAAACTATTTTGATTGCATCACTGAAGTACTGATGGCGCAATAATTTTTAAAGTATTTTCTTATCAAATTCACAAGTCATTAATCTTTAAACTAAAAAATTTAAATATTACTTGTCTAATACTATGTTCAGGCATGAATTTTAATTGAGTCAATATTCGTTTAAATTACAAAATTATTTTAAGTGTTCAGGCATACGCAAAGCAGCTTATTCAATAATCATTTGACAGCTGGAAAACAAAAACATTTTTTTATTTCTTTTATAACAATTCATAAATTTAACACTAAACCTACAGGGACGGGAAAAATTACTCATTTATGATTATCTATCAATCTATTAAAAAATACATCGGACATATTTTTGAATATTTACTCCTATCTTGTATTTTTTTACAGAGGAATGCATGTAATCTGCCCTAACTACTGCGGGAAGTTATTTGCCCTGAGCAGAGGTCCTGTATCTTGATTTGTATATTTTGTGTTATAAAACCACTGTGTTGGATATTTTTGGCATTGTTATGATTCGGTATATTGAGGTACATTGTTTGTTTTCTGGGTGGATGGCTATTCACTCTACTCCAAGCGAGTATTACAGTAAAAATTTCTAGTGCTATTTTGCTAATAAATATTCTTATTTCATTGTTCATTTTATCGTCGACAAAATCGTCCATCAGAGCAGTTAATTCGATTCACCATGGAACGTTTTCGCACCACGTTTACTCTTATTGATAACTCGCATCCCCAGAGACGCTGTACGGTGCGTACAGAAGAAGCTATTGCTTCTGTAGAGCGTAGCATTGAGGAAGACCCGAATGAGTCCATCCGGCATCGAGCTCAGGAATTGGATCTGTGTCCATCCACTTTATGGAAGATTTTGCGGAAGGATCTTGGTTTGCGTGCTTACAAAATCCAACTCGTGCAAGATTTGAAGCCAAACGATCATCAAGAAAGGCGTAGATTCGTCGAATGGGCCCAAAACGAGATTACCGTTGTTCCCGATTTTCATAAGCGAATTTTGTTTAGCGAAACAAACTGCCGCATTTGGAGTGAAGGTAATCCTCAAGTGTATGTGGAAACACCGTTACATCCAAAAAAACTGACTGTTTGGTGCGCTTTATGGGCTGGTGGAATCATTGGTCTGTACTTTTTCAAAAAGGATGGTGGCCAGAACGTTACAGTCAATGGTGATCGGTATAAAGCCATGATTACTAACTTTTCCATTCCTGAATTGAATAACCATGATGTCCAGGAGATGTAGTTTCAACAAGACGGCGCAACATGTCACACAGCTCGTGCCACAATAGATTTATTGAAAGACACGTTTGGTGACCGCCTAATTTCACGTTTTGGACCTGTGAATTGGCCTCCAAGATCTTGTGATTTAACACCGCTAGACTACTTTCTGTGAGGCTATCTAAAGTCATTGGTCTATGCTGTAAAGCCACAAACGCTTGACCATTTGGAAGACAACATTCGCCGTATTATTGCCGATATACGGCCACAAATGTTGGAAAAAGTCATCGAAAATTGGACGTCCAGATTGGACTACATCCGCGCCAGCCGTGGCGGTCATATGCCAGAAATCATATTTAAAATGCAATTCCACAAGATTATCTTTCGGATAAATAAAATTCATGTCAATCGATTAACCCATCGTTGTTTTATTGCAAGCTAAAGTTCTATACCTCTATAAAAAACACCCTTAGTAGAAAGAGAACGGAATTGGAATATAAATACAAGAAATTTAATAAATAACTAAATATACCATATACCTCACTCGCCATTTTTATTTGACATTGTTGATATTTGAAAATACAAATATCAACAAAATTTGTTCGCATATGTTATAACGTTCCCACTGAACATATTTATGACAGTGCTGCATTTTAAGTTTTACCAAAGAATATGGACATATAGAATACGTATTATATAGAAGTAAAATTTCTTATGGCGGGTTGTAACATTACGACCCGCTCTCACCAAAATCTTTTTAAAAATCATTTCTTGATGAGGGGGCAGGAAGACAGACGAAAAATGAACACAAACAAAGAGCGTAATAATGTGTTGCTCTCATCGTACGTATGTATATGTGTATGTAATCTTGTGTTTTTGATTTAATTGTCGATCAGACTGGGACAAGAATACATGTGTTGCAGATGCGTTATCATTTTATTTCAGAAAAACGCTCGAAGAATATTTTGTGTTAAAAATGTTCTTTGCCATTAACTGGGCGTTTTTTATTTTGTCCCATAGTAGATTTTTTTTAAATGCTTTGGGATGCTCGTTTTTTTTTTCTTTTAATAAAAAATGGTTTTTTATTTATCTAAAAAACATGGCATAATTTTTAAGTCAAAGATTGATAGCTTTATGTTCTTTAAATAATAAAATCGATGTTTTATTTTATTTTTATTTATCCAAAATTATTAAGCCAAAGATAGACAGCTTTACATATGTTGATGAAATGAAAATAAAAATAGAGTATATTACTAACACTTTTATACAGTTGTAAATAAATAAATTGTCTCAACTTATTTTCTCTCTCTCACTCACTAATCCATAACCATAGGCATGTGTTAACCTAGAGGAAAATTGTTAGTAATAATGTCAAGTCTACTTATTAGCCCAATGATATGTATATGTGATTGGAAAATATAGAAAAATTGTACCGCACTAAATCCCTAAAGACACCGTATTTAACTTGGCAAGTATTGTTCCAAAAATCGAAATCATTTCTCATTGATATTAGTGAAAACTACTGTGATATTTCTTTGGGTGTATCATTGAAGTCTGAAAAAAGTGACGTAAACCTTCTTCTTTAAAAACTGACAAAATTTTTACGCGCTTTTTTTTTTAACGAACATTCGGACATGTTCGTGTCCTATGTGTGTAAAAAGCGGAAGATGTTCTTGAGGGACATTGGTGCCGACGTATGTTTTTAACACCAGAAAAATAAATAAAAAGTGGTCAAACAACGAAAACGCACGATGAAAACAACGCATTGTTACGCTCTTGGTTTCTGTATCATTCCCTTCTATCTTTCCCCCCGCGTCATAAAATATTTTTGAAAAATATTCCAAAATATGTTAAAGTACACATTCTTTATACTTTATTTTCTTTGGTTTTACTCAATATTATAACAATTTGCGTATTTTATTGTTTAATTGTACCGCACTAAATCCCTAAAGACACCGTATTTAACTTGGCAAGTATTGTTCCAAAAATCGAAATCATTTCTCATTGATATTAGTGAAAACTACTGAAGTCTGAAAAAAGTGACATAAACCTTCTTCTTTAAAAACTGACAAAATTTTTACGCGCTTTTTTTTTTAACGAACATTCGGACATGTTCGTGTCCTATGTGTGTAAAAAGCCGAAGATGTTCTTGAGGGACATTGGTGCCGACGTATGTTTTTAACACTAGAAAAATAAATAAAAAGTGGTCAAACAACGAAAACGCACGATGAAAACAACGCATTGTTACGCTCTTGGTTTCTGTATCATTCCCTTCTATCTTTCCCCCCGCGTCATAAAATATTTTTGAAAAATATTCTTTGGTTTTACTCAATATTATAACAATTTGCGTATTTATTGCGCAATTATTAATTGAAACTTTATATGAAATATTGATTTACGCAATAAAGGTGCACATCTGAACACCGTATTATTTTTATAATAAAGACAAAACTAAATTTAAAAAAAAATTGTTAATTATTTCTACAAAATACTTATTTCTTCCAGCCGGCTAATGATAGCACACATAATTCAGCGTCGACAAATGTCTGTACACTGCAAAGACAATTGATATCATGTGATCTACATACAAAATTACAGCAGGCTCTAATAGAAATGTTTTAAAGTCATGACATGCGGCTGTTTAATAATGCAAAAGTGTGAAAAACATGTCGTGTAAGTGTGCCTTTAACAGCATTACTACAGAATAAATTATTTTATAAAATTTATTAATAAAAGTAATGAAAAACCGCGGCATCCGTTAAATTAAATTGTTTCCTCAGTTGTGCGACTAAGGGCCATTTTTTAATGCAAGTTTAAACTCGAGATTAAGTTAATCACCAAATAAAACTTACGGTTAAGCAGTTAATCTCGGGTTTAAACCACCAACGTAGCTGGTTTAAACTTCTGATTAACTATGAAAAGTAGTTGACAAATTTTATTTAAAAAAAGCTTTTAAGTGAGGGAAAGCCGAATAAGACAAATATTTAAGTGAATATGAATTATATAGAACACAAATTGACAATAGACAGTCTTAATTTATTTATTTTAAGAAAATAATTTTTTTTACATAAAGATCAACAGTATTCAGCTTTTGTTTGTTTGTTTGTTTTTGTTATATACAAAAGCAAATTGTTGTGAAACAGTTTGTAAAAGTAGTAAACACAACAAAATAAACGAAAAATATGTTGCCATTTTTGCTTATAAGTACGGCAGCTCTACAAGGTTAATCTCCAGTTAAACTCCCATTCAAAAAATGAAAACTGAGTTAACTGAAGATTAAATTTAACTGGAGATTAACTTAATCTCGAGTTTAAACTTGCATTCAAAAAGTGGCCCTAAGTAATAATATGTGTTCTAGCATTGTTAACAACATCAAGCTCATTAACAATTTCCTTCCAAGATTCGACCACATTTGAATATTTAATTAAATAATTAGACATTCTACTGGGTTTAATTAAATCTAATAATGGAGAATTAGCAACTAATTTTTTGTAAATAATCTATTTTATAACATAAATTCTAATCATTGGCACGATTATTTTGTAAATTGAATTTGCATTTTAGTCATGACAATTTGCTTATACGAGTATATTGAGTATGTCTAGTGCAAGAGATCAAAGAAGAAAAGTTCGTAATTTTTTTTTAATATTATTATTTAAATTGATTTGCATTGTAATTGACAGAATAATATTTATAATCAAATAAATCTTTGATTTACATTTCTCGAAAGTCATGACGGGAAATAACATACTATACGCTTCTGATACAAACTTCTAAGAAAAATATTTATCTGTCAATTACACTACAAGCTAATTTAAATCAAAATCTACGAACATCACTTCCTTAATTTTTCCCGCCAGGAATATGTATAGACTGTGCAAGAAACTGGACATGTAAAAGTGCAAATATACTCATTCGTATTTTGCTATTGAAATCAATATTTTGTAAACTTATGAGATTATAGGAAACAAGTTCGTAATGATTTCATTAAACTTTTCGATCCGAAATCGATATACAATACATTTCAATGGGAATTCAATTTAATTTAAAACACTTTAGATAAGTACGTATTCCTTTTCTGTTTGCTAAGTAAACATTTTTTTATCTACTCTCCGAGTTTTTGCCAGAAATCTGCTGAGAGAAAGTCGACGAAGAAATATTTTTTCATATATCCTTTCGTTAAAGATGTCTGACCTGGAGTTTGAACCGTGGCTTCACGTCTAATAATCCAACACACGACCTACTAGGCTATAAAGAATATTACGAATGCGTAAATATGTATGTCAGTCAAAAGATAAAAATGTTCCGAAATAAAAAAATATCAGAATAGTATTTTACAAACTGAGCAATAAACACAGTAACAAATTCATTAGAAATCCTTGCTAATTTAAAAACACTATTACTTTTAAAATCTCATTAGTATTTTTAATCGGTTATCCATTTTTGTTTTGGAAGCGAACTTAAATGATTCATTATGATTCCTCAACCACGCCATTGTATACGAAACATAATGTAATTTAAATGGCCGCCTTCGGATTTGTTGCAGCAGTTGATCTTTCTGAGATAGTGATCAACCATATATACGCACTTTTCTGGCGATATCTCGGCTATAATGATGTTCAAACGATCCAAAGCTAGGGGATTAACCGTGCACACACGGTTTTATCTTGGTTAACATCGTCAAAATGTAAAATTACTTTCTCATTCAGTTTTGTGAAATTCGTGGCACGTCATCCCACTGCTGTCCAGTTCATAATGTTCAACTAGAGGCTAAAGAACTTGAATATTATACCCGCACAGTGATCTGAAATGGCAGCAATTCTGTTTCATGGTTTTTTCGAAAAAAAAAAACACGACCATAGATTCCTTTAAACCATATTGTGCTTCAAACAATACCATATCCATTCTACAATCACTTCTGTGTTCTTCGTGCTACATTCATGAACATGAAATAAAATGTTTGTTTATTTTTTTTTTTTATATTACAAGCCCATGTTTCTTTGCATAAGAGCGAGAATGTAACTCATTTACAAGAAGAAAAAAAATTAGAAAAAATTACACAACAAAAGTGCTGTCATTCACAAGGAAACATAGAGAGAGTGACCCTTTAATAATACACATTGTTGGAGTAGAAAGCAAACTTCTAATTAATTTGTTTATTAACACAGAAGGGTTTTCTCACACATGCACAACACTTTTCGCTATTAGACCCTCAATCCACAGCTGTATATCTAGCAAAACAAACAATATGCTTCTAACTGCTAGACTAGGGTAACTTTAAATTAATTTTTAATTATTGATTGTTCTAGAATCCATAAACCCCAAAAAAACGAGTTTTGTCATATTATACTTCTATATTGATCCAATAGAGAGGTCAAAGTTAAAGTTAAAATTCCAAACTCAATTATTATTAACTGATCTTTAAAGTTACTGTAATTGTTGAAAATACTACACAAATAAATCGTAAAGGATTGAGCTCAATATGCTAAACAAATTGGAAGACAAACAATAACAAAAAACGTAAATTGTATGACACAAGGACTACACAAACAACAACACGAGAATCGTACTTTCACAAGAAGAAATAAACCTTAGAAATACAACAACAACTCTATATGGAAAGGTCGTGGTGTTGCCAGACTTGAAATAAGGCGGTATAAATAGAAAAAAGAACAAGGCTGTCTTTAATTAATGACTCGTGAGTCGTCGTCAGTAGTAGAATGAGAGTTTTAATAAAAAGTGCGGGCTTAACTACGCGGAGAAACAGGAACACCAGAACAAAGTACACATCTACATTTGTTCCTAAATCAGTGATGAATTGAAAACCACTTATGATCGTGCCAACTAGTTTTATTGAGCAGACTGCAACAAAAGAATAGATTATCTCTTGAATTACAGAATTATTGAGGTGTATCCTATAAAGCAATCGGAAAGTTAAATTACCTGGTCTTCAGGACTAAAGAATATTACAATCCGAAGTCTAAAATTAAGTGGAGTCAATAGAAAAACGGCCAAATTACGACAATAACAATAATGTGTCTTTTCAGGACAAAATTAATAAAACAAAATCAATAAAAAAAATGAAACAATATGCGTATGTATGTATGTATGTATATATAATATTTAATATATTTAATTTAATTTAAAAAATTTCAACTGTATTTGAATATACATAGTTTCGATTATAGATTGTGTTAAATTATCAACCAATCGCAACAAACAACACAACTAACTTTGATCCCTTAGGGTACGGTTGTAATTTTAATTTCAAAAATATTGCATTTAATCCATTAGTGGATGAAATTCCCTGGCCACTCTCCTTTTCTAATTTCATCAATCATCAATTATTAATAAAAATGATGTGATTAATTCGTTCAAAATTTTATTCAAAAAAATGTATAGTTTTGGAGTTATAGACCGTCCCTTATAAGGGACACTGCGCAGTAGGTACACTAAGCGTATGATAACTTTTAAAGAATTCTTAAAGATGAAAGCCTTTTACATAATTTGTTTTATTTCCGCAGTATTAACATCGTTTTTCAATTTTAGAATATTCAATAATGTTGTCTCTACCATCATATCGTGTATATGTCATCAATTTTTTATGCGTAAACGTCTTGTAGATGGGGTGCAATACATTTTAAGGTAAGAATTAGCAAGATTTCGAAGAAAAATGTGAAGAGACTCACATGTCAGATCATTAGGATGTAACTTCTGTAGCAGCAGCCATATATTAGCATGAGAGGCGTCAAAGAGTTATGCAAATATTAGCCACTACTATTTCTTATGTCTGATTAGCTAGCGGTAGAATACAACTAATAGATCTTATGAACGTCTCCCATGCCATATTATATCGAAAAACCAGTTTTGATTGGAAAATATTTACAGAACCCTTTCCTTCGACGAATCGTTGGCACCATTTAATTGACATCAACATTCGTTGCATTTCTGCAATTATTTTTCCAGCGTATGAGCAATGTATTTCCATTATTTCTAAATCAATGACCTATAGGTGCCCTTTCCTTTTTTTTCATAGCCGGGTTTGAGAGAAGAGGCCATTTTTCTGTTCGCCCTTCACGTATTGTTCCTGAACTACTTATTCCGATCGATGATAGGTCTCGCAGTAATTTAACGGATATAAAACAAATATCTCTGAATACCTGAAATATATATAACGATTTCTGTTCTATAAATTGTTGAATCCTTTATTGCGTGGAACACTAGGTTTTAAAGTCATCATCAACTACACCATATCCCATGATAGTGGATTATGCAATTTTTCTCACATATACATCAAACTGGATCATAAAACCGTCAGTTAGATTTAATGTCCAGTCACTGTTATCCCATTTATCACCATCCTGTACCACTTCACATGCTGTAGATAATAATTTTAAGCCGAAATTATTAATATGCTTTTTCTGTAAGATAAGCTGTTTGTTTGTTGTTTGTTTTTTTTCCATAGGAACAGACGTTCGTTTGAAACAGCTAGTCTTCCAAAAACAGCACATACGATTTTCTTCATTCACATCATCACTTTTATCGCTATCTTGGTCAGTATCGGATCCATTTAGTGGAGGAATATAAATTGGAACGACATTGAGCTCATCGTCGTTAAGGTCTTCCAGTTCAAGCAATATTTCTGAAATTGTTATTCTATACGTGAAAAAAAATTTAGCCAATTATCGTTTAACAATTGTACTACGAACGCAGTGTCTCTTTTAGGGAACGTTACATTGAAAGTTATTTTACGTGCGTGGTATTATATTTTGTCATAATTTTTTTACACCAATTGAGTCGTTATACTTATTCACAAATAATAAAATACAAAAACTAATAATAATTCACATCATATCGTTAGTCTCATTCGCAAATGTGTTAAGTCCCTTTTTTAAAATTTTACAGGAGACACAAAAAACATTGCGGCTTCTTCAGTTTTGAAATTTGTAGACTTTTTAAACGCAATTATTTTTACAAAATGGCTCCCTTTAAATGACCTAGATTAAAAATTAAGAATAACTAATATTCGTGGAGTTAGCACGTGCTGTTAATATATTTCGTAGTTTTGTGGACTTAGCGTTTTTGCAAACCACAAAATTACAACAACTTTAAACAAAATACTGACATTTTTTGTCGCAAAATATGTATTTGGTATAGTGTTATCGTTTTTCATCACAATCTCAATTTTGGATAAAATTGGACTTAGCGTCTTTGCGAATTATACTAACGATATTTAGAATATTCTAGTTTTTCTCATTCAGTTCGGAATTTTCGTTGTTTCACAAATTAATATTCCACATTTTGCATAAAACTCAACACTCAGATCGCATTTTTTGAACACAATGTAATACTATAAATCTTGTTTCGTTGGAATTTCAGTACCAACATACTCGTATAGTACTTGTTATTTAGAAATTTAAATTTTTTGAAGTCGACAGTCCTTAATATGGGACTCTGAGTACTAATGGCTTAATTTGATAATAGTTTGAAAAGCACGAAATATTTAATAACATTTAAAAACATTCAAATAAAGTTAAATTTACATATTCACCTCATTGTCTTGCAATCTACTTTATTTGAGAACAAAAATATTTTTATTTCCTTGCTATTTGAGTATTGTACTGCTCAGTAATTAAATCCTTTTATATCTTTCACAAAATTAAAAATAAAAAAGATCAGGTACTAGAACGTGATATGGATATTGTTTTATCACAACAAACCAAAGAAAAAGAAAACTAGTATGGTTTTGGTAAGGATGACATTCATTTTTAATGGGACATTAAATCAGTACGTGTTTGAAAAGTTTTCATTGTGAAAACTGTTTCTGCATTTGCAACACGTTTGATGACAATTTAAATACAATATGAAGGCATTGAAATTTTTGTTGTTTTTAATTTAGTTCGTGCACTTACCAGCCAAACAAACAAGTGGTTGCAGAAGAACACTAAACAAAAATTTCTAGAGATATTCCTAAAAATTTACAATGGAAACGGTTTTTATTTTGGTGGATTTCAACATCCGAAAAGAACTTTTTCATTTTCGAAATATGATATAAGGCAGTTACTAAAAACCCCTATTAGTTTCCAAAGTCTTATTTCGAAATTATCGAATCACTTTGATAGAACATTTTAGCAAAATTAACTTATGAAGTTTAGAGGCGAAATAACGTCCAGATTCTTGGAACTTGTTCACAAAATCCTAAGGTAAAAAATCAGTTCTTTGCTAAAATGTAACAAAAGCGATACAGAATAAAAACTCTTAAAAAAATACTGTAAATAAAATCAAAAAAAAATTAATTATTATTAAATAGTTTTACTTTTGATCAACTTCTCAGAAATCGCTGTGTGTGCTTCGTAGCGGAGAAACGTAAAGAACTTTAAATCATAATCAATTACTAAAGAAAACTCTTTACTTAGTACAGTTGCTATATTATTTGGGCAATTCACAAAAACCCTTGTATCATTGTGTTGAGTGTGTTGTTGGACGGATATACAACAGTGTATGCTTGTTGTTGATAATTTTCATAAAAAATCCGATACACTTATAGACATTTTTTCATATGTTGGTGGAAGTTGTATTAGTTTCATGCTATCAGTTTATGTAAATGCCAGCAATCAAGAAGAGGAATAAAAATATAAAATATTTTCTATTTAACTTGAGTTAACAATTAACATATAAACATTATAATTGTTCGCAAAGATAATTAATTAATTTACTTTTTTCCGTAATATTTTTCATTTTGTTGCTTTAAAATTAAATTATGAATGCTAGTCTTCTTCTTCTTATCGCTATTTGACGTTTGACATACGAAATACACAATACAGGATAGCATTAAGCGTTCACAAACAAAATCAGTATTCAATACAACATACACGATACAAAGTCGTGTGAATTGGCCAATTATTATATTTAACATGTACAATTCAAGCAAATATGTGACGTATGAGTGATATTCCATTAGTGTCAGCATGACAATATCAACGATTTTGTGTTGCATACTTTACAGAGTAACTATTCCATGTACATGTAATATGACGCGTATGAGTAATATATTTCAAATTCAATAAAAAATAAAGTATACACCATTAATTTGGAATTAATGTGGAATTAAGCTATGATATGACAATTCTGAGGGATTTTTAAAAAATTTTAATATTCTAAAGTGCTGTGTAGTTTGAAAATGGCTCCAGGTGAAACTCAAAACTCAAAGAGAATTCGTAACAATACTAAGTTTGGAATATGTAGTACTAAGTAAGAATATGTCAGTTTACTCTATAAACTGTTCTTTCAACTGTCAAATAGTTGTTATAGTGTTAGAATATCTAAAATAATTACTTACTTCTTTACAATTATAATAAATATTGACTTCTTTACTTCTGTTAAGCACGTTTGGTGCTTATGTTTAAGAACAAAAAAGAATGAAACAAATACAAGTTGATGCAATTAGGAAGCTTACTATTGCTGGGATTATTACAAAAGTACGTAATATTGTTTAGATTTCTTCTGCTGTGCTTCCAATTTTTCAAATGTTAAACTGTCAATGCTATCCATCTTAATTACTCAATATTTCAAAATTATATTTTCAAAAGTTAGTTCATTTTCGCTATCTTTTACCTCCCAATTTTTGATCCTATGCTTATATTCTTTAGTCTGTTATAATATTTCGTAAGTTAACAGAATTGGTTCGTATTGTTAACAACGCTACATAGGAGCATGTATTAGTTGTAGTGGGGATGAACTTTGTTCATGGAATCTTGCTCTATTTTAGGAGGTAGCACTCTCTGATCTGATCTTCTTAGTGGTGTCATGGGGTATCCTAAATAAATTATTTAAAGCAGATTGCAGTCTCCTAATTTTCATTTTCTTCGTTTAAGTTCTTTACTTATGACAATACGACGAAGCAATAGAGATGTTAATAAAGGCAAATTATAAAACGCTGAATATATTCTTCAACCCGATCACTCGCCTTAAACGACATCGCGTAATGCACCTGAAATGACTTAAATAGAATGCTGTCTAATTTCGTGGTGTGCAACAGAGATCAGCAATGAATCGTTTTTCGCTACTTATAAGCACTCATGAAATTTTGAATATTGTAAAAAATTTTAAAATAAATACTCAAAAGGATTAGTATTTAAAGTGCGCTTGTTATTGTACGCACGTCTTGACATTTATTTAGTGATTGAAGTTTGAGGGAAAATATTCCTTCTTTTATATACAATTTTAGATGATTTAGCATTTCCAAATCAGCCCATTAATTCTAATACATTTCTTATGTTTACTTAATGCTATAACAATAGTTAGTGTGTATATTCTATATTAAATAATATTTCATGTGTTTGAGTGTGTATTTATTACGGGACAAATGGGTCCAATTTGACACGCGCTCATTGTCCCTACACAAAAATCATAATTCCCACGGTAGAGTTAAGAGAGCCACACACGATCACAAGTACTGCAATACAACAAAAACACTCACTGTGCATACAATATTTAATGCAGTGTATCCAGCGAGCCGACAACAAAGTATCAAATGACCATCGAAAGTGCGCCTACCAATTGTGGTGTTATGCGCTGCAGCGACGGTCATTAATATTAAGTCAAGTGACCGCTGCTCATATGCAATTGAATATTCTTTAGCCTTGAACATGAAATGTTGTGTTAGCATTAACGACTGTAAAATCATGTTACAATATAAGCGAGTAAACAATATTGAAATTTAACTACTCTGATTCTTTCGTTCTCAGTACAACATTGATTTATAAGTTTGAGTACAATGAGTATGAGTACAACGTTGACATCGAACTCATACCATTCGAAATATGTTTGATTCATATGCCTACTCATTCATATTCATAAATTTAGAAAAATACTTATAATGCTCATAAATGCTTCGAGTGATTCGAATCATTCATCAAAATTTACAGTCTTAGTTGTTGTTGGATTTACAAAAAGCAGAAGAAACACAAAGACAGCAAGCAGGGCAAACACTCAACCTTCTAGTGAGTATTGTAGTGTTCATAAGCGAATCATACTTATTTCGTGATTCGTGTATAAGTTGAGTCATGGAAAGTCGAACTCAACAACATCATACGTATTGTTAAGTACAAGTACAATGAGTACTTCAAACTTTGAATATGAATAGTATGAGTATGATACTAAAATAAGTATGAATGCGTATAGGTATCGGAAATTTTGATTCGATTCTAGTCATCTTTTTGTATACTCATTGCTGATCTCTGGGGTGCAACAACAACACGTAAAGTTCTTTATCAATATCAAATAATGAATTTATTTACATCCAATACTTTTCATACAGTATTCGAAGCAAGAGAGCAATTAACCCATTCTTTACTTTGGAAGATAGAATGTGCTTAAATTTTGGGAGCATATGGTGTATAGAATCCAATATTGTATGAAAATTTAGCATATTTTTGATCGTCATACAAACAAAGACTGGACAAAGATTCTGTTGACCTATAGTTTAAAATCGACTCCGAACGACAGATTATTAGGATACCATTCGTGGCAATATTATTTACTCTCAGAGTTTTTGCCAAAAATCTGCGGAGGAGTCGCCGAAGAAATATTTTTTCATATTTCGGTTTTGCTGGAGACAAAAAATCACACAAAAAATCTATACATATGTATATGCATTTGATATAATAATCAATTCTCTTTGCTTAAGAATTAGTTTTTCACTTAATTGCAAAGATTATAGAAAATAGGGTTGTCTGTGAAACTTGACCAGAATGTTAGGCGTGAGTAAATGTTCCTCACTTAAATTCCATAGAAGCCAGACGAATACACAACCACTCGGGTATGTAGGTCTAACGGAATTTAAAAAGAAATGTAAATTAGAATAGAAATTTTACTATCTCAAGAGATGATATGTCTGTGATGATAAATCGGTCTAAGAAAAACTTTTAAGAAAAATCCGTAATTTTGGAGGATATCCAACATTTGAGATTATATTTATTTTATTATGACAAAAGAGGAATTCTTTAAAATTGCGAAAAGTGACATTAGCATAATTAAACGGCATTATGAGGTTAGATTGAAAATGGTAACACGCCATAATGAAACAGTAAGGTACACTGATAATAAGTTTGTTTAAGAGTGTAATCCTTAATAAAAAAATTATATTTTTAGATAGACAAACAAAACATAATTGCCATATTCGTCGTTCCATTCAGGAATATTTTAATAACGAAATGTATACAAAACAAAGTATGGCATGAATACCAGTTAAAAATATTAGAATACAATAGAAAAAATGAATTTTCCGATAATCCCTGATAAATAACACACCGTAATTTCATGTTACATTAATACCCAATAAATTACGAAATGGACAAAAAAATAAAAAGGTGTCTGTGTGTATACAGCACGAATAAAGTATTTTTCGTTTCAATACGTAATTCAAAATTGTTTGTTAATAATATTTTCATTAGAATTCAATTCAATTCAATTTTATTATTTTTTTTCTTTTTTTCTGTTATTTATTCAACAAAGTATTCTTTTTGGACACGTGCTTTGTACTTAAATGAGAATGGGAAAATAAATGAAATAAAAACCATTATATTATTAGGTTTGAAAAAAAATAATGAAATAAATTTTTGCTTTAATATTAATTCCTTCGACACACATACATATTTATTGCTTATTTATTACAACGTGTTAATGTAAAAACAATTTTATTAGATTATTTAAGTGATTTAATCCACAAATATTGAAAACATTATATTCCAGGTATATTTTTTATACTTCATCTAAACAAATAAACACCAATTTAAAATCTTAAACCCAAAAAGATTTACATTTAAATCTTTTTATTTTATATGTGGCGGAAAGACGTTTGCAGGCGGTAAGTTTCACACACGGATAGTCCGAATAAAAACGAATGTAGTGTGCGATCCACAATCGCCCACAAACCGATTTGCCGTTCAAGAAAGACGGGTGCTACGTAAGAAAACACGATTTTCGGAAACAATTTCCTTTAGCTCGCTAGAGTAAAATTCGTTGTAGTAGATGTAGAACGGTGATACACAAGCCACATTGTGACGATGTTACAATGAATCCATAGAGTTGAACATCATACCGTCATTAGTGAGCATAGTTACATTCCATTCTCAGTCGAACATAAGTGGTATAAATAGTACGGAGATCAGATGAAATGAAGTATTTCACCATTTTAAGAAAACTAAGCACTTTAACGCTTCTTTCGACAATTGGAAAAGTGCTGGTCCCAACGAACATCATTGAACTTTCATGTCCATTACATCAAAAGCGTCTGACTCATTAATACCTACCCTACCCATTACAGACATACATAATTGGTCATTGCAACCCCTTAGTCAGGATTAGTGGTGGTTCAAGGGTAAATACCCAAATGATGAATTGGATATTTAAAGGTAAATACCCAGGTATTTATCCAAGCACCTGTTTATTCACTCAAAATGTGGGTATAAATGAAATTAAAGAAAAATTTAAATAAATTAAAAGAATTTAATTTTTTATTATGAATTAAAAATAATAAATATTAACCGATACAAACCGATACTCAAATAGAGTGCGTGATTCCTGTTGAAGTTGAAGTGGAGTGCGTGCTTTCTACTGAAGGTGGTAAACTATTTTTAAAAAGCAAGTTCCAGTTGCATGATATATATCTTATTTTTCCTGCTCTTTGTGTTGTTAAACGGTTCCTTTTTTTGAGTGAATAAAGTTGTGGGTGCTAAAGGAACGTTCAGTAGCAGCTGAAGTACAGGGAGCTGTTGAAATTCGAACAGCTAATTTGCTTAATTGCATACATCCACAAATTCCTTTGCACCAAGTTACTGGAGAAATCTCATCCAAACAGTTCCAGCAAAAGATTTTGCCCAGAAACCTTAGCCTTGTAATTGGCAAAATCTTGCATTACATTTATGTTTAGCGCCTGTGACATTGTGTGAATGAATTCCAATGCATCTAACTCCTCAGACTTCCTTGTGCCTTAGGATCTAGCAAGTTCGCTAAATGTATCGGTTTTATGGTTTTGCTAAAACGTTTATTGAACATTGTTGATATGTCAGTTTTTTCGGCATCATTCAGCATGAAAGTTGTAGCAAACTCTAATTCAAGCTTACTTTTAATTTCCTTAAAAGCGAAATATACCCTGTGTATATTATATTCATTTGATTCGAGCTTACAAATCCATTCTGCAACGCAACCAATTATATTTGAGCTTAAATTTAATTGCTCCCAAAAGATTTCGCTAAGTAGCTGTGATTTTATATCCGCTTGTAGATTAATGAGTTCATATCTGCTAAGACCTGAAGGGATGCTTTAGTTTTTATTATACTCTGTATTGAATAGACATAACTTCCCCACCTTGTTTTGGCTTGCAGTTTTAATTGTTCACCAATTCCTTTTTCTTTCACAATTTTAGCTAAAGTTGCTGTTAGAACTTGATTGTTTTTAATTGTTTTGATTATATTTATAACAGACGAGTAATTCTGCTGTAGGGTACTGCATTTTAAAAAATCCGGACAAATTAAATTAAGACTATGCGCTACACAACCCATAGGGACAACATTCCGGTGGACTTCTTTTACTGTTTTGAACGCCGTTTGCATATTTGCACCATTGTCACCAATTAACACGAAAAACTTTTGTTTACCGTATTCCTTCATGATTTTAATAATTTCCTGTGCTAAATAGTTAGCTGTATGCCATGCTCGTGTTGGCAGACTTTTCATAAATACAGTTTCTGGCTTTGATATGAGAAAGTTTACAACACCTTCATTACGAATGTTACTCCATCCATCACATTGAATATGTAAAAAATTTGCTGCTTTTAGTTGTAGAGTAATGTCCATGCTCATCTCGTTATGAATTTTATCCAAATATGTGGATGAAATTGCTTTACTGGTTGGAGCCTTGAAATGTGGATTAAGGTCATTAAAAAGTCCTTCCACAATGGATGCTCCACCATAGCCAAAGGAGCGCCGGTTACAAATATAGCCTTAGCTAAGTTATATTGTGCTGAATTTGAAGGAAGATGCATATGTAAATCAAATAAAGGCGGAGAATCATTTGCTGTCTGTATCTTGTTTACTGCCACATTGGTTGCACGCATCTCTTGAACTCGTTGCTTTATTAATAATGGATACTTGATAAACGTTATTAAATGTTTTTCCATTTTATTTACATTCGGAAATTTGTATCGCTTTTTGCCATGTGAGCATGAAACTTCAGTGCTACTTCCGCTTCTATAAAAATGTTTCCAAATAGTTTCATCTTTTATGAATGAGTGAACCAAATTCTTTTTGCGCATCTGAGGCTCAAGCATGGGTTTCGGAACGGTAAACTTTCTAGTTGCTTCAGCATTGTTGTTGCCGTCGCTCCCACTCATTACATTGAGTCGCCATAAGAACGCTGGTTAGCGGTTCTTATTAAGAATTGTTGGTGTTGAAATATATAAACAAAATACACATGTTCAAAATTGTTGGATATTTCATGTAAAATATCCATTTATAGTCCTTATATTAAAATAGACAATTGAATTGACAAACTGAATAAGAACCCAACTTCCATTGTTGTTAGTTAAACGTTGCCCTCAAAGTCCAATAAAATCTGTTAATACAGCTGATGGTTTAGACAATTAACTTTCTAAAGAAATAGATTTGATTGAATCACGCGGTGTTAGAGGTGAATAGTTTACTTTGCATATAGCTATCTTGAAACAATTTTGCCCACAAGTTTAGACTGCGAAAAATGTTTTTCAGCGAAAGAATGATTGTTGCATCAAAATTAAGGCTCTTCAATGAAATATTAGGTTCTGACCTTTTTAAAAAATTACTTAAAAAATGAATATAATTAATATATATGCTTTGTTCTTAAAATGGTAGGTATTTGTTTCTTCACTAATGTGTTTATGCATATGTATATGTATGTATTGAGACACAGATGAATTATTTTTACTTTTACTTTTTGTTCTGTTTTTTATTTCATAACATGTGTATTGTGATAAAGATCAAAAATTAATGAAATTTTTAATAAAACAATTGTTTGTAGATTTTTTTTTATTAGAAGAAAATCCCGAAATCCCGGGATATTGCGGGATTTTTCGATCTCTAATTGTCCCGAAAAATCCCGGGATTTCGGGATCGGGATTTCAAAATCCCGAATCTCGGGATTTTTAAAAATTGATCCCGTTTGGCATCCCTAGTAAATACCCAGGTATAAACTCTCTATTCAGGATTAAGATTTTGTTTCTCACACCACTTACATTGTGTGCGTTATTTTGTATACATGAGTGGCGGGACCTACAGTTTAAAGTCGATTCCGAACGACAGATTTTTGAGAAACTTTTCATGGCAATTTTATTTACTCTCAGAGTTTTTGCCAGAAATCTGCAGAGAAGAAGTCGCTGAAGAAATATTTTTCCATATTTCGTTCAGTTGGAGATGCCTGACCTGGGGTTTGAATCGAGGCCTTACGTCTAATAAGCCAAAATACGACCTACTAGACCACGGCGACTTCTACCACCCATTACTACAGACAATAATATTGCTGCGCTTTTGCATTACTAAACAGTATTGCGTTTTTCGCGTGTTAAAGTCAGCCCTATTCAACCCAATTCGGAAATTGTGTGTAAGTCGGACATGAGTGTGTCATTCATATTAAGCCTTTTCCCCTCAATCTCTGAAGGGCTTAGAATATGAATGGCAAATGTTGCTGTTATCTGCAAAAGAGTAGAAAGGATTAGAAGTTAAAACAGAAGAGCGTTAATAAAAATAAGAAATAGAATTGGAGATAGAACAGAACCTTGTGGTACCTCTGAGCTTAACCTGAATTATTTCTCTTTCGAAACTTACATTTTTAAAATTACAAATTACTAATATTGTGCTTTAGTTTTAATAAAAAAAATAAATTGAAATACTCATAATGCGAAATACAAACATAATAAGTTAACTTAACCCTTTCGGTACGGGAGACGATTAGTTAGTTTACAAATACTATAAAAGGTCAGTTTAGCATATATATGCTTATTAAACATATACATAGCTTTTTTGGTAGTGCCCCTACCCTTGGAAGGAATTTAGGGCACGAGATATATATGCCCCATCAGGAGTTTGGCATGGGACATGTATATATCAATATCTGTTTTTATAAGATTTATGAAATTTTATTTATTCTTTCAAAATTCGTTTTGTACATTAAAAAAAAATAAATGAAAGGTAAATATTTAAAATTATTTGTGAAACGGCGCAAAACAATCCTTGCACAATGGAAGTTGACATTCTTGATATAAAGTTTTAGTCCGTTTTTCAATTTTATTTTTTTGACAACCTGCACATCGACGTCTTGTAGGTCCTTGAATTGGTAAGTGAGTAGCAGATTGAGCATAAATTTTCTTATTTTTGGAATGGTAACCACCATGAGTAAGGCTTCTCCTAGCGGCCGCAGTTTTCTGTTCTTCTGCAATGAGACCTTCTGCTTCCTTCTTACGATGTAAATTCATATAAATGATCCACGAATTTACAGCTGACATCATCAATAGTCTATAAAAAACTTTCTTCCACCATTTCTGTGATTTACGGTCCAGGTCGTACATTCCGCATAACTGATCAGCTCGGTCTACGCCTCCCATTATATTCCTGTAAAATTTAATCATTTCCGGACACTGCACAACTTGAATTTCACCATTATGTTGCTTTTTGTTTATTGATACCATTGTAGCACCATGACAATTGCTAATAGCTGCTACTTCCTTCGTATCGTGCCATTTTGTATACATAATTCCAGAACTACACGATTTGAAAATAGCTTCACCCTTCGGTAATTTTTGACAGTTTGGCAAGTTCTTTCTATTAGTCATTACCGTACCTAATGCCGGAAAATTCAAAGTTTCAAGTAGATAAACACTAGTAAAAAAACGATCAAAGCAAAGCGTAACGTCTGGGTGCTTTATGGTCTTGGCAAGATTATTTACTACACGTTCTCCAAGAGTGCCAATGGTAGGTCCTTCTTCTCTACCGCAGTAGATGTTAAAATCATATACGTACCCACTGAGAGAATCACATCTCATCCCCATTTTTATTCCACGCTTCGTGGGTTTCAGCACAGCAAACACTTGATACCACTGCACTCTTCTTATGACTAAACAGCCTATGTTATGAAAATACGCAATTTTTCTGTGTTATGAAAATATGTAACTGTTCTTTAGCCTCTAAATAACTAAATGGTACAACTTTGAATAATTTTACAGTAACAATTTAAAAATAGGAGTCTGCGATCGTTCAGTGGGATACATATGTCCCAATAGATGCGAAAGGGTTAATGCAATTAATGTTTACATGGAAATAATTTATTCAAAGTAAACGATTTTTATATGTGACCAATTTCTTAATATGATAAGAAAATATAATAAAAATTACTCAGCATAATGAATTAATCCTTCTTTTCTTTTATCATTACATATATTTTGTTAACCACTCGAGCATATGATTAATATTAATTAATATGTCATGCAGTATTATGCTGTAAGTTTACTTCTTTATTAACATATTAATCAATTTTTACAAATCATGGGAAGAACATTATACTGTTAAATAAAAAATGTTTTTGTAACTATTTTATGCAATTGATTGGTATTATTCAATTCTACTGTATATATATTTTTTTTTTTTTTTTGGTACCAACACTGAGGAGATGACCCCTATTCATGTATTGAGTCTTATTAAGAGAAATTTATTCAACAATGTTTCATTTTCTTAAAGTCCTGCTCATGCTCTTATAACTCTTCTCTATAAAACGTAGCAATAGAATCAATTTGAGAAGCAATCCTGCATTCATTAAAAAACACGTCTTTTCTTTGCTCCTTTTCTTTGTCTTTGGTTTTGTATTCTTGAAACAAATGATATCACATGTTCGTGTATATGCACATATATGGAACACGAACAATATTGTGTGTTTTCATGTAAAATCGTTCGTCTCACAAAATCAGGCCTTAACACTTACAAAACCGTGAATGATATATTGTGTTGAGTGCATGTTCATTGTTGTTTTGATTTTGTGTACTCATGTGGCTCTTACACACAAGTGAGTGAATGTAGTGGAGTAGTATTCGGAGTTTATTAAAGAGATGTACACAATTTGTAGCATAATAGGTGAGTGATAAAAAGATGAATGAGATCGCAACAGCAATTCACTTTATAGTTAATGCACAAAATTATGTTTTATTGGAATTTAAGTAGGTCTCTAATATATACTTTCGTTACTTTTTGTCGAGAATTGCTTTTGTAATAACTCTCGCTCTCTTTTTTCAATTTCGAGTAATCACTTATAATGACAGACAAATAATCTGACTCCCAGAGTCTTTTGGTAGGAATCAGAGATTAGCAATGAGTATTCAAAAAGATGAGTAGAATCAAATCATACTCATAGTTTTTGATATTTATACGCATTCATACTTATTTTAATATCATACTCATACTACTCATATTGAAAGTTTGAAGTACTCATCGTACTTATACTGAACAATACACATGATGTTGTTTATTCGACTCTCCTTTGCTCAACATTTATAAGAATCACTAAATTAGTATGATTCGCATACGAACACTACAATACTCACTAGAAGGTTGTGTATTTGCTTTGCTTTCTGTCTTTGTCTTTTTCTGTCTTCTTTTTTTGTAAATGCAACAACAATCATTTATAAGTATAATAAGTATTTTTCTAAAGATATGAAACTGAATGAGTAGGCTTACGAATCAAGCATATTTCCAATGCTATGAGTTCGATGTCAACGTTGTACTCATATTCATTGCAACCTGTACTTATAAATCAATGTTGTAGTGAGTACGACTGAATCAGATTAGTTGAATTTCAATACTGCTGACTCACTCATACACATGAGTACTTATGAGTAGCTTAAAATCGATTAATTTGTAATGTATGTACTCACCCATATACAAAATTAATGAAATAACCAAAATAAAAATATACAAATGCAAAGTGACTTCACAGAAATATAATCGTAATCTGCAGAGTATGCAATTTCAAGTGGCTTGTGTTGATTAATATGGCTCACTAGAAATGCATTACAAATGAATTCGATATTACTAATAATATTATTGTAGGTCAATAAACTATTAACAAATAATGGATTAAGGGGAAAAGAAAACAGAAAACATAGAATAAGAATAAGTAGGAGAAATAGTTTAAGATTTTTTTAAGAAAACATAGAATAATAAATAGTATATAAGCTGAAGAAATTTGTAAATAAAATTAGAAATAATTCTGACTCCAAATCTAGAGTTTACTTTTTTTCTCAGAAAACTTCGGCAATTAATTTTGCCATAATATGGAGCCGTCTTCTATTCTAATATACATATTTTTAATATACATATAAGTATATTACATCCAAAATAAAATAAAAGTAATTATAATAAGAAGCCAATTTTCTTATTGTAATTATTATTATTAAAATTAACGATACTCGATACATTGTAGACTGTTACAAAAACTGCTGAAGTATTTGGCGCACATCTTCATGACAAAATTCACACAGGATGAAAATATGGTGTGAGCAGTTAATTAAGAAGATTTACGAATTACGTAGGTTTGTATACGTATTATAGATGCTGTGTGCTAAATTATTCAAGCTTAAAGAAATCAAGGTCGTATATATGGAGTGAATGACAATAAATGGCGTTTAAAACTCTGAAAGTGTTGATATCTGACTATCTATGATAGAAATAGGTGGGGACTGGTCCTAAAGGCCTCCCGTGAAAGTTTTTCCGACTCAAGGGAACACGTGCCTCAATTGGGAAGATATAAAAGTTAAAAAATTAATCAGATTAATAATACTACCGTCCTCCAAAACAAACAAAAAAAAATTTAAATGAGTTCCAAGACCTTGGATTAACGAAATCAGAGATTCTATTGGATTGGCTACAAGCTATAAACAGTTAAAATTGTGTAGCAGCCAAGGGTAGCTAGGTGTACATTTTTGATTTCTTTATTTTAAAAAAATGTTCAAAGTACAAGATGGAGTAAGACAGACAAGAACCGCCGCTAATATCTGTAATACGTTCTAGAACCACAACATAATCGAATTTTAATTAAGGCTTTTTTGTATATTAAAGATGGACAACCATTTCGATGTTTGCGGACTGGAGTCTTTATTAGACGACTATTTAGAAAAAATTCCTGTACACAGTGAGTGAAAACTAAAGAAATAAAAAAATAAAAAACCCTGTTGCTTTGTGAGCGATATATATACTGGTGACATAACGCCAAGTAAGACCAGAATCTGTGGTAGGAATCAAACCCACGACCCTCACGCTAATAGTCTAGCATACTACCTACTACCAGGGCACCCGTAAAGATGGAATAAATGATGATGATGTTCACAATATATGTTTAGATAAAATAAATTTAGAAATATTCAGATATCAACCCATAGAGACTAGAACCTACCTATAACGAAAGGTATCATAGTAAGTTTGAAATTCTGGGTTAAACATCAATGGCTGATTCCTGATCCTAACATATCTAAAAGAGCTGGTAAAGGTAAATTTGACACGATTTAGTTTTCTTAGTTTCTAGTGTGATTCACTAAAATAATTCGCTGTTGATCTGACACAATCTTTTGTATGAAGATGTATTCTAAAGGACTACCCTGAACAGCAATTCTATTGTAAAAAGCTTTAATAAAATTTTAAATTAAATTGAAATCTACAATACATATTACAAGTGCATTAATGAACTCTCTTTCTACGCCATTTACATACATACATAATTGGCCATTACAACCCTTCAGTCAGGATTACGGCCTAGCTTCTCACACCACTCATGTTGTGTGCGTTAATTTTATACGTGAGTGGCGGGACCTACAGTTTAACGTCGACTCCGAACGACAGAATTTTGAGAAACTTTTTCATGGCAGTTTATTTTACTCTCAGAGTTTTTGCCAGAAATCTGCTGAGAGGAAGTCGCCGAAGAAATATTTTTTTTTTCATATTTCATTTTTGATGTCTGACCTGGGATACGAACCCGGGCTTTACGAATAGTAAGCCAACACACTACCTACTACACTACGCCACTTGCCAGCCAATATACCACACTTGTCGCAATGCAGCTTAAGTTTTTGATACACGGGCACATTAGGCCGCTTAGCAAATACTCCATCCTTTGAGGATCTCTGGGCAATGGGTAAAATTATATGAAATGTTTTGTTTCAACCTGATTTCTATACAAGATTTCACACTAGTGTTCCATACAAGGAAATCTGTTCCTCTGGCAGGATGAATTTTAGCTGTTCTGTGTTTGCCTACTCGGTTATTTCCAACATTAACAATAAAGTGGGATATGGATTTATCTTATTAATCTTAAGAAACTTTTTGACTACTATACAGTGAGCATAACTTACGATGCGGAACTTAGCTGACATCTAAGCGACAATCTGATCAAAACTGATTGGCATCCACTTAGAGTCATTTGGTGGACCTGAAATGTGTTACTGGTCACATAGACATTCCGCGCAACTCTACCATGTGAACTTGCTAGAACTGGCACACTCTTAAGGAACACCAATTTTCCCTTGAAAATAGCTACACTTCTTACCTCAGTCAGATCGTCCATTAGGCAAGGGTATTTTTTGGTTGCTTATTTCACTACTCATTTCACAAACTCATCTGGCATAAATTTGATAGATTTGATTCAAACTTCCCTGATGGTCTAACGGAGGTATCGTTATTTAATAGTGAAGTGGTCACTATTTGTATATTTTTACGTTGCTGTAGTGACTGTATCTCAGTATATAATAAAGTACTCGGGTTTTCAAATGTAATGACACATCAAAAGATAATATTATTTTTTAAATCATTCTTCCTTTGAGATTAAATTAAATCCCAGTTGTTATCGTTAAATAAAATTTGCATGCTTATTAAATAATACAAAATTTCTAATGTAATCCACTTACTACTGAAAAATACTATTTAATATTGAACACCATATGCTAAACGTTTAATTTAAAAAATTCTATTAAATAAATTGAAGGTTTTGTCAGATGAAAACATAACAAAAAAACCAAAATAATCCTTTTATTATTGATTTAATTTACAATTCTAAAGTTTTAACCCAAAAAGGTAAATACTTCATACATAAGCAAACAAATGCATGTGTACGAAGCAAGTAGTAAACAAAACATATGATAAACATTTCTTATGGACGACCCTTTTCTATTTGGCTTATTCCACAGGAAATCGAAACATAAACGTAAACATAAGTGAAAAAAAATAATAATTTTATTGAATCCAAGGATTTACATGCCGTAGAAGACTCCTGTTAATTTTATATAAGCAAAAAAATATTTCACCAAGCGTACCTTTATGTTTATTATTCAGTATAGTTATTGCCTGTAAAGAAACAATGAAAATACTTAACAATACATATGCTCTAAATGTACCATATCCAGAAACACCGACTCACACCGATTATAAACACTGTTTACGATGGTCACCTTAGTTGGAAGTTTAATATGTAAATACGACTCCTTTATTATTGTGGCTTATGTAATAATTATATAATAAAAGAAAAGGGACTTTTTATTCGCGATCAACCCCCAAATCAAAAGGTAATGTTTTATTGAAACATTTTTTTCCTTTGAATTTCTTTTTATAATATTTTAGTTTTCTCCCCAATTCGGTTGAAATATGTTATTTTTCTTTTCATATTTACTTCCCCGAAACAATCGCCTACAGATAAAGTAGCATGTTTGATAGATTGGCTGACTTCCAAAATGTTAGCTGCTTTGTGTTTAAACAAGGTATAGTGTTTCATAAAGCCGCTGCACAAAATATTTACAATGTATACTATTTCAAAACGTCGTCAATGTGTATTTTTAAAGGAGTCAAAAAGCAATCAGGCATCGGATATATAGTTGATGCATTGTTTGGTAACTTAGCATATCTACATAATTTATATACCGTAGTAGAACTGCATACAAACTTTGTAATGATACATTTTGAAAGTCAACCGTTCTGATATATGCATTTATGTTGTCTATGGCGACACATATTGTTACAATTGTTGTATTATACATCAACATTCTCAAATTAATAAGGATGGTGAATAATGTAATGTTGGTCATAGATTTGAAGTCGCCGTGGCCTAGTAGGTAGTGTGTTGGCTTATTAGACGTGAGGCATCGGTTCAAACTCCAGGTCAGGCATATCCAACTAAACGAAATATGAAAAAAAAAGTATTTCTTCGTCGACTTCCTCTCAGCAGACTTATGGCAAACATTCTGAGAGTAAATTAAATTGCTATGAAAAATTTCTCAAAAATCTGTCGTTCCAAGTCAACTTTAAACTGTAGGTCCCGCCACTCATGTATAAAAAAAATTAACTCACACATCATAAGTGGTGTGAGAAACTAGGTCGTAATCCTATGTATGTATATATGATCATAGCTTATCACTTACTTTTATCATCAATTAAACCTTTAATCTTAAACCATAATTTCGAATTAAACCAATTCGAACCAATAATTTCGAATTAAATGTAATGATTGTCTTATTCATGTGGCATGCAAGCATTGACCTTATGTACCTGTTGCAAAATTTCATTCACTTTTTTAGTGAACGTCAACATTGCTTTGTAAGATTTTGAATAATTCTTTCAACGATTCTTCAAAAGTCTTCAAAGACTTTTGCGTTACTTGGAAGCCAACTATCGTATTTTTAAATACAAAGTTGGGTTTAAGAAGCAATGGGAAAATAACGAAGCAGTTGTAAATGTCGTGCATTATGTTTGTAATGACGTAGACAAAAGTGCAAAAGACGTGGCAGATCTGTTTTTAGACACGTACGAAAGTGTTTCAAATTTACTTTAAAATTGGAAAGAGTTTGTACAGATTAATAATACTTAACGCTATAACGACCTCAGGGACACATATATGTGTATATATATATATATCAGAAATCAAAAATTTCAAAAATTTAAATAACTAAAAACCGGGTTGGTGTCATACTAATTTTATTTATTTTTTAAAAAGCGTTTCTGTGTTTCCGACCTATAGCCGGGTGCATTCGAACAGTCATTCTTTATATATGGTCAATTGGGGTGTTTTGATATCTAAATTTCATTTGTCGTTACATATATTATAAATAATTTATTGCTTGGTGGGTATATTTTCTTATTTTAATAAATATAAAAAAATTTGTGAGTAATTTACTGGGTAGTGTGCTAGACTATTAGCGTGACACCACACCGAGCATATAGTTGAAGTTACTCCGCTCGTATATAATTAAAATATAATTTGTAATTGTATTGTAATTATAAACAAAATAAAAAAAAATAAAAAAAAAATTGTTGTTTAAAATTTATTTTAAACGCTACTACACCGGTGTCGCTATGGTCCATAAAGTAATTTTTCTATTGACATACAGAAGTTATGATTCCTTACTATTACCATTATTTACTTACTATTGGTAATGTAGATTATGCTTTACAGTAGATATGAAGTTATTAAACTCAATGACAATGAATATAATGGAGCAGTTCTCAGGAAATAAGCCTGGCAAATTGGGTGAACAACCATCGTACGCCACTAAAAATTTTAAATTTAATTACTTATTGCAGCAAAATCTTAATTTTATTAAAAGTCATTACTTTTCTCTTAATTTAAATTAAAAAAAAAGAAAATTATATAAATCATATCCTTTAACTACCATAGGGACATATATGTCGCACACAAAAACAGACAACCTACAATTGGTTTAAAAATATTTCTTTTTTATCCCAAAATCGACAAAATTATCACTTTGAATCTCATAACCTTATGGTCGTTAAAGAATTAAAGTGGATTACCATACGTCAATTCCAACATGCCAACCAGTAGCTAATTTAGGCCTTAGATTTTCTGTAAACCTATAAATGATATTTGTAGTGATATTATTAATTTGTATATATAATTTGTATATATGTATAGACATTTTATAATTCGTTTTTCCTTTCGTTTTGTATACAAAACTTTATT
Organism: Sarcophaga subvicina; assembly: GCA_936449025.2. Lineage (NCBI taxonomy): Eukaryota > Metazoa > Arthropoda > Insecta > Diptera > Sarcophagidae > Sarcophaga > Sarcophaga subvicina. The sequence goes on along the minus strand of OW388080.2, from coordinate 73,877,776 downwards.
TTTAATATTTTAAAATAATATAAACTTAATGCGCCTTTTCTGTCTTCGAAGCTAGATAACTCTAGCTTTTTGGGGTTGCCTAACAATATGTACGTTTCTGTCTTCGAATTAACTAAACCACAGCTGCTTGACTTTAATTACAAAATGACAAGAAAATTATTTTACGCTGAAGTCACTATTTTTTTATGATTTTCTTGTAAGGAAGGTTTTTAATGATAATTCTGCTGAGAAGAAGTCACCGAAGAAATATGTTTGGTTTTTCAGTTTGTTGGAGATGTCTGACCACATCAACCTGCCTGCCATCAACAATTTTATAACTGCGTTGAAACTTTTTTCCGATAAGAAAAGCTGTAATAATTTTAAAATAGCTACACGGTATGAAACAAAATAAAATATAATATAATAAAATTAAAATAAAATCGATTAAAATAAAATTTATTTTTGATGCAAAAGTTAATGGATATCTTAGAAACATATTTATTTTGCTGATCATCAAATTCAGATCGACGAACTTCTTTCTTCGAGTGATTTCGGTAAATAATTTCTTATGTAACTAAATATTTTCTTTAAAATAAAAATTTTTACTACCAAACTATAAAGGTTATTTGGTCGCTTGTAGCAGATCCTGATTTGATTAATTAGACGTCTGTCGATGCCTACAAACATATGTGAGGTTTAATGATGAGAAACTTTGCTGATTGAATTCTATTCTTTCTCGAGATGTGGCCTTGTCATTCTTTCCTATGATGTTTGTGATTGATGTTATCTTCTGTCGGGACAGGGATAAGGAAGTTTTCCGGATGCATCTTTTTTAAAGGAATGACATCGTTTTAATTTTAGAATTCGAAAACAATGGTGAAATTTTTTCTACAATTTCTCCGGGTATAAATTTGGATGCTCCCTATTTTTATCAAAACACTGTAGCTAACCCTACACAACGACATAATTAAATATAAATGTTCATATCCCCAAAATGCTTGATTTGTCAGATCATTTTTACACACCACTGTGCTATATTTGAAATTTTATTGGAAGAACATACGTACGCAGGCTTTTTTCATTACAAAGTGATTAACAATGTAATCGCAAGTGGTGGGTGGGGTGTACGGTATAAATATTAATCGATTTTAATTAAAATTATTGCGATAAAAAATAATGCTAATATACGGTAATTTTGATTGATATTGTTACGAAAATGGAAATAGTGGTTTGCTTTTACATCGGTTAACATTAAAAACAAAAGCTACAAAAACAAAAACCAATGAACTTGTTCATATGATAAACAAGTAAACAAAAGTATACCAACATTACAAGAATAAATGTAAACAAAAGGCATGTTTACATTTATAGAGAACTCGAGAAGGCAAAGCCACGAACATTCGTCCTCAAGAACGTTCATCAGACTGTTTACGTTGCCATATAAAAGGCAAGGCAAAGCAGGCAACGAGTCAGTAAAAGTTCAGTCAGTCTTGTGTGAAGACACACTACCTACTAGACTACGGAGACTACCGTAAAATTGACAGCAGTGTTCAAATTTGTCCGGACAGAATACTAAATTACAACAAATAAAGCTGAGCGTTGTTCATAAAATATATTTTCTCTGTCTCAAGAACAGAGTTGTCAAACTACAAATTTTTGTCCGAAGAAATGGGTGAATCCCGCGCTGGAAACACACGTCAGTAAGATTTGTTACTTTCTTGATGTCAGTAAGGTAAAAAGGTTTTAAATAAAACTGTTCTATTTCATAACATGAATACATATTGAACTAATGAGCTACGTGACGTATACATGATAACCGTTACTATGCGTCAACAAATTAATATTAATCATACTCGCTGATTGATTCGGGAAGTATTTGAATGACGGAAGTATTTCAATACGCACAAATTTAGCCATAAAGACAACATATGTACGTATGTACGTGGCTTGTAATACAATCGTATTAAAAGTACATAAAATACATATACATATACATATTTAGCTAATGGTTTTATTATTATTTTAGATACAGGGATATTGCTGTCGAAGAAATTAGTCAGCGCAGAAGCTGCACACTAAATGACGGCTACCCTATACTGGAAACCATCTGGAAAGTTTGATAACGGCGTTCAGCTGACAAGGAATGGAAAGCCAAATTACTTAAATCTGTACCACACAAGAGATAGGCATTGACAAAGAAAGTGGTTAATAGTTTCCTTCTCTTCAACAGATCCACACCCTCGATAAAAGTCGTTTTATGGGAGTTGCAGTCGTTCCGCGTGTCGTCTCGTAACGCAATGTAATCACGGCGATTGTGATTAGGATGACAATGCGATTCAGTTTGAGTTGTTGTTTGGTACGCAATCTATGCATTGTGGTCCAAGTAATTCTGGCGGTGGAGTAAGAGATCTAATTGACCAAGGATGGGTTGGGGTCCCGGAAGATTTTTTGCCTAATTTCCAATTTTCGTGGATTCCGGAAGAAGTGTACCTGCTCTGGCAGGCTCATTAGCCCTACACCTCCTCTAATTGGTATGGAGCTGATTGTAGTACTCGTGAGGGATCTAATAGCATCTTGGCTATCAGAAAAGATAGCGATACGGGTGAAAATACTACCATTGATAACTATCCATTGAGCGGCTAGCGTGATCCGGTAGTCTAAGAGAAATATTCAGGTCGTGTTTCCCAGAAAAGAAACCACTACACACCCTGTTATCAATTCTGGAGCCATTAGAGTAGTATTTTTCAGTATTAAGAGGACGTGATTTCATTCCGATTTTTTTGTATGATTTTATAAATTCTGCTTTAAATATCAAAACAATCATCTGTTGAACTCTTTAATGGCGATCTTTAAATTACTTTTTTCTTAAATACTTTTAAATTTTAAATTCAGTTTAATTACAACGTAGGATAAGGCTTAAAAGCGTGGCTTTGAGTGAGCACAATATGTTTGAAATTTTTGCCAGCATTTCTAGTAGAATCAAATAATCCCAATGGTATTATAAGAAATCAACAAATGACACAAATTTATTTAAGAATATAATGTGCCTCCTATTATTTATAAAAAATGTTTAATAATCTAATAAATAAAAAAATTTATAGCAGACAACAACATGACGTATGATTATTATTAAGGATTAAAATCAATCAATTAATATTAATTATACGCTTGAGTGGCTAAAAAATGAGTATGAATATCGCATAGTAACCAATATGTGTGCTACGGGTAATTAAGTGGCATTTAAGACCTCATTTAGATTTTATCCAGAGTAACTTTTATATTTTCGTTATCACATTAAAAACTCGACTGCATAATAAATTATTTACTTTAAATTAAAAAATTCTCATAAAAGCATTAGCAAAGTTGACTGATTATATTGATTTCCTATCAATACTTACTTACTTACTTAATTGGCCATAACAACCCAATTAACGGATTTCAGCCTGCTGCAACACTACCTTCCAGGCGCCTCTGCCTATTGCGCGCCTACGCCATTTGGTCACACCAATCGATGACAGGGCTTTCTCGATTTGGTCCTTCCAACGCAAACAATCCTCTTCGCCGATTTCCGCAGATCCCTGCATCAAATAGCCGTCTCGCCGGAGCATCCTTATCCATTCGAACGACATGGCCGAGCCAGCGCAGCCGCTGGATATTAATACGCTGCACAACGTCTATGTCGTTGAGGAGCTCATACAGGTCACTGTTGGATCGAATGCGGAAGTCATCGCCAATTTGTACTGGACCAAAGATATTACGTAAGATTTTTCTCTCGAATACTCTCAAGGCTGCTGCATCTGTGCTTAATAGAGTCCATATCTCTGCGCCATAAAGAAGCATGGGTAGGATGAACGTCTTGTAGAGTGTTAGTTTTGTCGTAGGAGAGAGGTTTCTGCTACTCAATTGCCTATTGAGACCACAGTATCACCTGTTAGCAAGAGTGATCCTGCGCTTCATCTCCAGACTGGTGGTAACGGCGGAGTCAGGATAAATAAATTCCTTGACTGTGTCAAAAGTATAGTTATCGGCTGTAATCTGAGAATCAATACGCCGCACGTCTCTACTTATCGATAACATATACTTTATTTTGCCATAATTTCCTATCAACATTTCCATTCATTTAACATAAAATATAAAATTAAAACAAAATTTACACTCCCCGGATGTTGAAATACTGTCTACGTATATTGTAAAGTCAAATTCATGTTAAATAAAATAACCTCAAGTATGTAGTAAAGCAAAAAGGCGAGTATAGTTTAATGACAATATTTTAACGAGTTTTTAAAAACCGAATTAACACCAAAGAAAATTCAGACAGTTCAGAATAATTATAACGACATTATAAATTATATTTTAAAATTATTTCCTCGTATTTTGCAAATTCTCTCCTTTAATTAAAATCATGATTGTAGGACAATTGTTTCTTTTTATTTTCGGATACGAAGTCATTCTGTACTGTTTACCCATTGAATTGAATAAATTATGCCGCATCATTGATCAGTAACTGCAAGTATATAATTTAGCATTTCACATCAATGCTGTTTTAATCATTATAAAAGTAATGAAATTATGCACTCGAATCTTGAAAGATAAATGAAATTTTCTTAACTTTATAATTTCTTTTTTTCAAAACTATCGTAAATTTCTGTATGCAAGTTTTTGATTTTATGATATAAATTCGAAGAGAATAAAATATTAATTATACTCAGTTTCATTGAACGAAAAGCAAATAAAAATCTTATTCAATCATTGTTGCAAGTTTTCGTAGAAAAAATAGTAAAAAAATCGAAAAGTTATGCCTTTTTTATGGTATTTTCTGAATAAATGCAAAAAAAATGTTCTCGTAAACATAGTTTAACCATGAGTAATACAAAATAAAAGAAAATTCTATAATTTTTTGAAAACAAAGTTTTAAGGACCAGTCATTAAAAACATTATTATTATAATCATAATTATTATGAAGAATTTAGAAAACATAGTCGAAACCGGAGCTAGACATATGAGTACAATTTTATTCCCGCAGCAGGTGCTGCGCAGTTAACGGCAAGCCTACATCGACAACATCATACATAATTGTTCCTCAAGGAGAAAGTACAGCTCTAAAGCCGGGTTCAGTTACTAACTTCAACTCAATTCGACCAACTATTCTACCTATTTTGATTTTGCCATATTGTCTTTGGAGAAAAAAACGCACAGAGATCTTGAAAAAAAAGTACGAAACTAAATTTTCTTTCCTCCCATGTATTAAAATTAAAAATAAAATAAGAACGTCGTATAAAAGTATAAATACAAGGTTTGTAAGAGCACCCAACACGTACTGTTCAATCTCAATTGCTGTCAGAAAACGCAAAGCGATATAAAAACAAAGTTCGATTTTAAATGATGCCAATTAATAACGGAGAAGAAGCGCACAAATGCTATGTGATATTATGACAGCAAAAATTTCAAGTTTGTGGCAGAAACACTCGGGTGGCGTCGGTCAATATGGATCACTGTAACTGTAAATGCTATAAACACAATAAACACAAAAAACCTGTTGAATTTTTATTTGTTTTGCTTATGCTTTGCTGGTGCTGTCTTTATTATAATTACTGTACATACAGCATACCTTAGGCTGCAAATGGTATTTCGTCTAAGCATAAAATCATACTAATTTTAAATGACTGGCAAGGGTTATTTCTTGAGCCATTTCAAGTTTGATTACCTGATACCCCGGAATTCTCTATTAATTAAAATGATTGGTTAAAAACAATAATGATCCTATGAACTATTTAAAACGTTATATCTTCCAACAGGGACTTCAGTTGTAATTTTTTCAGTGCGTTTTGCCAAATCACTGTGGACAACCATAGACAATGGCGTCTATATTCTCATCAAGAAATTATCTTCAGTGATGAAGTCAATTCCTAAATGAATGGAGAACAAAATTGTCGAAGATACCAATCCACACAGATTACAACTTTTAAACCAGGCCATCACTATCAACTCCACATACTGAAGTCAATGATTACCAAGTTCTGAACTTCAATAACACGTGGTATCAACGGGAAAGCGCATAGCAAGATAATCTCACATTAAGGTTATATGTTGTATTTCGTATACAATAGCAACGTCCAAGCATTATAATGAAAGACTTCAAAGTTTAACTTATGAATCATCATCCCATATAAAAAGTCTAAATTTTCTAAATTAGTAAGAATTTTTTTTATATTAAAGGCAGACCTGATTACGTATTTATTATTGTGTTTATGGCACATTTTGTTAATTTATAGGGTCATTGTAATAATTTTTTTTCTTCTAAATATTCTTATTTATTCTGTATCACTTAAAATACCTGATGTGTATTGTTATTTTTGTGTTTCGTAAATATGTCTTAGAAAGTTTCCATGCAAACAATTTTTAAGTTAATAAGATAATTGCATATAAAAGTTATTGATTGGCAGATTACTAATTTATTCGTTTAATCATTTGCTCACTTTTCTAATTATTAAAAGCAATTTTTGTCTACATGAGTACATTGCGTTCCGAGAATAAGCGCACACTTCATTTATTTTCTCCACTGTTCCTAATCTTCATCATAATAAGATGAATTCAATTTATTTAACAGTTAATTAAATTCTATGCTATGAACACAATAAACCCAACGCAGCAAGCACAACAATGGCGCATTTGCAACCTAAGGTATACTGACTGCGTATTAATGATAATGAAGACAGGAGCGGCGAAGCCTAAGCAAAACAAATAAAAAATCAACATTTTATTTATTCTTTATCAATGGTGCCGTTAAAACGTTTTTTCAAATACAGAAATAAGAATAAAAAGATAAACAAAAATAAAAATAAACAAATGCAAAGTGACTTCATAAAAATATAATCGTAATATGCAGAGTATGCAATTTCAAGTGGCGTGTATTGATTAATATGCGTAACTAGAAATGCATTACAAATGAAATTGATATTACCATCGAAATAATTGTGAGCCGGTAAGCTATTAACAAATAATAGATTAGGAGAAAGAAAAATTAAGAAACATAGAATAAGTAAGGGATATAGTTTAAGATTGTTATAAGAAAAATAGAATAAGAATAGTATATAAGCCGCAATTATTTAAAATAAAAATCAGAATCAATTCAGAACTCAAACTGTTTTAATTCTCAAAAAACTTCGGCAATTGACTTTGCCATCAGATAGACTGCTACTCTAAGGCTCTTAAATAAATCAAGAGTACTATAGTGAAATAACTTAGACCGAACGAACTTATTACACTTGTATGATAGCATTAATCCTCGCAAAGCCACCACAAATCCTCTCACATTGAGCCCTGATTTCTCACTGCTGAGAATAAAAATAGAAATTACTCTAAAAACAAAGCAACGGCATCGTTGCTTATTGTCGCGCTAGCTTTAAAATAATCACTTCTGTACACATGCATTCTAATCTATTTTTGAGAGATTGCTTTTATTACGTTTATAGCATTAGCATTCGAAAATATGTATATTTGTGGAAATGTTTTTAATTGATGACTTTTGTGACTGAAGTCGCCGTTGTCTAGTAGGTAGCTTATTAGACGTGAGGCCTCGTTTCAAAACCCAGGTCAGGCATCTCCAACTGAACGAAATATGAAAAAATAATTCTTCCGCGACTTCCTCTCAGAAGATTTCTGGCAGAAACTCTGAGAGTAAATAAAATTACCATGAAAAGTTTCTCAAAATTCTGTCGTTTGGAGTCGACTTTAAACTGTAGGTCTTGCAACTCAGGTACAACATAAGTGGTGTAAGAAACTAAGTCGTATTCCTGACTAAAGGGTTGTAATGACCAATTATTAATATATGGTTGGAACCTTGGTGACCTTAATTCGTGAGGGACTCTTAAAGCTACCCTATTTCCTAATTTTTTTTATACTTCTAGAAGATCAGAACCGTTTCCTTTGGGTAAGCAATCTCCTTTACTTCTTTGATTCCGGGCATATCGATGTCATTTGCTAATTTGTAATCAATTTATCATTCATTCCTTTCAATTCATTTTAGGCTTGGCGCACTGCAATATTAAATAGAAAGTCCTTTACATTTTCACCTCGATGATAGAATATCTGTAAATATAATACATTTTCCTATTGCTGGTGTTCTGGTTTTCATTACACTCGAAGGGCTGAACAATGATTGGTTTTTTCTCATGATTCTCATTTACTTATAATTTATAGAATTGTTTCCGTTGACTCAGAGTTAGAAATATAAAATATATTGTTACGTTTTTACCTTTATAAAAACGTTTAAATATGAGTTCGTTAATTGCAAACAAAGTAAAAACAAATATGTGTTTATTTTCTCTTAAACTCTCTTCATTCTTTACACTACTTTTGTGTGCCACCGTATACAACTTAACGATACAACAATAATTTGCTTGTACACTATTCTATTTCACACTTCTGTCCGCGTTAACACTAACAACTGTTCGTTAGATCTTCTCTGCTTACAACCTTTTTGCAAGCAATACCTCTTGTACGTTCAAACCGCAACGCGTCTTCACACAAGGCTGACTGAATTAGAACTGACTTCCTGCTGGCCTTGTCTTGCCCTTTTATATACGCACGTAATCAGTATGATGAACGTTCTCGATGCGGAAGGTTTTTGTTCTCGCCTTCTCGAGAGTTCTATAGCGACCGCAATGTTGTTTGTGTATTTTGCACACTTGTCCATCCCTGATGCTTGTTGTTGTTGGTTTACTTGGAACGTGTTCGATGTACTCATTAGTGTGTATTTGTGTCGCGTGTGTTGTGTTGGTGTAGCTGGTAGCTTTTATTTATCGTTTTTTTTTGTTAAACGATATTAGGTCCTTTCGAAGGGAGAGAGAGATCTTCAAACCAAGACTGTTCTCTTCACGCGCAACGCGTCTTCATACAAGACTGACTGAATTCATACTACTCGTTGCCTGCTTTGTCTTGCTCTAAGCTGGGCGTCCAGAATGTAAAGCATCTTGTGTATATATACAGTCACAATGAAATTAACTAAACAATATTTTTTTTTTTACTATCGAAATTAATGATGGAACTTGCAGTAGTATTTATCAAGTTAATCTTGATTTACAGAATAGTTTTTAAGCAAAAATTAATTATAATTAAGGATAAGCAATTAACTTTTCTTCCTATTTATTTTCACAAACCAAGCGGCAGTGCAATCTAAATTATGTATGTTAATTATTATCATTTGAATTAGGATGTGCGAAATTCACGAAGTTCTTGAACTAGTTTATCTATAATGGCGAGTTGGGCTTATTGACCCCCAAAAGATAGGGTGAATCAATTTAACACTTTTTGTCCTCCTTGCCTTCTATTTAAAAGGGTAAATGCCGTCCTCAATACCTTACACTAATGACATGCAAAATCATATCATTTGAAAATACAAAAAAATAACTTTTCTAAACAAAAACTTTCAGCAAATAATAGTTTTCACATTTTGTTTATTCAACGAAATTAAGATTTATTTTCTAAAAAAATACGTTAAAAAAACAGATTATTTTGTATTCCTTTAAGTCCCCTAATTATTTGAAATAGATTTTGCTTTGTTTTGTTTACCAAACGAATTTCTTTTTGTTATTTTTTCCTTTAATTTGGTAGTAAAAATCTGTTTTCATTTTAGTGAATATCTGGCGAATGATGGTTGCGTGTTGTTGCCATAGCAATTTTAATATGTTGCGGCAACATCCAACATTTTTTATTCTCTGGATTAATTAAAATTAATTCAATAAGTTTGTAGAAGTTCTACTCATTATTGTGTATTAAGTTTTAATTAAAACTATGGTATACCCATTGCTTCTCTTTTGTTAAATTTTGAAAAGATTTTTTTTATTGTTTCTACTCCTATTCAATTTCCATTTTTTTTTATTATTTATTACCTTTCCTCTTCACAGAGTAGAACAATTTGTTTGCTACTGGCAACTATAATTACCAACTGTATTCTATATATTCCGTAGATGTTGTTAATCTTGCTAATAAAGAAGAGAAAAAAATATGATCCCCGCACGATATGTAATTATACTAATTATTAAAGATCAATAACTAATATTAATAACACGGTACGATAGTGAAAATACACCCGCGTGACTACATAGTCTAAGTTTTTCACTAGGTTGAGTATAACTCAAAAGTCCTTTTTTATTTTTCTCGAACCCTCCAAACTTGTTTGGGTTTTTTGATCTTTTCACAGAAAATTATTGATTACCCAAATATGTTTCAACCTATTTTAAAAATCCAAAGTTTTTTTTAGAAAGGGAGAGATTAGTCTTTAAAACGGTATACATAAACGTTTTGTTCAAGCTTATATGTTTTGAGTTTTGTTGGGGTTAACTTGGAAAATATTATTTTTTCTTATTTTTTCAAGTTTAGCTATTCCTAATTGCAAAATTTAATTAAAAAATGTAAAATAAGTGATGACATTCTAAAAGTGCAATATCTTCCGAAGAGATTGACACTTTGTTTGATCAAAATTTTTGAACTGGAAGTTCATTAGATAATATGACATGTATAGAAAATATAAGAGGACTGTTATACTATTTAAGTTATAACTACGGTAATTGTTGTCCGATTTGATCAAAAGTCGCATTTTTCAAGTTTACCACATCAAACATAGCATAGGATATTAAGTCAAATAATATCTAAATGTATATCGTTGTAATGGCAAACCTCTTCTTTCGAATAACGTTTAAATTTTGGACATCGGTGCAGAAATATTTGTGTAATCCATAAATTTGTTCGTAAAGTAAAAAAAACAGTTTTTGTCAAATAAATCAAGTTTGGAGGGTTAAAGAAATAAAAAAAATATATTTTTGAGTTCTACTCAACAATACTCACAACCTACACTATGTCATTAGCTGGATGTATTACTTTTTTATTTTGTCGGGTAGTGTTATTTGAACCAAAACTATTCACTCGCATAATACTCATATTTAATACATATTTAAAATTCATAACAACAAGTATATGACGTATGAGTGATATATAATTCCATTACTTTGCTAACAACGAAATCAAATTTTTTTTATTTTATTGCATACTTTCCAGAGTAATTCATTCAGTACATGTCATATGGTGCGTATAAGTAATATATTTTAAATTCAATTAAATAGAAAGTATACGGTTAATTTGGAATTAAACATTTACTAGCTAATAGTGTTTTCACACCAAAATTTAAAACCTGATTTTAGCATTAAAACCATAAACAGCTGATTTTGCGTTCACACTGCAGGTTTTATTAAAATTGGTTTTAAATTCATGACATTTATGACTGCGAGAAAAAAATTTATGAGCAATACGCCTTATTTCAGCTTGATATATTTAGCTTCTGACTTACCTTTCGCACAAGAAACTATATTCATTGTGACCAGAAACAATACACATTTCGATTAATAATTAAATATTTACAAATTTTTAAAATTTTCATTGAAGAAATTAAAAATATTCCAAATTTTTCCTTTTTTAATACAAAATAAATGATTATTTACATTTATTTATTTATTTACATTTGTTTTTGTTTTTATCAGCTGTTTTCAGGTTTTCAGAGCTGGTAGCTCTGATTTAGTACATTTAGTACATCAAAACAAGGTTGTATTTCATAAAACCAACTTAAAACCAATTCAAAAAAGGTTTTATTTTGGTTTTAACACAATAATTTTGTATGGTAAAATCAGGTTTTATTTTTGGTTTTAACGTTAAAACCAACTTTTGCTTTAAAACCACTCGGTGTGAAAACACTATAAGGTGACAATTCTACTGCGTTTATGTTTTACAGAAAAACTTACTTATTTGAATGACAAATTAAAATAAAAAAAGTATTTTTGAGTTCTACTCAACTAACTGAACAACTTAGACTAGGTAGTTACTAGGGTGTATTTAATTTTTTGTATTTTGTTGCATAGTGTAATTTGTTGTGAAAACGAATTTAAGTTTACATGAGAATACTTTAATTATATGATACTTAAGGAATCGTATGGTTTATTATCGCAGAATAAATAATAATAATAGTAAATAATATGATGAATAAATCGGATTTTTTTTTAATTTATTGACCTCCTGTTTAAGACCCTTTGGCAGAATCATACCATATCAAAATGAAGCTATCCCCGGGAGTCACTTGAATTGTGTCCTACATATCATCAAACTGAAGAATTTCTAAATGATACTGTTACGAAAATGGAAATGGTGTTACATCGTTTAACATTAGAATGATAAACAAACGCTACAAAAATAAAAACAATTGACTTGACAAAAACATAAGTATAAGAAAAGGGAATAAGCAAGTAAACAAGAAGCAACAACACGCATTACCCGTTCCCACGACAATCGGATATTCACTCCGGAACCACCCGATTCATTATAGGCCAAGGAGACAACAGCAGAACTGTTACAACAACAACAACAAGCATTACCAGAATAAATGTAAACAAAATACACAAACAACAATTTAACAACGATGTTTACATTTACAGAGATTTCGAGAACGCGAAGTCATTCTCCTTTAGGAGCATCCATCAGACTGTTTACCCTGTGATATAAAAGGAAAGACAAAGCAGGCAAAGCAGTCAGTAAAATTCAGTCGTGTGTGAAGACGCGTTGCGTGTGAAGAGAATAATTGTGGTAGAAGATCTCTGTTATGAAGATCGGTCGAACAATTGTTATTGTTTAAGTGTAAAGCAGAATAAGAAACAAAGCAATTGTTGTTGTTTACATCAAGTTGTGAACAGTGACACACAGAATTGTGCGAACAATAAGGAAATTAATTAGAACTGAACACAAATTTATTTTTATTTTTATTGCAATCTACGAGCACATATTTCAAACGTTTTTAAAAGGTAAAAACATAACAATACCATAACGCTTAGAGTTCAGTCAGATATTTCCATCATCTGATTGTTACTTCGAAATGTTTAAAATCGATGAATTACTTCAAACTAGAGCAATCTAACACTGCAATCACTATGTAATTACCTAATGCTATACTTGATGTATATGTCGTAATGCTATAATTGCGAACTTAACGAAAAAGTTCAAATTGGCAAAGCAATCATTCCTAGGGAAGTGAATTTGGGGAATAGTTTCATTGTCTTTCATTTTATTACGTCTGTTTGCTATGTACACTCAGCCACAAAAGTCTACATACGGTTAACAAATTTCAGAAATTTTTTAACCAATCCGTTTTCGTTGAAAATTTTTGTAATTGTCTGACATCTTTCTTCGATTTTAAGACGGTCTTTTGCATTGGTTCAGAAATTTGTGTTATTTGTTAATCGGATGTATACTTTTGTGGGCGTGTGCAGGGCCACAATTCAGTTCAATTTCAGAAATTTTTTAACCAATTCAAAAGACCGTCTTAAAATCGAGGAAACTATAAGGATTTTCAACGAAAACGGGTTGGTTAAAAAACTTCTGAAATTTGTTAACCGTATGTATACTTTAGTAACTGTATGTATGTATGTGTTTTAAATAGAAGAAAAGCAGATAAATTATGTCTTCTTTCTTAGAGATAAAAACAAAACGTATTACCAAACTTTGTAAATAAACTTTAGATACTTCAATATTAGTTCCAAATACTTCTGCTCCAATAAACCTGTAAAAGTAAATAATTAAATGAAATTGAAGAAATGTTTGGTTTTATGCCAACACTTTGACAATTCGATGGATAGTAAATATCACAGCAAAAACATGGTGAATAGTATTTGAGTAGACGAGTAATGTAGGTACAAAGTAGGAGATTAGTTTCCTAACGTATTGCATGATATTTTGGTTTGTACCGAATAGTTTAATGAATCATTATTCATTGTTCATTCCCACTACCAAAAATCTAGTCATGTTTTATTACTATTTTTATAAAGGTTTTTTTTATAGAGGTATAGAACTTTAAGTTGCAATAAAACAACGATGGATTATTCGATTGACATGCATTTTATTTATCCGAAAGATAATCTTGTGGCATTACATTTTAAATATGATTGCTGGCATATGACCGCCACGGCTGGCGCGGATGTAGTCCAATCTGGACGTTCAATTTTCGATGACTTTTTCCAACATTTGTGGCCGTATATCGGCAATAATACGGCGAACGTTGTCTTCCACATGGTCAAACGTTTGTGGCTTTACCTCATAGACCAATGACTTTACATAGCCCCACAGAAAGTAGTCTAGCGGTGTTAAATCACAAGATCTTGGAGGCCAATTCACAGGTCCAAAACGTGAAATTAGGCGGTCACCAAACGTGTCTTTCAATAAATCTATTGTGGCACGAGCTGTGTGACATGTTGCGCCGTCTTGTTGAAACCACATCTCCTGGACGTCATGGTTATTCAATTCAGGAATGAAAAAGTTAGTAATCATGGCTCCATACCGATCACCATTGACTGTAACGTTCTGGCCACCATCGTTTTTGAAAAAGTACGGACCAATGATTCCACCAGCCCATAAAGCGCACCAAACAGTCAGTTTTTCTGGATGTAACGGTGTTTCCACATACACTTGAGGATTACCTTCACTCCAAATGCGGCAGTTTTGTTTGTTGACGTAGCCATTCAACCAGAAGTGCGCTTCATCGCTAAACAAAATTCCCTTATGAAAATCGGGAACAACGGTAATCTCGTTTTGGGCCCATTCGACGAATCTACGACTTACTTGATGATCGTTTGGCTTCAAATCTTGCACGAGTTGGATTTTGTAAGCACGCAAACCAAGATCCTTCCGCATAATCTTCCATAAAGTGGATGGACACAGATCCAATTTCTGTGCTCGATGGCGGATGGACACATTCGGGTCTTCCTCAATGCTACGCTCTACAGCAGCAATAGCTTCTTCTGTACGCACCGTACGGCATCTCTGGGGATGCGAGTTATCAATAAGAGTAAACGTGGTGCGAAAACGTTCCATGGTTAATCGAATTAACTGCTCTGATGGACGATTTTGTCGACGATAAAATTGACGTAGTGTGCGATACATTTTCCGCACAGAACCATTATTTTCGAAATAAAATTGCACTATTTGCAAGCGTTGTTCAGGCGTGAGTCCATTCAGGATGCATTGCCAAACCAAACTGAGAATAAATCACTTGACAGCTGTTAAATCGGTCGCCATCTTGAAAAGTAATGCCAACTTAAAGATCTATACCTCTATAAAAAAACACCCTTTACAAAGCCACACGATGGATCTTTATAATTTGAAAAGTAAAAGAATTATTGCAAAAAAATAAAAATAAAACTAAAAATAAAAATAAAAAAAATATATAACAAATGAATTAAATTAAACAAAAAGATTAAGGTTTTCCCTTATCCGATTTGATTTGAAAGTTTTTTATTCTACAAATCATTCTACATACCATTTCCAAACAATTTCCTTTGACATTTTATTTACAATACAAGTGTTAATTCCTGCTGATAATTCTTTTTGATTTCCTGTCCAAGCATTAACTTACATCATTAGAAGAAAAACAATTTTAATGAATAAAAGCAGAATAATCTTCTTTACGTCCTTCGGAAATATTATAATATATAAAAATTAATTCTCTTACGCTTGTCTTGAATCGCCCTCAGTTGCTATTACCAAAACTAAAGGAAAAACTTCCTTAAATGATGCATTTCACGGAATTTAACGAACTGTAACAACTGCTTATTAGACTCGAGCCAGTGTTTCAACCCCTGGCTCAGACATCTCGAATAAACCGAATTATGAAAAAAATATTTTATCGGCGAGTTCCTCTCAGCATTCTTCCGGCAAAAACTCTGAGAGTAATTAAAGTTGTCATGAAAATGTGACAGAACCATGATAGGTTGCGGCATTCATTGATAAAATTAACACACATAACATGGGTGGTATGAGAAGCTAGATCGTAATCTTGCATAAAGGGTTGTAATGACCAATTAAGTAAGTGAGTACGTTTCCCTTCACATGAGTTTCGGTTAAATTTAAATTTAACCTGAATAATCTTATGTAATGAAGTCGCCGTAATCTAGTAGCTAGTGTGGCTTACTAGACGTGAGGCCTCAGTTCGAACCTCAGGACAGGCATCTCCAACTAAACGAAATATGAAAAAATATTTCTTCGGCGACTTCCTCGCAGTAGATTTCTGGCAAAAACTCTGAGAGTAAATAAAATTGCCATGAAATGTTTCTCAAAAATCTGTCGTTCGGAGTCGACTTTAAACTATAGGTCCCACCTCTAATGTATAAAAAATTAATGCACACAACATAATTGGTGTGAGAAACTAAGTCGTAATCCTGACTAAAGGGTTATAATGACCAATTATGTATGTATGTATGCAATCCCCTTTTAATCTTTCTTTTTTTTCTTCTATTTTCAGTTAACATTCCTATTTCTCATTCATATCTTTTTCATATCATATGACATATAGACATGATCCGGATTGGATCACATAATCTGGGCAAACTTTAATACACTCAAGTTTCATTGCCATTTATTAACTCTGGAGCGTACGCAATCTGTAATTATCGGTGCTGTTAATGATGAGATGTTCACTAGGCGCAACATAATATCAGAAGCATTTAGGAGTCTTAATAAACCATAAACCAATAATTAAATAAATACTATTCTTAAGATATCCTCTAAAGCTTACAGAAAATTTGAAGGTAGCAGGGCAACTAACTTTCTACGTTTTGTATACATACTCGTATATATCAAAAATACACTCTGTTGATATAAAGAGTCCCAAATATAGAATTTATTCTTTAAATAGAACACTCTGTAGGCATTTTTAATTTCGTTTATTTAATTTATTTTTGTGCAACAACTTTTTAATTTTGAATAATTACATTACCATGACGCTTTCATGTTGAAATATACACTTTTTGATGATTTGTTGAAGTCGTTTTCATCGTGTGTGGATAACGAAATATTTTCTGTGTTGGTGGGAGAAAACGTTCAACAATGCTAAACTTTTTTTAAATCTATTTCTGACACGAAAAACTTGAGCAACACTGTGAAGAGAATTTTTTACAAAATTTAAATTGATAAAAGAGTTTTTGAAGAGTATAAATTTTCTTCACCATAAGGTATGCCATATTTTTCTAAATAACTTTTTAATTTATGAATAGTTAAATACTATGTTCAGATATGCACTTTTATTGAGTAAATATTCGGCTAATTGAGTGCAATATTTTAAGTGTTCAGGCATAATAATATACGCAGTTCAGCTGCTTATTCAATATTCATTTGACAGCTGGTAAACAAAACAGCTGGTTGTTTCAACAACATTGTTTTTATTTTATTTTTTTGTTTGTCGTTGTTGACATTTGAGTTGTCAAATATCTACAAAAAGTGTTCGGTTAATTGTAATATGTTCACTTAACACACTTATGACAGTGCTGCAGTTTAGGTTTTACTCAATATTATAATAATTTGAGTATTTATTGCGCAATTATTAATTGAATCTTTATATAAAATATTGAGTTCAATAATAGTGTTTATTGCGATTTACGCAATAAAGATGCATATCTGAACATAGTTTAAAAGTAAGCTTTTTTACATTTCAAATAATTTACTCATCTTTGTTTATTAAATTTAAATTCATAAATGAGAAGGTAAATAATTAAAACATATTGAACGTAGAGAATTGATTTCAAACAAAATTTCCTTTAGAAGATTGGAAAATAAAAATGATAAAAACTAGAGCCAATCTTCCGGTTAGATTTTGTTATTATAATTATACTTAGAGAGGAAAAAAGAACTATCAGTACAGTAATCTTTATGTCGCCTCGATTTATGTTGTTTCGATTTTTCGTTCCTTATCACTTCGATTTACGTTGTTATTTGATTTAAGTCTTCTTGGAAGTTCAGCATATAAAGGATGGTTCGGTTGGAGTATTTAAGGAATTATATGTTTGTGACACATATGCTGTCACATATCACAATCACATAACGAAAGAAAAAGATGCAAAAAAAGGGAACAACTTATTATTCAATGGCTTATTATAAAAAAAAACATAACAAATAATAATAGAATCTGGATCATTCCTATTCTAATACTTCCTTCATTTTATGTAAGGATTTGTGCTTATCCAATAATATTTGCGCATCATTTAATTTTTAATGTTGAAATAAGAAAACCTGTTCAATATTTGAGATGTACCAGAAAACAAAGTAAAATGTTCCAACATTTTCAATTCCAAAATTATAAGCTTAAGACGAAAATTCTTAAAAATTATTTCAAATTGGCAAATTTTGTTGTCATGTCAGCCGAATCTGCCATTTTTAATTAGAAAAAACTTTCTATGACTACTAAAAACACAGTGGTGCTAAAATTAAACGAAAAAAATTTACTTTTATCTTCAATTCTACTATTAAGAAATAAAAAGGCGATATTTTCAATATACAGTGGATAGCAGAAGTCTTAGTACGGCAATTTATTTTGACAAAGAAAGTCCCCACAGGCTTAATACTCTTGCACAAAGTCCCGACATGATTTCCAAAGAGTATTTAGGAGATTATTTGAAAGAAATTTTACGTAATCGCTAAACCCCGAACAAAAGTCAACCGAAAAACTTGCTAATGGTGCCACCAGAAAACACTAAACAAAACTTAAAAATGGGTTAAATGGAGGGCTTGACCTTAAAGGATATTCTACTAAATATAGTGGATAACATTTTCATATATTAGGCCTTTGAATTTTATATTTACTCAGCGTTCTCCTTGGCGGTACATATGGAGTCATCTGAAACTTTTCCTTATTTTTCTCTTGCTTAATGAAAAACATTAAAAATTGTTTGTTTTATAATAAAACAGAAATAAATTAATAAAATAAATATAAAAACTATAAATTTTTATACAAACTTTTATACATGAAATTGCTAAAATATATTGCCGTACTAAGACCTTTGCTGCCCACTGCATGTATTTACTATTATAGAGAAATAAAAATAAGCTTAAAATACAACACAGCCTAGAAGTAAAAAGTTAACTGATTATAGATTTCCAAAATGTAATTTTCTAATGCTCAATTAGACTTTTATATCTGAGAATACTGTTCTTTTGGGTAATACTTAATATCTGAAAGCAGCAAGAAAGGCAGTCTTATTGAATACGTTTGAAATACATAAAGAAATACCAGAAATGTCAACAGAACTAATACAGTCGAATGAAATTATATTAATAAAAACGGTCCATATTTCTTATTTCATTTTATTTCATTCGCTCACGAATTTCGACTGTAAATTACGGCTCTAATTTTACGCAAGTGTTTACTTCGTCATTACTTTGATGCAAAGTCTCTTCCCTTATCGACTTACTGAAAAGGTCTTCAATATGCTTAAGTTACTCAAAATTTGATCGACAAATTATTACCAAATATACATACAAATATTTTGCAGAATAGCATACCAACATGCATTATAGTCTGTATGTATCTTTTTTCTTTGAAATAATGGTTTTCATTTGTGTGTAAATATACCTCTTCCCCTACAATTATCTTCACTGTCTGCTTATGGTATTTAAACACCTACAACGTCCACATTTTCTTGTCATATATGGTATGTACGTACATACATTTGATGTAAATTAAGTGTCAAACAAAACGATGACATTTTCACTTTGTCAGACGACGAGCGGATACCACATTCCCTTTCGGTTATTTTAATTGCAATACGACATCGCATTGTGTGCCACGACGTGTACATTATTACAGTTCAGCATTTGTCATGGTGGATTCGTAGTATTTTTAATTTCACCGGAGCCCATTTTCGTATTCGGTATTTAAATTGTGATTTAATTCACTGAAAAATAAATTCTTACTTTCCCGTATTCTAACGCAATGCACTGCATCATTTAAAAATGAACTTGAACAAAATGTTTGTTTAAAAATTTCAATTCACTAGACTCTGAAAAATTAAATTTAAGATGAATTTGACGAAAAAAAACCACAACATTATTTGTAACATATTCTTTTGGCTAGATTTGTATTCAGTAGCCTGTAATCTACTTTCTACGGTTTTCAAGTCACTTTACTGCTGATATCCTTGCTGAATAAAATCTAGCGCTCCCCAATTTATTTTCGTTTCATATGACTCCACTATGTCTTATTATCACTTCAGACATATAGTGTAAAAATATGATAACAGCGATTGTTGTTCTCTTTGCTATTTTCTTGGAAATTAATTTTTAATTTTTTTTTACAAAACACTTGGAAACTAACGTACAGAAACGTTTACTCTTGTCTTTCAAGATATTTAAGTAGGATGTATGTACGTTCTAAACCAACTTGATGCGTTCCCATTTCACCCTGAAGAACATTCACACACTTTATTTTCAACTGACGATTAAATATGAATTATGCAATCGTATACATTTACATGCCCATGAGAATTTAAAAAAAGGGGAACACACCATAATTACCATCAAACTGAGTGTAATTTTCTAATTATTTAATACAAAGAGTATTAGGTGTGATTCATTCTATTAGAAAGTATTTATGACATCGATATTCAAGTAGAAAGATAATCTATTAATAATTCACAAGAGAGTCCACTGCACAAAGGCTGAAAAATAAAATTTGCAAAGACGACAATACAAAATCATATTTCGTAAAGACCAATTGATACATTAGTGGGCATTATCCTATCGGTCATTATAAATGTAGGAATTTGTTGATTCCTTTTATTATTATTATTATTAAATAAAACACTGTATATTAAATTAAGTTAAATTCATTTTATTTAGAGTAAAGGCGGTAAAAAAAAAACTAAAAATATACATGAAACTAATGTGTGTCAAAAACTAAAAATATTATCAACTTCACTGCTCGAACATCACTATATCACTATATTCTACAAAACTCAAACTCAATGCTTTTCCCTGTCTGTCTGTTGTTCACAATATATTCAAGCTCATTATCTCCCACAGATAAATGAGTGTTCGTCCGTCTCTCTGTTTCTGTCTATTAACCGTTGTTGTCCGTCTTGTCCTTAACTGTCCCAATCCTACATCCGGCCACTCCTGACCTCACATTCGTCCCGAATGTTGTCCCCATCTTTTCATGTACTCCGACACAGTCGTACACTTTCTACTTCCCTCTGAAGCTCCCACCTTCTCAACCTCATACCGACCATGATCAAGCTTCTTCACCACCCTATAAGGACCAAGAAACTTCGGTCTCAACTTCATTCCCGAACCAAATTGTGTTCGCTTAATGGCGACTAATTCGTTGACCTCATACGCTGTTTCAGGAACCCTTTTTCTGTCAAAAGTCCTCTTATTTTCCTGTTGTATGCGCGATATATTCGTTCTAGCTTGCTCTCTTAACTGATCACGTTCTTCATCATATTCTCGTATGGACAGCTCATCCAATAAGTTTCTTAAATCGGGGAATTCACTAATTCTCATATCCAAACCAGTTAATAATTTGAACGGAGCAACTCCAGTACTTCTTGGCGGCGTACTATTTATTATCCGTTGCATTTGGTCAACATGTTTGTACCAATTACCAGGCTTTTCTACACAGAGCTTCGTCAGCATCGGTATTATCACACGGTGAATCCTTTCGACTTGACCGTTACCTCGTGGCACTCCTGTAGCGATCAGCATATGTTGTATACTTTCCGAACACTGCTGACTGCTTCCTTAAACGATCCACAACCTCATTAGTTCCAGTGCTTTTGGTTGGGTACAGCCAAACGAACTTCGAAAAAGCATCCACAACGACCAAAATGTGATTATATTGTTTCTGCGTGGCCTCCATTGGACCCACGTGATCCAAATGATACGTTACCAAAGGCCTATCAGCCTTATCTATTGGATCCAGAAATCCTTCTTTATGGCCCCTTTTCGCCTCTGAAACAATACACTCCATACAACTTTTCACTGCTCTATCCACCTTCACGTTCAAATTAGGTATGTAAAATGATTTCTCGACTAAATCCTGCGTTTTACGAGATGCAAAATGGCCCTGACGATGCGCAATTTGTATTATCTCCTGCTCCATAAGTTCCGGTACTACGATCAACTCCTTGTCAGGATCCTTGTACATTATATCAGACTTCAAATAATAATCCTCGTACGTACCATACTCTAAAATTGTGCGTACTGCCCTTATCCAATCGTCTTTGAGTTGTGCTTCTCTTATACGATGCCTCAAAGAATCTTCCATCATAAGGCATGACACACGACTTAAAGCATCCACATGTTTCATTTTGGAACCGGTCCTATGTTCAATTTGATAGTCAAACTCCTGTAAAAATAGAGCCCATCGTGAAACTCTTGGGGGAACATCCTGCTTTCTCATAGTTAACGCAAATGCATTACAGTCCGTTACCACCTTAATTTTTAACCCTAACACGTATATCCTCCACTTTTTCAATGCCTCTATTACGGCCAAAACCTCTAACTCGTAGGAGTGATACTTCTGCTCAGCCGCAGTCGTCTTACGGCTCATGTATTCAACTGGATGGAGTTGTTGATCATCTTTATCCATTTGCAGTAGAACACCCCCATACCCATGCATACTCGCGTCAGTGTGTATTTCCGTAACGGCTTTCGGGTCAAACAACCTAAGGACAGGAGCGGTCACCAACGAATTTCGTAGCTGCTCGAATGCTATTATCTGATTTTCCTCCATCTTAAACTTCGCACCTTTTCGTAAAAGATCCGACAACGGCTTCGCTATTATTGCGTAGTTGGGAATAAAACGTCTAAAATATGATGTAAGTCCTAGGAATCTCTGAATAGCTTTCTAATTCTTCGGCAGGGGAAAATTTGTCACGGCCTTTGTCTTCTCATCGGAAGGTTTTATTGTCGAGTTTTCTATAATATAACCTAAGAAATTGATCCTCTTTCTTAAGAACTGACACTTCTTCCATTTTATATCCAGTCCGTTTGTTTCTGCGACTTTTAATACTCTCCTTAACTTCTCGATTCCCTCTTCTTCACTGTTAGAGGGTATTACCAGATCGTCCATATAAATCACCATCGTGTCGTCATTAATAAGTTCCCTAAAAACTGAGGAAATGTATCTACAAAACACAGCCGGAGAATTCGATATGCCAAAGTGGACGAATAAAAATTCATAAACGCCGTTGTGCGTCACAAACGCAGAATATTTCCGTGAATCTTCTTCCATCGGCATATGGAAAAATCCGTTTCTAAGATCGAGCGTAGTGAACACCTTTGCACTCTGTAGTCTCTGAATAACATCGTCTATTATAGCCATTAGAAAGTTATCGCGTAATATCTTCTCGTTTAATTTACGGTAGTCGCAACAAAGTCGTTTGGTTCCGTCTTTTTTCGCAGATAATACCACAGGTGCAGCATATTCCGAGCAACTCGGTTTGATTATACCCTCCTTTAGCCACTCGTTTACCTGTTGGTCCACCACTAGTTGATCGGTGTAGGGCATTCTTCTCGGTCTTAGCGTAACAGGAATCTCGTCACTTAAAATTATTTTCATCTTCACAGGGTAAGCTTTAGGTTTGGTTGGTTTATACATCTCGATCATATTTTGCAATTCCGTCCGAAAATTCCCCTTTAGGTGTTGCACGTCTAAGGAATCGTCACACGTAAAATCCGACGATACGGAATGAATGATGTCTGCATACTCGCCCTGTAATTCAGCTATCAAACCAGCATCCTTCATATCATCCGCTTCACTAGAATTGTCCCTGTATCGGAATTTCGCTCCATCCGAGTCAATGACCAAATCAACATTAGTAAAAACATCATTACCCAAAACAACAGGATACAACAGATCACCTTCCCTACAAACGTGGAATGTTACATCCATTTCAACCTCGTCCGCACGGATCTTAATCGTAAAATTACCCATCGTTGTAATCTTTTTTCCACCTATTCCAACCAAAGTTTTCCTATCGGGCCCGAGATCGATATCACCTAAAAGAAATAAAGTACCGCAACAAATAGCACAAATGTCGCTACCAGTATCAATGAAAGCAGAGATCGTCTTATCTAGAATCGAGATGTCCTTGAATATTCTCCTTGATGGGATGATAACATCATCAGACATCGTATGAACATTATTGGTGCTCTTGCCATTTCCTCCGCCTCCACTTCCTTTCTTATCACCGTTCTTCTCCTTCTTGACCTCTTGTCCACACTCAAAAGACTTATGTCCAAAGCCATGACACTTGAAACATTTCACCTGCGGATTTGTGCACGCGTTCCATAGATGTCCCTTGTCGCCGCACTTATAACAGCGTCTATCATCCTTGGTTTCAGGCATCTTCTTCACAAAACTTTTCGGTCGCGCGCCCTTTGAGCTTGATTCCGACACTCGTATCTTCTTATATATTTCGATATTCTCCTTAAGTTCGTCTAAGTTCCTTGACTGGTACAAAATAGCCTTGTTTGACCTATAGTCGCTTATCCCATCTACGAAGTATTCAATTAGGCTTTGTTCGTATAATCTAATAGGATTTCCAATCTCTCGCAGACTATAAAGATATTCGCGTAATGTTTCACCTGACTTCTTCTTCCGATTACTCAATGTTCTATGAATTTCTAACGATGACAGCTTTCTTCCGAATTCTCTCTTCAAAGCTTGCTTCAGGGAACTCCAATCCTTAATACCAGATTCGTTTCTAGCAAAAGTCTTCGCAGCACCCGTCAACAATTGTTTCGCGTATATGTACTTTTGAAGGTCGTTCCATTTTACAGCATATGAACAGTCTTCGAACTCTTCTAACCATTGTTCAATTTGGGGCAAACCATCGCCTGAAAAAGCTGAAACCGAATCCTGAACGTCCCTTAAAGTAAAAATACTATGGGGTAATGTTGCAACATTGCCGGCAACCATAGAAGAAGCTTCACCATGATCAGAATTATCATCCACAACTTAGTAGTATGTTTATGTATGTTCTGGCTCAATTATTTCATACAAATTTGGGAGAATGCCTATGCTACAGTCGGTAGTGTTAGGTTTGTTGATAGGTTTGTAACATGTAGATTGGACGGACAGAATGTGTGTGTGTGTGTGTATGTGTGTGTGTGGTTAGCCATCCTTTGATTGAAAGTGAGTAGGTTCGTCTTGCTTTTGTTTATTTAATTTTATTTTTTTTGTATTTGCTGATGATGAAAAGTGGGACAACGACAGACTGTTAAAAACAATAGCAGTGCTTTGTTCGAAACAAAACAACAACAAACAGCGAGACTCCTTAAGATTTCTTATTCTTAAGCATAAGTTCAATAAGAATATTTTTTAATGTAAACAAATATTAAAACGCTTGACTCATATTACATTTTTTAATGTAAACAAATACAGAATTTTGGATGTGGTTATGTTTAAATTATTTTTTTGTATGAAATATCATACCTGTGAAGTAATGATTAGTAATCGTAATGATTAGTAATTTGATTACTTTTTTTTGAATGGTGAAATATTGATTACAATTACGATTATTTTTGTTTAAAATAGTTAATAATTGATTACGATTACAAAATAATCAAAAAATAATCAGGATTACTGGCGATTAGTCTAATAATTAAAAAGAATCAAAAGCAATCCAAAAGTAATCAAATTGTTTTCAATAATTACTTTGAAATCTTTTTGAATATTTGAAAATAATGAAAAAGAATTTTAAAAAAAAATTTGATTACTTTTGGATTACTTTTGTATATTTGAAAATAATCAAAAAGAATTATTTAAAACAATTTGATTCTTTTTTAAACTTCTTTTGATTCTTTTTGATTATTAGACTAATCGTCAGTAATCCTGATTATTTTTTGATTCTTTGGTAATCGTAATCAAATAGTAATTGGAAAAAAATTGTTCATAGAATTATATAATCATTACGATTCTTTTTAAAAAGTAATGTAATTGATTACTAATCGTAATCGAAATTTAACAGGTATGTGAAATATAGTTGTACGTGTTGTTGTTGTTGTGTTTATAACATCGCTTTGTTTTGAGCAGGATTTATTTTTTTTTTCAGTTTTTAAATAAATAAAATTATATAATAAAGAGATCAATTAAAACAAATTATTTCTTTTTCCTAAGATATGTATATTTTATTTTCAGATTTTGTTACAGTTCACATATTTCTATTTCTCCTTTAAGAAAATCTATTAATCACTTAATTTTATCATTTCCTTTAACATATATAACAGAGTAAAGTTGTTCCCTTTTAAATTTTATATATTTAATTTTTACTGTTTAAACTAAATAAAATTATATATACAATAAAGAGATTAATTAAAACAAATTAGTTTTTTATTTCATTAGATTTTTTCCTATGATTTTTTTAAGATGATTTTGTTATTGGTTGAAAGGTATCTTCTAATAAATTAACTCTATCTATTTGATTCAGTTTAATATTTTTTAAATTTTCCTTTAAAACAGCCCTTGTCTTTACAAGATCTTCTAACATTTTATTATGATAATTTTAAGACATTATAATAATTTTTGTATTGATTTTGATCTGCTTTGTATCTGGTTACGATCTGCTTTCTATGTGGTAATGATCTGATTTGTATCTGCTCACATCTGATTTATACCTTATCATGATCTGCTTCATGTCTTATGTCTGTGTATTTTGAATTTGAGTACGCTATATCGTGCTTTCTTTTATTCCTTTGTCTCCTCTTGCTAATCGTTTTTGAAGTTTTGTATCAGTCCACAAAACTAGATGTAATTTAACATTTTGAATTTTCAACAATTTGTTTATTAAGTTGTTTACAAAACCTTTTCCAATCTTACACTAATTAGGTTCATTTTTTTTTTTTTGTTTTGATTGTAGTTTTTTTTCATACCTGAAATAAAAAACTAATTTGTTTTAATTAATCTCTTTATTATATATATAATTTTATTTAGTGTAAACAGTAAAAACTAAATATATAAAATTTAAAAGGGAACAACTATACTCTGTCATATATGTTAAAGGAAATGATAAAATTAAGTGATTAATAGATTTTCTTAAAGGAGAAATAGAAATATGTGAACTGTATCAAAATCTGAAAATAAAATATACATATCTTAGGAAAAAGAAATAATTTGTTTTAATTGATCTCTTTATTATATAATTTTATTTATTTTAAAACTGAAAAAAAATAAATCCAGCTCAAAACGAAGCGCTGTTATAAACACAACGAAAATATGTACAAATATATTTCTTACAAAAAATAATTTAAACATAACCACATCCAAAATTCTGTATTTGTTTACATTAAAAAATGTAATATGAGTCAAGCGTTTTAATATTTGTTTACATTAAAAAATATTCTTATTGAACTTATGCTTAAGAATAAAAAATCTTAAGGAGTCTCGCTGTTTGTTGTTGTTTTGTTTAGAACAAAGCACTGCTATTGTTTGTAACAGTCTGTCGTTGTCCCACTTTTCATCATCAGCAAATACAAAAAAAACAAAATTAAATAAACAAAAGCAAGACGAACCTACTCACTTTCAATCAAAGGATGGCTAACCACACACACACACACATTCTGTCCGTCCAATCTACATGTTACAAACCTATCAACTAACCTAACACTACCGACTGTAGCGTAGGCATGCTCCCAAATTTGTATGAAATAATTGAGCCAGAACATACGTAAACATATTACTCAAGGTGATTGTCATGTAAACACAATATGCGCTTAGAAATTCTGGATAAAAAATTCATGTTATGCATTTCTTTAAGGAAAAAAAAATAAATTTGTATACAAATGAATATGGCGATATTTCAGACGTTATGAAAGTGTTATAGGGCGCCGTAGTTTAGTAGGTAGTGTGTTGGCTTATTAGACGTAAAGCCAGGGTTCAAACCCCAGGGCAGACATCAAAACAAAAATACAAAAAGTATTTCTTCGGCGAGTTCCTCTCAGCAGATTTCTGGCAAAAACTCTGAGAGTAAATAAAATTGTCATGAAAAGTTTCTCAAAAATCTGTCATTCGGAGTCGACTTTAAGCTGTATGTCCCCCCACTCATATATAAAATTAGCACACAAAACATAAGTGGTGTGAGAAACTAGGTCGTAATCCTGACTGAAGGGTTGTAATGACGAATTATGTATGTTAAAATGTTGACCGCATACAGTGGTTCAAAAGTATAATTAGACATTAGGTGTAGGATTATTCATATTTTAATTCATATGTTAATCTTTTATCTTATATTCTAGCGAACTTCTTAAAATTCGTATTATAAACTACGTATATGGAGAAGACTCTCAGTAAACTTTGACTAGAAATACAGACGGCTTCAACCGAAATTGTAATTGATTTCTACGGATTTGAATGATTTAACATCTGTTGTCGAACAGTAGTTGGGTGCGGGCGTATTTTTTATTTTTTTGACACCATCAAATTTACTGCTATTCAGGCTATGCATTGTGTTGGTATACAGGAAAGTAAGCAAAGCAGCATGCTCATAATTAATTATTTACTTAATTTCTACTTTTATTCGAAGGAATGAATGAAGAATTAGTGTTCACAGTGATTTGAAATACTGTAACTCGAATTAATGTTTTAGTGGTACCATTGATAAAGAATTACTGAGCTGTTTATTTTTTATTTGTTTCGCTTATACTTTGCTGCCGCTGTCGTTATAATAATTAATACACATGTAGCGTAGCTTAGGCACCTATTGAAATATTGTTGGGTTGATACGTTGAGTTTATTGTGTTTGCATCATAACACTGAAAATATCATTACTTCCCTTGTTGCACCATATCTGAAACAACGTATACAAATATGCATTAAGACCATAGAAATACATGGAGATGTCACAAATGTAAACTTAGAACGGAATCAAACAGCAGTGTAATATACCACACTAATATTAACGATAGACTCAACAAAAATAAAACAAAAGAAATAATGATTATAATCTATTGGCCATTATTACAACTTCCCTTTAAAGTTGGGTTTAGTTAAAGGTAACTTCAGCTAAAGTGAACTTTAAACTCACATCTTTCTATCTTTTCGTTATTACAACCTAAAGATAAAATAAAGTTAACTATGTCGATAACATTGCTCAATTGAATAAGTTTTTTTTTAAACACAGTGGCAACGTGGCAGTTTCAAACATAAATTTAACTTTAAAAGTTAACTATAAGTCCATTTTCTTTCCTGATGAAAACCATGGTGAGACTCATTGATATTGAACTACACCAGACCCTAGATGGAAATCTTCCATCTAGGCAACAGCATGCATACAATAAAGAGAGGTCTGTTAACACTGCCTCACATAACCTGACGTGTACGATAGAAAGATCGCTGGCACGGACATAGAAGGAGCCTTCAACAGCGTGAAATTAGGTGCTATTTCCGGCTCACTGAAAAGACAGAGTGTACAGGACACTCTGGTGAACTGGATATCCAGACTACGTTGTGGGAGAACAATATATCCGACGCTGGGTTGCTCGTTCATCACCATAGGAACGGGAAGGAGAACTCCACAGGGTGGAGCACTCTCCGCCCTCCTCCGGAACCTGGTGATGCATGAGCTGCTAGTGATGTTGGAACACGTTGGATGTGTGGAGATGAGGAGGATGAGACTGTTCTTCACCTACTGTTCACATTCCCGGCACTTGGTCGGAGGATAAAGAGGCACCTGGGTGCCTACTACATGGAGGATCTAGATAAACTGTTATGCATGGATATTGGCAGTCTTAGTCGCATCATCGAAAGCTCCGAGTGGTTTCTGGACTAGGGGAGAATGTAAAACTGTGGTATCACAATGGGCCCTGTGTGCGGCCTAAGTGTGCCCGCTCATGACTCCATCGAAGGGACAGCCACTTCTACCTACTTACCTACCTACGGGTAGGATGATCCTCCCTTTAGCTTAACGCACACTTCTATCTTATCGTCCACTTATAATAATGAAAAACAATTTATCTGCCCGTTAAAAACCTCCCTTTAGTTAACGGCAAGTTGTAATAATGGCAGTAAAAATAAACTTGGGACTTTTAAATCTGATGTCATGACATTAAAAGGTGGTGTAACAGCAATCAAAACATGATAACATCAAATTATATTAAAGGTAACTTTAGCTCGATCGACTAAAATGGACCTTGACTAAACTCCAACGAAATGATTGCAAGAACACATAAACATATTTCAGACTTTAATAGATACTTTGAAAGTATTTATAAAACGAGGTCTTTATAATAGATTTTGGATTGGGCCGCCTTTGTTTTTTTGAATGTAGTATACTGCATAAAGACACGTTATATTTTTTGTGCAAGTTGTGCAATCCTTACCTGCTCTTACTGCAAACACTACATACTTCGAAATTTTGGCTTGCAAAACTAGTGTTCTCGTTCTTTATTTTGTTGTTATAAAATTTTTTTCTTTTGAATTTAAATTGTTTTGAATTTAAAATATTTAAAACCAGACACGTACACAGGAATATCATGGTATTAAATATTCATTCATCTTTTGAAATTATCCACCGCAGACAAGAGAGATTAATATTTTTTGTGGTAATTTTTTCAATCCTTAGAATTCCTAAATTCCATTTATTAGAAGACGTAAATGTTCTGGCATTAGCGAACAGCATTACCATTAAAAGCACAATTGAGATTTATTCATTAAAAGCACAGATTTACAAATTGAAAGTTTAATAAAATTATTTATTGCACTGACTTGAATTATCCAAAGATAACATGCTGTACACATTTGCGAATTTCATGAACAGTAAATAATGTTTCATAAAAGCAATAACATTTTGTAAAATTTTGGTATGAATTACAAAAAAATAAATCTCAAAATCGTATGAATCGAAAAAAAAAATTAACAGTTTGTAGAGTCTGTATGCCCATTTAGTGATTTAATTAAAGCACTAAGCACCTGCCTTTTAATTAATGACTGAATGGGAGGAGAGAAACAAAAGAACAAAACAAAACAAAATTTTTGAATATAAGATAGTGGATGAGTTTAAAAATTAAGACGAGTTCAATAGCCAGAATGCTCACATCACATCACACATTAACAATAAAAATATTACGGAATTTAAAAAAAATATATTTTTAACTGTGCTACCAAATATTAAACGAAACTTAAATTTAATTTCTCTTGTGGAAAATTTTAAAATGTGTGCTGATCAGGAAAAAAGTCTCTTCATTACACTTTTTATGGTTTAAAAATGTGTAAGAACCGTCCCACTTGTGCCATTTAAGCGTAGGTTGGGCTTTGTATCAAAAATGATACATTTTCATTAATTCAGAAAAAGTTAGATGCCTGATATTTTTTCAATTCGTTAGTATTGTTATCGCCATTATTTTAAACCAAATAAAAATGGAATTTTGTGCAGGACTTAAAAAATTCGAAAACTTCATAATTCTAGCTTATGTATCGTTTTTGATACATACGACTTTTCCAAGGATTCTTTTGTGTTGTGTTTAAAATTTATTTTATGTTTTCAAAGGTTTTGTGAAGTTTTATGGTAAATAATACATTATTTATGATATTTGAGAAGGAATTGATAGTTAAGTGTTGGATGAAAGTGAAAAGGTTGAATTTTCTGTTCTAAATGTGTTCTTGAGATTGATTGAAGTAGTCGTAGTCTAGTATGAAGCGTGTTAAATTATATGACATCAGACCAAGCTTCAAACCTCAGGTCAGACATTTCCAATTTACAACAAAGGTTGTAATGATTGATTTTGTATGTACAGTATGTATGTAATTTTCATTCTGCTGAAGACTCTGAAAAAGAAGAAAACAGAAGCTCGTCCAATGAATTTATGAAAGTATTGTCAGCAACAAATATGACAATGGGATGTTTATCACTAAAGATGGAGCTACTTGGAACAGGAAACCGTATGCCTTTAGTAGCTTGGGAAGCGAAAATATTACCAATTTTAACGCAGATTGCTAGCAGCTGTTTCCTGAAATGTTGTAGAGTCTTTCTTACTAACATGAAGTGTTTGATTTTTATGTAAAAAACTATGCTACAATGTACATCATGTCCAAAATTTTGGCGTAAATTTCATAAAAATGGTAATAAAATGTAATAATATAAAATAGTTTTATTGAAATGAATTAAAATATATAAAAATATTTAAATTTCTTACCAAAATGTATCAATAATCGTGACAATTCTATGTTACAAGTATGTATCAAAGGTGATACATAAGCTAGAATTATGAATTATTTTTAAGGCTCGAGCTGTGGTTAAAAAATAAAAAATACTGTGCCGAAGGTTGAGCTGTATTGCTTACAAAGATATTCAGAACTCCATGTTACCAGAATTTGAGATGAACGTATATTAAGGTTACACTCATAAAACCACTTCAAAGCGCACTTATGAAAATTTTATACACATGTATTGTCAATTAAAATATTATAGAAGCAAAGATCAATGGAATTTTCGAACACTAACACAATTTATACAAAAAAAAAATGAGGTAGACTTTTCAAGTACTTACGCACGGTATTACAATTTTCTTATTATTTTTTAATTTTTGTAAAACATATTCACTTGTATTCATGAAAGTCTAATAACTGCATAAATTTACTTCGTAGGCCTAGCTTAAATTATGAAAACAATATTCAGTTCACTAAACTGTTGACGCAATGGTGCAATTGAGTGTTCATAATAACGATGATGTAGAAGTAGTAAATTATTGTTCGTAACCCTCAGTAGTATTAGCTATTTTGCTAAGAAATATTTACATTTTTTTGTTTGTTTTCCAAATACTTGCAATATTTATCAATGAACGCGGTTGAAATATTTTAATAAAATTGTATGACATTTTAATGTTTATTTACTCGATTTTACAATTCACACAATATTCGTAAACGAATACAAACAACAATATTTTTTCGATGTTTGTTTAAAGTAAGCAAGTATTCTCACAGGTCGTAGAGGTGGATAGGAAGTGTTGGATTGCTGGATGTACAATGCAAATATACTGTTACGAAAATGGAAATGGTGTTATCGTTTAACATTAAAATGATAAACAAAAGCTACAAAAACAAAAACAATCGACTTGTTTACATGATCAACAACTAAACAAAAATATAGCAACAACATCAATATAAAAAGGATAATCAAGTAAACAAACAGGCAACAATAACAATGCAAGGACAAAAGCAAACAATAATAACGTAAACAACATGTTTACATTTATATAGATTTTCACAAACCAAGGAAGAATAAGGAAAACTTTCTGGTGACTCCATATTTTACACCTTAAGACGTCAATACACCCAAACATACTGCTGCTAATCTAAAACTGTGGTTTGCCTACAAAAGGTCCCACATACTGTTCCACAAAGTCACGATATAATTCCATTCGGAATAACCGATGGTACAAATTTAAAAATTTTAAATTTTAAAAATTCCACTATAATTGTAATTCATAATTAACGGTATACTTTATAATTAATTGTATTTGAAATAAATATTACTTATACGCATCATATTAATTGTGCATGAATGATTACGCTGAAAGGTATGCAATAAAAAATTTGATTATGTCGTGTATGGAACTAATGCAGTGATGCTCAAAATCTAAATTTCCTATCACATGTGATAGGCAAAGAAAATTCTGCTGACGCTGCGTTGATACACGTACACTATAAGCTTACTTGTGTCGTTTCTTATAATGATCGTGTGTTTGTTGCTTTGTTTGTTGTTTTGTGTTGAACTCAGAGAACAAAATCAATGCAGTTGATGTTTAGCACTTGATGAAGCAAGACCTCGATACGCAACTTTTTGAATGATTTTTTGTTTTTTTTCAAATACACGCAGCAATATGTTTGATGAAAATTGCGAATATGCGTTCTTTTTTATAGAGAATATGGATGGTAATGCACAATGTATTGTGTGTTATCGCCCTTTATGTCGTAATTATTTTTTTTTTTTTTATGAAAAGACATTGCGAGGCTAGTCATGGATTTTTCGACAACATTAAAGGGAATGACAGGACTTTAAAATTATTGCAATTAAAAGCAGAATTTTTTTTAAAATTCATGGTTGACGAAACGGACGTACCAAATTACAATAATTTACAATCTATACATACATTCATCAATATATTCATCAATACATACATACATCAATATATTCATCAATACATACATACATACATCAATATATACATTCATAAGTTCATTATGTAATAACATACACGCAACACAATAAACCAATTTTTTTTAATTTTTTTTATTTTCGCAGTGTACGATTCTCAAAAATTAAGTTGAATTTTGTTCTCCGCTGCTTTACCAACACAACCAAAACTATGATAGTATGTGTTTGAGCACCACTGAACTAATGGCATTAATTATTTAATATCACTCATACGTCACATACTTGTCATTGCGAATTTTACATATTAATTATGAGCATAATGTAAGTGAATACTTACCACTATTTTATTATTAATCGATCACGTACATTTAAAAATTTATGACTTGGTACTTTTCCTTTATGTTTATGTTACTCATTGAATAGTTTTAATTCGTGGAACACATTTAAAGTGGGTTATAATGGCCGTTGCTTTAACCAAAAACAACATAAGTCCCATCGTAAACCTTGATATAAATCCACTCTAAAATTAGTAAAGCAATTGAAGGAAGGTATAAGATGTGAGTGGAATAACATATCCTCAGACTTTTGTTAAATTTTCTAGTTGTCAGAACCGCAGGACCATTAAAAGCTAAAGACTTAGTTTACAAGGTCTCAAACTGGATGTTATATATGACTGCCTAAATTTCTGTTCAGGAGATCGTTTGGAAGAACAGTTGCATTGTCGCTAATCCTCTAACAAAAGTCAATAGAAAAACTTGGTCATAAGTGAATGGCGGCAAATACCAACGAAGAACACAAAAAATACTGGTATATTCAATTCGATACTTAACGTAACCGTTGTTTTGCTATTTTAAGAAATGATTTGAAACAATTTGAATTGTTAGGTTTTTGCCTTTTAAAAACGTTTGAAATATGACTTTGTAGATTGTAAATAAAAAATGAAATTAAATTTTCTGTTTAGTTTTAAATAAATCCTTTATTGTTCGTACAACTCTGCCTACCACTGTTCGCAACTTGATTCCAACAACAACAATTTGCTTTATTTGTTATTCTTCTTTACACTCTTCCGCGTACATACTAACAATTGTTCGTTAGATCTTTACAACGGAGATCTTCAAACCACGATTATTAAATTCACACGCAATGCGTCTTCACACAAGACTGACTGAATTTTTACTGATCCCGTTGCCTGCTTTGTCTTGCCTAATCGCTAAACATGCTGTTTACATTATTGTTGTTTATATTTTTTGTTTACGTTTCTCCTTGCGGTGTTCTTGTTGCTTCTTGTTTACTTGTTTATCCCTTTTTATACTGACGTTGTTGCTATATTTTTGTTTATTTGTTGATGATGTCAACAAGTCCTTTGTTTTTGTAGTTTATGTTTATTATTTTAATGTTAAACGATAACATATCATTACAAACATAGAAAAGAAAAGAAAGGATAAGGGCGATTATTAAAACTTGCCGTTAACTAAAGCGAGGATTTCAACGGATGGATAAATTGTTTTTCATTATTGTAAGTGGACAATAAAGTAGAAGTGAGTGTTAAGCTAAAAGGAGGATCATCATACTTTTAACTTTTAAAGTTGAGTTTATATCAGAACTTGCCATATTATATGTTATTTTCAACACGGCAACTACAAATATAAACAAAGTGAATAAATACAGCAAAAAACGAACCCCGTCGTTGCCACTGCGTTTAAATAAATCTTGTTTAATTTGAGCAGTGTTATTGACATTGTTAACTTTATTTTATCTTTAAGTTGTAATAATGAAAAGAAGTTAAAGGTGACTTTACAGTTCCCTTTAGCTAAAGGTACCTTTAACTAAATCCAAGTATAACGGCAAGTTGTAATTATGGCCCTAAGAATAGTAATGAACCAGATTCTATTATTATTTTTTATTTTTTTAATAATAAGCCATTGGGCAAAAAGTTGTACACTTAATTCTCTTTTTTGTGCATCTTTTTATGTTCTTATTTCGTTCTATGATTGTAATTTGTCTTTTTCCCCCTATTTATTATACAGTAAGACTCCGCTCAATTCTGTTGCAATATTATGCGGTAGTACAGTGCACGCTCGCTAATGTGAACTAATTAAAACTGGCGTTGTTCACTTTTGCGAATTGTTCTCATTTCCGAATACCGAAAATTTTAAAACAGAATTATATTTTTTAAAAAGTAAAGAACTCCTAATCTAAAATTTTGTTACATTAGCGTCTGTAACGTCACATTTACTTACATAAGAAAGATTATCAAAATCTATGAATTTGTGACTGCAGTTTGCTTAAAACCAATATGGCACCACAGAAAATTATACGTACGACGTATATTTCGCATAAAATTTCTCCAAGGGTAGCCCGGTATATAAAAAGTATTGTGGATAAAAATCCTAGGACTACAGCCGTAGAAATAAATACCTCGGAAAGTGATCACAATGTTATTGTGCATTCCGAAACAGTTCGAAGTGTTTTGAGAAAGAACGGTTTCCACAGCCGAGTGCCGAGAAAAAAGTCACGATAGGAATTTGCCCAATAATATATGGACAAGTCAACTGATTTTTGGGCGAATGTAATATTTAGTGATGAGAACAAATATAATTTGTACGGCTGTGACGGAGTTGACTTGTGCATATATGTATTATCATTTAAAAAAAAATAATTTTAAGGGGGTACGTATAATTATCTGTGTGACTGTATATATGTACACCTAATATGGGGATTCCCGCAACTAATAAATACAGAATTTTAACGTTCAAATTAAAAAAAATCTGTTCAAATTTTAGGGCTTTTCACATTTGTTCATCTTTTAGAGAAGTCAATGAAGCAAAAAACATGTTCACATTAAGCCGTGTTCATATAATGCGGTGTTCACATTAGCGCGCGTGCACTGTATTAGGATTGCTCTAAATCGCACACTTGTTGTATATGTGTGCAAATGAAACGTACATGCACCAACCAAAAGCGGTGCATTATATAGCGACGGTGTATATATTTTGTTAGTCTGTCTAGAATAATGACTCCAACTATATTTTCCGAATTTCGCAATCACAGTACGAACGTATCTTTCCTGCGTCACAGTTGATCCATTAGTTGTCATCAACGTTACAAGGTGTATACATACATATGTACGTGTGAAGTTGCCTCGTTTAACGCTGTTTCGTTTCTCATTGGAATGTATACCCCGCGTTTAGCGGGGTCTTAGTGTAGAATTGTATTTCACCAATACATATGAAAATAATTAATTAAAATCAATACTGTTCAGAAAAAAAAAACAATTACAATGTTTAGAGATTGTGGTAAAATGTTTTTTCTAACAGATATACATACGTATATTTTTTTAAGGTTTTTACAACTTGAAGCATACATTCATACATAATTGGTCATTCTCACACCATTTATGTTGTGTGCGTTAGTTTTTATACATGAGTGGCGGGACCTACAGTTTAAACTTTTCATGGCAATTTTATTTACTCTCAGAGCTTTTTCCAGAAATCTGGTGAGAGGAAGACGCTGAAGAAATATTTTTTCAACACACACTACCTACTAAACCACTTCGACAACTTGAAGCAGTATTATGTAAATAGTTGATACAAAATCGGAACAAATATTTTGTTTCTCTCAATAAGAGGGCTGTCAAATTACATATAAAAAATTTTGGACAGAGTAAAATTGTATTTGGATAACATGGCTTTAATACCGGCATTTACTGGAAATATTGCAAATTAATCCATATTTTAAAAGCTACGGTTTAATTTACGTATAGTTTCTAATTTATTTGGTATTTTTTTATTATTTTGTGTGTTATTTCGATTTTGGCGGAAATTTTTAATTGTAAAACGAAAATTTAAACCTCGAAGTGGAATTAAAACCAATTTTAATGTGCAGTATATGCAGGTTTGTAAGTGTTTCATGCTCGAATTTAAAATAATCATCAAAATCAGAAAATACAATTGTGTGCACCAAGATTATAATATCCTTGTTTATGTCATTAAAATCGTCAAAATGTTCTTCTTTAGTTCCGATTCAAATATTCTAAGCATTTTAGACTGTAGAGAGAGATCGTCTCTACTGTCTTTTATATTGTATATTGCGTCACTAATCTTAAAATAGCTTAAACGCCCTTATTGAGCTCAATATTTCATATAAATTTTCAATTAATACTTGCGCAATAAATACGCATATTATTATAATATTGAGTAAATTTTAAAATGCAGCACTTGTTGATATTTGACAACTCAAATGTCAACAACGAAAAACAAAATAACTACAAAACAAAAAAGCAAAATAAAAACAATATTGTTGAAACAACCAGCTGTTTTGTTTACCAGCTGTCAAATGAATATTGAATAAGCAGCTGAACTGCGTATTTTATTATGCATGAACGCTTAAAATATTGTATTCAATTAACCGAATATTGACTCAATAAAAGTGAATATCTGAACATAGTATAACATACTAACCTCCATCCCTAAATATAAGCGGCAAGAGAAAAATTTTCTACCGACTACATTAATTCTTCGATTTACGTCGCTTCGATTAACGATGTTTCGATTTACGTCGTCAAATTTGTTGTTCCCTCTAACTTCAATTTGCATCGTCATTCCATTTAAGTCGTCTTTTTTTGGAGCCAACTGCGACGTAAATCGAGGGATTACTGTATATAGGCCCTTACATAAATAAAAGCGACAAATTTACATCAAAATGATAAAAGCAGGGTTATTTAAAACTAGGTTGTAATCCTGACTGAAGGGTTGTAATGATCAATTATGTATGTTGGGATATTTAAAAAAATATATATATACATGTATATATATATTTAATAACTTTTTTATGTATATCCACTTTTTTCTTTTGTTTACATTTGTTGCCTTTTGAAACCAACTTCAATAAACTTCAAACACTCTGTTATCGGATTTTCCAATTGCAATGCGTTTGGGTAACTTTTACCTCCTTCACTAGCTACACTTCCAGTTTCTCATTCACCTACTGTGTTATGAAATTGTGCTTTTCTTTTCCAACTATACTCCACTAGCTTTAAACCAAAAATCGGCTAAACATCTAAGCGGCGTAATTCGAATGACGACGCAAATACAACTTGGAACAAGAACAAGAATTTTGAAGGCGTAAATCAAACCATTACAGTACAGAACATCATTGTTAGCTATTGACGTTATTGTCGTAATTTGACCGAGCGCAAAGTTTCCACGAGATTGCGAACAGCAAATAAAACTAATAAATCTCTGATGTTGATTTAATTGCTTGTTAAAATTCTTTTTTAGTGTGAAAACTAAGCGCAAGAATATTAAAAAAGATTTTAATTCAGATAAATTAGTACTTTTGTCTTCACAA
This sequence comes from Sarcophaga subvicina, assembly GCA_936449025.2. Classification (NCBI taxonomy): domain Eukaryota; kingdom Metazoa; phylum Arthropoda; class Insecta; order Diptera; family Sarcophagidae; genus Sarcophaga; species Sarcophaga subvicina. The sequence goes on along the minus strand of OW388080.2, from coordinate 73,838,498 downwards.
TTAAAGAAAGTAGTTTCTAGAAAAATGTGAACCTTTTGAAGGCAATATTTTTTTTTTACATTTAGAGATGACATATCAAAGTAACCGATAAATAACTTACCGATACATACTTGGGCGCCAGTGGCGGTAACAGACTTTATTAGGAAGAACTAGAATAGTTTCTGCGTATCATAGATGGGTTAGGATTTAACTTTTTAAATTGATTGAATTAAAAATATTATTCAAAATGAAGTTGTGTACCAGTTTCGAATGCCCTCCTGTAAACATTTTACGTTATTTTTGCTCTATCAAACGGCAATTGATTTAGGTTTAGAAAATTTATTTAAAAGCAAAATAGTTCAACGCTTTTATTCATCTCGATATTGTTAGGCAATCCTTAGCTTTTTAAATACCCAAATTGAATAAAATTCGTTATTTTTCATTCCAATTCTGTGCTATTAACGTTACGTGTCTGTTGTATAACGATAATGATACACGATAAATGATTGAACATTTGATTTGTTATCCTTAAAACACTTTATATTTTTATTTTGAAAGCGAACAAGATACACTAACGACTCAGATGAAAACATTAACATGCATTCGAGGAGGAATAATCAAGGTAATGGATAAATATTTTAAGTAAAACAACATATTACCTCACAATTGGTAGTTTTTATTTGTTTAGAAAAATTTGTTAAGCTGAACCATGAGATACCCTACATGCTGATCCTGTAATATGAAATGAAAAATTTCTCTGTAATATTCCTTAACAGTTGAGGATTTGGTTTGTCTACTGTTTGCCAGTTAAGACTGACAATGTTTTGTATGAGATACCAGTTACTATAATCGACATCAACAACAAAATTTCTTTCCTCTAAAGTCAACTTCGAAACTTCGAAAAATTAAAACGCATTTTCAAAATGCGCTGGATGTTTTAATAGCGCTTGTTTGGTCGTACATGTATAAATTTCATTTAAGGTACGAATATGAAGAATCTAAAAAATGCTTAATGATTATGGGAAAAAGAGAAAAACCACAAGATTGACCACTTTTCTGTCCATTTATTCGCCATTTTCATGTTGTGCAATATGCAAACATAATATCTGTATTCATGACAAATTTATCGGTGATTAACATAAATTTGTTCAGGGGAAAATTCTGGTACTTACCACATAAAAGGCTAAAAACATAAACAAATTATTCCATTGGGAAAAACATCTTTTATTGATAATGGAAATCATTTTCTTATGTATTCTCGGAAACAATTTACATTTTGTGGCTTTGGAGGAACAACAGTAATAACAGCCAATAAAATATTTTTTATTCTCTACTAACGTATGCGAAATGAAATATGAACTGACACATTAATAGCAATAAAATTGTTTATTCTAACACTTAGAATCTGCAATTCATACGTGTTAAAATTGATAACCTACTGCTTATATTACAAAAACAAAGCTTGCCCTTCCATAAGTTTTGAGGCATCTTATGCCAGGGGGCTTGGATCCCAATTGAGTCCATTTTCTTTTTTAATTTTAGTTAAAAGACAGTAAAGAAATTTTGGTTTGTATCTCTTTCTGTAAACATTTCCTTTCTAATTCGACCGAAAAATTTCAATTGGCCTTAGTTATTGGACATTTGGATGAAGTCGCCGTAGTCTGGTAGGTAGTGAGTTAACTTATTAAATTTTAGCCCATGGTACGAACCCCAAAACGAAATATGAAGAAATTATTTCTTCGCTGATATACTCTCAACAGATTTCTGGTAAAAACTCTGAGAGTAAATAAAATTGCTATGAAAAGCGTCTCAAACGTTCGGAGTCGATGTAAGTGATGTTAGGAACTAGGTCGTAATCCTGACTACAGGGTTGAAATGATCAATTATGTAAGTATAGTATGTTGGACATTTGGTGGGGTTTTGCTCTTTAGGTACAAATTCTATTCGAAGTAAACTGCGTGATTCTAGCATAATTCGACGACTTCAAATTCGACCAAAATATGTTTTTGTGCTCCTTATGGTAAAAGTTTGGAGTTTGTTTTGGAACCTTGCGAAATTTTTTATGCAATCCAAGGCATTACTGCAATTTCTGAAAATCAACCTTCGCGACTGTTCAAAGTTCCATTTTGAAAATTTTCCATAGAACTTCTGCCTACAGTATGACTTGGAGTACTTTTCGAAATGTTGTTACAGATGTTGTACAGATCTCTATGTACCGTTGTTTATAGGTTCAACAATTTTCTATCAGTGCAACGAGTTTTGAAGGGAGCAATAAACTGAACGCAAACAAATTAATAACAATTTTTTTTAACGAAACGAAAAATTATTCTATTAAGATTCCATGTGGTGATGAGGAAAGCACATCACGACTGAAAGGACGACTCCGAACAAAATATATACAATAATGGACGGGTTGATTTGAAAAAACCAAGCTGCGACATACGCAAGCAATGATTTCGACGATTTATGGTGGCAGAAATTGTAATTCCTATGAAGAACGTGACATAAGTACGGATGGTTTTTGTAGATAAATTTTATAGCTTTCTTACATCTAAAATTTTAAAAACAATGTGTTTTTATAGAAATTTATGTATTTGTGCATTCCGACTGTTGACATTCAAGAACTCGTTTACATAGACGTAGAGAAACCGACAATAAGATTTCCTTTAAAGAATAGAGGCTAATAGTGCATTTTGTGTAAACTACTTGGATATGCTTACTTGCATATCATATAATATTATAAGATAATTTATACTTATAACTCGTAAATATAAAAAGAACATATAATAACATTTTGTTGTAGTTGACTTATTATAGAACAATGACATGGGCATTTGTAATATAGGCGATGAGCTTTGAGCCGAAGAATATCTGAACATAAACAAATGAATTGCTGGATTTAAGTGTAGGTAGTGTATTGGCTTATTAGATAGGAGGTCACAGTTCAATTCCCACGTCAGACTTCTACAACAAATATTTCTTTCAGTGATTTCCTCTCAGCAGATTTCTGGCAAAAATCTGTTCTTCGACTATAAGCTGTTGGTCTCGTTAATCATGTGTAAAATGAACACACTCAACATGAGTGGCGTGAGAATTTAGGTCGTAATCCTGTTGAAGTAATAATAATAGTTTCGTTGAATTGTGACAGAGGTTCCGAGATAGGAGCATTTTAAAATGATGCAGCAGTATTGTAATGTCTGCCGTAATAAAGATGAAACGAAATACATATATTTAGCATATAGAGAGTAATTTACATGCACTATTAATTTAGAATGTCATTCCATTGAACTTGGAGTGGTAATTTTTATTGTATTTAGAACAGGGTACCGGGGACCTTATAATTTGTATAAATATGAAATTTTTTTATGGAAATATTTATAAATTAAAAAAGCGGAAACAATTTTATACGTCTCTAAGTGGGAAAACTTTAGGAATGTATACATTCATACATACATAATTGGGCATTACAGTCCGCCACTCAGGATTACAACCTAGTTTCTCATAGCACTTATGTTTGTGTATTCATTTCATATTTGAGTGGCGGGTCTTACAGTTTAAAAGCAACTCCGAACGACATATTTTTGAGTTTTATTTACTCCCAGAGTTTTTGCCAAAAATCTGCTGAGAGGAAGTCGCCGAAGAAATGTTTGTTTATATTTCGTTTTGTTTGAACCGAGGTCTCATATGGAATAAGCCAACGCACTACCTACTACTACGGCGATTAGGACGGCATCTTTAGAAAAGTATGGTCACTGTAAACTTCATTTGTTTCCAATACTATTATCAATTACAGTCGCGTAAGGCAAGACTGCATAGTACATAATAATATTTATGATGCATGATAAATGACTCATTCAAAATTTCATTATATTTCATCTGTAGTTTTATGCGAGCGTGTTAAATAAAAAACTTTTGTCAAATTTGTATTTTTTATTTTGTGAGCATCTCTGTCAAATAATTTGAATAACATTGAAGTGAATTGCCATGGTAATCAGTTTCAAATTCAAATTTTTTAATATTCATTGTTGCTCATAATGGTACACTTTAGGTTGTTCATAATTCACAAAAAAAAGAAAACAAAAAAACAAAGTAAACAAAAATTGAGATTTTAAGATTGTTGCTATTGTTGTTGTAGAATATTATTTAAATTAAAAATATGTTACCATAGTGATGAAAATATATTTTGTGACCTTTTTGAAATACAATATGATTTACATATTTTATCATATTCCCTTATAACTTTTTTCGTATCAAAATTAATAAACATATTTATGTTGGTAGTGTGTTAAAAAAATGCCTTGTATAAAAAGTTTGCTACTAGGCGTTGCTTTAAATGAAAAGTTTAATCGTAGAATTTAATTTTAGCTTCTAAAAAATGGTCAATCGAAGTAAAAAAAAAAATTAAATTTATATTCTTGGTAGGATTTTACCGTCAAGCGAATCAGAACATTTTTATTCGAAATTTTTTTATTAATTTTCAATAATAAAAAAATAATAAAAAAAAACAATTATTTATTCATTTGCGTCTTTTGACCAAATCTTTCATCAACTTTCATAGTTGACTCAGACTTTACACAAGTAAAACAAAAAAAAAAAAAAAAACAAGTGAAAAATAAAACATAATAAAAAATAAACACAAACAATAAGTGCGTGTATTATAAAAACAATTTAGTTGTGTTAACTAACTGTTATTGTTCTTAAACAATAATAACCCCATGGATGAAGATGCTGATGATACTGATGCTGAAGTAGGTAGCGAGTCAAACGAGAATCTAAACTGGCAGATAATAACAAAACGGCAAAGAAAGAGAAATCTGATTGAATCCCCAAAAATTTATGAGAATAAACGAATGGCCTTCCACAGTGATGACATTCCATCGAGTAGCAACTAATTTGCTGAGCTTCGGACTGATGATGCTGATGACAATGAAGATAATGCAACAATACCTAAACTGTAATATATTTGAATTCATCGTTAATTTTAAAACATACATAAATATTGCAACTCTACATTTACTACATTATTTAACAACTCTGTATATTACTACGTTATATTAAAACTTTGTTATAAATAGTTTTAAGGATACATACATACATACATAATTGGCCATTACAACCCTTCAGTCAGGATTACGGCCTAGCTTCTCACACCACTCATGTTGTGTGCGTTAATTTTATACGTGAGTGGCGGGACCTACAGTTTAACGTCGACTCCGAACGACAGAATTTTGAGAAAACTTTTTCATGGCAGTTTATTTTACTCTCAGAGTTTTTGCCAGAAATCTGCTGAGAGGAAGTCGCCGAAGAAATATTTTTTTTTCATATTTCATTTTTGATGTCTGACCTGGGATACGAACCCGGGAACCTTTACGAATAGTAAGCCAACACACTACCTACTACACCACGGCGACTTTTAAGGATACATTGAATAAATGAGTCAGTCCCACTTCAGCCGTATACGCGTGCGTGTCTCAATACAACATTTGGCGACGAGGATAAAAAGAAAAAGAATAACAGTGCAGTTTAATAATTTTTTTTATTATTTTGGTGTGTGTAACAAAGTATAGAAATGGCAACGAATTTAAGTGGTTTTGAGTTGTTATTAAAACAGCAACAAGAATTTACGCAAAATTTGTTGGCACAACAGCAACAGTGGATGCAGTCAATCCTTGACAAAAAGGATGGAACTCCCTCAACTTTTACGAATGACCATTCGATGGTACCAGCGTTCCACAAATTTAATAAGGAGCATCAGCAGTGGGACTCCTATTTGCAACAGCTGGATCAGCATTTCATCGCCTATTCCGTTATGTCCCCTGAAAAACAAAAATCGTTTTTTTTATCGTGGTGCGGTGCCGAAATATTTGATTTACTTAAAAATTTGTTTGGGGTACAAAGCCTTGAGGGTCAGACATACACACAGTTAACAGAAAAGTTGTCACAACATTTTACAGTTAGCCAACACATTGTGGCAGCACGCTATGAATTTTTCAAAAGAAAAATGAAAAATTCGCAGTCGTATAAAGAATGGGTAGCAGATCTTCGTGGTTTAGCAAGAGCCTGAAAAATTGTTTGCAATTCGACCACATGTGCTAACAGCTTTGTAGGTGATATGATACGAGACGATATCATTGTAAACACCCCTCACGACGCCGTTCGCTCTGCCGCGTTACAAAAGCAGAACGCAACACTTGCAGATGTTTTGTTAATAGCCGAGTCGTATGAAACAACCACAAGAACCGTTAGTGCTATAAAAGAAATTTCAAGTGAAAAACCAATTGAAGTAAATTATGTGAAAAAACAATCGTCCATTAAAAAAGACATTCAAAATAAAAAACAAAAATATAAATCGTGTTCGGGTTGTTTCAGTTCTCATAGTAGAGAAGAATGCAAATTCAAAAATACCACATGTAATAAATGTGGAAAAAAGGGACACATTGCGCCGGTCTGCATGTCTAAAAACAACGACAATAACAACAACAACAATGAAAGCAAAAAAAGGGTACAGAAACAAAAGAACAATATTGATGTAGTCGAGACAGTGTTTGGCATTAATGGTATAATAAAATCGGAAAATTCAAAGAGTGTAATAGATGTTGTAATAAAAAAACAGACAGTTAGGTTTCAAATGGATTCTGGGGCGTCAATTTCAATAATTAATTTAAAAACATATGAATTATTAAAAAGGCCAAAACTTATTAAGTCGAATAGAGTTTTGTATGGATTTGGTAAAAAGGAAATTCCTATTCTGGGTGAACTACATACAAGTTTGAAATGTGGTAATATTGAGAAAAGCGTTGTTTTAATTGTAGTCAACACAAATGAAGGAGAAAATTTATTTGGCTATGATTTATTAAAAAAATTTGGTTTTCAAATTAAACAAATTAATTTAATTAAAAATGAAGAGAATAATAGATTGAACGAGATTTGTGAAAAATTCAGTGAAGGTTTTGAACCATCTCTAGGCACGATTAAGAACTTTAAAGCAAACATTTGACTAAAAACAGACGCGCAACCGAAATTTTTTAGAAGCCGCCAAATTCCGTTCGCCCAAATGCCACAATTTAAACAGGAAATAGACAGACTAATTTCTCAAAAAATCATCATACCAATTAAATTCAGTGATTGGGCTTCACCCATAGTTTTAGCAAAAAAGCCGAATAATTCCATTCGTATATGTGGTGACTTTAAAGTAGCTGTCAATTCACAAATTGACATAGAACAGTACCCGCTTCCTACTCGTGAAATTCTATTCCATACCATTCGTCAGGAAAAATATTTTTCGAAAATTGACTTAAAAGATGCTTATCTTCAGATGGAATTGGACGATACTTCAAAACAAATAATGGTCATCATCACGCCGCTTGGATTATTCCAATACCAACGTTTACCTTATGGCATCGCTAGCGCTCCAGCTATTTTCCAAAAGTACATTGAGCAACTTCTACATGGTATAGAAGGTTGTGCAAACTATCTTGATGACATCATAATTTCAGCACCAACTCTACAAGAACATTTTCAACGTCTTGAAAATGTACTTTCATTACTGTTAGCTAATGGCATTCGTTGCAAAAAAGAAAAGTGTGAATTTTTGCAAAAGAAAATTACATACTTAGGCCGTCAAATCAGTTCAGAAGGAATTTTACCTGATGAATCTGGCGTTACAGCAGTTAGAAACTTGAAGCCTCCTAAGGATATCAAACAACTTGAAGCGTTCATGGGCAAAGTTAATTACTACCATAACTTTATAACAAATTTTTCGAATATAGCAGCACCAATCAATATGCTACGTAGGAAGGATGTACCTTTTCGTTGGGGGAAAGAGCAGCAAAAATCTTTCGATGACCTCAAATCGTATATTGCCAACGCAACTCAACTGGCACATTTTCAGGATAACTTGCCGCTTATTCTTGCTACCGATGCTTCGCCATACGGTATCGGAGCTGTTATTTCTCACCTGTATCCAGGAGGAACCGAAAGGCCTATCGCATTTGCTTCAAAAACACTCGACAAAGCACAATCAAACTACAGTCAAATAGAAAAGGAAGGTCTTGCAATCATCTTTGGTGTTAAACGGTTTCATCAGTTTCTTTATGGCCGAAAGTTCATACTCATCACTGACCACAAACCTCTGGTAAGCATTTTTAATCCTTCTAAGCATTTGCCAACTATGACAGCACTTCGTATTCAACGCTGGGCCGTGACGCTCATGGCTTACACCTTTGAAATAAGATATCGTAAAACTGCCGATCATGCTAACGCGGACGCGCTTTCACGCCTTCCTCTTTCAACAGACGAGAATTTTGATAAGGACGAGGAATCATGTTTCCAGATTTCCTTTGACGATTTTCCTATAAAAGCCGATATTCAAAAATATTCCAAATCTGACAAAACATTACGCGAAGTCTACAATTACGTGAAAAATGGTTGGCCTGAGCGGCTTCCATTAGATCGACCAGCAATAAAACCGTTTTTTAATCGCAGAAATAGTTTAACCATTTGCAACAATTTGCTTTGTTTGGAAACAAATTATATTCGTGTCGTCATACCGAATGCTTTAAGGAATCGAGCTTTAAAGATGCTTCATGATGGACATTGGGGCGTTGTTAAAATGAAACAACTTGCCAGACAATACATATGGTGGAACAACATCGACGAGGACATCACAAAAATAGCTTCTGATTGTGAAATATGCAAAATTCAGAATCAAGCTCCTGCCAAAGAGTACGAAATGAATTAAGCCATGGGAACGAGTACACGTGGATTTTGCTGGTCCTATCTTTAATTCAATGTGGCTTATCTGTGTCGATTCTTATTCGCAATTTCCCTACGTTTCTTCAATGAGAAATACCACATCAGAAGATACTATTTCCGCTCTGTCAGCTATATTTTCAATTGAAGGCATACCAAATACAATTGTAAGTGATAATGGTCCGCAATTCAGCTCTGAAAAATTTGAACAATTCTGCGTAAAAGCTGGCATACGACATATCACAACAACACCTTTCCATCCCGCTTCAAATGGATTGGCGGAACGTTTCGTTAGAACTTTCAAAACGTCTGTAAGAAAGAACATCGATGATGAAATGCCTGTAAGAGATGCTGTACACAAATTCCTCTCAACCTATCGTTTTATGCCAAATTCAGAGGGCAAATCACCTGCAGAACTAATGCGTGGTAGACCTGTACGCACGGTCTGGTCTCAGCTATTAGAATCTTCAAAAAATCATCAGAAAAGCTCGTCAAATTCAAGCAAATTTCAAGTAAATGATAACGTCTACATCAGATACTACGGTAAGGGGAAGAAGTGGATACCAGGCATTATTCACGCAAAAATTGGAAAAGTTATATTTATTATAAATACAGAAAAAGGCGTTTGCAGACGACATGTAAATCAAATGAAACATTGCAGTTCTTCAATCAACTTTCCATATACAGCTAGTTTTAGCGATAACAGTCAGTCTCCATCACCTCTAGATATTTCACCATCTACGTCTCAAGCTTCATCAAGTAATATTACAGTTAATGCACCAGTTTCCACAACAAGTACAAGCAACCAAGATGACTCAACCGAAAACCATCAAGATCAACAAGTTCGCAGAACTACAAGAATCCGTCGAGAAGTGTCACGTTACCAGTCAGATGACTTTCGAAAACAATGAAATGTTATTTTACTAAAAAGAAAATTATGTACAGCTTTAATATTTATTTATAATCTTAATTTAGATATTACTTCAACCGTGAATTAACTTTAAATGAATTTTTAAAATCTATAATTTTAATGATTATTAGCTCTAAAATTTTGGGGTGGAGTAATGTAATATATTTGAATTCATCGTTAATTTTAAAACATACATAAATATTGCAACTCTACATTTACTACATTATTTAACAACTCTGTATATTACTACGTTATATTACAACTTTGTTATAAATAGTTTTAAGGATACATTGAATAAATGAGTCAGTCCCACTTCAGCCGTATACGCGTGCGTGTCTCAATACAACATAAACCACCGCCAATATACATACCAGATGTAGTTGATGTTAATAGTATGATTTGTAATATAGGTAATATTATTTCAAAAGATAATTTTAGTTATAAATCATTAAGAAATAATCAAATCAGACTTATGGTTAAATCGGTTGATTCATATAGAACCTTAGTAAAATACTTAGAAAGTCGAAATATAGGTTTTCATACATATCATATAGAGTTGTTATAAAGGGACTTCACCATTCTACTCCTATTGAGGACATCAAGGCCGAACTAATATGCCTAGGACATCAAGGTAGTAATGTTACTAACGTGCGATTGACCAAAGAATCATTGCCAATGTTTTATATTGATCTCGATCCTCAACAGAATAATAAGGACATTTATAATTTAAGATACTTAAACAATGCTATCATTACAGTTGAAGCACCTAGAAAAATAAACGACATTGTTCAATGCCACCGATGCCAACTTTTTGGCCATACAAAGACTTATTGTAAGAGACCTTTTAATTGTGTTAAGTGTGGTCTTGGTCATCCAACTGAAGAATGCAAAAAAGACTTAAATTCGCCAGCTCAATGTATTAACTGCCTAAAAAGTCACACTGCCAATTACAAAGGTTGTCAAATATATCAGAAATTAATTGCTAAACGACAAACTACTCGCAACCGACAAGCCAACTATGCCCCAGACAATTCGAATGAATTTCCTCAATTTAACTCTAATAATAATTACCAGAGAAACAGCCAACAGAATAACAATCAATCTTATTCTGAAGTAGTGAGAAACAATAACTCTGAAAACATTAATTCCAACACAATGGATCGAATCGAATCCATGTTAACAAATCTCCTTAACATGATTACCATGCTAGTCTCCAAATTATGCAAATAAATCTACGGTTTGCAATATGGAACGCCAACGGTCTACTAAACCACAAAGAAGAAATTGAAACATTTATAAATATTAATCATATCGACATTTTTCTTATATCTGAAACACATTTTACCGATAGAACATATTTCAATATAAATGGCTTTGACCTAATTCCTTGTAATCACCCTGAAAATAGAGCTCATGGAGGTTCAGCAATCTTAGTAAAAAGGTCAATAAAATATACTATCATAGATGATTATCAGAAACCTCATCTACAGGCTGCTGGAATACGAATAAATTGCAATAACAATATATTCAATTTATTTTCCCCCCAGACATAATGTTAAATATGATGATTATCAAGACTTTTTTGAAACTCTTGGTACAAAATTCATTGTTGGCGGCGATTTTAATGCCAAACATCCTTGGTGGGGTTCCCGACTTGCCAACCCAAAGGGAAAAGAACTTTATAAAAATGTAATCGATAATCATTTTTCAATTTTAACCTCTGGAAGACCTACATATTGGCCAAGTGATCTAAGAAAAATTCCAGACTTATTAGATTTTGTAATTTACTCCGGTATTCCAGGTAACTTGTTGAATATTTTAGACTCGGATGATTTAAGCTCTGATCACTCGCCCTTGATAGTAAATTATGATACATGTTTACAAACAAATGGAAATTATAAAGCAACATTAACACATATTGACGTGGATTCCTTTAAATACTGGTTAGAGCAAAATATAAATCTTAAAATAAAATTAAAAGAAGCTGTTGATATAGATAATGTCGTTGAAAATTTTACAAATCTCATCCATGAAGCTGCATATTTATCTTCACGGAATGAAGCTGTTGCTAATAACCGAAATAGGGTTTTGGTTTCTGCGGAAATAAGGGAAATGATTAGAGATAAGAGACGTTTGAGACGAAATTGGAAAAGAACGAGAACCTTACTAAATAAAACAATACTTAACAGAGCAAATAAAGAACTGAAAAGAAAGTTACGTGAATATAAAAATGACCAAGTAAGTAATTATCTAAGAAATATTGGTTACAATCAAAATTCTGAACATAAACTATGGAATGCAACAAAATATTTAAAAAGACCCAGTAAAAGCAATGTACCAATAAAAGATATAAATGGTACTTGGTGTAAATCGGACCTCAAAAAAGCTCAAGCATTCTCACAATATTTGGAGTCAACATTTCAGCCATTCTCTTTTAATGATGATAGTGATCAAAACTATGTTAATGAGTTTTTGGATAGTCCCTGCCAAATGGATTTGACTATCAGACATATAACCCCCAAAGAAGTTGAACGAGAAATATCAATACTAAACGTTAAAAAAGCGCCTGGATATGACCAAATAGGAGTGAAATACGTAAAAATGTTACCAAAAAAAGCTATACTCCTATTAACTTTTATTTACAACTCAATATTAAGGCTAAATTATTACCCAGTACGATGGAAATGTGCGGAAATTATAACTGTGTCTAAACCGAATAAACCAGAAAACATTATAAGTTCCTATAGACCTATAAGTTTATTGTGCACTTTTTCAAAAATAATTGAGAAAATCTTTCTGAAAAGACTTCAGCCAATTTTAGATAATAAAAATATCATTCCGGAATATCAGTTTGGCTTTCGTCATCAGCATGGTACGCCTGAACAATGCCATCGCATTGTTAATGTTGTTCAAAATGCTTTAGAGAGGAAACAATATTGTTCTGCAGTTTTTTTGGACGTAAAGCAAGCATTCGACAGAGTGTGGCATCCTGGTCTTCTTTTCAAACTAAAATTACTTCTACCTGCACCCTTTTATTTAGTTCTTAAATCATACTTAAGTGACCGTTATTTTTATGTTAAAATCAACAATTCTGTTTCGGATATATGTGAAATAAAAGCTGGAATTCCACAAGGCAGTGTACTTGGCCCAGTTCTTTACACTATATATACATCAGATATGCCTTTTATGGAAGATGTTACAGTTGCCACATATGCCGACGATACAGCATTAATTGCAAATAATGATTGTCCAACAGAAGCATCGAATGTAATTCAAAACTATATAGATAGCATAGCAATATGGCTTAAAAAATGGAATATTTGTGTTAATCCTGATAAATCGGTGCATATAACTTTTGCATTAAGAAAAGGCGATTGTCCTTCAATTTTTCTAAATGGCGAACAAATACCTAACTCTAACTGTGTGAAATATCTTGGAATGCATCTTGATAGAAGATTAACTTGGAAAGACCATATAAAAAGCAAAAAAGAACAGCTTAATATAAAAACAAAACGCATGTATTGGCTACTTGGCAAAAAATCTGAGCTAAGTTTGCATAATAAACTGTTGCTCCACAAAACTATCCTCAAACCCATATGGACATATGGAATACAGTTGTGGGGAACTGCGAGCAATTCGAATATTGAAATTCTGCAGCGTTATCAGTCTAAAACTCTAAGAATGATATTAGATGCTCCTTGGTTTATTACTAATGATAATATTCATAAAGATTTAGGAATATCTAAAGTTAAAAATGAGATCAACAAATTTAGTAGGAAATATATTGACAGACTTAGTAACCATAGTAACACTCTAGCGATTACTTTACTAGATGAAAGTGAGGAAATTGTAAGGCTTAAAAGGTTTCATGTTCTAGACCTACCATTTAGAAAATAAAAAAATGTAAATATGTAAATATTATTTAAAAAATTATTATTATTATTAATTATTTTAATATCCTTCTTTGTTAGTCTCATTGGAGATAAATCATTTTTTAATTTTTTTTTATTTTTGTTACTCAATTTGCTTATTATTGTATTAAAATAGATTGCAAATAAATATATGAAAAAAAAAATATTCTTGGTATAAATCTTCTTTGATTGAATTAGTTTAGAATTATTTTATGTAAACCGAGATTATATCAAAAGCTGAATGGTTATAGTATTAAGAATCAGGTCTTTAAGTTACACATAAAGTCTGTGTAAAATATCATCGAAACCCTTTATTAGAATTTAATAGCGTTCAAAAGTCCGGCTCGACTGGATAGAGCGCATGCGAAATTTCACGGCTCTGGTGCATAAATCGCGATTAATTTGATCGATGGTATGAGGTCTGATGGCTTTGAGGACCGCTGTGGTTTGGGAGTTGTTAGCATATATATATGTACATATCTGAGACTCAAGATACGTACAATGCCCAGTTCGCAGTTCGAGATAGGATCATATCCTCAAATCGCTCGTACAGAATATTCAATGAAGCATGAGCTGTGTGACACGTAGCACCGTCCACCGTTGAAGCCACTTGTAGAAACCACATCCAAAGCAGGTTAAAAGAATTTGATGATAATCAACTGATGGTTTTCGCTGTCGACAGTGATGGCCTTGCCATCATCGTTCTGAAAGAAATATGGACCGATGACGCTTTCAGTCTAAAGTCCAAAAAACAGTAAATATTTGGAATGTGATAAAGGCTCTTGCATTTCATGTAGATAGGACTCGTTAATAATTTAGTTTGTTGATGTACACATTCATCTTGAATTGGTGTCATCGCTGACTTCTTGTTGAAAACTAAGTTCAATCGTTAACTGGGAGTCGCCGTAGTGTAGTAGGTAGTGTTTTGGCTTATTAGACTTAAGGCCATTGTTCAAACCCCAGGTCAGACATCAAAAAGAAATATGAAAAAATATTTCTTCGGCGACTGCCTCTCAGCAGATTTCTGGCAAAAACTCTGAGAGTAAATAAAATTGCAGTGAAAAGTTTTTCAAAAATCTGTCGTTCGGAGTCGATGTTAAACCGTAGGTCCCGCTACTCATGTATAAAATTAACACACACAATATGAGTGGTGTGAGAAGCTAGACCGTAATCCTGACTGAAGGGTTGTAATGGCCAATTATGTATGTATGTATGATGTATGTACTGATGCAAAGCCTACTACGCGAACACCCGTCGTTGTCTATAGCGGTTTAAGTCAGTTTCTAGGTCAGTTGGGTGCTTGCGCAAGTCATGATGAATAATTTGCGCAAGGATATTCTACAAATGGCCGAGATCTTGTGAATAATACGGTATAGACGTCATAGGATTCTTCTGTAAACTCTCACAGACAGAGGTGATGTTTTCGGCAGATCTTACGTTTTGTAGACGCATAGATTTTGGTTGATTGGTGACTTTGCCAGTGTTCTTGAATTATTTCTTTGCGAATAGCCCTCACGATAGAACAATTATGGCGGTAGTACAATTGGCGAAGCGTACGGTGCATTACCTAACAAGATACCCATTTTGATAAGACATGTTTATTGTTTGAACGTGTTGTTGATTTTACAAAAAAAAAAGTAATAAATGGCAACTAATTTCATGCATTAACTTCAACTGTTAACGTTCGTTACTAACTGTTAAAGTTCGAAAGTCCCTGTCTGCAAGATCTGATATATTTTAAAGAATAAACTCTATACTCCATACATGTATATTTCTATTAAATTTTGTAATAGTGTAAGAAGTCTCCAAAGATTAAATTTACTCAAATTTTGCTTTAATAAAAAAATTTTCAAATACAAATTTACACTAATTTATAAAAAAAATTGCTGAAATCCTGTCATCTGTTTAAAAAATATTTTCTTAAGACAAGATTTATATCCAAGTACAAAAAGTGCACTACGAATATAGAAGAAACGTTAGTTTGTAGTTCTTTAATTATAATATAAACGTTTAAATTAAAAATCATTCATAGTTCATTAATATTTATCAGCTTCGTTATTACCGCACTCTCATCATTGATGTTCTAGATGCAAATTGAATAAATCATCGCTCATACACAAAAGAGGCTTACAATTTTAATACGATTATTTTATTCTCATAAAGTATTACATACATAATTGGTCATTACAACCCTCCAGTCAGGATTACGACCTAGTTTCTCACACCACTTATGTTGTGTGTGTTAATTTTATACATTAGTGGCGGGACCTACAGTTTAAAGTCGACTCCGAACGACAGATTTTGAGAAACTTTTCATGGCAATTTTATTTACTCTCAGAGTTTTTGCCAGAAATCTGCTGAGAGGAAGACGCCGAAAAAATACTTTTTGTATTTTATTTTGATGTCTGGCCTGGGGCTCGAACCCTGGCTTTTCGTCTAATAAGCCAACACACTACCTACTAGACCACGGCGACTTCATAAAGTATTATTTATTTTAATCAGATAATCTGATGATTGATTAAAGGAAAAACAAAATTATTTGTTTTTGTGACATTATTGTGTGATATTTTGAATCACATGTTAACACAGTACTTTAAAACGATTAAATTGTGGTGCTTTGAGAATAGTTATATTTCATTGGATCAAATTGTAGCAGCACAGTTTTATTTTATTTTTATTTTGTTTACAAATTATATTTAATTATTTACGATAGGAGTAACATTGACAGAGTCTTTGGTGGAAATTGAACCCTCAATATTAAAGCTAATAGTCTAGCACACTACCCACCACCAGTGCACCCAGCTCAGTTTTAATTTACATCGTTGGTAAATAAATTGAAGTGAAATATTTTTATTTCAAATGGATATGGAAGCATGGGTCTTGGTTAATACGTTATACTTTCATACAATACTATCATACTACGTGTCTTGACAACCATAAAAAGCGTAGGTTATTTAGATGTGTATTGCATTTATAGTAAGTTTTATTAAAGTTGATAAAAGATGCCGTAGATTTGCTTTCCAGTCTTCCGATCGATAAAATTTATTTATGCTATGGAAAGGCCGACAAGTGTTGAAAAAACCTGTTTTGCAACAATAATAAACATTATAAATCGAATTTTTAGCTGCATATCGCAAGAAAATATAAAATTGGCAAATTTGCAAAAGTTGTGAAAATATTTAAAATGAAAGTTCATTAAAAAAAAAAAAATAGGTCTAAAGGAAATATGACGAGACTGTTATATTCCTTAAATAGTAACTGTGGTAATTTTTTTCGATTTTATCACACAAAGTGTCGATCTCTTCACAAGAGAATGCACCGTAACAGTTATCAAAAAAAGAACATCACCCTTCAATAAAACACTTAGGCTCATTATAACAACTTGCCGTTAAACTTGGGTTTAGTTAAAGGTACCTTTAGCTAAAGTGAACTGTATAGTTACCTTTAACTTATTTTCGTTATTACAACTTACAGATAAAATAAAGTTAACTTTTTCAAAAATATGGCAATGCCGGAGTAATGTCGATAATATGGTCTGACATACACTTTTATTCAGTAAATATGCGGTTTATTGATTACAATATCTTAAGTGTTTAGATATAACAATATACGCAGTTCAGCTGCTTACTGAATATTCATTTGACAGCTGGTAAACCAAACAGCTGATTGTTTCAACAACATTGTTTTTATTTTGTTTTTTGTTTTGTTTTTTTTTTTTTTCGTTTGTCATTGCTGATATTTGAGTTGTCAAATATCAGCAGAAAATGTTCGGATAATTGTAATATGCTACCTGCACGTACTTATGACAGTGCTGTATTTCAAGTTTTAATCAATATTATAACAATTTATGAATTCATTGAGCAATAATTAATTGACATTTTATATGAAATATTAAGATCAATAATGCCGTTTATTGCGATTTACTCAATATAAGTGCATGTCTGAACATAGTATAAGACTGCTCAAATTAAGCAAGTTTTATTTAAACACAGTGGCAACGACGGGCTTCTTTTTTTGGTTGTGTTTGCTCACTTTGTTTAGATTTAAAGATGACATAATGAAAGTAATATATAATATGGCAAGTTCTAACATAAACTTAACTTTAAAAGTTACCAGTAGGATGAACCTCCCTTTAGCTTAAAGCTCACTTCTACCTTATCGTGCACTTATAATAATGAAAAACAATTAATCTGCCCGTTAAAATTCTCCCTTTAGTTAACGGCAAGTTGTAATAATGGCTCTTAGTCTTTTTAATTAAATTTTGCAAGTAAGAATGATAAAAAATTTAGAAATAAAGAAATAAAAATACATTCTTCTAGTCTACTCGCTAAAAACTCATAACATTTTAATTTGAACAATATGTTTATGTATACCGTTTTAAAGGGTCATCTCTCCCCAATCCACAAAATATTTCAAAATCGGTTTAAAAATATTTGAATAATCAATAAATTTGTGTGTAAAATTAAAAGAAAAAAACAGGTTTGTCATCAAATAACAACACAATTTTGGAGGGTTCGACAAAGAAAAAAGAATTTTTTAGAGTTCTACTCAACTAAAGGTGCAAGTTAGATTAAGCAGGATGTGTGGGATGTACTCGGATGTATTAAATATTTTGGTTTTATAGCACTTTTTTAAACTTTATTCCAATGTTTTGTGTTTTATTTTATAAATTTTATAGTCCTGCCGAAAAACTGAACAAAAATTATAAATCTAAACAAATTGTGATAATAAATTCTCGCAATTTCTAAACATAAACTTTTCTTCGTATTTAAAAACCTTTCAAAAAATTAAAGTTTTGAAAAAATATCAAAAAATATTAAATCGTTGTTTTGGGTATAATGGGGGTAAAATCCAAATTAAAATATTTTAATTTAAACCGAAAAAAGAATGTACTAAGGTACAGAGAAAAATATATGTATGTATATAAGTGACAGAAAATTGGTGTATACAGCCTGTATATTAAAATGTAGTTAATGTTAGAAAATTGCAATCTACTGCCTGTGATTGTAATTCGTATTCTATATACGAATATTAAATTAATACCCGTATAAATTTGCACAAATATTTAGGAAATTTGAGACGTGGCTGTCACATTAATTTTATATTCATTCTATTTTACTACAGCTTAATTTCCGATATTCCAACACTATGCACTGCATGCGTAGGGGATATAGTCTGTGTTTAGAATGAGGTAGAAAAAATTTTTTTTGATTACGTATTATCGTAAATTATTTTAAATGAGGCTGTCGATACCTACTTTCATTTTTTTATCATTTTCAAAATTTAACTAAAAAGTGGTTTGTACGAAGAAATGTGGTCAATGGGAATTTGGTCAATTTCAATGAACATATTTTGCAACTTTAATGGTTTTCAAAGCAATACAATGTATACAATATTTCAAGTGAAAAAATATAATATCTACTAGTTTTGCTTTCTAGTTTTAATATTTTTTCTCTTTCCTTATTAGTTTTTTACTTTGTTATTTTTTGTGTTGCAGCCACAGTTTAAAGTATAATTTAACAACCATGTTGGGACACATATTTTACATTTTGGTTTATTTTTTAGCATTATTTTTTGGACATAATCAAATTCATAGAATTACAGCACAAAGTATGTGACCATAGTCCATACTAGTGATGGTAACCATGTGGTTGCTGTTGCCAAATTGATAATTAAAAAATGAGTTCCTTTTCTGTTCGTAACAATAAAATTTTTACTCAATGTGAAATACAACATTTTACTGTAAACAGCTTTTCTGCAGTAACTTATTTAAATTATCAAACATGCGAGGAGTATTTTTTCTTGATAATACGAACTTTAATTTTAATCAAATTTAATTAAAAACTCTGATTCTAATTTAATAATGCAAGAAAAAATCAATTTTGTTTTCAGGATTATTTTATTTATTTATTTATTTATTTATTTTATAGCATATCACATACAACAAGAAATTAATCTTTTAAATTACAGTATGTGATTGTATAATATATTATTACAAAGAATGAAATATATATAAGACAAATAATTAAAAGTAGTAAAAGCAAATAATATCGAAATAATAATATGTAAGAACAAGAACGAAAATATATGCATGTAAATATGTAATAATTTTACATTAGAATTTAGAAAATAAAATTTTTTGAAACTGCAAAGCGTTGCCATTGATTTGTAATGAGTTTGGTAACGAATTCCACAGCCTTATTGTATTTGTAAAGAACTGCCACTCGGATATCAAAGTTCGATATCTTAATTGTATGATTTGTTTTCCTCTATTTGATCTTGCAAATTGAATCCGATTAAATAGATAAGACGGTTCCTGTGTGTAGATAACCTTGTGTAGTAAGATTAATGCTTTAATTTTTGTAAGTCCATTAACTCAACACCATATAACAATTTCGAATATTGAGAAGTACTATCATATCTTCGTATGCCGTAGACATATCTAATAATCGCGTTATACACTACCGTTAATCTAGCTTTACTAGCCGAACGCAATAAGCAAAAATTTCGCAGCCATACAACAACTTGGGACTAAGTAGGTTTTCGCAAGAAGCACACGAATATTAAGAGGTGTAATGTGCTGTATAGGATATAACGTCCTAAGCATAGAAAAAATTGTCCCGGAGACAGAATTTATATGGAATTGAAGGGATTTGTTAAAAATTATACCGAGGTTTTTCGCTGAATCCACTATCGAAATGTTCCGAGTTCGCAATGTGATCGGTATATCAACGACAATATCCTGATTTCGCCATGCTATGATCAGCATTTTGACTTCGTAGGGTTCAGGTATAAGCCATTCGAAGACGCCCAGTAGTGTATTCTGTCAAGGTGCTCATTAAGTCTTGCACAACACTCATCGATTGAGTCTCTTCTACAATTCATATATATTTGTACATCATCTGCATAAATGTGGATATCATTATGCAGGAGACAATCAGGTAAATCATTTTTGTACAATGTAAACAATAATGGTCCAATAATAGAGCCCTGCGGTACTCCCTTAGGCACAGGCCAGGGAGTAGATACAGTTCCACCAGCAGAGACAGACTTGTATCTATTAGCAAGATAGGTTCTCATTAGCGATGATGCACTCGCAGAAAAATAAAAATTGTCGTACATCTTCCTACAAAGTATATCATGGTTCACAAAGTCAAAAGCTTTCGAATGGTCAATAAGTACCAAAAGTGTAATAGCACCATTATCAATATTGAATCTTATATCCTCAGACACACTTAACAGTGAAGAAACACAGCTATGACCTGTTCTAAATCCTGATTGTTTGCCAAAGAGCAGCTGATGGTCATTCAAATAAGCAATAATTTGGTTGTGTAATAGTCGTTCCAAGACTTTAGATAAAAATGGAAGTATCTAAATGGGGCGATACTCATTCGACGATTTCGGCACGGGAATGACCTTAGCATGCTTCCAATAGTTAGGAAAGTGATAACGGTAGTGATAACGGTGTTAAATAAGTGCGTAATATAACGTGATATCCTAGGCAATAAAAGTCTAATGAACTTAGGATGGATCTGGTCAAAGCCAACTGCATTCGCAGTCACTGATTTACAGCATAAAATAACGTCACAAATAAAATAATGTACTTTGTTCTACCAGAAAAAGGAATAAAAAAACATGTTAGAGAAATAAAGCTAAAGACGTAAACGCTAAAACTTTATTCTGAAAAAATTATGTAAGAAAAGGAAATACAAACCATAATAAAACAACGAGGAAATTACGATGTGCCTCTATTATAAAGTTCGTATTATAATAATAAAACTATATTAAATCGTTCATTCATGCAGGCAATACAATAACAAATCAACGATAACGTTCTGGAAGTTGCCTCGTCGAAAACGAATGTAAAAGTGTATCCAATGATATCAGAATTTATTGTCTTTACACTGTAATGGAGTTGGCATAAGGAAAAACTATATCAATATTTGAAATGAGTTTGTAACATTGTAATAGTTGTCAATTATATTATACCACCATGTTGTCGAAAATCAGCCATTGTTATCTGGCAGCTTACGAAGGCAATCGCAATCGCAATCGCAATTATTATTATTAAGTTTAACGATGGTGGATACAATGTAGTCTATTTCAAAAACTGCTGAAGTATTTGGCGCACATCTTCATGACAAAATTCATCACATGTGAAAGCAGTTAATTATGAAGATTTACGAATTACGTAGATTTGTATAAGTATTATAGATGATGTGTGCTAAATTATTCAAGCTTAAGGAAATCAAGGTCGTATCTATGGACTGAATGACAATAAATGGCATTTCAAACTCAGAAAGTGTTGATATCTGACTATCTATGATAGAAATAGGTGGGGACTGGTCCGAAAGGCCTCCCGTGAAAGTTTTTCTGACTCAATGGAACATGTGTTTCCTTAAGCCTCAGTTCGGTAGATATAAAAGTTAAAAAATTAATCAGATTAATAATATTACCGTCCTCCAAAACAAAAAAAAAATTTAAATGAGTTCCAAGACCTTGGATTAACTAAATCAGAGATTCTATTGGATTGGCTACATGATATAACCGATTGGATTGTAAACAGCTAACATTGTGTAGCCGCCAAGGGTAGCTGGGTGTACATTTTTGATTTCTTTATTTTTAAAAAAATTTTCAAAGTATAAGAAGGAATAAGACAGACACGAACACCGCCGCTAATATCTGTGATACGTTCTAGAACCACAATATAATCGAATTTAAATTAAGGCTTCATAATGTCTTACATTTTTTGTATATTAGAGATGGACAACCATTTCGATGTTTGAGGACTGGAGTCTTTTTTAGACGACTATTTGTAAAGAAAGGATTAAAGAAAAATAAGAAAAAATTCCTGTACACAGTGAGTGAAAAAATAAAAACCCCCTTTTTTTGTGAGCGAGCAACAAAAGTTGAAAGGTACAGATTGCACCAAGTCGCTGATGACCTAGCGATAGGAACATAATACATCCTAAATTTAATAGAGACTATTTGAATATATATACTGGTGGTATAACGCCAAGTAAGACCAGAGTCTCTGGTGGGAATCGAACTCACGACCCTCACGCTAATAGTCTAGCACACTAGCCACTACCAGGGCACCCATAAAGATGGAATAAATGTTGATGATGTTCACAATATATGTTTATATAAAATAAATGTAGAAATATTCAGATATCAACCCATAGAGACTAGAACCTACCTATAACGAAAGGTATCATAGTAAGTTTGAAATTCTGGGTTAAACATCAAGGGCTGATTCCTGATCCTAACACATCCAAAAGAGCTGGTAAAGGTAAATTTGACACGATTTAGTTTCTTCAGTTTCTAGTGTAATTCACTAAAATAATTCGCTGTTGATCTGACACAATCTTCTGTATGAAGTTGTATTCTAGAGGACTACACTGAATAGCAATTCTATTGTAAAAAGCTTTAATAAAATTTTAAATTAAATTGAAATCTGCAATACATATTACAAGTGCATTGTGCAGTACCCCTATAATGAACTCTCTACGCCATTTGCCATCCAATATACCATTAAATTTAAATACACGGGCACATTAGGTCGCTTAGGCACTACTTCATCTTTTCTGAGGATCTCTGGGCACTGCGTAAAATTAATTGAAATGTTTTGTTCTAACCTGATTTCTATACAAGATTTCATATTAGTATTCCATACAAGGAAATCTGTTCCTCTGGCAGGTGGAATTGTAGCTGTCCTGTGTTTGCCTACTCGGTTATTTCCAACATTAACAATAAAGTGGCATATGGATTTATCTTATTAATATTAAGAAACTTGTTGACTACTATACTGTGAGCATAACTTACGATACGGAACTTTGCTGTCAGCTAAGCGACAATCAGATCAAAACTGGTTATCATCCACTTCGGCTCGTTTGATGGACCTGAAATGTGTTCCTGGTCACATAGACATTCCGAGTAACTCTGCCATATGAACTTGTAAGAACTGGCACACTCTTAAAAACACAATTTTTCACTTGAAAATAGTTACGCTTCTTAGCTCAGTCAGATCGTCCATTAGGCAAAGGTATTTATTGGTTGCTTACTTTACTATCAAACTCATAGTATGGATAGATTTGACTCAAACTTTCCTGATGGTCTAAAGGTGGTATCGTTATTTGATTGTGACGTGATTACTATTTGTATATGTTTACGTTGCTATAGTAACTGTATCTCAGATTATAATAAAGTATTCGGGTTTTCAAATGTAATGACACATCAAAAGACAATATATTTTTTTTATCTTTCTTCCTTTAAGATTAAATTAAAGATATTTTACCAGTTGTTGTTATCGTTAAATAAAACTTGCATGCTTATTAAATAATACAAAATTTCTAATGTAATCCAATTACTATTGAAACAAACTATTTAGTACAGAACACCATATGCTAAACGGTTAATTTAAAAAATTCTATTAAATAAATTGAAAGTTGTGTCAGATGAAAAGGTAACAAGAATAGTAAGTGTGTATTCTTAAGAAGCAAAATAGTCCTTTTCTTATTGATTTAATTTACAATTCTAAAATTTTAACCCAAGAAAGGTAAATACTTCAGATACATACATACACACATAAGCAAATAAATGCTTTTGTAATAAGAAAGAAGTAAACAAAACATATGATAAACATTTCTTATGGACGACCCTTTTCCAATTGGCTTACTCCATCAGGAAGTCGAAACATAAACGTAAACTTAATATTATTATTAAACTTAATATTAAAAAATATTAAATTAAAGGATTTACATACCGTAGAAGACTCCTGTTAATTTTATATAAGCAAACAAATATTTCGCCAAACGTCCCTTTATGATTATTATTCAGTATAGTTATTGCCTATAAAGAAAAAATGAAAATACTTAACAATACATATGCTCTAAAAGTACCATATCGAGAAACCTAGGCTCACACCGATTATAAACACTGTTTACGCTGGACAGTTTAGTATGTAAATACGACTCCTTTGTTATTGTGGCTTGTGTATTAATTATATAATAAAAGGAAAGAGACTTTTTATTCCCGATCAACCTCCAAATCAAAAGGTAATGTTTTATTGAAACATTTTTTCCTTTGAATTTTTGTTTATAATATTTTATTTTTCTCCCCAATTCGGTTGAAATATGTTACTTTTGCTTTTCATATTTACTTCCCCGAAACAATCGCCTACAGATAAAGGAGCATGTTTGATAGATTGTTTGACTTCCAAAATGTTAGCTGGTTTGTGTTTGAACAAGGTATAGTGTTTCATAAAGCCGCTCTACAAAATGTTTACAATGTATACTATTTCAAAACGTTGTCAATGTGTATTTTTAACGCAGTCAAAAAGCAATCGGGCATCGGATTGATAGTTGATGCATTGCTTGGTAACTTTGCGTATCTACATACTTTATACACCGTAGTAGAAATGTATACAAACTTTCTAATGATATATTTTGAAAGTCAGCCGTTCCGATATATGTATTTAAGTGATTTTTGTCTATGGCGACACATATTGTTATAGAAAAAATTTTCCATGCACGTTATATAGCCCATAGTCAGAGTAGGTCAATTTAAATTCGACAAATATTGTATTATACGTCAATATTTTCAAATTAATAAGGATGGTGAATAATGTAATGTTGGTCATAGATTTGAAGTAGCGGTGGCCTAGTAGGTAGTGTGTTGGCTTATTGGACGTGAGGCATCTGTTCAAACTCCAAGTCAGGCATCTCCAACTAAACGAAATATGAAAAAGTATTTTTTCGTCGACTTCCTCCCATTAGATTTCTGACAAATAGTCTGAGAGTAAATAAAATTGCTATGAAAAGTTTCTCAAAAATCTGTCGTTCAGAGTAGACTTAAAACTGTAGGTGCCGCCACTCATGTATAAAAATTAGCGTACAACTAAATGGTTGTAATTACCAATTATGTATGTATGTATGATCATAGGTTATCACCTACTTTTATCATCAATTAAATCTTTTATCTTAAACACTCACTGAATAATTTCAAATTAAATGTAATGATTGTCTTATTTATGTGGCATGCAAGCATTGACCTTATGTACCTGTTGCAAAATTTCATTCACTTTTTCAGTGAAAGTCAACATTGTTTTGTAAGATTTTAAATAATTCTTTCAACGGTTCTTCTAAGGTCTTCAAAGTCTTTTGCGTTACTTGGAAGCCAATGATCGCATTTTTAAATACAAAGTTGGGTTTAAGAAGCGATGGGAAAATAACGAAGCAGTTGTTAATGTCGTGAATTATGTTTGTAATGACGTAGACAAAAGTGCAAAAGAGGTGGCAGATCTGTTTTTAGATACGTACGAAAGTGTTCGTTACTTTAAAATCGGAAAGAGTTTGTACAGATTAAAAATACTTAAACCTACAATGACTACAGGGACACATACATATATCAGAAATCGACAATTTCAAAAATTTAAATAACTAAAAACTGGGTTTGTGTCATACTAATTTTATTTATTTTAAAAAAGCGTATTTGCGTATCCTATCTACAGCCGAGTGTATTCGAACAGTCATTCTTTATATATGGTCACTTGCAGTGTTTTGATATGTAAATTTCATTTGTCGTTACATTATAAATAATTTATTGCTTGGTGGGTATATTTTCTTATTTTAATAAATATTGTTACATAAATCGAAACGACCTAATATCGTTTAACAATAAAAACGATAAACAAAAGCTACCAGCTACACAAACACAATACACACGTCACAAATACACACTAATGAATACATCGAACACGTTCCAAGTAAACCAACAACAACAAGCATCAGGGATGGACAAGTGTGCAAAATCCACAAACAACATTACGGTCACTATAGAACTCTCGAGAAGACTAGAACAAGAACCTTCCACATCGAGAACGTTCATCATACTGATTACGTGCGTATATAAAAGGGAAGGACAAGGCCAGCAGTCAGTCAGTTATAATTCAGTCAGCCTTGTGTGAAGACGCGTTGCGGTTTGAACGTACAAGTGGTATTGCTTGCAAAAAGGTTGTAAGCAGAGAAGATCTAACGAACAGTTGTTAGTGTTAACGCGGACAGAAGTGTGAAATATAATAGTGTACAAGCAAATTATTGTTGTATCGTTAAGGTGTATACGGTGGCACACAAAATTAGTGTAAAGAATAAAGAGAGTTTAAGAGAAAATAAACACATATTTGTTTTTACTTGGTTTGCAATTAACGAACTCATATTTGAACGTTTTTAAAAAGGTAAAAACGTAACAATATAAAAAATTTGTGGGCAGTCTAGTGGGTAGTTTAGCGTGAGGGTAGCAGCATATGGTCGAAGTTACTCCGCTCGTACAATATAATTAAAATATAATTTGTAATTTTATTGTAATTAATAAATAAAATAAAAAAAATTGTTGGTTAAAACGGCTAAAATTTATTGTAAACGCTAGTACACCGGTGTCGCTATGGTCTATAAAGTAATTTTTCTATTGACATACAGAAGTTCCAATTCCTTACTATTACCATTATTTACTTACTTTTCGTAATGTAGATTATGCTTTAGAGAAGATATGATGTTATTAAACTGAATGAAAATGAATGTAATGGAGCAATTCTCAGAAAATAAGCCTGTCAAATGGGGCTTCAGACTGGTGACCAAACCATCCCACTAAAAATTTTAAATTTCATTACTTATTGCAGCAAAAACTTCATTTTATTAAAAACTAAATATTAGTACTACAATGCTAGAAGCCATTACTTTTCTCTTAATTTTAATAAAAAAAAAGAAAATTATTTAAATCGTATCATTTAACTACCATTGGGACATAGTATATGTCACACGAAATTTAATTAATTTGGTTTAAAAATATTTCTTTTTGATATAATATGAATTATCCCAAAATCGACATTATGATCACTGTATCTGTATCTTTGTATCTTTGTATCTCAACCTTAGGGTCGTTAAAGAATTAAAGTGGCTTACTATACGTCAATTGCAGTATGCCAACCTCTAGCTATTTTAGGCCTTAGATTTTCTGTAAACCTATAAATGATATTTGTAGTGATATTAGTAATTTGTATCTTACGGCTTGTTTGTATAGATATCGACATTTTATAATTAGTTTTTCCTTTTGTTTTTTATACAAAGCTTTATTTTAATATTTTAAATTATATAAACTTAGTGCGCTTTTTCTATGTTCGAAGCTAACTAACTCAAGCTTTTTTAGTTTGTCTAACAATCAGTACGTTTCTGTCTTCGAAGTTAACTAAACCACAGCTGCTTGACTTTGTTTTAATAACAAAATGACAAGAAAATTAGTTTGCCCAGAAGTCACTATTTTTATGAATTTCTTGTATAGCAAATAATGAAGGTTTTTAATGATAATTCTGCTGAGAAGAAGTCACCGAAGAAATATGTTTCGTTATTCAGTTTGTTGGAGATGTCCGACCACATCAACCTGCCTGCCATCAACAATTTTATAACTGCGTTGAAACTTTTTTCCGATAAGAAAAGCTGTAATAATTTTAAAATGGCTACACGGTATGAAATAAAATAAAATATAATTTAATAAAAATAAAATAAAATCTATTAAAATAAAATTAATTTTTGATGCAAAAGTTAATGGATATCTTAGAAACATATTTATTTTGCTGATCATCAAATTTTGATCGACGAACTTCTTTCTTCGGGTGATTTCGATAAATAATTTCTTATGTAACTAAATATTTTCTTTAATATAAAAAATGTTTACTACCAAACTATAGAGGTTATTTGGTCGCTTGTAGCAGATCCTGATTTGATTAATTAGACATCAGTCGATGCCTACAAACATATGTGAGGTTTAATGATGAGAAACTTTGCTGATTGAATCCTATTCTTTCTCGAGATGTGACCTTGTCTTTCTTTCCTATGATGTTTGTGGTTGATGTTATCTTCTGTCAGGACAGGGATAAGGAAGTTTTCATCTTTTTTTAAAGAAATGACATCGTTTTAATTTTAAAATTCGAAAACTAAGGTGAAATTTTTTCTGTAATTCCTCCGGGTATAAATTAGGGTTCTCCCTATTTTTATCAAAACACTGTAGCTAACCCTACACAACGACATAGTTAAATATAAATGTTCATATCCCAAAAATGCTTTCTTTGTCAGGCCACTTTTACACACCACTGTGTTTTGTTTTAAATTTTATTTGAAGGACATACGTATGCAATCTTTTTCATTACAAAGTGATTAACAATCTAAACAAAAAGGAGAAAACATTTGACCTTTAAAAAAAGCAAAATATTTCAAACAACACACATAACACACTTTTAACGAGCATAGATAATGAGATTTATAAAATGAAACAGTACGTTGCGTGATTTGTTGTGAAAAGTTGACATTTTCTTGATAATTATCCGTCAGGTGAAGTCGATTCCCAAGGTTATCAGCAGATGTTGAGGGTACTTTTAAATTTAAAACATGCAAGTGATGGGTGGGGTGTACGGTTCAAATATTAATCGATTTTAATTAAAATCATTGCGATAAAAAATAATGCTAATATACAGTAATTTTGATTGATACGAAAATGGAAATGGTGTTTTGCTTTTACATCGGTTAACATTAAAAACAAAAGCTACAAAAACAAAAACCAATGAACATGTTCATATGATAAACAAGTAAACAAAATATACCAACAAACACCAGTATATAAAAAGGATAAACAAGTAAACAGAAATGCAACAACAAACATTACACGAATAAATTTAAACAAAATACACAAACAACAATGAAAAAGCGATGTTTACATTTATAGAGATCTCGAGAAGGCAAATCCACTAACATTCGACTTCAAGAACATTCATCAGATTGTTTACGTTGCCATATAAAAGGCAAGACAAAGCAGGCAACGGGTCGCCGTAGTCTAGTAGAAACGAGATACAAAAAAAGTATGAAAAGTTTCTCAAAAATCTGTCGTTCGGAGTCGACTTTAAACTGTATGTCCCGCTACTCATGCGTTAGATTAATCCACACAACATGAGTGGTGTGAAAAGCTAGGCCGTAATCCTGACTGAAGGGTTGTAATGGCCCATTATGTATGCATGTATGTTTCAATTCCCTTTGGCAGATTATTTCATGCACATCGTACTCGTATTATGTTTAATAAGTTCTAACACTACTGAAGAGTAATAGTATTTCATTCTTCCTGAATAATATCCCGGAATGCATTTTTTATTAGATTATCTGGCTGAAAATGCTCATTTTAAGATTTTCTATTGATTTATAGCGAAACTTTGAGCCCAAGGGTGCCCTGGTAATCTAGTGGGCCCACGACCCTCACACTTATAGTATGCAACGCAGCAGACACAGCAATGTCGCAAAAATAGTTTGCTTGTTGTCGCGTTATCTTTAAAATAATCATTTCCATATATATACACTCATGTATTCTAATTTTAAGAGATTGCTGCGTTTTCTTCACTGCATTTCTTGTGTTTTATAGCATAACGCTTGCTGCACATTGCGTTTCTTGTAAACGTCAACTAATAAGATACAACTCTGATCGCCTATAGATGTGGAACATCGACAAACCGAAGGAAGAAAATTTCGAATTCCTCACATAAAGTATCTGAAAAAATGCATCATTTTAAAAATGTATGTTATCGAGTATATCACCAGTTGCAGCTGATCCACTAATACGGTTTTCCATCGAAATTTAGTATTCTTGATAATTTTATTATTTTTTATTGATATTTATCAATATCAAGAAGGACATGTACCTCTGATATACAGATATTGTTTGCTGATAATACAGCGAAAATCCACACAAGTCGTCCACAAAAGTTGTACGAAAGCATTTCGCAAATAAAAACAATCGACGAAAACAAATATGCACACACTGCTGTTGCATAGCGCAGAGGAACATGTTCTCAAATCCAAATTAATGCTCAAATTAAAACACTACATATAAACATACATACACATGTATGTAGATAACACTATGCGACAAAATATAATAAAATTAAATACATCCAGCTAATGACATAGTGTAAGTTGTAAGTTTTGTTTAGTAACTAGAACTCAAAAATATTTTTTTTTTATTTCTTGAACTCTTCAAACTTGTTTTATTTGACAAAAACTGTTTTTTTTTTGGAATTTACGCATAAATTTATCGATTACACAAACATTTCTGAACTAATCTCACAAATTTAAAATGTCTTTGAAAGGTAAGGGACGGTTCTTTAAAACGGTATACATATATATTATTCGATATAATATTCTATGAGGTTTGATGAGGTAAACTTGGTAAATGCGCATTTTTTCATATTTTTTCAAATTTGTCCGTTCATAGTAGCAAACTTTAATTTAAAAATATGAAATAAGTGATGACATTCTGAACGTGCATTATCTTCTGAAGAGATTAACACTTCGTTTAATCAATTCTGACAAAAAGTTATCGGACCGTAGTTATTATATAAAGAGTCCAACAGACGAGATATATTTTTTCAAATGAACTTTTAGTTCAAAATTTCAGAATTTTAATGGATCTTGATTGTTTATCGGAAAATGTGTCAATTTCACGTTTGAGCGACCATATGTTCATCTCACGTCTAAAAAACGAATACTATACCTAAACGGTAGGTTCGCAACTTACGAATAGAATTACCACACACAACATAAGTGGTGTGAGGAGCTAGGTCGTAATCCTGGCTGATCAATTATCAATCCTGGCAATAATCAATTATGTATATGACATACATACATCTTTATAATACATATAGCACTTCTACTTCAAAAATATTTATGATTTTTCTGTTCTGCTTACTTTAATCTTGGGAAATTTATTCTTATTTAAATTGTAAATCAAGTGATTCGTGCATTTAAAAACAATGGCCAATAAAGTTAATTGCTAAGAAATTTTTTATTTTCTTCAGATATTCACTTTTATTGAGTCAATATTCGGGTTAATTGAGTACAATATTTTAAGTGTTCAGGCATAATAATATACGCAGTTCAGCTGCTAATTCAATATTCATTTGACAGCTGATAAACAAAACAGCTGGTTGTTTTAACAATATTGTTTTTTTTGTCGCTGTTGACATTTGAGTTGTCAAATATCAACAGAAAGTTAATTGTAATTGTTAATAATTGTAATATGTTCACTAAGCATACCTATGACAGTGCTGCATTTTAAGTTTTATTCAATATTATAACAATTTGCGTATTTATTGCTCAATAATTAATTGAAACTTTATATGAAATATTGAGCTCAATAATGGCGTTTATTGCGATTTACGCAATAAAGGTACATGTCTGAACACCGCATAAGGATGTGAAAGTTTTTCTTACAAAAATGTGCTACGGATGAAGAAATCCGTAGTTTTTATATGTGTATGAGCTTTAATCCATGTCCTCTGAAAAAAGTTCTTGTCCGGACACAATTATGTTTTAATGAATATTTACTGCAGTAAATTTCGAAAACTCAAGGCTTCCAGACGACATTACATACATGCATAAATAATTGGCTACTACAACCTTTTAGTCGGAATACGACTTAGCTTCTCACACCAATTATGTGCAGTTTAAAGTCGACGTTTTCATGACAATGGTAATTACTCTCAGAGTTGTTACCAGAAGTCTGCTGAGAGAAAGTCGCCGAAGAAATACTTTTTGTATTTTGTTTTGATGTGTGGCCTGGAGCTCGAACCCTGGCTTTACGTCTAGTAAGCCAACACACTACCTACTAGACTAGACCATTAACTAATGTTTTTATTATTATTTTAGATACAGGGATATTGCAGTCGAGGAAGTTAGTCAGCGCAGGAGCTGCAAACTAAATCATGACTACCCTATGCTGGAAACCATTTGGGAAGTTTCATAAGCCGAGCCATATCCTTTATATTAATGTATGATAACTCCGTTCAGCTGACAAGGAATGGAAAGCCAAATAGTTTAAATCTGCACCTCACAAGAGATAGGCATTGATAAAGCACACCTGCTTAGAGTGTACCAGTGCCTAGGAACTCATACGAGGGCGACACTAAATTACCGGCGGTTATATCTAACGGTTGCGGAACTGACTGTAACGCTAGTGAGAGATCGAATAGCATCTTGGTTATCAGAAAAGATTACGACACCCTTGATGAGTATCCATTGAGCGGCTACAGTGATCCGGTAGTTGGAGGGAATCCCAGCCTATTATCGAATCTGGAGCCCTCAGTGTGGTATTAAGCAGTATTTTTCAGTATTAAGAGGACGTGAATTAATTACGATTTTTTCTATGATTTTAAAAATTCTTTTTTAAATATCAAAACAATCTTCTGTTGAACTCTTTCTTGGCGATCTTTAAATTATTTTTTCTTAAATACTTTTAAATTTTAAATTCATTTTAATTACGACATAGGATAAAACTTAAAAAGGTTGTACGTTGAATGACCACAATATATTTGAAATTTTTGCCAACATTTCTAGTAGAATCAAATAATCCCAATTGTATTATAACAAATCAACAAATGACAGAAATTTATTTAAGAATATAATGTTCCTGCTATTATTTATAAAATTTGTTTAATAATCTAATTAATAAATGAATTTTTAGCAGACAACACCATGACGTATGATTATTATTAATTACATTAAAAATCAATCAATTAATATTAATCATACGCTTGGGTGGTTAAAAAAATAGTATGAATATCGCATAGTAACCAACAATATGTGTACTACGGGTAATTAAGTGGCATTTAAGACTTAATTTAGATTTTATGCAGAGTAACTATTGTATTTTCCATATCACATTAATAAATGGACTGCATGATAAATTATTTACTTTAAATAAAAAAAATTCTCATAAAATCATTAGCAAAGTTGACTGATTCTATTGATTTCCTATCAATATTTCCATTCACTTAACATAAAATATAAAATTTAAATATGTTTACCCTCCCCGGAAGTTGAAATACTGTCCACGTATGTTGTAAAGTCAAATTCATGTCAAAGAAAATAACTTCAAGTATGTAGTAAACCAAAAGGGTGAGTCTAGTTTAATGACAATATGTTAACGAGTTTTTAAAAACCGAATAAACAAACACCATAGAAAATTCAGACCGTTCAAAATAATTATAACGATATTATAAATTATATTTTAAAATTATTTCCTGGTATTTTGCAAATTCTCCCCTTTAATTAAAATCATGATTGTGGGACAATTGTTTCTTTATTATTTTTGGAAAAGCAAATGAATTTTCGAATTAGTAAGCAAAATAATTGAGGATTCACAAAAACTATAATCCAATAGCAGTATCAACTTTGAACTTTTTGAACTTTTTGAACTAATTACAGCACTGCACCTATGTAAACTTCTTAAACGTCGTTCTGTATTGTTTTCCCATTATTGGACAATAACTGCAAGTGTATAATTTGGCATTTTACATAAATGCTGTGTTAAGCATTAAAAAAGTAAGGAAATTATGCACTTTAATCTTGAAAGAGATTTAAAACTTTCTTAACTTTTTATTTTATTATCTTCAGAACTATCGTAAACTTCTCTATGCAAGTTTTTGATTTTATGATATAAATTCGAAGAAAATAAAATATTTATGATCCTCAGTTTCATTGAACGAAAAGCAAATAAAAATCTTATTAAATCATTATTGCAAGTTTTCGTAGAAAAAAATACTAAAGAATCGAAAAGTTATGCCTTTTTTATGGGATTTTGTGAATGAATCCAAAAACCAATTTTCTCGTAAACATAGTCTGACCATGAGTAATACAAAATAAAACAAATTCAATAATTTTTGGAAAACAAAGTTTTAAGCACCAAACATTAAAAAAATTTATTATTATAATCATTATTATTATTACGAAGTTTTAGAGAATATAGTCGAAACCTGAGCTAAAGTAGACATAGGAGTATAATTTCAAATATTCTACCTATTTTGATTTCGACTATTATTTCCACATATTGTTACGAAATGGAAATTGTGTTATCGTGGTAATGGTAAACAAAAGCTACAAAAACAAAAACAATGGACTTGTTTACATGATCTACGAATAAACAAAAATATAGCAACAACATCAGTATAAAAAGGGAATAAGCCAGTAAACAAACAGTCAACAACAACACTGCAAGAACAAACGTAAAAAAAAATACACAAACAACAATTACGAAAACAACATGTTTACATTTATAGAGATTTCGCTAAGGCAAAGTCATTCTCCTTCAAGAGAATCCATCAGACTGTTTAGCCTGCGACATAAAAGCAGGCAACGAGATCAGAGAGAATTCAGTCGTCTTCTTTTGTGAACACGCGTTGCGTGTGAAGAGAATAATCGTGATTTGAAGATCTCCGTTGTAAAGAACTAACGAACAATTGTTAGTGTGAACGCGGGAGAGTGTAACGAAAAATAACAAATAATGCCAATTATTGTTGTTTAAATCAAGTTGCGAACAGTGGCACACAGAATTGTGGGAACAATAAAAAAATTATTTAAAACTAAGCACAAATCTATTTTTACTTTTATTTGGAATCTACGAATTCATATTTTTAACGTTTTTAAAAGGGTAAAAACGTAACAATATTATCTTACTTTGGAGAGAAAACGCACAGAGATCTTGAAAAAAATAAAAATACGAAACCACATTTTCTTTCCTCCCAGATCTATTAAAATTAAAAATAAAATAAGAAATGGGTATAAAAGTATAAATACAAGGTTTGTTAGTGGACCCAACACGTACTGTTCAATCTCACTTGATTTTAGAGGACGTAGTGGTATAAAAACAAAGTTTGATTTTAAATGATGCCGATTAATAACGGAGAAGATGCGCACAAAGATTGTGTGATATTATGATAGAAAAAATTTTAAGTGTGTTGCATAAACGGGTGGCGCCCGTCCATACGGATAACTGGATAAATTGAACGACGACTTTCGAGCTATAAACACAAGAGAATGAATAACCTGTTTAATTTTTATTTGTGTTGCTTATGCTTTGCTGCTGCTGTCTTTATTATAATTACTGTGCATGCAGCTTGCCTTAGGCTGCAAATGGTATTTCGTCTAAGCATAAAATCATACTACTTTTAAATGGCTGGCAAGGAATCCCGGAATCCTCTATTAATTAAAACGATTGGTTAAAAGCAACAATGATCCTATGAACTATTTAAAACGTTATATCTTCCAACAGGGACCTCAGTTGTCATTTTTACAGTGTGTTGTGCCAAATCACTGCGGACAATCATAAGCAATGGCGTCTATTTTTTAGTAATTAATCCTAATTCTCATCAAGAAATTATCTTCAGTGATGAAGTCAAATTCGAAATGAATGAAAACAAAATTGTCGAATTTGAAAAGATACCAATCCACATATGTTACCACTTTTAAACCAGGCCATCACTATCAACTGCACATACTAAAGTCGATGATTATCAAGTCCTGTACTTCAATAACATGTGGTATCAACAGGAAGGCGCTATGTGCAAGGTTACCTCACGTTGGGGTAATGTGAACTGTAGTATTTCGTATACAATAGCAACGTCCAGGCATTATAATGAAAGACTTTAAAGTTTTACTTTT
The DNA here is from genome assembly GCA_936449025.2 of Sarcophaga subvicina. Lineage (NCBI taxonomy): Eukaryota > Metazoa > Arthropoda > Insecta > Diptera > Sarcophagidae > Sarcophaga > Sarcophaga subvicina. The sequence goes on along the minus strand of OW388080.2, from coordinate 73,802,421 downwards.
GAAGCAGAATATTAGGCATCCCATATAAAAACTCTAAAGTTTCTAAATTAATAAAAAAAATTTAATAATTTTGTTTCTCCTTTGTGAATATTAAAGGCAGACTTGAATTTTTAAGTTAATAAGATAATTGCATATAAAAGTTATTGATTGGCAAATTACTAATTTATTCGTTTAATCATTTGCTCACTTTTCTAATTATTAAAAGCAATTTTTTTCTACATGAGTACATTGAGTTTCCAGAATAAGTGTACACTGCATTCATTTTCTCCACTTTTCCTAATCTTCATCATAATAAGATGAATTCAATTTATTTAACAGTTAATTAAATTTTATGCTATGAATACAATAAACCCAACGCAGCAAGCACAACAATGGCGCATTTACAGCCTAAGGTATACTGAATGCTTGTTAATTTTAATAAAGACAGGAGCGGCGAAGACTAAGCAAACCAAATAAAAAATCAACAGTTTATTTATTCTAAAATGTTTTCTCACATTATATTTCATACATCGTGATTTTAAAACCTCTATTTCTTGTGTAATGTATGCATAATAAAAAAGATAAACAAAAATAAAAATAAACAAATAAATTTGACTTCACAAAAATATGATCGTAATATGTAGAGTATGCAATTTCAAGTGGCTTGTGTTGATAAATATGGGTTACTAGAAATGTATTACAAATGAAATTGATATTACCATCGAAATAAGTGTGAGTCGCTAAGCTATTAACAAATAATAGGTTAGGAGAAAGAAAAACTAGGAAACATAAAATAAGTAGGGGAGATAGCTTAAAATTATTATAAGAAAAATAGAATAAGAATAGTATATAAGCCGCAATTATTTTAAATAAAAATCAAAATCAATTCAGAACTCAAACTGTTTCTATTCTCAAAAAACTTCGGCAATTGACTTTGCCATCAGATAGAGACGACTGCTACTTTAAGGCTCTTAAATAAATCAAGAGTACTATAGGGAAATAACTTAGACCGATCGAACTTATTACACTTGTATGAGCATTAATCCTCGTAAGCCCTGATTTCTCACTGCTGTGAATAAAAATAGAAATTACTCGCTAGCTTTAAAATAATCACTTCTATACACACGCATTCTAATCAATTTTTGGGAGATTGCTTTTATTACGTTTATAGTATTGGAAATACAATGTTTGTAATTGATGACTTTTGTGATTGAAGTCGCCGTTGTCTAGTAGGTAGAGTGTTAGAGATGGTGAATAAATTTAACACTTTTTGACCTCCCTGCCTTCTATTTAAAAGAGTAAATGCAGTCTTCAATACCTTACAATAATGACATGGGAATTCATACCATTTGAAAATACAAAAAATAACTCTTCTAAACAAAAACTTTCAGCAAATAATAGTTTTTCACATTTTGTTTATTCAACGAAATTTAGATTTATTTTCTAAAAAAAAAAATACGTTAAAAAAACAGATTATTTTGCATTCCTTTAAGTCCCCTAAGTATTTGAAATAGATTTTGCTTTGTTTTGTTTACCAAACAAAATTTTTTTTTGTTATTTTTTTCTTTAATTTGGTAGTAAAAATCTGTTAAGTTTTCATTTTAGTAAATATCTGGCGGATGATGTTTGCATGTTATTTCCATAGCAATCTTAAGGTGTTGTGGCAACATCCAAAATGGTTTGTTTTCTGGATTAGTTTAAGATAAATTCTATAAGTTTGTATAAGTTCTACTCATTATTATGTATTCAGATTTAATTAAAACTATGGTGCACGCATTGCTTCTCTTTTGTTAAATTTTGAAAAGATTTTTTGGTTTTTTTATTGTTTCTACTCCTATTCAATTTCCATTTTTCTTTATTATTTCACAAAGTAACACAAATTGTTTGCTACTGGTAACTATAATTACCATCTGTATTCTGTATTATTACGTAGATGTTGTTTATGTTACTAATAAAGAAGAGAAAAAAATATGAAATCCGAACGATATGTGATTATACTAAGGATTAAGGATCGATAATTAATATTGTTACGTTTTTACCTTTTTAAAAGCGTTGAGAATATGAGCTCGCGGATTGGAAACAAAATAAAAATAAATTTGTGTTCAGTTTTAGATAAATTCTTTATTGTTCGCACTAACTTTGTACTATTTGTATCACAACTTGATGATACAACAACAATTTGCTTAGTTCTCTATTCATCTTTACACTACTGCTCGCGTAAGCACTAACAACTGTACGATAGATCTTAACAATGGCGAGCTTCAAACTACGCAACGTGTCTTCACACAAAACTGGCTGAATTCTTACTGCCTGTTGGCTGCTTTGTCTTCCCATTGCATATACCCACGTAATCAGTCTGATGAATGTTCTTGAAGTCGAACGTTCGTGCTTTAGCCTTCTCGAGAACTCTATCGCAACTTCATTGTTGTTCGAGTATTTTTGTTCACATTGCTTGTTGCTACGTTCTCGCTTACTTGTCTATCCCCTTTTCTTTCATACTTATGTTGTTGGTTTACTTGTAACAAGTTCGTTGTATTTGTTTGTGTAGCTTTTTCTCATTTTAATGTTAAACGATGTACACCGTTTGTTTGTAATTTGTTTTGAAAATGAATTTAAGTTTACATCAAAATACTTCATTGCAGAGTAATTTTATGAATAAATCGTTTTTTTTAATTTAAAGGCTCTTGGTTAAGACCCTTTGGCAGTAGCATACCATATAAAAATTAAGGTATTCCCGGGACTCACTTGCACTTGTGTCCTACATGTCATTTAACTGAAGAATTTTTAAATGATACCATAACGCTTAGAGTTCAGTCATCTAATTGATCAATTGCTTGAAAATAGAGCAATCTAACACTGCGATCGCTATGCAATTACCTAATGCTATACTTAATGTGTATGTCGTAATGCCATAATTGCGAACTTAACGAAAAAGTTCAAACTGGCAAAGCAATCATTCCTAGGGAAGTGAGTGTGGAGGACAGTTTCATTGTCATTCATTTTATTACGTCTGTTTGCTATGTATGTATGTGTTTTAAATAGAAGAAAGGCAAATAAATTGTGTTTTCTTTCTTAGAGATAAAAACAAGACGTATTACGTATTAGCTACTGCATTATCAGTCCCAAATTATAGTGCTTACATAAACCTGTAAAAGTAAATAATTAAATGAAATTGAAGAAATGTTGGTTTTATGCCGACACTTTGACAATTCGATGGATAGAAAATATCACAGCGTGATATTCACCATGTATTTGAGTAGACGAGTAAAGTAGATACAAGGTAGGAGATTAGTTTCCTAACGTATTGGATGATATGTTGTTTTGTACCGAATAGTTTAATGAATCGTTGCTCATTCTCACTACCAAAAATATAGGTATCATGTTGGCTCCCATCAATACTATATTAACTTCTATATTAACTAACTATATTTATTATATTAACTTCTCTATATAAATAATAATACCAAATATCTATAATAATAAAAAAAAATGAATTTATAATAATACTAATACTAGAAGTAGGAACTACCCTAATGTAAAATAATAATTAATAAAGTAGCGTTAAGGTAAATGAACGAATAATATGAGAAACAGGTAGTACAAGGTCAGATAAAGCAACGGAGCTGCTGAATACATAATACAGTTAGGATTAAATACATAGAATAAGTTAGATTTAAGAAATATGAAATAAATGAATTCAGTTGAACTAAAAACATAATCGACATCGGTCTGATCCTTTAAATTCGGAATTTTGGTCTTAATCTCACGATTGTTTTAAATTTACTAAGTGCCCAATTTTATATTAAATTATAAATTGTTTAATTTAATAATCGCCCTTAAAAAGATTAAGGGAAAAACATTTTGGCGCCCGAGCAGGGACACAGTGAATTTAAAAGAAAAAATTTGATAATTTATTTCAAATTCGTGATTTAATAAGTGATTATTAATATATATATATAAATTTTATTTGATAATTTATTTCAAATTAATTTCACTTAATAACGCTAATCTCGTGTAAAGTTTCGATAAAAGACCAAAATTCTCGCGGTAAATTTATAAGTTCCTTAAATTTGTCTATGCGCGAATGTAAATTTAATTTTATAAACAAAATTTAAAATAATTGAAACACATACCAAACATACATTAAAACAAAAATATAAAACCAAAAAAAAAAAAAAAATAATATATTGGTTATTGGTGTAAAATACCTATACAAAAAAAAAATAATAAAAATACAAATACAAAAATTAAAAGAGTCAAAACTCAAACTAAAACACATAAAAAAAAATTAAAAGTGATAAAAAATATATACAAATAACAAGTGTACGACCAAAAAATATAAATTAAAAACAAAATATTGTACAATTTGAAATATTACAAAAGAATATATACTAAAAAAGTGAAATACCAAAAAATTATATTCTACATATAAATAAAACTAACATAAATAGTGTAACCAGTGAAGTGTAGTGACACCAAAACAAATACAATTCACATCACACCATCGTATCAACGTTCCATACCATCTCACCAACACAACATACATCACATCATACCAAGAGGACGTCAGGTCATCAAATCAACCCTCAACCCACTATTGTGAAGGAAGATTGCCAATTTTTTGCCCAGATGCCCCGTTGCCGCTGTATTATCTGCAAAAAGGAACGTGCTTCTGAGAATAACTCAGAATCCGAGGTAACAAGTGTAAAATATATTTGTGTTTCCTTAAATTTGTAAGCTAATCAAATTTAAGAGGTTTTTGTAATTTATTCAAAAACTGCTTAACGACTGAAGGTTGGACACAAATAATATATTTTATACTTGCAATTTTTTAAATTATTCATTTATTTAAATATAAAATTGAATTTTTTGATTTATACCGCCCTTATTTTGTGAAAACCGTGCGTGTTTTGTCATACACACAATTGCGTATAGTAATTTATATTCAACGCGAAAGTAAATACTTTAATTATTATTTGTGTATATGCACCAGAACTTTTTACCGTCATTATATTTATTTGAAATAATTTATATTTTTATGAAATTTTTTTACGGAAATATTCGCGAATTATTTTTACAATTTTTTATTTTTACTAAATTGTTTTTTCGCTTGTTCTGGTTTTTTGGTTCGCTGAATATAGATTGCATATGATCAGTGTTCCATTCCGTCGTTCCCTTACCATTCACAGTATATATATTTCACAGCGGCTTATAAATTATATATTGCACAGCTGCTTACAGTGGGACTATTCATACTGTATATGGAATTTAATTTCCAGACAACAATTCGATACAATTTTAGTTAATTGTTTGATTGTTGTTTTATAAAGGAAAGAACAAATTCATCATTTGACTTGATAAATTTTACATTTATCAAAGGCTGTGAGGAAAATATACATATATTGCTATTTGGTTATTTGACTGTGGAACCAGCATCTAGGGAAACCGCGAATAACGAAACCAGAATAGAACACAGACCCGAATATTTTTGTAACCGACGAGAGTTTGATAAGTTCGTTAACTCTTCTAGTCCAAAGCAAATCATTCGTCCTTTGGGAATTTCACTTAACCAATAAATTAATTTGGTTTCTTACGATTTGCTTTGATTTCATAAGTTAATTGAAAATGACTAGTAGGAAGAGACAAGATTCTCCCTCCAAATCGGAAAGTTTGGAGAAGTTGATTTCGAAGAAATCGAAAATTGTTGAGAACATAGTTCGAATTCGTCAATCCATTGTGGAAAAGACGATTTCCTTTAATCCAATCGAGTTGGAATGTCGATTGGACATATTGAAAGGTTATATTGACCAAGCTATGAAGCTCCAGTCCGATGTGGATAATTTGGATCCCGAAAACGATGACAGAGCTCAGCTTGAGGACATTTGTGTGACCACTAAATCATTATTTTTGAGCCTCCTGTCTAAGAATAGGCAATCAAATGTGCCAGAAGTGTCCTTTTTCGGACAACCACATCAGTCGAGGCTCCCAAACATGAAACTTCCTAAATTTAGCGGAAAATATTCCGATTATAAAAATTTTATGAGTTTGTTTGAGAATTTGGTCCACAATGATCCGACGTTGACAGACATTGAGAAATTTAATCATTTGATATCATGCTTGTCCGACGAAGCTTTGGGTACGGTAAAAGCTTTTCAGATTACGGAAGAAAATTACCCCAAAGCAATAGCCAGTCTGAAGAAGGTTTATGACAATGAATGTCTTATATTTTTTGACAACATAAGAAAGCTGTTCGATTTGCCACAAATTGCAAAACCTTCGGCTAGTGCTTTGCGAAGCATGATAGACACAGTATCCGCGATATACGATTCTTTATTGTCAATTGGTGACGATAAAAAGATTACGAATGCCATCCTCATACATTTAGTGATGTCAAAAGTGGACCCAGTCACCAAATCGAAATGGGAAGAACAGCTTGACTTTGATAAACTTCCCCTTTGGTCAGACTGTGAATCCGCCTTGAACAAACGATATCAGCATATTGCAGCTGATGAGTCTTCAAGTTCAAGGCCGAGGTTTGACAATCAAAGAACTGAACATTTTCCGAGGAGAAATAATAGAGCCTCACTAAATGTATCGAAATCTAAATTGTCTGCTGACAAATGTTTATTTTGTAAATCTATTCAGCATAATATTAATAATTGCCCTTCATTCACTGCTGAGCCAGTAAGTCGAAGATTTGACTTTATTAAATCAGTGCCAGCGTGTATAAATTGTCTGAAAAGGGGACATACAGTAGCGAAGTGTACCTCATCCAAATGTAGAATTTGTGGTAGCTCACACAATTCATTGCTACATAGGTACATTACAAGTGCAAGTTCAAATAACATCTACACTGAACAATCATCAACTTCACATGGATCGGTGAACTATTCTTCGTCCGATGAGAGAGTTATTCTCGCGACAGCAGTAGTCAGTGTAAGAAGTAGCTCTGGGAAATTGATACCAGCGAGAGCACTTTTGGATTCCGGATCTCAACCAAATCTAATAACTGAGGAACTTGCGCAGCTACTTCGTTTAAAAAGAGAAGGAGGCAGACTGAATTTAACTGGCATTGGTCAAGCAAATTCACTTTCGAAATCTTGTGTTAATTTAACTGTCACGTCGAGAGTTAACTCTACTCAATTTAATGCGAAATTTTGGGTACTGAGTTCAATAACTAATTTCCAACCTGATAGTGTTATAAATACAACCGGCTTACATATTCCTAACAATATAAAGTTAGCTGATCCGTGCTTCCATAAACCACGCAAAATTGATTTGCTTATCGGAGCAGAAATCTTCTTCGAGTTAATGTGTGTTGGTCAGATAAAATCTGGCCCGAGCCTTCCAATCCTTCAGAAAACTTCACTTGGTTGGATTGCTACTGGCAAATGCAATCAATCAAAGGGTTCCATTAATTCTAGCGTTTGTCATTTGAGTACTTCGATAGAAAACGAGAGTAATATTGATTCAATAGTTAGGAAGTTCTGGGAACTGGAGGAACTTCCAAATGAATCAAGGAAAATTTATTCAGAGGAGCAGCAACAATGTGAGGATAAATTTAGAAATTCAATACGACGTTTAGCGTCAGGACGATTTGTAGTCTCACTGCCTTTTAAGTCTGATGCAAAAGTGTTAGGTTCTTCGTTCGAAGTCGCGAAAAGACGATTCCTTTCGTTGGAACGAAGACTGTCTAAGGACGACACGATGAGGCAAATGTATCATGACTTTATGAAAGAGTATTTCAATTTGGGACATATGTCACTTTTGGATAATATGCCTGTTTCTCCTCACTATTTCATACCCCACCAATGCGTTCTGCGGCCTCAAAGTACAACTACTAAACTTCGAGTAGTTTTCGATGCTTCTTGTAGAACTTCTTCTCATGTATCACTGAACGATTTGTTAATGGTTGGTCCCACCATTCAAGAAGAATTGTATTCTACACTCATCCGTTTTCGGCTTCATCGGTACGTAATCACTGCAGATATCGAGAAAATGTATCGTCAAGTCTTGATCGACGATAATGATAGGAATTTTCAATTAATCCTTTGGAGACAGAATCCATCTGATAGCTTACAGGTGTTTCGATTAAACACTGTGACGTATGGCACAGCCTCTGCCCCATTTCTAGCTATAAGATGTCTGATTGAGTTAAGCGACTTGTACAAAGAGACTTTGCCTATTGGTTCGAAAGTTGTTCGCAATGATTTTTACGTTGATGATTTGTTAACCGGTGGTGAAAGTTACGAGGATCTGATTACAATTCGTAATCAAGTCACCGAGATCCTAAGTTCAGCTGGTTTCAATCTGGCGAAATGGTTTTCAAATCATCCTAAATTTATTAGTACTCTGCAAAGTGAAAAGCTATTGCACAGCGATTCCGATTCTGCTAAGGCTTTGGGCTTACATTGGAGTCCGAAGAATGATTCATTAAAGTTTCATTTAGAGAATTCTTTCAAAGATTTGAAAGCTACGAAAAGGAACATATTGTCAGTTTCTTCTCGGTTATTTGATCCTCTCGGACTATTGTGCCCTATTGGTATAAAATCCAAGATCTTACTACAAGAACTTTGGATTCAAAAACTTGACTGGGATGAATCGATTCCCATGAGACTTGATACTTCATGGGAAAATCTCAAATCTAATTTAATGGAGATCGATTCAATAACAATCCCAAGATTCGTCCAAACAACTTCCACAGCAAACATTCAAATACATGGATTTGCTGATGCCTCAATGCGAGCATATGGGTGTTGCATTTACGTAAGAAGTTTCGAATCTGGCAAAGTTACTGTCAGATTACTCACTGGAAAATCTAAAGTTGCTCCACTCAAGACAAAATCTCTTCCGAGACTTGAGCTGTGTGCTGCACACCTATTGGCTAAGTTGTGGGCTCGAATTAAGCTCATGTTCAAATTTAAGATCGATCAAGTTTATTTCTGGACAGATTCAGAAATAACTCTACATTGGGTAAAGACCCATCCATCCTCCCTTGCTACTTTTGTATCGAATAGAGTAGCTGAGATTCAGGAGTGGTCAGAAAAAATTTCATGGCGACATGTGCCAACTGACCATAATCCAGCTGATATTGTTTCTCGGGGATGCGACGTCCAGGAATTGAAGCAATCGATCTGGTTTGAGGGACCGTCATTCTTATTAGATGACAGTTCTTCCTGGCCTGTTAATAAACATTTCGAGTTAACAGAGAACCAAATACTATTGGAAAAAAGGAAAACAAATGTATTTCTTGCAGTAGAGGATTCACAAAATTGATTGTTGGATCTCATAGAAAAGTATTCCTCGTATGGAAAATTATTACGAGTCACTGCGTTTGTGGTCAGATTTGTTGACATCCTTAAGAAACGCAAAGTCGTGAAAAATTGTCAACCTACTGCAATCGAATTGAAATGGGCCTTCTTTCGACTTGTAGAAACGATCCAGAAAACTAACTTTTCTGAGGAGATACTTAAGCTTCAGAAATCTCTTGTATTGCCCTCTAATATCCAGAGGTTAACACCATTTATGCACACATTTGTTGAGGAAGATAAATCGTTTTCATTGATAAGGGTAGGTGGAAGACTGCTAAATGCAGACTTGGGGTATAATACCAAGTTTCCACTATTGTTACCGAAAAGAAATAGCTTTGTCACGCTTTATTTGCGAAACTTACATTTAGAGAATTGCCATGCTGGTACGAAAGCACTCATAGCTCTTTCGCGGGAGAATATTTGGTTGATGAATGCGAAAGAAGAATGCAAGAGGATAGTTAGCAAATGCGTACATTGCTTCCGCTATAAACCGAAGCTTATGTCCCAAATAATGGGAAATTTACCCACTAATAGAGTGAGAGCTTCGCGTCCATTTTTAATAGTCGGAGTCGACTACTGTGGGCCTATTGACGTGTCTTTGAGAATACGTGGGCGCCCACCATTGAAAATGTACATAGCGGTTTTCGTTTGCTTCACATCTAAGGCAGTACATTTAGAATTAGTCTCTGATCTTTCCTCTGATGCTTTTCTTATGTCTTTTAAAAGGTTTGCTGCCAGGAGAGGACTACCCAAAGAAATATACTGCGACAACGCGACGAACTTCGTCGGAGCCAGCCGCGTACTGAAAGAGCTGCACCAAGCGTTCGACAAGAGTCGACAGGCCGTCGAGTCGTACGCAGCGTCGTCCGGGGTGAAGTTCAGCTTCATACCACCTCGGGCGCCGCACTTCGGAGGACTATGGGAAGCCGCTGTCAAACAAGCGAAGTTCCTACTTCTGCGAGCCGTGGGCAACATGGCGCTCACGCAAGAAGAGATGGCAACAATGCTCGCAGAAGTAGAGGCGGTGCTCAACAGTCGTCCAATTGCACCGCTGTCTCCAGACCCCAACGACGGAGAAGCCTTAACACCAGCTCATCTACTAATAGGCGAGGGTCTGCGTTCGCTGCCGCCAGAATCCGCAGAAGGCGTGAAAGACAAAGAAGCGAAGTTATGCAAGCGTTGGCGTCTGCTCTGCAATCTCAAGCAGACATTCTGGCAGGCCTGGTCTCAGAACTACATCCTCGGGCTGCAGAGCAAAGCCAAGTGGCATCAAGAAATGCCCAACCTCGAAGAAGGTCAAGTGGTAATCATCCACGACGACAATCGCCCGCCACAGCAATGGGTGACCGGGAGAGTCGTGGCCGTAATCAAAGGCGAAGACGGCAAGGTCAGAGTGGCGGAGGTAAGAACTCGAAACGGCGTATATAAACGTCCGGTCCACAAATTGGCACCTTTACCATATAATTGAAGACGTGAAGTCCTTCAATGAGGCCGGAATGTTGGCTCCCATCAATACTATATTAACTTCTATATTAACTAACTATATTTATTATATTAACTTCTCTATATAAATAATAATACCAAATATCTATAATAATAAAAAAAAATGAATTTATAATAATACTAATACTAGAAGTAGGAACTACCCTAATGTAAAATAATAATTAATAAAGTAGCGTTAAGGTAAATGAACGAATAATATGAGAAACAGGTAGTACAAGGTCAGATAAAGCAACGGAGCTGCTGAATACATAATACAGTTAGGATTAAATACATAGAATAAGTTAGATTTAAGAAATATGAAATAAATGAATTCAGTTGAACTAAAAACATAATCGACATCGGTCTGATCCTTTAAATTCGGAATTTTGGTCTGAATCTCACGATTGTTTTAAATTTACTAAGTGCCCAATTTTATATTAAATTATAAATTGTTTAATTTAATAATCGCCCTTAAAAAAGATTAAGGGAAAAACATATCATTTATTACTATTTTAATACAAAGCCTCGAGATGTATCTTTATAATTTGAAAAATAAAAGTATTATTTCAAAAAAATAAAAATATATAACAAATGAAATCAAATAAACAAAATGATTAAGATTTTTCCCTTATCCGATTGGATTTGAAAGTTTTTTATTCTACAAATCATTCTACATACCATTCGCAAACCATTTCCTTTGATATTTTACTTGCCATGCTATATGGTACTTCATACAAGCGATCTAAATGTGTTAATTCCTGCTGTTAATTCTCATTGATTTCCTGTCCAAGCATTAACTTACATCATTAGAAGAAAAAAGGTTTAATGAATAAAAGCGGAATTATATTCTTTATGTCCTTCGGAAATGTTAAAGTAAATAAAAATAAATTATCTTACACTTATTTTGAATCGCCTTTAGTTGCTATTACCGAAACTTAAAGAAAAAACAATTATTTCTTAAATGATGCATTTCACGGAATTTAAAAAACTGTAACAACTGCTTTGAATAAACGAAGGCAATTTTATTGATTTCTATCAAGTTTTAGCAGACGTCTCAGTCCAGTTAGAAGCGTGTTGGGTTATTAGACGCGAGCCAGTGGTTCAACCCCTGGCTCGTACATCTCGAATAAACAGAATTATGAAAAGAAATAGTTCTATCGGCAATTTCCTCTCACCAGTCGTCTTTCAAAAACTCTGAGAGTATATAAAGTTGTCACGAAAATCTGACAGAACCATGGTAGCTTCCGTCACTCATGGATGAAATTAACACACATATCATGGATGGTATGAGAAGCTAGATTGTAATCTTGCATAAAGGATTGTAATGACCAATTAAGTAAGTGAGTAAGTTTCCCTTCACATGAGTTCCGGTTAAATTTAAATTTCACATAAATAATCTTATGTACTGAAGTCGCCGTAATCTAGTAGCTAGTGTGTTGGCTTAATAGACGTGAGGCCTCAGTTCGAACCTCAGGTCAGGCATCTCCAACTAAACGAAATATGAAAAAATATTTCTTCGGCGACTTCCTCTCAGCAGATTTCCGGCAAAAAATCTGAGAGTAAATAAAATTGCCATGAAATGTTTCTTAAAAATCTGTCGTTCGGAGTCGACTTTAAACTATAGGTACCACCACTAATGTATAAAAAATTAACGCACACAACATAAGCGTTGTGAGAAACTAAGTCGTAATCCTGACTAAAGGCTTGTAATGACCAATTATGTATGTATGTATGCAATCCCCTTTTAATCTTTCTTTTTTTCTATTTTCAGTTAACATTCTTATTTCTCATTCATATGTTTTTCATATCATATGCCATATAGGCTTATAGGCATGATCCAGATTGGATCATATAATCTGGGCAAACTTTAATACACTCAAGTTTCATTGCCATTTGTTAACTCTGGAGCGTACGCAATCTGTAATTATCGGTACTGTTAAAGACGGTCACTATTCGTAATAAACCATAAAGCAAAAATTAAATAAATACTATTGTTAAGATATTCTCTAAAGCTTACAGAAAATTTAAAGCTAGCAGGGCAACTAAATTTCTACGTGTTCTAGACATACTCGTATATACCAAAAGTATCAACAGATTGTAAAGAGCCTCAAAGAGAGAATTTATTCTTGAAATAGAACACTCTGTAGGTATTTTTAATTTCATTTATTTAATTTATTTTTGTACAACAACTTTTTAATTTTGAAAAATTACGTTACCATGACGCTTTCATGACGCTTGAAATATACACTTTTTGATGAATTGTTGAAGTCGTTTTCATTTGTGTGGATAACGAAATATTATCTGTGTTGGTGGGAGAAAACGTTCAACAATGTTAAACTTTCTAAATTTATTTCTGTCAGGAAAAGCTGGAGCAACACTTTGAAGAGAATTTTAAATTAATTAATGAGAAAGTAAATTTTTAAATCATATTGAACGTAGAAGGTTGATTTCAAATAAACTTTATTTTAGAAGATACACCTAGTAACGTTGATGACAGCTAATAAATTAACTGTGACGCAGGCAAGATGCCTTCGTACTGTGATTGAAATTTTGATAATACAGTTGGAATCTTTATCCTGGACAGACCTACAAAAGGGCGTTGAATGATGCGCCGCTATATGATGCACCGGTTTTGGTTGATGCCTGGCCGTTTCATTTGCACACATATACAACAAGTATCAATACAGAGTCCGATTTAGGGGAATCCCAATTCTACCGCGTAATACTGAAACACCGTAGAGCGGAGCAGCGTTAAGCGGGGTCTTACTGTATAATAAATAAGAAAAAAAGACAAATCACAATAACACAACAAAATAAGAACATAAAAATATGCAAAAAAGAGAATTAAGTGTACAACTTATTACCCAATGGCTTATTATGAAAAAAACATAACAAATAATAATAGAATCTGGTTTATTAATTTTCTTATACTTCCTTCATTTTATGTAAGGATTTGTGCTTATCCAACAATATTTGCGCATCATTTAATCCTTAATGTTGAAATAAGAAAACCTGTTTAATATTTGAGATGTACCAGGAAACAGAGTGAATTCTTCCAACATATTCGTTTTCAAAATTATAAGCTTAAGACGAAAATTCTTGAAAAGTGGATAAAATTGGCAAATTTTGTTGTCATGGCAGCCGAATCTACCTTTTTTAATGAGAAAAACCTTTCTATTACTACTAAAAACACAGTGGGGCTAAAATTAAATGAAAAAATTTTACTTTTATCTTCAATTCTACTATTAAGAAATAAAAGGGGATATTTCCAATATACAGCAAAAGTACGGCAATATATTTCGACAAAAAAAGTCCTCATAGGCTTAATACTCTTGCACAAAGTCCCGACATGACTTCAAGAGAGTATTTAGGAGATCATTTGAAAGCACGGTTACGTAATCGATAACACTCAAACAAAAGTCGACCGAAAAATTTGTGCATTGTACCACCAGAAAACACTAAACAAAACTTGTACATTCAATTACAAATGGGTTAAATCGAGTGCTTGACCTTAAGGGATATTCTAGTAAATACAAGGAATAACATTTTCATATATTATGCCTTTGAATTTTAAATTTACTCAGTGTTCTCCTTGGCGGTTCCTATAGAGTCATCTGAAACTATTCCTTATTTTTCTCTTGCTTTATGAAAAACATTAAAAATTGTTTGTTTTATATTAAAAGAGAAATAAATTAATAAAATAAATATAAAAACTATAAATTTTAATACAAACTTTTGTCTAAAATTCATGAAATTGCTAAAATCTATTGCCGTACTAAGACTTTTGCTGTCAACTGCATGTATTTACTATTATAGAGAAATAAAAACATGCTTAAAATACAACACAGCCTAGAAGTAAAAAGTTAGCTGATTATAGATTTCCAAAATGTAATTTTCTAATGCTCAATAAGACTTTTTATATCTGAGAATACTTTTCTTTTGGGTAATACTTAAAATCTGAACCAAGAAAGGCAGTCTTATTGAATACGTTTGGAATACATAAAGAAATACCAGAAATGTCAACAGAACTAATACAGTCGAATGAAATTAAATTAATAAAAACGGTCCATATTTCTTAATTCATTTCATTACATTCGCTCACGAATTTCGACTGTAAATTACGGCTCTAATTTTAGGCAAGTGTTCTGTCATTACTTCGTCCTTACTTTGATGCAAAATCTCTTCCCTTATCGACGTACTGAAAAGGTCTTCAATTGGCTTAAGTTACTCGAAATTTGATCGACAAATTATTACTAAATATACACACAAATATTTTGCAGGATAGCTTACCATCATGCTTTATAGGCTGTATCTTTTATTCTTTGAAATAATGGTTTTAATTTGTGTTCCTCTTCCCCTACAATTATCTTCACAGTCTGCTTATGGTATTTAAACACCTTCATCACACACATTTTCTTGTCATATATGGTACGTACGTACATTTGATGTAAATTAAGTGTCAACCAAAACTATGACATTTCCACTTTGTCAGACGACGAGGCGGATACCATATTCCTTATCGGTTATTTTTATTACAACACGCCATCACATTGTGTGCCACGACGTGTACATTATTACAGTTCAGGATTTTTACATGGTGGATTCGTAGTATTTTTAATTTCACCGGAGTCCTTTTTCGTATTCCGTATTTAAATTGTGATTTAATTCACAGAAAAATAAATTCTTACTTTCCCGTATTCTAACGCAATGCACTGCATGAATATGGGACGACCCCAGTTGAAAAAGAACTGAACAAAATGTTTGTTTAAAAATTTCAATTCACTGGACTTGGAAAAATTAAATTTAAACTTAAAGTTAATTTGATGGAAAAAACAATGTTATTTGATTCAAACCTGAACATTCTTTGTGGCATATTATTTTGACTCAATTTAGGTTCATTATTAACCCAAGTTTTTTTGGAATATTTTTCGAGTTGAACACATTGTTGGATATATGTAATGCGGTTAGCCTGTAATATACTTTCTACAGTTTTCACTTCACTTTACTGCTGAATTTCACTGAATTTCACTTTACTTGTTGAATTCATTTCGCTCCATATGACTCCGCTATGTGTTACTATGGCTTCAGAAAGACAATGTAAAAAATGTGATAATATTATATTTTATTTTATATATTTATATTATATTATATATATGTATATATTATTATATTTTTATTTATTATTTTATATAATATGAATTTTTAATTTTTTCGCATTTTCCTTAAGTCACCATGTGGTATACAAAACACTTGCAAACTAACGTACAGAAATGTTTACTCTTGCCTTTCAAAATATTTAAGTAGGATGTACGTATCTAAACCAACTTGATGCATTCCCTTTTCACCCTGAGGAACATTCATACACTTTATTTTCAACTGACAATTAAATATGAATTATGCAAGCGTATACATTTACATACCCATGAGAAATTAACAACCATAATTACCATTAAACGCAATGTAATTTTCTAATTATTTAATACAAAGTAATTATCACATCGATATCCAAGTATAAAGATAATCTATTAATAATTCGCAAGAGAGTCCATTGCACAAAGCCTGAAAAATAAGATTTATGAAGACGACATTACAAAATTATATTTCGTAAAGATCAATTGATACATTAGTGGGCATTACCCTATCGGTTATTATAAATTTTGTGGCCAGTCAATGGAAAAATATAATATTTTAAATCCATTATAATCGTAAATTAAATATTGTTGCTTATATCCTCTATAATACATACCTAACATAAATGAATAATTGGCCATCACAACACTTCAGTCAGGATTACGACCTAACTTTTCACACCACTTATGCTGTGTGGTTAATTTTATGAACGAGTGGCGGGACCTACAATTTAAAATCGACTGCAAACGATTGATTTTTGAGAAACTTTTCATGGCAATTGTATTTACTCTTAGAGTTTCTGACATTACAAAATTATATTTCGTAAAGACAAATTGATACATTAGTGGGCATTACCCTATCGGATATTATAAATGGGGTGGCCAGACAATGGAAAAATATAATATATTAATCCTTTGCACTCGGCTGTCTCCTCTGAGGGGACAATGTAAGTTTAGCATATTACTCGGTTGTCCCCACTGAGGGGACATGATAGTTTGTTAGCGATTACGGACAATGAAATTATTCCACCACAATATTTTAAGTTTTCTGTTAAAATGGCACAAAAAAATTGATCGAAATGTGATAAAATTAACAAGATGCAGGATAAATAAATCAACCGTTCTAGATTAGGCGTCCAAAGCTATAAGGGTGTGGCTCAATGAAGTGGGAAACTTGATACGATAATAACGAAATCGGTTAACCCGGAGAAGAAATTTACAAGATCTCCATTCATACTGAAGCGTCGAACAGAAAAAATTTTTGATATATTTTTTTGTAAATAGTGTTCTTCAATGTCCAAGCATTCATATACAACAAATTTCATTACAATTCCTTACTTGGTTCTAAAATTATACTGTTGTACGTTTCAAGGATGTACGTTTTCGTTAAAAAGTGACGTCGAGGTAACGTCCGAAACAGTGCCGCCGAGTGCAAAGGCTTAAATCCATTAAAATTTCATTTTGATTTTCGTTGTAAATTAAAAATTGTTGCTTATATCCTCTCTAATACATACCGAACTTAATGCAGAATTGGCCATCACAACACTTAAGTCAGGATTACGACCTAACTTTTCACTTCTGTTGTATGAGTTAACTTTACGCACGAGTGGCGGGACCTACAATTTAAAATCGACTCCAAACGATTGATTTTTGAGAAACTTTTCATGGCAATTTTATTTACTGTCAGATTTTTTGCCAGAAATCTTTTGAGATTAAGTCGCCGAAGAAATTTCTTCATATTTCGTTTTGATGTATGACCTGGAATTTGAACCGTGGCGTCACAACAAGCCAACACACTGCCTACCTACCGAGTAAATTTTTTAAGGTCCAAAATCATGAACAAAAAGAAAATAATACTTTTGACAAGAAAGTTTATTTCATTTTTATGGTGACCGTTCAATTTAGAAAGAGTTCTTAAGGTCGGCGATTAAATTTGATGAGAAAGTCTACATGCTACTGATAAGTTATTGGTTAACCAGGTTCCGATATTCAGCAAAATCTATGTGCATATTTTGGGCAACAAGAAGGAGTAAGGGTTGTAAATGAATGCGTTTTTAAATTCATAAATAGAAACTTTGGCCAGATTTGAGCAAACAGTTTGAATTTAAAACATAAAGTTTCATATGAAGGCTACTGTACATACATACACACAGTTACTAAAGTATACATACGGTTAACAAATTTCAGAAATTTTTTAACCAATGCGTTTTCGTTGAAAATTTTATAGTTTCTTTGAATTTAAGACGGTCTTTTGCATTGGTTAAAAAATTTCTGAAATTGAACTAAATTGTTGTACAATGGGTCAATTCGACATCCGGGTACTGTAGTTGTCTTAATTGGCAAGTACACTTCCTCTAGCCTAACTTAATTGTGGCCCTGCACAGGCCCACAAAAGTATACATCCGATTAACAAATTTCACAAATTACTGCACCAATGCAAAAGACCGCCTTTAAATCGAAGAAAGATGTCAGACAATTATAAAGATTTTCAACGAAAACGGATTGGTTAAAAAATTTGTGAAATTTGTTAACCGTATGTATATTTTTGTGGCTGAGTGTATACCTGCTTCAGGCTACTATATTCTTTACTAAAGTAAAGTAAAATCTGTCACAAGAATATCTGGAATCCGTATAACGAAAAGAATCATCAGAATATCTTACATACCTGTATCCGGTGCGGTGTTAATACAGTGCTGAAAAAAATATTAGTTACTAAGCCAGGTGTTCTTCTTACCTACAGCGAGAAATATTTCAAGGTTTGTCAAGGCAACAGCGTTGGAGTTGACATTATATAAAGAACTTATATGAATTGGGATTAGTTCAACAGATTGTTTTACTTAAAGTGCATTAATATCTGGGATATTTTTTTGTAAATATATTTTGTTGTTAAAGGTAAATCCATTACATTTCTTTACTGTCAGTAGAGCTTTTTGACTTTCATAATGTCTTCCCCATTGGGCTATATCACGTAAATTTTTTTTATCGATATATGCCCGGTTATTCTTTTTCTCCGACTTCCTCTCAAGTCACTAACCCTTCTTCTGACACATTTTTCTGCAGATATTCTAACGACCTATTAATTTATTCTGTTTTATTCATTAATTTCGTTTTTTATAAAGTGTTTATTTTTTGAAACGGCCTGATTTTAGTCTATACATCGTAGTTAGCGGTGGAATTATTAACCATGAGATCTCTCTCTCTCTCTCTCTCCTGTTAGTCACTGTTTAAAGTACTGTGCAGACTTAGCAATAGCCGAGGCTTTTGCATCTCCACTAAGTGTTTCTCAGAAATACCATGGTCCACTTGTTTCATTGTCGTCATCTGTCCATATTTCTTTGAACATGAAGTCGACCAGGCCAGTGCTGTCATCGGCGATCACTATTGGTTAATGATTATCAACTTCTTTTGGCCTGAATTGGTTGATCTGGATACCAACAAATATGTACACGAGGACGTAGTGTTAAAAAAACCACTGAGATTATGCGAATAAGCCACAAACTAAAGCGGTCCTCAAAGCCAACATATGTATTTCTTCCTTCCTATCTAAAGTTATTAAAAGTGTTATGGGCAATGAAATCATAGAGTGTTCGGACAAGCACAACGTTTGTCTCAAAAGCAATCTGGCTTTGTAAAGGAGAGAATCCGTATCACAGCTCTTACTGACGTTATCAAAAATCCATCTTGAAAAGAGTAAAAAAATTGAATTTTTCATTGGAAAGCAGTTCGTACAGTGGACCATGAAATTTTAACAACGAATTTTGAACAATTTTTTGAGTTTTAAATGAGCATGAGTCATATTCAATCATGTTCAAACTGATATTTTGGATGCACTTCACTCACAGAAGCCGTATCGGACTTTTAAACGATGTTAATTACGACACATAATGGCATAAATAGATACATATCTGAAGTGAATAAAATATTTCATTGAAATCTGACACAATTTGATTTATTAAAATAAAAAAATAACACGCTCTGGACATGATATAATTTTTTAACTAACAAAATATTGTTAAAAACTTCTTAGAAGAAATTTAAATAAATAGGATTAATTATAATCAGTCTGTGTCAGGCAATTGCCGTGATCGCACGTGTGTTCTCTCTTTAAGCGTTCTTGATTCTAGCGGTTTATTACAATTATCATTTAATCATAACAAACTCTCTTTTACATACATAATTAGTAATATATTTCTGTGCATTAAATTTATTGAAAAAGGGGAAGAATATTATATTTGAGAAATAAGCTTTTGTAGTGTAACACGAACGGGGTTCATCCCCCGGACTACAACCGGTTTCGGGAATTGGACTTTCCGACCGGAAAAACTAGGCAGAATAAAAACAAGAGACCACGACCTGAGGATTTTGTTCCATTATCACCAACCTCTTCCAACCAACAAAACCTTCCTCGCTATCTAGTTGCTTCCGCCGTTTCACTTACAGAAGGATTACAAGTCCCTCCATTGGCTTCCCATAATGTTTTCCAGGTAGAAAAAGGAAGACCGGCTTGAAGTAAAAGAAATGAAAAGCGGCGATCTATTAATAAAAGTACCGGACAGTAAGTCAGCGGATAAATTTCTTAAGGCATCATACATTGGTTGTATTCCGGTTAAGATCTGACTACACAAAACCCTTAACACGGTACAGGGACGATTTTTTTCTAAGAAGATAATTGAAATTTCTGAAGAAGAGCTTTTAGCATCTCTTAAGGACCAAAAAGTTGTCGATAAAATCATGCGACGTGATAATGACAAAATTTTTGCTACAGGAGCAGCAATCATTACATTCGACCTTATCTATCGACCGGAGACCCTGAAACTTGGCTGGGAGAGAGTTCAAGTAGAGGAATATATACCAAATCCCATGCGATGTGTTAATTGCCAACGTTTAGGTCACACCAAAAAGTGGTGCAAAAATGTCGAACAATGCAGGGAATGCGGCTACTCAGATAAACATGAAACCTGTTCTCGTAAGTATTGTGTTAACTGCCAATTAGAAACCCACACCTCCTATGACCGAGAATGCCCTACATACTGGAAACACAAATCCGTAAATTATATAAGAATTTCGCGTAGATGTACAACTAAAGAGGCATGGAAGATTTTTAACGAAAACCCATCTCATAATCTGCTCCAAATAAATCCCCTCAAAAGTAAAACCACATACGCACAAATAACTGTTTCTACAGTAGCAGCAAATGATAAAAACACAGAATGTAAGACAAAAAATACCACATACACAAACCAAAACTTTTCATTAAACAATACCACTAACCAGAAACAACCTTCTCTTCCAAAATCAAAAATTTCGACTCAAAACTCTCTTAAACAAGCGAAAATCTCTTCTTCTTCCTCTGATAACTTCCCATAACTTTCTCAAGACAACAACAACAAAACCAACGTTACAATAATAAATAATCAAATATTAAATTCAAAAGATAAAACTGCAAACTCTCTTACAAATTACCATCTCTCTCATACTCAACCACAAACTCTCCTTCACAAATAAACTCACTAAACAACGAATCTGAAATCTACTCTAATAAAACAGCTGACAAAGTTGATTCTAGTGAACTTATGGAAGATGAAACTATAATTGACAACTGCTCTGGCTGCTGTCCAGAAGAAAGCATCCCAGTGGGAAAAGAAACGGAGGACGATATCAATGCGGACTTAGGTTTATGCACTCCTCCAAGAAAGGAAAACTTAAGTCATATTGATACACGTATAGCGAATCTATATAATAAATTTCCCCAACTAAACGTCTTAATAACACCCAATACTCTTAAAAGTACTCAGAGCTTGTCCCAAAGGGGCAAGTTTGATGAATAAATCTTGTCCATGTCTTTCCAACAAAATATTACTCTTCTCCAATGGAACATTCAGGCATTTATAAATAACAAGCACGCCCTGGAATTATTAATAACCAAACATAAACCCAATATTATAGCTTTACAGGAGACACACATTGTGCAGAAAAATTTGCATATGTTACATTTGCCAGGTTTTCATATATTTCACCACAACAAAAACTATGATTACGCTAAATCGGGAATTGCAATAATGGTGAAAAATAATTTAAATGTGATTGATCATATAATTTCCACCACAAATCTCTTATTTCAGACCATAGTAGTACAATGCGGAATTAAACTACATATCACGAATATTTACAAGGAAGGGGATATTAATCTTTCTCCTTCGGTTATTGATAATTTACCAGTTATTAGAAACAACCATCACATTGTACTGAGTGATGTTAACTCCCAGAATGTATTATGGGGTTCTACCTCAAATTCTGCCAACGGTAAATTACTGGAAGATTATGCGAATGAACACGGCCTGGTTGTGTTAAATGATGGTTCGCCAACTCTACTAAACACCCATAACACCTTAACGGCGGTTGATATTTCTTTGTGCAGTCCAGATATCGCCCCTGGTCTCACATGGTCTTGCCTATCATTACCAGAAGCCGGGGACCACTTCCCAATAAAAATTACCAACAACTTTGTGGTTTTTAAGAAAAAGTTTTTATCACGATTTTTAGAAAAAGGCGCTGACTGGCAACAGTTTCACATGAAAGGGGTTGAGATTAACTCTCAGTTTGAAGAATCCAACAACATTAATAAAGAAGCGGCTCAGATAATCCGTCAATCAAAGGAAAAAAACAACCCAATTTGGTTTAATTCTGACATTGCCAAATTAATTCAACAGCGACAAGAAGCTTGGAAATCCTTCAAAAGATGCCGAAATTTGACCAACGTAGTTCATGATAAAAAGCTTTGTGCTATGGTTAAAAGAGAATGCAAAATTGCAAAAAGAAAAACATGGGAGAATTTTGTCAACTCTTTGAACCCGACAATGGACATTCGTTTCCTGTGGCAAAAGGTCAATAATATTAGAACAGGTAGATCTACTAATTTCCCAACTATTTTCACAAACGGCAACCACTTTTCACATCCGTTGGACATTGCCAATTGTTTTTCAAAATTTTGGTACTCCCTTGGTTCAGACAATGCCTTTGAGCCGGAAATTATAGCCAAGAAAAAATATCTAAGAATGGAAAATCTCCCTGATAGGTCTTACCATTTTCTTGAAATAAGTGCTGAAATAACAGTGTCTGAACTCACTGATGTACTTAGAACTCTAAAAGGCTCAACACCTGGACGAGACAAAATTACATATTCAATGATTAAATTTGCACCTGCTGTTCTAAAATCTCGTTTATGCCGACTATACGACAAAATTTTAAACACTGGTCTTTTTCCACATGACTGGAAAATTGCCGTGCTAACACCAATTCCTAAACCTGGCAAAAGTCCAAACCAACTTGAGGGTTATAAACCAATTTCATTATTGCCTGTCCTTTCTAAAATATTGGAGAAAATAATTGCCAAACGCTTTTGGAAATTTGCACAGGGGCAAATATCTAAAATTCAACATGCCTTTATTCCTGGACATGGTGTTCACACTTTATGTCACCAACTGGAAGAGGTTCTGCGCAGAAATTTGAAAGGTGGTGAACATAGTTTGGTACTCTCTTCGGACATCGAGAAAGCATTCGATCGCGTGACATCATCTTCTATCATAGAAGAACTTTATACGTGAGGTGTTTCTCGGCAATTAATATGTTTTATTAAATCATTTCTTGAACATCGTAGAATTACTGTGAAAATTGACGGCTTCTTCTCTTCAGTTCGTGGCTTGGACAACGGAGTGCCTCAGGGCTCACCGCTGTCGGTGGTATTATACACAATTTATGCAAATTCTTTGACAAAAGCGATTACGACATTACCGGGCATAGACTATGTCGGTATATATGCTGATAACATCTTTGCAATAGGTTCGGGAAAGCCAGAGGTGGTTGCACACAATCTCAACTACATGGACCAAATTATTGCAACTTAAAGCAAAAGAAAAAGGTGCCGTCATACCTATTAACAGAACAGAAGTACTTCACGTATGCAGAAAAAGAGGCTGCAACACTAATACAATCAATAGATGATTAATCTTTCTAGTGAAATGAATATACTAGGTATATTATTTACTAGAAACTTACTTTGGAATAGTCACATTCGAAAACTAACAGATAAGTTGGGCAAGATTAACAACTTACTTAAACTAATTTGCTCTCGTAGTAAGGGTCCCCACATGGAAACCGCACTTAAGATTTGTAATTCTCTAACTGGTACTTTAATACATGGGTTGTCGATCTATGGATGGACCTCAAAAAAGAATATTAACAAAATTAACGCCGCATTAAATATGTGCTACAGGACGGCTTCAGGCTTACTCCGTACAACACCCATTGCAAATTTAAGATTCGAGGCTAATTTTTATGATTTTGAAAAATTATTGGGACAAAAAGAGCGGTTAACATGGCATCAAAAGCAATTGCAATTCCAAATAATAGCATGCACAAATCATTTTGGAACCATATAATATCCCCACAGAATTCAGCCACTTCAGCTATTAGAAATATAATATCGTTATTGAGAAGATGGAATATTTCCATCCCTCCTAAACCGAAAGAACGCATTAATGCAAATAACTTCGTCAAAATAAACGATTTTTTGAGTAGGTTTAACAAAAACTCCACCAATGATATTTGTTTTAAAAAATTTTTCCTGGAAAATGTGTCTAACTTTGCTCCTGATCTAATATATTATACTGACGGTTCTTTTCGAGATAACTTAACTGCATACTCTATTATAAGGGAGGTAACCTCTAATCAATTTGAGATAGTAAAGAATTCAAGACTTCCAGATCAGACTGGTATTTTTATAGCCGAAATTTCAGCGATTGAAGGCGCCATAAATCATGCTGTTAAACTTGGCAGGAAAAGCTTGATATTGTCCGACAGTCTAAGTGCTGTTAGAAAAATGTAAATGGTATATATGATCATAAACTGAAATTTGAAAATGACACACTTGAAATAATGAAAACTGAAGTCCCGTGTTTCCCTATAGCTGTAAGAAAACAATTCTTAAGTAGGAGACATACTCTAAAAAGACCTGGATATATTAGTAAACTTTCAAGAAAACATTGTATAATGTTGGCGCGCTTAAGAGTTGGTAAAGCAGTTTTCAATTCCAAACACTATTATGATAAGACTGACCCACCTAAATGTAGACATTGCAACGTAATCCTCACAATTCCGCATATATTGACGGAATGCCCAATTTCGAAGATAGACCTACCTCTGGAGAAGATACTTGACTGCACTACTGAGTTGAATATTGGCAAAATTAAGATGAGCATGGCAAGGCATGAAATTAGAGAGATCTAGAACATTCCTCATTGAAGAATATTAACGACACATGCGCATATGGTCTCGATACCCGGCGCATTTTCTTCTTGTATATTTTGTAAATTTATTTTATAAAATCTCTTTTAATAAATAAATAAATAAATAAGGATTAATTATAAATCTGGCTAGATATATGTGTTACTAATGTGCGTATAAATGAAAAACAAGGTTGTGTATCTCCTTCCTTATACATTTTTTATTTCAATTATTTTTTCTTTTTACCATTAGAAAACCAAGATGCAAGCAAAATGCAAAAAAAAGTTTTAACGGACCCATGTCTATAGGTTGTTATTGTCATTTTCCACTGCCCTTGTATTACAATATTTTAAGATTTATTTTACTCGTGATAACAATTATTAGCGGCCTATAATAATTGTTAATTGTGGACTTTAACTGATTTGTTGACCATCAGCTTAAAAATATTTAAAAACTTTTTGTTCTTCATTTTAGTTCAAATTTTCCCATATTTTCAGCTTTCAATGTTAAACTTTTACAACGGCGGCTGTATTTTAATACCCACTTCGTGTGTTCTTGGAATGTCAACATACTCAATTCGACTTTAAGTCAGCTAAGCTACCTAAAGTCTAGCCTAATTCAATAGCAGTAAATCAATGAAATCCCTTATGGGTCGTAAAACATATTTTTGACTATTCCCTGCACTGTTCTCTGCCGGTCATAAATGGGAAATTACTACAATTTAAATAATAAAAATGGTACTAAATGAGGTAATAAAAAGGACATTGTAATTGTTAAAAAATTCTTTAAGTATTCCTGTGGAAAGTATTATATAAATTTAGGCAACACGTTTCTTTAATTACAAATTAATGTAAATGAGACGTGAAATGAGATGTAAACGGAGTTTGTAAATAATTACTGATCATAAAAGATTTTTTTCTATTTCTAATTTCTGTCAGTGGATTAATTAATCGTTAAAACGTTCAGATTGAAAATTCTAAATTAAAAAAAAGATACGATAAAAAGACGAAAGTAAAAAAAGGTGAGAAATAAATGATAATTTTTGAATAATTTTTTATTTGCATACAATTTTAGCGCTATTTATGCAAAGTATCTGAAAAATGCATTAAAAGTCAAAAATTTTAAATACGTCTTGAGAGAAAATTGAATACAATTTTTAATGATTTTGCATTTCTATGGTATAACACTAGTAACAGAATATTTTATAACCCGAAACAAAAATAATAGAAATTTAGTTAAAATAAAAAGTATGTGACTTCATCTCTGCCCATTTCTGAAAAGGGTTTCGCAGGAGATTATCTAAAAAATGTAACTGTTTAATCAAAACTTCTAACTTCTTGTGGCATATATATGTCGACAATATTGGGTTTTACTAATAAATCATCAGTTGGGATCTTAATGGCTTTACTTATTATAGCCATCAGTTTCACTACCAATGTTGTATTATTGTGTTCTTTTTGTCAATGAATGACGAACCCTACAGTTTACATTCGACTTCAAACGACAGATTTTTTAACAAATTTTCTAGACAGTTGTGTTTACTCTCAGAGTTTTTGCCAGAAGAGGAAGTCCCTGAAGTAATATTTTTTACTTTTAATTTTGTTTGACACACGGACACGCGTCTATTGAGCCAAACATATTAGACTACGATGACTCTCACGAATATCAAACTGAATTAAGCATACCAAGCCAACGATTTAGACCGCCAATATTGTTTTCTGAGCTGAGGTGATCTCCAAATGATATGATGCTTCAACACCAACCGAAGCTTTCAGTGAAAAACAAAATATTAATCCGCAATTGTATTTTTTGTAATCAATCAAGACATAACATAAAGTATTCAAAAATGTATGTTTGATAGCCTAAATTATGAACACAGTAAAGTATGGTGACCGTAATAAATTTTTAGATAACTTTCCTACCATGATGTTACGTTAAAATATCATGCATAAGGCATTTACAAAGTAACGGATCATGTTGTAATCATTCGAAATTTAATGCTATAATTTACATACATACATACATACATAATCGGTCATTACGACCTTTCAGTCAAGATTACGACCTAATTTACACCACTTATGCTGCGTGTGTTCATTTTATACATGAGTGGCGCGATCTACAGTTAAAATTTTGTACAGGCTTTTTGAGAAACTTTCATGGCAATTTTTTGAATCAAATCTAGTGAGAGGCAGTCGCCGAAGAAATATTTTTTCAGATTTCGTTTTGTTGAGATGCTTGACCTGGGGTTTGAACTATGGCCTCACGTCTAATAATACACTATGGCAATTTCAATGCTATAATTTGCCTTATAAAAATATGTCACTTCGATGCGTGTTCCATCAAGACAATGACCTTAACTTATTAACGCCTGACCCCAGAATCCGTGGTCCGATTTCAGTGAAATTTGGCATAAATAGTCTTATTTATATTGATATGAATATTTTTATTTTTTTTTTAAGTGTCGTGGGTATTTTTCTACCCACTTCGGCATAAGTGTGTTCTAAAATAAAAATTTTTTCTCTTTATTATATGACGGCTAAAGACGTGGTTAAACTATTTTTAAGAGTTTATTGCAAATGTGCATTAAAACTGAGTTGTGGCATGAACAGATGATCGCATATTATGGTCGCCATTCACTAAAATAGTACATAAAGGGCAAGCCAATACGATTTGGCTACAAATAGTGGGTATTAGCTTCTATGATAGGATATTGTTATTCCTTTATCCCATATGCTGGCGCTTCTGCTAATTATAATGCTGACTGCTGCCTTGAAGAAAAAGTGGTACTACGACTTTTAGAGAATACTTCAGATCCAAGCCAATATAACCATTATCTCGAAAAGGTTACTTATTTGGAATTTTGTGAAACAAATGACAAACGAATCAACCTTCTGTGCTACTAGCTTCAAGATAATTTCTAAACGCAAAAATTAAATACATAGTAAAGTCTACGTATTTCTAAGTTTGTTAAGCTCCACTCATAAGTTTCTTAACCACCACACTGAGATGAATATTGAAATCTGCACACTTTTGCCTACAGCTGACAACGAAAATCCTTTGTTAAAACAAAATAATTTTCCGCTTTGTTTCTTACATGTGAACTATTTTATGTGGACATCAAGTACTTAACATTGGATTACCTGTCACAAATAATATACAATTTTTATATTGTAGCGAATGTCACAAGGATTGTCCAAAGAAAATGATTGAAATTAGATTAAAAAAATGTTTGATTGTTTCTTCATAGAATAGATAAACTTAAGGAATTGAAAGAAAAGAAAAAATGGTTAGGCCACTAAGGCGTTTAATAGAGATATCTCGTAGAGTAGGATAATATGTAAGCTTTTCAGGTGTTGAGTAATCTTTGGACACTTCTTAGGTGATGTTTTTGATCTTCATTCACTTCATACACAAATTAAAAAAAAAAGAAAAAACAATTCCTGCTAATATTTTCGAAATTTCTTATTACCTTAGAGCACGCTTAATAACGTTACTGAATCCCAGATCGAAATCCGATAGTAAAACAATTAAGAAGTGAAGAAATGTGTAACTTTTTCCATTTTCGATTTAACTGTGTTTGTTTATTTGTTTGTATGTTTGAGGCTTTCTTTTGACATTTTGTTTGTATAGCAATCCCATTGGAAACATAAAATGAATGATGTTATCCACAGCATTTCTAGCCTTATTTTTTTTTGCCTTAAAAATATTGCTTTAAGTATCACTCGTTGGTAAAGATCCAAAAAAATAGTATAGATTTAACAACAAAGTTCTTGATTTCAAATTATTTATTATTATTATTGACAAGTTAGGTAATAAATTTCCAGCCAACATTTTGAATAATAATTTTCGCAGCTAAATAAGACGTCACATTATTTCGAAAGGGTGTTGCAAAAAAAGTCAATACTTGTTAGCATTTTCGCTGCTTTTAAATCTGACAAAAAGTTGCATAAATAGACACGCAGTTATTTTTAAACACAGTTGTAATATAAAATTTGAATGAATTTAAATTAGTATTCACAACCATCGACATGTTAAACCTACTCAGTAAACACAAAGCATTTGTAGTGCTTGTTGGTTATACAAACTCGTAATATGGATCTTATGACTTTATTAAGGATGCTGTTTTACACATACTACTTCCAAGTGTTTCGGTATGATGTGAGCGTCAAGCAACAAATGTCTTCTTAGGGAACATTATCGTCAACAGGACCTCACTTCTTTTCTTTTGGTGATGGCGATGGCATCTATCCGCATACATAAAATCGGTGTACAAACAACATCATATTTTTCATCGTATTGCAGATGGCAAATTTTGTATCAGAAAATTATGATTTGATTTGTTTTCATTTGAAGAAAAGCGCTGCAGAGCCGCATCGAATACTTGTCATGGCATATGGTGATCATGGTCTATCAAAAGCACCATGAAATTGTAATTGAAATGAAGAACGTGGAAAATCACCAAAAAAGTTTGAAGACGCTGAAAGAAACGGAAATATTCAAAAGTCTGAAAAATCTATTACATATGATTTGAATGATAAACAGTTAGAAAATTGAAAATCGTCTTTGAGATTTTCTTTCAAAGACACTATTGAATATCCATGTTGCATCGCATTGTTACTGGCGATGAAAAATGGTTTTATTTTTAAAATCGTAAACGGAAAAAATCATGGGTTATACCGGGAAACCATTAATTACGCCTGTAAAACTAGATCGATTAGGCAGGAAGGCAATGCTGTACGTCTGGTGGAAGGAGAAATAGTGCAATTGTTTACACAGATCCTTACCGATAACAAGTGATTCATGCATTAATTGAAAAGCGACCACAATGGGCCACAATTTGACAATGCACCTGCACACAAACCGGTTCAGAATACAATCAAAGCATTAGGGTGAAAGCTGCTACCCCAAATGCCATAATCACAAGACTTTGCTCATTCCGACTATTTGTTTTCATTGATGGGACAGGCATAGGCTGAGCAGCACATCAATTCATACGAAATTTGGTTGACTAATTAGTTTGCTTTAATAGACGAACAGTTTTAATGACGTGGAATTCATAAAGTGCATCAAAAATGACAAAACTCTGTAGTTAGCATTGTTAAATAATTTTTAAATAAGACGCCCATTTTATACCGGTAAACCTGATATTTTAATGCTTTCCAACGTTTACGGATACCATGTGTTGCCACTACTGGATTATAAAGAATTTGATACGAACGCTGCAGAGATTCCTTTAATCGTCTAAAGAACCGATATAAGAAAAAATGCAAAATAACAGAGCAAAGGTTTGTGTGATACTAAATTAAAGAAATGAATTTAGTAACTTTGTGTTTATAATTGTTAATCTAACCATGAAACATAAAAATTTATTACGAATCCCCAGTACAAAAACAGTATCGTGTTAGTTAATAAATATATTTAAAATCATATTACAATTATTTCAGGATGAGTAACGTACACTTTGTGCTAAGTATAATGTAACAGACCGGTGTCTCTGGTTGGAATAGAACCCACGACCCTTATGCTCATACTCTATTACAATAGCCGCTAGACTACTAGGGCACCCACAGTATTATGATATATTTTTTATGTGCTTTCTAAAAAGAACTTAATTGAGGCAAGTCATGTACATGAAAATCACTCAACATTTCTACAACGGACTTTGACATGAGATTTGTAGAAATTTGTAGATTTGCAGAAATTCAAAATTCTTTCGATGTCAATGTTATTAAAAGGAAAAATATTTTTATCGGCTAAAAATCTTGTATTTTAAAGATATCCTAGTACTGTCGTCGTTAATCCTTTACAAAAGATCAGTTTGTTTTGGTTAACTTTGTTATTGAAATCAATGAGAAGGAAAGTATTTTCCATGGGCTTACCGAAAACCCATATTTACAAGGCTATTTGCCAATTCACACAACTTTGTATCGTGTACAATGCTCAATGCTATTCCAAACGACAAGAAGAAGACCAGCATTAATAATTCGATTTTAAAGCAACAAATTGAAAAATATTACGGAAAAAAGTAAATTCATTAAATATCTGTGCGAACAATACAATTTTGAAATGTTAATTGTTGACTCAAGTTATATGGAAAATATTTTGTATTTTTTATTCTTCTTCTTGATTAATGGCATTTACATAAACTGATAGGATGAAACCAATACAACTTTTAAAAACATATGAAAAAAATGTTTATAAGTTTATCGGATTTTTATATGAAAATTATTAACAACAAGTATACACTATTGTATATTCGTCCAACAATACACTCAATACAATGATACAAGGTCTTGTGTGAATTGCCCATATATGATTGTATATTTTGTATGTGCTGTAGTGAATTGAAGAAAAAGTTTGGCGCTGTCCTTTGTTTTAGTCCACAGCAAAAAATAAATTTTTGCCCATGAGAATAACTAACTTTTCATTTGTATCTCCGGTGCTAAACGATAGAAACAAAAAATTTAAAAACGGAATTCAACACTACGTTTCACTTTGAATAAAAATTCTCTTCCAAAAAAAAAAAATAAATATTTGTCAAAAGTGACTAAAACCACAACAACAAATAAAATTAACATTTAAAATATATTCTGACAAGTAAAACAGACAAACAAAAACTGTTGAAACTGGCAGTTTGGTTTTGTAAACTGCTGTTGGAATGTATGTTTCCTCTTCTGAAGTACATTTTGGTGAAAAATAAAAAGTATTTTTGTTTGTAATGTTTAATGAAAACATGGAAAATTTGTTATTCAGTAGTTGGGAAAAATTTTATAAAATATTTTTGCAAAAATTGTGGTTTTTTGCTTGACCTGTGAACTTATAACCCTGATGAACTTGAAAATTTGTTTGTATTGAATCTCTTTAGTATTATTGAACAATTCTTAACAACAGGTTGATATAGCCGGTTCAAAATTAAACTTAATCTCGATACTGCAATTTTAAAAACTTTCAGCAATTTTTTGTATTAAAGAGTTGTGTGCGCTAAATTTTTAATTAAAATTAAAAACTGTAGTGTAGAATGTTCGAAACCAATGAAAATAATGAAGCGACTTAGTCGACTTTAGTAAGCACCAAAGTACCTTTTTCTACTTTAACAAAGTTTTGCAACTTCTGCAGCAAGGTGTTCAATACCCTCATGTGC
Source organism: Sarcophaga subvicina (assembly GCA_936449025.2). NCBI lineage: Eukaryota > Metazoa > Arthropoda > Insecta > Diptera > Sarcophagidae > Sarcophaga > Sarcophaga subvicina. Next base: position 73,770,094 of record OW388080.2, on the reverse strand, counting down.
GTACCCATAATGCATCAACATGTGGCGCATGACTAAGAGCTTCAGGGGATACCTAAAGGCGCTTATCTATTAGATTGAACAATTATCGATTGAGTACGGCGGGAAAACTTTGCGATATTCTTACCAGTACATTTACTCTATCCGCAGCATAAGTTTCGTGAAGACTATCGAAAACTATTCCATAAAGCTAAAAATATGTCTCCCTGTGATCATACATACATACATACATAATTGGTCATAACAATTCTTTAGTCAGGATTACGACCTAGTTTCTCTCACATTCTATATAAATTATATTTTATTCCTTTTGTGAAAGTTGTGGAATTCGTTGTCAGTTTTTTTTTTTCTTTGTAAACTTTTCTTAGTTCTAATTTCTTAGTTTTATAATTTTTCTTTTTCATCAATTTTACTTTTAACACACGCTCAAATAATAGGACTGTACTCATCTATAATTAACTGCATGTTATAATGAATTCCTTTAAGTAATTTTAAATATTAAATATTTAAACAAGATTAAATGTTATTAATATTGTTACGATAATGGAAACGGTGTACATCGTTTAACATTAAAATGAGCAAAAGCTACACAAACAGAAACAACGAACTTGTTACAAGTAAATCAACAACATAAGTATGAAAGAAAAGAGGAGAGCGAAAACTCAACAATAAGCAATGTGAACAAAATACATAAACAACAATGAAGTCGCTATAGAGCTCTCGAGAAGACGAAACCCCGAACGTTCGACTTCAAGAACCCTCAACAGACTGATTATGCGGGCATATAAAAAGGCAAGACAAAGCAGGTAACGTAGTAAGAATTCATTCAGTCTTGTGTTGAGTGTGAAGAGGACAGTCGTGGTTTGAAGATCGCCGTTGAAATGATCGGCATTGTAAGCAAAGAAGAATAGCGAACAAGAAAATATTATTGTATTCGTCAAGTTGTAAATAGTGGCACACAAAAGTAGTGCGAACAATAAAGAGTTTAATTGAAACTAAACACATATTTGTTTTTATTTTGTTTGCAGTCAACGAACTCATATTCTAAACGTTTTTAAAAAGGGAGAAACGTTACAATATTAAAAGCTCTGACGTGCAAACCAACATGCAGATTGAATTTTTTGGTGCAATAATTTCCAATTTTTAGAATTTTTAAATGCCATGTATTAAGAGATGTCAGTGCTATGGTGTTTCGGTGTATCATTAACACCAAAGGCGGATTGAGATGAATTCTCGTTTTAATCTACACAAAAAGTGTGTTGAAAGTTTTTATGCAATTGGAAACTGATTTAACACATCAAGAGAATACGTTTGCATCTGGAATTTTTTCAGTATATTTTTAATTTATTTATAGTTTTAAATTTCATATTTCAGTATATTTCTATTTCTATATTTTTAATGGAAGATTCCCTTTTCTAGGAAGTCGAAAAAAATCAGCCAATCTGCACATATGTAGGTTTTAATAGCTTTAATTTATATTTGATGATATAAATTAAATTTATTTGTAATAAAATTTATTAAGTTTTTTAACAAATTAAAATCAAACAACAATTTTTATTTTTTATTTTTTATTTAAATACACAAAATAGAACTGCCTAGCTCGGCTGCCAAATATATAATAAATTTTTATTTGTCTTTTTTATATTGAAAAACTATTTTTTCCAACTCTATCGAGAATTTAAGTTTTATTATGTTTATGTTTTTCAGTCCGCTTACTATATTTATTTTAGTTCAGTGCGATCTCACACATATGCCTCTTACGTCCTTATCGTTATGCCTATCATTTGTTTTAAATCCATGGAGGTAGTATTGGGTCTTAATATAGAAGAAACAGAAACTGAAATTTTCCTCGGACTACCGGACAATAATACGGTTTTCAAGCGGAGGTACGTGCGATCATGGAATGCATGAACTGGGCTAGTAAACATTTGGTAAATATCTGTGCAGCTATACAAATACGAATTATGCCAATAACATCCAATTATATGGAATCAAAGAAAATCGATTTTCAACAACAATGGATATAATTCTGGGAAACAAAATCATTGCGCCCTAATATACGAAAACGTTAATTATACTACTTTTTGTATTGTACACTTTTGATGTTTTTTATACGAATTTAAATTAGAAGTTAAAAGAAAGAGAAAAGAAAAGAAGTTTAAGAACGTTGTAGTACCCTCAATGTAAACTTATTTATAACGTTTTTTGTACTGATAAGCGAAGTGTGACAGTCAAACCATAGGTATATCCTATCAAGCGTTAGGTGTTACAAACATTGCCGCTTATATCTCATTCTTCGAATAGTAACGCCAGCATATTTCTTTGACAATCGGAATTCATGGAGCAATTGTATGATTTTATGAAAGTGTAATAGAAAAATACTGATGCGTCAAGTGATGGAAAGAACCATAATTTAACCTAAAGTTTTAAGTCGACTCCGAATAGCAGATTTTTGAGAAACTTTTTATGTCAATTTTTATTTACTCTCAGAGTTTTTGCTAGAAATCCACTGAGAGGCAGTCGCCGAAGAAATATTTCTTTCATATTTTCGGGTTTTTTGGATATTTTTGATTTGGGGTTTGAACCGTGGCCTCACATCTAATATGCCAACACACTACCCACTAGACTACGGCTGTTTTCCCTACTCCTAAAATAAAATAAGCGCAGATAATTTGCGAACAATTATTTATTGAATATTAATTACACTCTTTGCAATTAATTCTGTAATTTCGGAAAAAATTTTGTTCCTTAAAATATGCGCTTACCACAGCGTATGTCCAATTATTTACGGTTTCTAAGGTTTTCATTGTATTTTCTTTTAATTATGTATTAAAACACCTACATTTTTCCTAAATAAGACGGCGATGTTCTTGTGATTTGAGGAGAAACTTTTAATAGTGAAACAACAAATGGAAATTAAGACGAGATACTAAAACCAATTAATTGAGTTGTATTATTTATAGGCAGAAATATTTTCGTAATTGACAGTTTACAGCAAAAAAGAAAAATAATAAGCAGAGTACAAATTACTACCGAAATTATTTAGAAACGTTTATAACAATATTATGTGTTGGTTGTGAGTCATACAGTTTAAAATGTGCCAATTTTTAAAGTCATCAAAATTCTTTAATTCTTTTATTATTCCAATAACGCGGTACTCTCAGAACGCGATTTCCATATAATGCGGAGCCTTTCTGTAACGCGATACTCTTACAGCTCGTACATATGTTCCTTCCGCACAGCCTATGAATGGCTCTAGTAACTAGTTATTGTAAGAGGGTTTAATATAAGTTTTATTATCGACGCAAAAGCTCAGCCGAGATACATAAACAACATGTTTAAAACAAGCAGGCTTTTCTCATAATCGTCTACGACATCGGATTCAGTTGATGCACCCACCTCAAATCCACTGGTAAACGAAAATAAGGAAAACGAATGGGTGCCAAATCTCGATTCGCAAGATGTGAAAAAAGGCCTAAATTTGGTTAAAGAATTAGAACTTCATTTCATTCAGCGCAAAGTTTAAAAGAGATTTAAGGAGTTGCTTAGCTCTCTATAGAGAGATTTTAGTGGAGTTAGAAAAAAAGCTATAATCGAAAACCAATGTGAAGATGAACCAATTGAGGAAGACATTTTGTCCATTAAAAGAAGACGAGTTAGGCGCCTCATATCTGACTGTGAGGATGAATACTGCAAAATTACACAATTTTACAAGTCTTTCTTATTTTTGTTGGAAAACATTCTTTTAGTTTAGTTTTTATTTAATTTTTCTTTATCAATTCTAATATGAACTCTTTAATTCAATAAAAATAATTTATTATCTTGTCTTTTACATTTCTTGGTCCCCATATAATGCGGTAGGAATAGTGGGATTTGTACTAATACCGAGTTTCTTATAGCGCGGTTTCCATACAATGCGGTAGACGGTTTCCATAGAACACGCTAGGAATTAGCCTGGTTTGTACGGTTAAATCCGAGATAGAGCGGTTTCCATATAGCGCGGTACCCACCGCGTTATAGGAGGAGGATTGACCGTATATATCATTGAATTTTCTATCGATTATTTAGTTTGCTCGATAGTGCGTAAATACTTGTGCTTTTGCTGCAATGTCATCTGGTACGAGATAACAAACAATTTTTAAAAATACCAAAACATGGGTACTAATGTATGTAAATTTTAGATAAACTTTAGATTCAAAAAATTCATAACCAAATAACTTATAAATCACAATCTTTATCTACCAACAGAAATTTTCTGAGAGTTGAACGACCATTGTTTAGATTTCATTTATTCATGGGCGAATATTGAATTCAACAACAGGTGAAAATAATAAACTTTTTTTTTATCAAAATGAATTTTTGTTTGGACCAACACACTACCTACTAGACTACGGCGACTTTTTGGATTAATATCATTGGTCAATATATTTTTATGGTTGCGTAGTTCGAAGTCGCCGTAGTCTAGTAGGTAATGTGTTGGCTTATTAGACATTAGGCGATGGTTTAAACCTCAAGTCAAACACCTCCAACAAAGCGAAATATGAAAAAATATTTCTTCTGGAAATAAATCGATGTATTTGAAAATATTCCACAGTTTTAATTTAAAAATACAAGATTTTCTCTATAATTAGGAATATCGACGGTCAGGTAATATGAATCTACTCTCAAGAAACCGTGACTTTGTAAAGTTCTAATTTGACCTGTTGATCGTAATTTAAGTGTTTCTGATTTTATTGAAGACAAAAAATAGACAAAATGGCGAATAATGACTTTATAATTGCGCCTTATCTAACCTCACCTTTGGCCAATTCAACGAAAGTTAATAATATTTATGGAGAGGAGCGTATTAAACAAGCTTACCATTACTATCCCTTTGGCAAAGACATAGACTCACGTCCAGGTTTTAATATTACATGTCCCGTACGTAAGGAGAGCAAAGTAAGGTTTAAGGACACTACGGTGGATAACATTTATAATGAGGCCATAAAACCGTTGATATCTATGCCATCACCTATAGAGCCGTTAATTAAAAAAGAAGTCACGGACACCAAAGTTCTAGCTGTTTCCTGCATATCCGAATCCGAAGAGAATAAAGAGGCCAAATGTGAGGCGGCCACCAACGCTGTTACGCCAACTGCATAGAAACCTGAAGAGAAGATTGCCCATACATCACGAAGATCTTTATGTTCCACTAATCCAGTTGTGGCGCGCAAATCAGGGGTGGCACGCAGACCAAGTGAGCCTATTAAGGCATCGGACAATAAAAATAGAAATAATGCCTTGACTGTGGAGAAGATTTTAAAAACAATTAAAATTACCAAATACCAGCACTCGTTTAAGAAGATAAATTTGGCCAAATTCAAGGAACTCAAAGAGATTGATTTGAATGCCTTTGGCATAACGAGACAAAGTGAGATACGCATCTTTAAGGAGGCCATTGATAAAGCTAAAATGGATTTATTTTTTTATTGATTTGAAATGATTTTAAAGAAATTTTTGTAAAGACTGCTTTTTAATATTTTTTGTATTGTTGTGTTGAGGTTATGTTTTGATGTTTTTTTTTTATATTTTTGTTGTCCTTGTAATAATTTTTTTCTGACTGTCTATTATTTTTATTTTTTAATTTTGATTTGAAAAAGAAGGTGCCGGTCACTCCAGTTAAATACAAAGTGTGAATGACGCTTTATCGTCGGCCAAAGAAAATCTCTGTATTTTCAGTGTGGGAGACATATGTATGTATTTACAGAAAGCCAAAGGCAAAAATATTTCTGTAATTTGAATAGGAGCGTATGTGTGTATGTGTATTATATGTGTGTTTAAGGATATTATCATAGAAAAAAGAAAAAAAACAAAGTTCCACCACAAGCGCAATTTTTCTAAGCTAAACAATTATAGAAACGGACACTTTAATAAGCCATAATGCGGTCATTTAGAGTGAAGAAGAATACGAAAATGATTGATTAGATTAAATTATAAAAAACACAGAGTCAAGGGAGTGGTATTGAAATAAAAATCAATATGTTTTTTTAAGTGTTCCTGCAACATGATATATAAATATTTGGATAAAACGAAAATAAATGCTAATAAAAGTGCCATAAAATCAATTAAGTCATCATCATTTTTTATGATTATACCTTAAATTTATATTGTTGGAAGTTCAATGCTATGATTGAAATTTATTCCTACAATTCAAACCATTGAATAGCAGATTGGCCTTTGGTGCGATTTTAAAACTTGTGGCAGCATTGATCCTTATGTCTAAAAACATGACGGGCGCCGAAGAGCATGCTTGCATGATTTCCACAATCTTACTGAGATTGTGAATTCAGATTGTGTCAGCCGCACACATGCTTCCAATCATATTAAAATAAAATGTTTTAAGTCGCCGTAGTCCACGGCCAGTGAGGTTACGGTTCAAAACCCCAGGTCAAACAACACCAACAAGACGAAATATGAAAAATTACTTCTTCGGCGACTTCCTCTCAGCAGATTTCTGGCAAAAGAGTAAATAAAATTGACATGAGAAGCTTGTCAGAAAAATCTGTCGTTCGGAGTCGGCTTTAAAATTATGTATAAAAGTAACACACACAACATAAGTGGTGTGATAAACTGTCGTAATCCTGACAAAAGGGTTGCAATGACCAATGTATGGAAGAATACCATTGCGTTTTTCAGAATTCTATTCAGTTTTTATGGTCTGTCAATCAGGTCTCAGGTCATCAGTTTGTCAATCAGGGCTTCATTTCATACTCTGCAAAAAACTTAAGAAACGTCGATAAAACGCAAGTGTTAATACGTCTTTTGGGGTCTCGTTCTTATAATGGCACCAAGTTTTAAGCTCTGGGTATTGTACAAATTCCAGTGGCAAGTAAACGTCCTCAAACCTTACTTATCCTAACCCTAAGTATCAACAGTGAGAGAAAAACAATATTAAAGTCGTAGGATGGCATTAACAACATTAACATTAACTCTTGTCTAATTGGGTTCTCGTGTAATATCAAAATTTCCCAAAGATATTTTTAAGAACTGGTTAGGCGTTCCTTTAAGTCTTATTTTATATTCTGATTAATTGTACTGTTGATATTCTCTACGTGATCTGTTTTTATCTGCAACTACAGAAAAACTTTTATTGTAACCCACCCACAAGTGTAGCAGTCAGAATTCAAAAATGAGTAGCCTACGTAAGACTATAACATGAATGGTATTTAGACGTCATAGTGCATCAGATGCATCCAAAAATAAAAGACTCGAACCCATTTTTCAAAATATGTTTTATTACGTTCTGATTGGAAAGTTTGCTTATTCAAAATACTGATAGTATAAGCGAAGTTGTACAAATGACTGTAAAGATTCAAACTTTAAGCGAAAATATGGTTATATTAACCATGTGCTATGTATCTCACACGGTACACAAGTGTATTATAATCGCGTAATCCCCTGAAAACCCACCACAGGAGCTCATCACACCGACATTGATGAGAAAAGTCGCCGCTGAAAGTGCAAATTGTTTAACGAATTAAGGGTGAAATGCCAATATTGACGCAGGAGAAATACCATGTTGAGTTTGGATAAAATCCAGATATTTAAATATTTCAAATGTTTTGCGTTAATTAAAGCAAATAAAAGTTTTTTAAAATTCAAACCAAAGGTTAACATGAATGTTATTTACACAACGTTATGAACGTGCAGAGGTTAACAGTCATGGGAAAAATAAATCGAATTTTAAAATAAATTTACATACTTTCAGCTGTTTTACTTAATCAATTCCACTTGTTTATTTTTGTAGCGAAAATGACATGTAAAGAGAGCGGTTAAAACTTTGCAAAACTGGCAACTGGAAATACAATTGGTCCCAATTGTAGAATTAAATTTTTGCTGGATTAAATTTTTTTCGAGCATACTCAGTAGAGCACAGACTTTCCGGCGCAGCAACTGTTTGAAGATTTGTTTTATGATGAAACAAGAAAAAATATGATGGAATTATTTCCAAACTTAAATAATTATTTAACCTTTTAACTGTTTAATTTTCATTCTGCCTTCTTAATTATTTTCCACCAAAAAACGAGTATACTCGACATAAACAAAGTAATACGATTCTGCCTGTAAAAGTTGGCAATTATGACAAAAATCAAATGTTGCGTGTTGGTTTTTTATACTATGTTCAGACATGCACTTTTATTGAGTCAATATTTTGTTTATTGAGTTCAATAGAAAATATATATTTTTATATACATTTTTTTATAAATAGGTATTTTGTAACGGTACTTTTCCAGAAGTTTTTATTGCTTATGAACATAAATAATGTTGCCAAGTTACAGAATGTTCGAAAATGTACATTTATTAAGGGACCTTTATAAAACCTCTCTCAGGTTAAATAATTCCAGTAGATTCGTTGAATAATAATTCGAATGCGACAATTTTTTTTTTCTTCAAGACGGGTATTCTCGACTTTGTATGAAAACTGTTCATTTCGTTCTGACGAGCATACACAACATAAACAGCTAAAGGGATGAATAATGGGTTTTAAACGACAAAGTATAATATAATTATTATGAGTAGTTTATACTTTGTGGTCGGCGTACTGTAACAGACCAGATTCTCTGTTCTGGGAATCGAAACCACACTACCCACTAGACTAGCAGGGCAAACAACGTAATTAAATAATTTTGATTCGGCAAAAACCTATTTTTGGGTTCCGTTTAATAATAAAATTTTGGAATCCAAGTTTAGAAAACTTTGGTAAATCAATAATTTTCAGGAGATAAATTTTGATTGTATTTTCAATTACAGCACGTAATAAATAATAAAATGATGCGTTTGTAAACTGAAGTCGCCGTAGAATAGGTAATGTGTTGGCTTATTAGACGTAAAGCCCCGGGTTCGTATCCCAGTCAGGCATTAAAACGAAATATGAAAAAGACTATATCTTCGGCGATTTCCTCTCAGCAGATTTCTGGCAAAAACTCTGAAAGTAAATAAAATTGTCATGAAAAGTTGCTCAAAAATCTGTCATTCGGAGTCGACGTTAAACTGTAGGTCCCGCCACACACGTATAAAATTAACGCACACAACATGAGTGGTGTGAGAAGCTGAGCCGTAATCCTGACTGAAGGGTTGTAATGGCCAATTTTGTTGTGTTGTGTGTGTGTTTGTAACCTGAAGTAAAAGTGTTTCCTTTTGACACATAGGGAGACAACTCAAGAAATTTAATCGAAGTTTTTATGAACATACAATCTATTTTCACAACGCCAAATCGCAGAAATGGCTTACATGGACTAAAATTTTAAAAAAAGTACCTTCCAGAAATTAAATTTAGTTCCAAGACAAATGCTTTTATCTTTTCGAATTGTTCTGATCAAATGAAAAACTGTTCCCGAACAGAGAGTACTCTAAGCTTTTTATTCATAAAATTACGTTTAAGATTCCCTTTCCTAAAGAACAAGGACAGGGAGTGTTATTTTAAATGATAACAAACATTTGCTTTTAAATGGAAACATTTTTAAAAACAAAAATCAAAAACAATTTTAGTTTAAAAAAGGAACTCGTTGGGTATAAACGCTTTGAAATGGTCGGGCAGTTTTATTGTAGTAAGATAAGTATTGTTGGTCGTAAACAATGCTAAAGTAAATGCGGGTTCACCCACAAGTTTCTGAAACATTTTTGCTTCGGAGAAATTTCTTGTTTATTGAGAGTTTTCTGCAACATGATTTACCCATTTCAGAAACTTTGTTCGTAAAAACAATGCTGCCATATTTAATTGAAAATAACGTAAATACATATGTGCATAAACTTAAGAAAGTTAATTATATTTGTGTCAAAATAAAGAAATAAAAAAATTAATATTTATAACAAAAAATAAACAGTATTTGTGGTGAATTATTTGGTAAGAATAAAAGCATCTTGTTCTGCGATGGATATAAATCATTTGCTACTCTTGTTCGCCATTGAAGTGACCAAAGTAAAATTACTTGCAAAATATATTTATGAAAAACGAAAATCAAAGATAAACAAGAGTACGGCTGTAAGACCACTTTTGCAACAAAGAGACGCCAAAGGGTATTTCACTCACTAGTTTCCGAAATGCGTTTAAATGTCGTAGGTTCATTTATAAATTTTCATCGCATGGACCCTGCGACTTTCGATGAACTTCTGCAAATATTGATGTATTGTGTAAATTTCATATGGTGTGGCAACCTTTTCTAAAATGGTTCGGACCAAATTTAAAATTAATTTAATTCACACTACAAGTTGTTCACACAAAATAATTTCTCTCTGAGAGAAACGTCAAACTCCATATAAAAAAAATTTTGTGCGAACCAAAAATGTTTCAGAAACCTGTGGGTGAACCCGCCTTAAATGTCGAACTTCAAGAGTCACGTATCATTTATTTATTGTTGTTATTGCCATTGTAATAGATAGTAAGTGTTAAATGATATGCTTGTTATTATTTTTTTTTTTTAAGAAAATCCTATTGAATGAAATTCAATTGTAATTCAAGTGTGATGATATCCCACCAACAGAGCCATAAGCACACTGTTTTATTGGATAATGATGCCACAAAAGAAATTAATGTGGCGAGCTGATGATATTTTATTTTTTTTTTTTTCAATAAACCATAAGAAAATTTGTTTTAGAATAGGAAAAAATAAAACAAACAAAAATAAACTACATTAACATTAATTACATTAAATAATATTAAGAGAATGCAAATTTAAGTAGTAAAATATTTGTTTGCTTTTGTGTACGATATCTCTTGAATGAATTGCCGCGAGCTTAGACTACCACAGTCCGAAATTCCATTTCATTCCAAACTTCATTTCATCGAGTGACAACAAAAAAATATCTTCAAACCTTTAATGTATACTTAAAAATCGAAGAATTACAGTAATGGATTCAAAGGATTTAAGTGAAATTAGAAGATAGCAATAAAATCAAACACTAACGTTAACCTAAAACTTAGGTGGCATAAAGTACCATTTTACGCACTTTATAAATTATGGTATTAGTACCACCACTGCACAATATTTAAATCACATGGTAAAGCTTATAAATCTTTATGATTTGACCAAAGAAACATGCGAGGAGTAGGTTAAAGTTTTTCATTCATAAATTTTTGTCGTAAACTATTACGTAGATTTGTTCAACAAACTAAAACCAATGAAAAAAAATGTAAAAGTTGTCATTACCAAAAACTCAAACATAAAATGTTTCCTCCCGTAAAGAAACACAAAGTCTCAAAGGAACAAAGGACATGAAAATATGTCCTGTCGTAGAAATAAATTAGAAGAGAGCGAACACATAAAAGCAATAGAAAAAAATATACTTTTTAGAGTGTTTCTCTGCAGGACGCCTTTTAATGGTCAAATTGCTGTACGTTGTGTGTACGGAAGTGTGAAAATCAATTGACACATAACGCTGATTTATAGCCGATATTCTTGTGGGTATTGACCATGCAAGTATTGTAGAGAAATATTTTTCTTTAGAAAAACCTCATTAAATAACACTAAATCATAATTCAGATGTGAAGGATAATAATATTATGATAGTAACGACTATTCAACAGAAATGTCGTGTTTTCTAACATAAAGTAAAACATTATTTTCCGAAAGAGCGACATAAATCGAAGTCGCCGTAGTCTTTTGGATAATGTGTTGGCTTATTAAACGCAAGGCCACGGGTCAAATCCCAGGTCAGACATCAAAACGAAAATATGAAAAAATATTTCTTCGGCGGCTGCCTCCCAGCAGATTTCAAGCAAAAACTCTGAGAGGAAATAAAATTGCCATGAAAAGTTTCTCAAAAATCTGTCGTTCGGCGTCGACTTTAAACTGTAGGTCCTGCCACTTATGTATAAAATTAACACACACAACATAGGTGGTGTGAGAATCTAGGTCGTAATCCTGACTGAAGGGTTGTAATGGCCAATTATCTATGTACATATGTATGTAGCTGTGAATGTTAACAGATAAGTGTGCGCCTTGGCTGATGAAGAGCTTACCACAAAATTGTTTGTTAAATTAAATTCTTTGTAAATAAAAACACACAATATAAACCAACAAAAACAAGTATTTTTAAAAGCATAAAAATTATTCATTGATTAATGACCAACTTCTTTAATCTCAAAGAATTTAATAACAGTTATTATCGACCTTACTGAAGGATTGCAATGACCAATTATGTATGTATGTATTATCGACTTTTAATTTTTATCACTACAAAATATGTTAAATTATATGGAAAAAATTGAGATATGCTCGTCATTTTCATCCATTCGTACATAATAAAAAGGGATGAAAAGCAAAAAATTTGAATTAATTTATAAAAAGAAATAAACAAAAATTTCAGAAATATAATTCACTAAAAAACAAAAATATGATTTCATCCTAGCCAAAGCCCAATGCGAATGCTTAATAAACAAATAAGTTTTGTAATACAATCTGGGTCAATTGATGTTCCCTTTTTTATGCTATTATTTGCGTATGTACAATAGGGTGACCCTTAAGATTAAAAGTCAGATTTTTTCCCGTCTTACCTCCAGTTTGGTGAATATTAATGAAACCGTCAAATTTCCAGATCAATCGGCTGAGGTTAAGACGTGCCGCAAGCAATTCGCCGATCAAATTTAGAGGAAACCATAAAATTTAAATTTCTTGACTCATAACTGCAAAAGTATATGAAAAAAAGGTGTAAGAGGAAGGTGTTGGCTGAAAAGTTTTAAATATTTTTATGGCTAGAGGAAAGTATGACCAACGATTGGAACCTCAGTGTCGTCTGCCCTGTTCTGAAAAAGGTAGTCGCTACGATATGCGCAAGTAAAGGTATATGAGCCTTCTTCCTATCGCACATAAGGTTCTGACAGGCGTATTGTGTGAACGACCCAAGAAAAACATACCATATTTTTGTCGACTATAAGGCAGCCTTCGACAGCCTCATAAGGGATCGTGTTTTTGTCGCATTCTCTGAGCTCGGTATACCTGCGAAGCTGATAAGGTTATACAAAATGACGTTGAGCAATTCCTACAGCCCCGTCAAGGTAGGAATGTCTTCTCCGTACCTTTAGATACCGTGCGAGGTGTCAGACAAGACGACCCCTTATCGCAATGGCACTATTTTTCAAACAAGCGTAAAGTTGCTTGCGTACGCTGACGGCATTGACGTCGTAGGGCGTACCAAGCGAGATGTTACTGCTGCCTTTAGTGCTATTGAACGGGAGTCTACTAAGTCGGGTCTAGCAGTAAATGGAGGCAAAAAAAGTATATGTTATCGACAAGTAGAGACGTGGGGCGTATTGATTATCAGATTACGGCCGATAACTATACTTTTGATACAGTCAAGGAATTTATTTATCAGTCTTGAGAATATTCGAGAGAAAAGTCCGACTTAAAATCTTTAGTCCAGTGCGAGTTGGCGATGATTTCCGCATCCGATCCAACAGTGAGCTGTATGAACTCCTCAATGACATAGACGTTATGCAGCGTATTAATATCCATCGGCTGCGCTGACACAGCCATGTCGTTCGAATGGAGGAGGATGCTCTGGCGAGACGGGTTTTTCATGCGGGCATCTGCGGAAGTCAGCGAAGACGACGACCTTGTATCCGTTGGAAGGACCAAATGGAGGAAGCCCTGTCAGATTGATGTGACCAACTGGCGTAGGCGCGCAAGTAACAGAGGCGCCTGGAAAGATGTGTTGCGGCAGGCCGAAATTCGTTAATCGGGTTGTTAATGACCAATTAAGCACGTAAGTAAGTACGTGATTTTAATTTTACATATGGAAAGTTACAATAAATTAAAGGTTTAAACTGCAGCAATTAAAATGTGCTCATTAATTCACTTTTTTATTCATAGTCTTGAATAATTTGTAGAATATACTGTTTCTGCTGTTCATCTTTCATAAGAATCGAATTATAATCTTCCATAAGCTTAACAACTCCTTCTGCTGCGTCATTGGCCACATTTAGTAGGTTCTTTGCATTCATGAAAGCGTTTATTTTATGCTAGGTTACGGATTGTCTTTAAAAAATTCTGTCTTATTGGAAACCTGGAAAGTAACTCAATAGAGACGGCTCTCATTATCGTTGAAATATTATGATTTGTTTTTATTATTGGCCTTTTTATATTTTCTTCTGTGTCACTGTCGTATTTCAAGGCTTCGACAATTACAGAAGTAAACGAAAATCAATGTAATTAAATTTAAATTTGTGGGACTTTTGAAACTACGGCATTGGAATTAAAGTATTGTTTATTTTTACCTCAAACACGCTCCCCAAAATTATTTCGTATATATGGCTTCTACATGGTAATCACAAGAACGGCATTTGTAAAAAGTTTTCAATAATAACAAACGTTCGATTTATACTAGCAGTGCTTACTGCTTTTATATAAAAAACCCAAGCATTTAAGTTGATCTTGAATCTTGAATCTTGAAGACACACAGCTGTTCTACTTTCCAAAGCAATAATTTGGGGCATTTTCTCAATGTGCCCGCCATATATAATAATTGGCAACCAGTCCACTTTTTCGTTTCCAGTTAAAGCTGGTGATAGTTTGTGGCCCTAATGCAAACATATTGTTACGAAAATAGATATGGTGTTACATCGTTTAACATTAAAATGATAAACAAAGGCTACAAAATATAGCAACAACATCAGTATAAAATAAAGGGATAAACAAGTAAACAAAAAGCAACAACAAACATGACCGTAATAAATAATGAAAAAACGATGTTTATGGAGATCTCGAGAAGGCGAAGCTACTAACATTCGACTTCAAGATCATTCATCGGACTGTTTACCTCGCCATAAAAAGGGCAAGGTCGAGTCAGTAAAAATTCAGTCAGTCTTGTGTGAAGACGCGTTGCGTGTGAAGAGAACATTCGTGGTTTGAAGATCTCCGTTGGAAAGATCTGTCGAACAATTGTTAGTGTTTACGCAGAAGAGTGTAAAGAAGCAAATTGTTGTTGTATACGTCAAGTGAACAAGTGGCACAAAGAATTGTACGAACAATAAAGAAATTATTTAAAACTGAACGCAAATTTAATTTTATTTGCAATCTATGAACTCATATTTTAAACTTTTCTAAAAGGTAAAAATGTAAAGGTACTATCGTTAAAATTTTTTTCAACTGAGCGTAAAACTCTAATGCCTCTACAACTGCAATGATAATATGTACAGCTACTTTCATACGTATGTTAATATGTAGAATTTGTGAAAATGCTGCCCTTACTATGTTAAATATAAGATTAAGAAAAAATTTGCCAAAGAAATAAATGTTTTAAACTTTACTGCAAACATCTTCCATTTACAGTTTTTTTTTTCTAAAATTAAAACTATTGAAGTTATGAGGCAAGAAAGTTCCTCTAAATTTGATCGATCTTAACCCCAAACTATTGATATGATCTTTTTTTTATCGATATTTAGTAAACTCCGGGAAAAATGGACAATAAATCCCATACAGCTAAGGGTAACCCTAATGAGCACCTTTGTCCTCTTCTATATGTAGTAAAGAAGTCTCAAAAGAGACTTAGGGGAACGGTCTTATACATAAAAATTGTGTATCATTTTCGGTTCGACAACATATCGTATTACCAGAGAATAAGTGGATATCATTTGTATGTATTTCTTTACAATGAATTTTTATTTGCCTGTGTTACATTTAAGATGTAACTCACTCTACATAACGTTCTGTTGGCCTTTAATATATTAAAGTTGTGTCAATAGGAAACCCTTCATCATAGAATGGTTATTGGAATATTCTTTCCGAGTATAGATTAAAAATAATTGATGATAGAACGCTCCCATTTAGCTGGTCCAGCGATATGTTTAACCCTTTCGAGTTTTCTATAATTTAAAGCAACATACTTTATCAAAGAGACTATTGACCTTAATTTAAGAACATTTTACTAAGATATGCTTCCAACAATGTAATGTTTGTTACTGGTACTCCAGTGATTATTCCTAATAATTGTAAGTTTTGGAATTTAAATAATAAATTCTGTTCAATAAAGCTAATGTTAAAAATTCTTACAGGCTTTAATAATTTCGAACCATGCCTTTAAATTAACATTTCTTTCTCAATAATTTCGTTTTGTCTTCTTAAAGAGTTTTCCTCTATTATTGTTTGCTTCAGAAATAATTTTCTGTCCTTTTTGTTTATTTTTTTCGTTCTCTTTTATTACTAAATATTATCCTTTAACAAACGTAAACACTAATACATTCATCTTAAAAAATATGTTTATTCTTGTCTTTCAAGTTATTTGAGTAGAAATCAAATCAAACAACTGGATGCGGGTATGTTTTCCACACTAAAAAATGTTCATACATTGTCTGTGTCCGACAGTAGAATACCAAGTATACAGGCGAATACATTTACATTTCCGAGACTACGTTATTTGTAAGTAATAAAAAAATTAAATTTATAAACATAAATAAATATACGATATAAAAATTTATTTAATCAAATCTTAAACAATATTAAAGCTTGAACATTTCAAATTCAATAAAATTGTTATATTATTCGAGATTTCAATCTGTTTTTATGCATTAACTATGTATTAAATGTATGAACATTTTTTATATTACAAAGTAATTACAAGGGATATACGATGACATAAAGTTCCCTACGGAAGACATCTTCACAGAGTAGAGATAGAGGGATTTACAAGAGGAAACAGCGGAAATCATTTTTCCTGCCAAGCATTATATGCGTTGGTGTGAAAAGTCGACATTTCCATTATCATTAGAATCAGCCATGTTGATTTGCAGGGTAACCAGAAAATAAAGGAAGTGTTTTTCCTTTATACGAGATTGAGAGATTTTCCATCTAAATTTGCAAAAAAAAAGACTTCATATGTGTGCAAAATAGTACCAAAGAATGGTTTTTATTACTTTAAATAAGTAAAGAAGAATTGCGTTACTACTGCCTGTCAGGTACATTAAAGCATAGCATAAGCGTGTGTTGTAGGAAGCTGCAGCTTTGGACTGTTTGTTGCCCTTGTAGTATGTACCAGAGATCAGCAATGAATCGTTTTTTCGTCACCCACAAGTACTCACTAAATTTTGTGAATGTGAGTCAACTGTATTGATATTTAATTACTCTGATTCATTCGCATTCACTACAACATTGATTTATAAGTACCTGTTGCAATGAGTATGAGTACAATGTTAACATCAAACTCATACCATTCGAAATATGTTTGATTCATACGCCTACTCATTCAGATTCATAAATTTAGAAAAATACTTATTAAACTCATAAATGATTCGAGTGATTCGAATTATTCATCAAAATTTACAGTCTTAGTTGTTGTTGCATTTACAAAAAAAGAAGAAAGAAAAAGACAGCAAGCAAAGCAAACACACAACCTTCTAGTGAGGGTTGTAGAGTTCGTAAGCGAATCATACTTATTTTGTGATTCTTGTAAATGCTGAGTAACGGAGAGTCGAAATCAACAACATCATGTGTATTGTTAAGTACGAGTACGATGAGTACTTCAAACCTTGGATATAAGTAGTATGAGTAGTATGAATATGATATTAAAATAAGTATGAATGCGTATAAGTGACAGAAATTATGAGTATGATTCGATTCTACTCATCTTTTTGAATACTCATTGCTGATCTCTGGTATGTAAAGAAAAAATCGGTTACGTTAAGTACCTAAACTGGAAAAATTAAAGCAAAAATTAGAAGTTTATGGTAAGGTTCTAGAAATTGTCAGACAGAAATAAAATAAAGTATATTACGGAGAGTCCATTGCGAAGTTTTATCTTCGTAGTAAAATGATTGTGTGATCAATTGAATTGTTTTGTATAAAACGTGTGAGAATGTTAATGAATCTAAGAGACATATAGTCATCGTTGATCGCAATTCGAGCCGTAAAGTAACAGGAATGAATTGGCAATCTAACAACGCTAGATACAGTTAAATCATGAATCCATAGTGCCTGACGAGCTTTACAGATTTAAAGTTATTCAAGTTATCTAGAGAGTAGCAAAATAGGAACCTTTCTCTGTCTGTTAAACAATGCTAGACAGTGGCAGAATAATTGGGTGAAAGTCTTGTCATCTTTTGCTGCATGAAAGTTCATACAAAAATTGTGACATAGCTAAGGAAGTATTCTCGCATGAAGGTTGTAACCAGTAATCATTCTAACCAGTAGTGAAATTCGCACCAGTAAATTCTGGGGTCTAATACTCGCAGTCGTGATCGAAATTGCGTTCGAATAGAAAATAATTTCTATAGCAAGAAATTTTCTAATGATGTTACTCGATACGAAACGAATCGATTTGTTGCTCAGGTGTTGTGAAACGAGTTAATTATTTCGTTTTACAGCACTGACTAAAATGCAAATATTGTAAACAAATAACATATGTTTTCTTACAAAATTAAAAGAAATTTAATTAATCCAAAGAAAAAAGTTTTATTAAAATTGTAATATTTCGTATAATGGATAATATATTTTGGTTTTACTTTATTATTAGCTGGGGCTGAAGTTTCTTTTGCAGTATAATCTTCAAATTCTATAAAAGAAGACATGGTAGGTTCCATTTTTTCTTCTTCATATTCCGATAAACAGCAGAGAGATACGTCAGGAATACTATTTTTTGATGAAGTTTTTGGGGTAAGATTTTCTTTGTCGTAATTCTCTTTTGGGCTGCATTCTGACGTTTTTGAAGATCTAAAAGTTTGGACATTTTTTAGACTCTCAACAGAATTTTAAACAAAACAAGAGTTTGTTAAACTACCGTGCGCCTCATTTTTGCATCTTTGATTGGTGGGCCGGAAGCATTGAGCTTAGCTTTGAGCTGTTCCCATAGCTGATTAGCTCTTGCCTTTCCCTGAGAAGTATTTGGTATAATACTCTTTGCCAATTCTGAATGCTTAACCATGAAATTTCCATGAATTTTCTTCTGGGTGCAATTAATTTGTGAAAGTTTTGACCTACAAATACTGCAATTAATTTTTTATTCATAAATTATTATAAATTTGTTACTTACATTTTTTATATTGTTCTTTACAGCAGTAAAACTTTAATTCTAAAGCTTTAGTGATTACGAGTAAAAACTCACAAGGTGGCATTCGAATGATCACACGTTATCGAAGACCATCATACGAAATTTCGATACACTTTACTCGATAACGAATAAGGAATCCCAAAACTAAAAAAAACTCGCACGTTCGCGTAAAAATTCGTTCGTATACGACTGCCAGAATTAGCCCACAGGTCTTTATGGACTACATGGTTTATTTTGATTGCGACATTGTGACTAGCGGAGTTAACGTTAGAATGTCTCGCCTTTTTATTAATCTTCATATCAAGATGAAATCGGGCAAAGTATGTATTTCTAAATTGCTTGCCCGATATTTCTACCGAATTGTTGGCAATTATTAAGCCAGTCCATAACCCTGTAGATTGTAGAAATTTCGACATGGAGAACACTTAGGTTGAAGCTAAACGAATGAAATGGACTTAGAAACGATGTACTTTCCGTTTGACCATATGACCATCTGCACTTAAAAATCATTTGCAAAAGAGCACTATTGGAAGCCGTAATTACATTGAAGTTTGAACTGCCTATTACAACTATAAACCGATAAGGCTAAGCCTAATAGACATATGTTCATTTTTAGCATATGAAGAGCAATGCAAATGCTTACCGAAATTATATTACAGTTCATCAAGCGTTTTCAATGCTTTTCGTATTCTAAAAACGAACGTACGTTCCGTGAACGTTTGACTAACAGGGGCTAAAGCCTAATTCTACCTTTAGTATTGCGTTTAATATGTTGTTGATGTACTGCGGTACTTTTGAAATCAAAAAGTACTGAAAAAAGTACAAAAGTACTTAGGTTTTCAACACTGTACTCTACCGACATGTTTGAGCAACACCGCAACGTCAAAGAGCTACAATTTGCATTTGAAGTCCAAACCACAGGGTAAACTTTGATAATATTTGGTAAGATTTGCAAAATATTACGTGCGTAACTTTTGAAATTTTTCTACATACACATGTATTTTTAAATAAATAAAACGAATTAATTTTCTGTTGTTTTTGGGATAGCCTGACAGTTGTAATACGGAATTTATCAGTAAACTCTTTTAATCAGTAAACTTTTATGTAAAGAATTTCCGAACATCCCTTTTTCCAATTGAACATTAATTAAGCGTTACACTAGAGATGTAATCTCAGCTCTGCATGATGTAAATTACATTCTCAAATACATACGTAAAATATTGAAATAAGGAACTGAGGTACTAATTAAAGAAATTTTCCCAGAACTGAAATTATTTTCATAAGAAGTTTACAATTTTTGTTTGCTTTTAATTTCAGATTCTTAGCTGGTAACATGTTGACAGAGTTGCAGTCACGTTCATTTGGTGATTTACATCAGCTGCAAGGCTTGTGAGTATTTTAAATTGATTGCACAATGACTTGCACTGCAAGTTTCAGGAATTTTTTATTCAATTTGAACACATCATTTACTCGTATCTTATTGTAGACATTTAAATAACAATTCATTGCGTAACTTCGATTTGCACGCTTTTGAATACTTGAGTAACTTGACAGCGCAACGAATTTAAAACTCTCGATAACAGAGTTTTGCAAAAACCAATAAAACCAATTTGATTTATATTTGAGTGTGACACACTTTAATAACGAAATGAAAAATTAAAAAAAAAATATTATGAGGGAAAAATAATTATTTTTTGTTGTTCCTTTTGTAATTGCAGTTATTTTTATAAGTTCCATTTGTGCCGCGCTGCATTGCATTTGGTGATGGTATCAGTAGCACCCATCATTTATTAGTCAATACCATACTGAGAGGAAGGTAAGTTCCTCTATTAATTAGACTAAATTGCAATGAAATAATTGGGCTTCAGGGACACAAGCAAACAAGAAAACAAAAAAAAAAAATTATACTTGAAATTTCACTTCCATACTTCGCCTGCAAACATTACCTATAATCAAAATTTTTTTTTTGAGATTATTCAGGCCAAATATGGAAACCCGAATTTTGTTCTTTTACACGAGATGATGATAGCCGTCAGGCAGTGTTTACAGACAAAGTTTGATCATGTAATATGTAATTTATGTACAATTTTTTAATTTGGCGCAATTCTACATTAAAAGGAAATATTTGTACTTTTATTGCGATTGAAGAAAAATTATCTCTTATTGTCACTAGGCTTTTTGAATTTTATTGCCTCATAAAAAATTCATAAAATTTTTAAATTGTTTAAATTTTTATTTATTTTTTACATTTTTCTATTGTTTTCTTTTGTTCTTGTTTTTCAGTGTTTGGGTTATGGCTTCAATAGCCATTGTTGGCAATCTTTTAGTGCTGTTGGGTCGTTACTTTTACAAATCACGCAGTAACGTGGAGCATTCACCTTACTTACGTCATTTGGAAGCCAGTGATTTTCTGATGGGTATTTATTTGGCCGTCAGAGCGTGTGCGAATATAAGTTTTCGCGGCGAATATATTGTGCATGAAGAGTACTGGCGCCACAGCATCATGTGTGCATTTTCTGGTAAAAAAAATAATGGTGAATTAACTTGTTAATTTAAAGAATTATGGATTGATTTTAATTGTGTCATCATCGGCTGTTGTTTTATATACTTTTCTACAGGATTTTTAAATACCTTTAGTTGTCAATCGTCTACATTGTTGCTGACGCTGGTAACATGGGATCCTTTGATGCCAGTAATGCGACCGTTACATGCCAGGAATACAGCGAGTACAAGGTAAATATTTAAACAAAATTAAGAGAGAAAAGCCCAAGAATATTTTAAATTAATTCTGGAGGAAACATTAATAAAAAAATTTTGTTTTAATTTTTGTCTTTTGTGTTATCGGTGTCTTCTTTCAGTGTAAAATAAGATACTCTTACACTCACTCACCTCAAACATTTTTCCCCCATTAAATAAAAAATGATATCGGCCAAATGACTGCCTTCAGAGTTGTTAATACAACTGTCAGAAGTTAGCGTTCAGTACCTGCAGTAAATTCAGTTGCACCATCTGTTTAGATTCACAGGTCCTGTACTCCCATTTCAGTTGCCAGTTGTACTAGGAGAAAGTGTTTGAGCATACGCGAAATTCACAATAGTTGACACTCGAGGTTTTCTAAGAAATATGAGTCGATCATAGATCTAGGACCCAATTATGCACTACAAAGTAGCCTTGAATGGGTTTATTGTCTTCTTGTTAGTTGTAAACAAGTTTCGATGATCCAGACCTTCGTAAGTTATGTTTCACCATAGTGTTGCGGTAGTTGTTGGATTGTACACTGTCTGTACTTTTTCAGTGAAATAATTCTTTACTAAGTCTATCAAGTGATGCCCTTTTTGGAAATCATCGTTTGGTTGATACTTAGGGACCCTCCTAGTGGTAATATTCTCAACAGAACGGCTGCTTCGAAGCAGCCCAAACTGGTAAACATCTAATGTTGTCTCATACAGCTTATTACTTTCTCGACGAATCTGCAAACTTTGAATTCATCTTTCAAAATTAATCCATAATTTTGTTTAGTCTTTTAAAACTATGGGGAATTTTATTTGCTTTGGCCTATTTCCCATAGAATACTTTGGCTCACATTTCAATGGTACAAAATGGTGTGTGCTTATCAATACATATACACGATCCATATGCAAAGGTACGAGTGTTTATCCTTTCCATGCCTCCTTTAGAATTTCTTTTCCTTTCTTGAAAATGTTTTTTATTTTTGCATACTTTTTTCCTTTTAGGGTTGGGAATACTCTGCAGTTTTATTTATTTGTATAAATACGGTATCTTTAATATTCATTCTGATCTCTTACATACGCATGCTGCAGGCTATCAAAGATTCGGGTGGTAGTATGCGTAGTACTATCAGTGGCAGAGAAAGTGTTGTGGCAACCAGGCAAGCATGTGGTGTAAAAAGAAAGTGCAACTGGAAGCATTTTTAATATTTAAATAAATAAAGTAGTAGAGATATCATAAATGATTTTCCTTGGCTATACTTCCCCTCTGTGCTTGTATATTTTTAGATTTGCCATTATTGCAGCCACCTGTTGGCTGCCGGTAATTAGTGTTAAACTGCTGGCCTTATCTGGTGAGTTCAGCATAAGCATCAGCATATTTTAACGACTGAGAATGAATTTTTTTGTTTTATTTCTTTTATTCCGCAGGCATTCCCATATCACCTTCGTTGTATGCCTGGTTGGCAGTTTTAGTATTGCCAGTAAATTCAGCTTTAAATCCCATACTTTTTACTCTGACTACGGCTGTATTTAAGCAACAGCTGCGTCGTTATTGCCAGGCATTACCAACTTGCTCGCACATGTTCTTGGAACGCCAACACACTCAATTGTGCTTCGAGTCAGCGATTAGCACTAGTCTGGGTCAATTTGGTAGCAGCAAATCAAATAAATCCACAATGGGTCGTACAAGATCTTCTCAACGTTGTTCGCTACTCTGTTCGCAGCATTCATTATCAACTAACGTTGTTAAAAAAAAGACCGAAATTTGGCCAAACATAAAAGAGTTATATGGTAAAGAGTAAATGAGCTGCGATTCGACGAAAAAATATGAAAAAAATTATCATATGTCAAGTTTACCTCATCAAATGTCGTAGCATATTAAGTCAAATAATATATATATGTATATCGTTTTAAAGGCCCATCTCCCTCCTTTCTATTAAGGTTTAAATTTTGGACATTGGTTTAGAAATGTGTCTGTAATCAATAAATTTGTGCGTAATGTCCAAAAAAAAAAAATTTTTTTTTGACAAATAGTTTGGAGGGTTCAAAAAATATAAAAAAAATATTTTTGAGTTCTACTTAACAAGACTCACAACTTACACTACGTCATTAGCTGGGTGTATTTCATTGTTTTTATTTTGTCGTATAGTGTAATCTTGAACACTACCCACCAGTCTAACCAGGGCACCCAGCTTAAAAATTAATAAAACTGAACTATTGTTACGTTTTTACCTTTTACAAACGTTTAAAATATGAGTTCGTAGATTGTAAATAAAATAAAAATAAATTTGTGTTTAGTTCTAAATCAATTCTTTATTGTTCCCACAATTCCCTGTGTCACCTTTGGCGACTTGATTTAAACAACAACAATTTGCTTTATTTGTTATTCT
This sequence comes from Sarcophaga subvicina, assembly GCA_936449025.2. Taxonomy (NCBI): domain Eukaryota; kingdom Metazoa; phylum Arthropoda; class Insecta; order Diptera; family Sarcophagidae; genus Sarcophaga; species Sarcophaga subvicina. The sequence goes on along the minus strand of OW388080.2, from coordinate 73,745,964 downwards.
TCTTTACACTCTTCCTCGTACACAGTAAAAATTCTTCGTCAGATTTTTACAACGGAGATCTTCAAACCACGACTATTCTCTTTACATGCACCGTGTCTTCACAAAAGACTGACTGAATTCATTCTGATCCGTTGTCTGCTTTGTCTTGCCTTTTATATCGCTAAACATGTTGTTTACGTTATTGTTGTTTGTGTATTTTGTTTACGTTTGTCCTTGCAGTGTTGTTGCTGCCTGTTTGTTTACTTGTTTATCCCTTTGTTTTATACTGATGTTGATATATTTTTGTTTTTGTAGCTTTTGTTTATCAATCTAATGTTAAACGACGTAACACCATTTCCATTTTCGTAACAATATTTTGTCACAGAACAACCAACCACATCAAATAAGTAGTAAACGGCAAAGAAGAAAATATTATGGAATGAAAATGATGTTCCATTTGCTTTAAATACTTTTATCAAGTATTGTCACGTTAGACCGTATTGTGTAGTGAGCAAAAATATTTATGCATCAAATGACTTGTGCAAATTTTCACTACATTTTATGTTTCCTTAATTCTAAGCGTACAAGTATTAGACCGTACAATATAAAATTTATTTCCATTTGTTTTCATTTCTTAAATGAGTGTTTAGCAATATTTGAATATTATTGACATAAATTACTATGGTAATCATCCATTCCAAATTCACATTTTTTAACATTCGTTGTTATTCTTACAGATACATTGTATGTTTAAAAAATTCAAGTCAGTGTTTAAAAAATTGTAATGCTTGAAGGCTATTATTGAACCTAAAAAAATTGTCAATAATAAAGTTTTCTAGTGCCACAGAAATGACAAAAAATATTTGGCATTAACTTTCTGGAATACAATACGATTTATAAATATAAATATAAATTATTGAACATATTTCGTTAGCCTTTGTAATCCCGACTCTTTATATTTTGAAACAAAAAATCTTTGCAACGAAATGTGACTTTGAATGGAAAGTTTAACCCTCCGTCACAGTCATGGGTCTCGCCAGACCTTTTCCAATTTATTTTGTATTTAAAATGTTTTTGCAATATGCCTAGAGAAATGAATTTCCAGGTACCCTCCTGAAATTTTCTTGGCTTTCTGGTGGAGTTAGAAGAATATATTTTGAAATATATGTCATATTAGTACCGCAATTGGTCTGGCCAGACCCAATTTTTAACCGTTATATTTTTTCATCGAAGCAGTCTTTGAATATTTTGTTTTAGTTTGACGAGAACTTTCAAAGTGTTTATGAGAAATTTTTTCTAAAAAATGGTAAAATTGGAACATTTTGGAAAATGAATGATGAATTAGAATGAAAATGAATGGAATGGAAAATGAATGATGAATGACTGTGGAACTGTCGAGACAATATTCAGCAGGGAGATAGGCGATGTTTACGGGGTCCACTGGATCAACCTCCAGTTAGTGGAGTGGCCAGAAGGTACAATGTGCCAACGAAACAGGACATTAAGTCTAGTCGCAGCAAACGTAGCCGCCTGCTTAGCTAGAAGCACAGTAGGAAGCCAGTTGAGCGTTGCGGACAAGGCTTTCATGGGGGTGGTGCGCAGATCGCCAGTTATATAAATGACCGCAGACCTTGTCAAGAAGTCTGACGTTGTGTTGTCTGTTCAGAGCAGTCCACCAGAAAGCAACACCGTATAAGAGATTGGGTTTGATGACCGTAGAATATATCCAGCGAATGATCCTTGGGCGAAGACCCCACCTAGTCCCGACCGCTCTACTACAGCAGTACGAAGCACATGCCGCCGTGCCCTAGCAGCCAGATTCGACCTACCGTTGAGCTTGGGATCGAGGATCAGGCCCAGATATTTAACCTCGGGACTCAACGTGAGTCTGGTCCCGCATATGATAGGAAGGGAGAAGGACGGAATTTTATATCTATTCGTGAAAAGAATCGTATCGGTCTTAGAGGGGTTAATAGACAGTCCAAAATCCCTACACCAGTCCAGTACAATTGACAGCGCCAGGTTCAACTTATCCGACAGTGTCTGCGGATAAATTCCCGACGCAGCAATGGCAATGTCGTCAGCGTAAGCTATGTCTTTCCCAGAATTTTTATTGTTTATGAACATAAATAAGGTTGCCTAGTCGCCGTGGTCTAGTATGTAGTGTGTTGGCTTATTAGACGAAAAGCCAGGCTTCGAGCCCCAGGCCAGACATCAAAATAAAATACAAAAAGTATTTCTTCGGTGACTTCCTCTCAGCAGATTTCTGGCAAAAACTCTGAGAGTAAATTAAATTGTCATGAAAAGTTTCTCAAAAATCTGTCGTTCGGAGTCGACTTTAAACTGTAGGTCCCGCCACTCATGTATACAAATTAACACACACAACATAGGTGGTGTGAGAAGCTAGGTCGTAATCCTGATTGAAGGGTTGTAATGACCAATTATCTACGTATGTATGTATGAATGTAGCAATGAATGTTAACAGATAAAGTGTGCACCTTGGCTGATGAAGAGCTCACCACAACATTGTTTGTTAAATTAAATTCTTTGTAAATAAAAACACACAATATAAACCAACAAATGTTAAGAGCAATTAAAACAAATATTCTTAAAAAGAACTCTTATTTTAATAGCATAAAAATTATTCATTGATTAAAGACCAATTTCTTTAATCTCAAAGAATTTATTAAAAGTTATTATCGACTATTAATTTTTATCATTACAAAATATGTTAAATTAACTTTAAATATTGAGATATGCTCGTCATTTTCATCCATTCGTACATAACACAAAGGGATGAAAAGCACAAAAGTTCATAAATATTATAATTCACTAAAAAGCAAAACGATGATTCCATCCGATCCAAAGCCCAATACGAATGCTTAATAAACAAATAATTTTTGTAATACAATCTGGGTCAATTGATGTTTTCTTTTTTATGCTATTATTTGCGTATGTACAATAGGGTGACCCTTAAGATTAAAAATCAGATTTTTTCCCGTCTTACCTCCAGTTTGGTGAATATTAATGAAACCGTCAAATTTCCAGATCAATCGGCTGAGGTTAAGACGTGCCGCAAGCAATTCGCCGATCAAATTTAGAGGAAACCATAAAATTTAAATTTCTTGCCTCATAACTGCAAAAGTATATGAAAAAAAGGTGTAAGAGGAAGGTGTTGGCTGAAAAGTTTTAAATATTTTTTATGGCTAGAGGAAAGTATGACCAACGATTGGAACCTCAGTGTCGTCTGTCCTGTTCTGAAAAAGGGAGACGCTACGATATGCGCAAGTAAAGCCTTCTTCCTATCGCATATAAGGTTCTGACAGGCGTATTGTGTGAACGACCCACGAAAAACAAGTCGGCACATACCATCTTTTTGTCGACTATAAGGCAGCCTTCCATCGCATAAGCGATCGTGTTTATGCCGAATTCTCTGAGCTCGGTATAACTGCGAAGCTGATAAGAGTATGCAGAATGACGTTGAGCAATTCCTGCAGCTCCGTCAAGGTAGGAATGTCTTCTCCGTACCTTTAGATACCCTGCGAGGTGTCAGACAAGACGACCCCTTATCATGCGACCTCTTCACCTTCGTCATGGAGAGTGTTCTGCAGAAGGCGGGACTGCATCGCAATGGCACTATTTTTCAAAAAAGCGTCCAGTTGCTTGCGTACGCTGACGGCATTGACATCGTAGAGCGTACCAAGTGAGATGTTACTGCTGCCTTTAGTGCTATTGAACGGGAGTCTACTAAGACGGGTTTGGCAGTAAATGAGGACAAAACAAAGTAATGTTATCGACAAGTAGAGACGTGCGGTGTATTGATTATCAGATTACGGCCGATAACTATACTTTTGATACGGTCAAGGAATTCATCTATCTTGGCTCCGCCGTTACCACCAGAAATGATGTCAGTCTGGAGATCAAGCGCAGGATCACTCTTGCCAACAGGTGCTACTATGGTCTCAATAGGCAATTGAGTAGCAGAGACCTCTCTCGTACGACAAAACTAATACTCTACAAGACGCTCATCTTAGCCGTGCTTCTTTTTGGCACAGAGGCATGGACGCTATTAAGCACTGATGCAGCAGCCTTGAAAGTATTCGAGAGCAAGTTCCTACGTAAGATCTTCGGTACGAGTCTTCCAGCATCCGATCGAACAGTGAGCTGTATGAGCTCGTCAACGACATAGACGTTGTGCAGCGGCTTCGCTGGCTCGGCCATGTCGTTCGAATGGAGAAGCATGCTCCGGCGAGACGGGTATTTGATGCGGGGATCTGCGGAAGTCGGCGAAGGGGACGACCTTGTATCCGTTGCAAGGACCAAATCGACGAAACCCTGTCATCGATTAATGAAAGCAACTGGCGTAGGCGCGCAAGAAGCAGAGGCGCCTGGAAGGATGTGTTGCGGCAGGCCGAAATCCGTTAATCGGGTTGTTAATGGCCAATTAATTAAGTAAGTAAGCATGTGATTTTAATATTACATGTAAAAAGTTGCAATAAATTAAAGGTTTAAATTGCAGCAATTAAAATGTGCCAATTAATTAACTTTTTTTATTCATAGTCTTGAATAATTTGTAGAATATCTGTTTCTGCTGTTCATCTTTCGTAAGAATCTTATTATAGTCTTCCATTAGCTTAACAACTCCTCTACTGCGTCATTGACGACGTTTAGTAGGTACTTTGCCTTCATGAAAGCGTTTATTTTACGCTGGCTTACGGATTGTCTTTCAAGAATTATTGGAAACCTGCCGAAAATCGTCTTTGTTTCTTTGGAAAGTAACTCAATAGAGACGACTATCATTATCGTTGATTTATTATTCGCCTTTTTATATTTTCTTTTGTGTCACTGTCGTATTTCAAGGCTTCCACAATTACAGAAGTAAACGAAAATCAATTTATTTAAATTTAAATTTGTGGGACTTTTGAAATTACGGCATTGGAATTAAAGTTTTGTTTATTTTTACCTCAAACACGCTCCCCAAAATTATTTCGTATATATGGTTTCTACATGGTAATCACAAGAACTGCATTTGTAAAAAGTTTTCAATAATAACAAACGTTCGATTTATACGAGCAGCGCTTACCGCTTTTATTAAAAAAACCCAAGCATTTAAGTTAATCTTGAATCTTGAAGACACACAGCTTTTCTACTTTCCAAAGCAAGAATTTGGAACAATATCTCAATGTGCCCGCTTACTTTCGTTTCCAGTGAAAGCTGGTGATACTTTGTGGCCCTAATGCAAACGTATTATTACGAAAATGGAAGTGGTCATACATCGTTTAACATTAAAATGATAAACAAAGGCTACAAAAATATAGCAACAACATCAGTATAAAATAAAGGGATAAACAAGTAAACAAAAAGCAACAACAAACATGACCGGAATAAATAATGAAAAAACGATGTTTATGGAGATATCGAGAAGGCGAAGCTACGAACATTCGACTTCAAGATCATTAATCGGACTGTTTACCTCGCCATAAAAAAGGCAAGGCAAAGCAGTAAAGTCAGTCAGTAAAAATTCAGTCAGTCTTGAGTGAAGACGCGTTGCGTGTGAAGAGAACATTCGTGGTTTGAAGATCTCCGTTGGAAAGATCTGTCGAACAATTGTTAGTGTTTACGCAGAAGAGTGTAAAGAAGCAAATTGTTGTTGTATACGTCAAGTGAACAAGTGGCACAAAGAATTGTACGAACAATAAAGAATTTATTTATACTTTTTATATTTTAAACTTTTCTAAAAGGTAAAAATGTATAAGTAAGTTTTTTTTTCAACTGAGCGTAAAAATCTAATGCCTCTACAATTGCAATGATAATATGTACTGCTACTTTCATACGTATGTTAGTATGTAGAATTTATGAAAATGTTGCCCTTATTATGTTAAATATAAGATCAAGAAAAAAGATGTCAAGGAAAAAAAGTTTAAAACTTTACTGCAAACATCTTCCTTTTACAGTTTTTTTTTTCTAAAATTAAAACTCTTGAAATTATGAGGCAAGAAAGTTCCTCTAAATTTGATCGATCTTAACCCTAAACCATTGATATGATCTTTTTTTATCGATATTTAGTAAACTCCGGGAAAAATGGACAATAAATCCCATACAGCTAAGGGTAACCCTAATGAGCACCTTTGTCCTCTTCTATATGTAGTAAAGAAGTCTCAAAAGTGACTTAGGGGAACGGTCTTATACATACAAATTGTGTATCATTTTCGGTTCGTCAACATATCGTATTACCAGAGAATAATGTATTTCTTTACAATGAATTTTTATTTGCCTGTGTTACATTTAAGATGTAACTCACTCTACATAACGTTCTGTTGGCCTTTAATATATTAAAGTTGTGTCAATAGGAACCCCTTCATCATAGAATGCTTATTGGAATATTCTTTCCGAGTATAGATTAAAAATAATTGAAGATAGAATGCTCCCATGTAGCTGGTCCAGCGATATGTTTAACCCTTTCGATTTTTCTGTAATTTAAAGCAACATACGCTATCAAAGAGACTATTGACCTTAATTTAAGAAAAGTTTACTAAGATATGCTTCCAACAATGTAATGTTTGTTACTGGTACTCCAGTGATAATTCCTAATAATTGTACTATGACTACAATACATTTTAATTCAGATTAATTTTGCAATTTAAATAATAAATTCTGTTCAATAAAGCTAAAAGTAAAAATTCTTACAGGCTTTAATAACTTCGAACTGTGCTTTTGCGTTAACATTTCTTTCTTAATGATTTCGTTTTGTCTTCTTAAAGTGTTTTCCTCTATGATTGTTTGCTTGAGAAATATTTTTCTGTCCTTTTTCTTCATTTTTTTCGTTCTCTTTTATTACTAAATATTATCCTTTAACAAACGTAAACACTAATACATTCATCTTAAAAAATATATTTATTCTTGTCGTTGAAGTTATTTGAATAGAATTCAATTCAAACAAGTGGATGCGGATATGTTTTCCACACTAAAAAATGTTCACACATTGTCTGTGGCCGACAGTAGAATATAAAGTATACAGGCGAATACATTTACATTTCCAAGACTACGTTATTTGTAGGTAATAAAAAAATTACATTTATAAAAATAAACAAATGTACGTGATAAAAACTTATTTAATAAAATCTTAAACTTTTTTAAAGTTCTGAACATTTTAAATTCAGAAAATTGTAATATTATTTTAGATTTCACTGTGTTCTTATGAATTAACTATGTATGTGAACATTTTTTATATTACAAAGTAATTACAAGGAAAGTACGATGACAACAAATTCCATAGGGAAGACATCTTCACAGAGTAGGGATAGTGGGGGGTTTACAAGAGGAAACAGCAGAAATCAGTTTTCCTGCCAAGCATTTGCCCTGCCAAGCATTATAGGAGTTGGTGTGAAAAGTCGATATTTCCATTAGCATTAGAATCAGTCATGTTGATTTGCAGGGTAAACAGAATATAAAGGAAGTGCTTTTGCTTTACACGAGATTGAGAGATTTTCCATCTAAATTTACACAAAAATTACTTCATATGTGTGCAAAATAGCATCAAAAAATGGCTTTTATTACTTTAAACAAGTAAAGAAAAATTACGTTACTACTGCCTGTCTGGTACATTAAAGCATAGCATAAGAGTGTGTTGTTGGAAGCTCCAGCTTTGGGCTGTTTGTTGCCCTTGTAGTATGTACCAGAGGTCAGAAATGAATCGTTTTTCCGCTACTCATATGTACTCATGAGTATAAGTGAGTCAACAGTATTGAAATTCAACTTCTCTGCTTCAATCGCATTCACTACAACATTGATTTAAAAGTACAGGTTGCAATGAGTATGAGTACAACGTTGATATTAAACTCATAAGATTCGAAATATGTTTGATTCATACGCCTACTCATTCAAATACATAAATTTAGAAAAATACTTATAATACTCATAAATGATTCGAATGACCCGAATCACTCATCAAAATTTACAGTCTTAGTTGTTAGTGCAATTAAAAAAGAAGAAAGACAAAGACAGCAAGCAAGGCAAACACACACCTTCTAGTGAGTATTGTAAAGTTCGTACGCGAATCATACTTATTTTGTGATTCTTGTAAATGTTGAGTAACGGAGAGTCGAAATCAACAACATCATGCGTATTGTTAAGTATGAGTACGTTGAGTTCTTCAAACTCTGGATATGAATAGTATGAGTATGATATTGAAATAAGTATGAGTGCGTATAAGTATCAGAAATTATGAGTATGATTCGCATCTACTCATCTTTTTGAATACTCATTGCTGATCTCTGGTATGTACAGGAAAAATCGGTTACGTTAAATACCTAACTGGAAAAATTAAAACAAAAATTAGAAGGTAACGTTCTAGAAATTGCCAGAAATACCGAAATAAAATGAAGTATATAACGAACAATCAATTGTGAAGTTTTATCTGCGCAGTAAAATGATTGTGTAATAAATTTCATATCGCAGTGTGATCATTTAAAGTGTTTTTTATCTAACGGATTAGACAGACATATAGTCAACTCTGATCGCAATTCGAGCCGTAAAGTAACAGCAATGAATTGGCAATTTAACAACACTAGGTACACTTAAATCATGAATCCATAGTGCCTGACGACCTTTACAGATCTAAAGTTAATCAAGTTATCCAGAGAGTAGCAAAATAGGAACCTTTCTCTGTCTGTTAAACAATACTAGACAGTGGCAGAATAATTGCGTTAAAGTCTTGTCGTCTTTTGCCGCATGGGAATTCATATAAAATTTTTGACATTGCTAAGGAAGTATTCTCGCATGAAGATTGTAACCAGTAATCATTCCAACCAGTAGTGAAATTCGCACCAGTAAATTCTGGGGTCTAATTCTCGCAGTCGTGATCGAAATTGCGTTCGAATAGAAAATAATTTCTATAGCAAGAAATTTTCTGATGATGTTACTCGCTACGAAACGAATCGATTTGTTGCTTAGGTGTTGTGAAACGAGTTAATTATTTCATTTTACAGCACTGACTGACAAAAAACATATGTTTTCTTACAAAATAAAAGAAATTTAATTAATCCAAGGAAGAAAATTTTTATTAAAATTGTAATATTTCGTATAATGGATAATATATTTCTGTTTTACTTTATTATTAGCTGGGGCTGAAGTTTCTTCTGCAGTATCATCTTCAAATTCTATAAAAGAAGACATGTTAGGTTCCATTTTGTATTCTTCATAATCCGATAAACAGCAGAGAGATTCGTCAGGAATACTATTTTTTGATGACGTTTTTGGGGTAACATTTTCTTTGTCGCAATTCTCTTTTGGGCTGCATTCTGATGTTTTTGAAGATCCAAAAGCTTGGACATTTTTTAGACTCTCAACAGAATTTTAAACAAAACAAGAGTTTGTTAAACTACCGTGCGCCTCATTTTTGCATCTTTGATTGGTGGGCCGGAAGCATTGAGCTTAGCTTTGAGCTGTTCCCATAGCTGATTAGCTCTTGCCTTTCCCTGAGAAGTATTTGGTATAATACTCTTTGCCAATTCTGAATGCTTAACGATGAAATTTCCATGAATATTCTTCTGGGTACAATTAATTTGTGAAAGTTTTGACCCACAAATACTGCAATTAATTTTTTATTCATAAATTATTATAAATTTCTTACTTACATTTTTTATATTGTTCTTTACAGCAGAAAAACGTTAATTCGAAAGCTTTAGTGATTACGAGTAAAAACTCACAAGGTGGCATTCGAATGATCACACGTTATCGGAATTTTTCATTAGAAATTTCGATACACTTTACTCGATAACGAATAAGGAATCCTAAAACTAAAAAAACTCACACGTTCGCGTAAAAATTCGTTCGTATACGACTGCCAGAATTAGCCCACAGGTCTTTATGGACTCCATGGTTTATTTTGATTGCGACGTTGTGACTAGCGGAGTTAACGTTAGAATGTCTCGCCTTTTTATTATCAAGATGAAATCGGGCAAAGTATGTATTTCTAAATTGCTTGCCCGATATTTCTACCGAATTGTTGGCAATAACTACGCCAGTCCATAACCCTGTAGATTGTGGAAATTTCGGCATGGAGAACACTTAGGTTGAAGCTAAACGATTGAAATGGACTTATAAACGATGTACTTTCCGTTTGACGTAAGACCATCTGTACTTAAAAATAGTTTCCAAAAGAGCACTATTTTGATGGCGTATGTGTATTACATTGAAGTTTGAACTGCCTATTCCAACTATAAACCGATAAGGCTAAGTCTAAAAGACTAATGGGGAGCGATTTTAAGATTTCCATTAATGCCTGATTTCAAAGAGATGTATACCAAATATGTACTCCATCGACCAGTTTGAGCAACACCACAATGTCAAAGAGCTGCAATTTGCATTTAGAGTTTAAATCACAATGTAAACTGAAAGATTTGCAAAATATTACGTGCATAATTCCTTTTGAAATTTTTCTTCATACACATGTATTTGTAAATAAAAAAGCGAAGTAATTTTCTGTTGTTATTGGGATAGCCTAACGGTTGTCTTTTAATCAGGAAACTTTTGTGTAAAAAATTTCCGATGATCCCCTCTTTACAATTGAAATTTAATTAAGCGTTACACTAGAGATTTAATATCAGCTCTGCATGATGTAAATTACATACACAAATACATACGTAAAATATTGAAATGGGGAACTGAGGTCCTAATTAAAGAAATTTTCCCACAACTGAAATTACTTTCATCATTATTGTTTTGGTTTGCTTTTAATTTCAGATTCTTAGCTGGTATAATGTTGACAGAGTTGCAGTCACGTTCATTTTGTGATGTATATCACCTGCAAGGCTCGCGTGTTATTTCAATTGATAGCACAATAATTCACTACAAGATCAAAGGATTTTTTATTCAATAAAATCATTTACTCGTATCTTATTGTAGACATTTAAATAACAATTCATTGTATAACTCGATTTTCACCCTTTTAATTATTTGGGTAACTTGACATCGATGCTATTTAATGACAACGAGTTTAGAACTCTCGATAACAGAGTTTTGCAAAATTTAACCAATTTGGATTATATGTGAGTGTGACACACTTTAATAATGAAATGAAAAAGTAAAAAAATAAATAAAAAAATCATGAGTGAAAATTAATTTTTTTTGTTGGTTCTTTTGTAATTGCAGTTATTTTTCTTGGCTCCATTTGTGTTGCGCTGCATTGCATTTGGTGATGGTATCAGTAGCACCCATCATTTATTAGATAATTTTTAAAATTTTAGTGTGAAAGTACGAGTATGTATAAACAAATGTTGAAATTTAAAAGTACTTTTCTATTGAAAAATTCCTGTCAATTGTTGAACTGATTAATAATATTATTGACGCCCTAATTGAGATCTCAATAACGAAATAAATTAAATAAATCGGGAGCATAAACTGATACACTTTTTGCGCAGGTTTTATTAGTAGAATACCATTCGGAGATGGTAGTTATCGACATAGAAATGAGGATTGTAAAAGACATCATAGCACTTATAAAAATAAATGTATAGGTTAGGTTAACAAATTACAATTTTGGTTTAATTTATATTAATAAATAAAATGTTTCGAGTCTGCAGTTGTTTATGTTCGTTTGAAAGCATTTATTTTTATTAACCAAATATTTATTTATTTATTAATAAGAATACAATTCCATATTATAGTATAATTATTACGAGCCGAGTAACGTAGTCCTTCAGCTCGATATAATGTAACATACCAGTGTCTCTGGTGAGAAACGAACCCACTACCCTCACGCAAATAGTTTAGCACACTACACACCAGTCTGAAACTTATACATATATTGTTACGTTTTTTCCTTTTAAAAACGTTTAAAATATGAGTTCATAGATTGCAAATAAAATAAAAATAAATTTGTATTTAGTTTCAAATAATTCCTTTATTGTGCCACCTTTGGCAACTTGATATTAACAATTTGCTTTAGTTGTTATTCTCCTTTACACTCTTCCGCGTGCACACTAACAATTGTTCGTTAGATCTTTACTCACGGAGATCTTCAAACCACAATTATGCTCTTCACACGCAACGCGTCTTCCAACAAGACTGACTGAATTCTTTCTGACTCCGTTGCTTGCTTTGTCTTACCTTTTATATCGCAGGGTAAACAGTCAGATGGATGCTCCTGAAGGAGAAGACTTTGCCTTCGGGAAATCTCTATAAATATAAACATGTTGTTTACGTTGTTGTTTTTGTATTTTGTTTACGTTTGTCTTTTCAGTGTTGTTGTTGTCTGTTAGTTTACTTTGATTATTCCCTTTTTTATCCTGATGTTGCTGCTATATTTTCGTTTATTGTTGCTCATGCAAACAAGTCCATTGTTTTGTTTTTGTAGCTTTTGTTTATCATTTTAATAACACCATTTCCTTTTTCGTAACAACATAATTCGTTTAATCATTATAACATTGTATAAACAGTATTATTAAATAAGATTATGTGCTCTTGTATTTACTCTCAGAGTTTTTGCCAGAAATCTGCAAAGAGGAAGTCGCCGAAGAAAATTTTTTTCATATTTCGTTTTGTTCGAAATGTGTGACCTGGGGTTTGGCCTTACGTCTAAATAGCTAACACACTGCCCACGTCGCCTTAGTCTACTTCAGTTTGTTAGCTTATTATAAATATTTGTTATGGAGCCAGAATTCCATGATTATATTTTTCACTTTCTCTGCGTAAATTTTGGCTGCAAGGTTGTCTTTGAAACGGCTTTTGCCGAAAAATATGCAGCCTGATACGTAAAACAAATTAATTATCTAACGGCAATATATAGTATCTAATTATTGAAGACCAAAGTTAATTTTTATTCAATTTATTAATGCGATCATTTATCGGAATTATCCACTGGTGCATTATGAATTTTTCCTTTGTTTTACCACTTTAACTCAAGGAAAAAGTAATTGAATTTCATATTTAAAGATTTTAGCATAAATTCAAATATTTGGTTAAGAGTTTAAAACATTAATTCGAAGTATCCTTTAAAAAAATTTTAATTTCATTTCTTTAAAACTCCCATCAACTTCTTTTTCATACATTCATAAATTATCCAGCATGACTCCAGTCTGTTCGTGATTGAAAATTTTATCTTCTAAAATAAAAAATGGAAGAAAAGGGCCAACGCGTCGGGTCTACAGTTGTTTCGTTCATTTATAATCGCAAAATAATAACAAAAGTTTCCTTTTTTTTCCACAAAAAATATTCGAAATGGAGAATGTTGCACACTTCATTACGGTATTTGCAAAAGGGAATATTTTTCCACATACTTTTTATACATACTTTCCTTGAACTTGTGCAATGAAAAATGGACAAATAAAACTCAACTTTTCTAATATAAAAAAATTTGCTGAGGAAAATCTATCTCAAGAAGAACAAAAAGGAAATTTTATTGAAAAATTGTTAAAAAAAATGTTTTTTTGTGTTTATATTCGATAAAGTTGATGAAACGTAGCATGAATCCCAAAGGCTGGTAAAACATTAGGAGAACTCCAGTTTTCTAGACCTATTTGCCTGCCTTCCCTACTTAATTGGTCATTACAACCTAGCTTCTAACACCACTCCACACCACCATGGTGTGTGTGTGTTAATTGTATCCATGAGTGATGGCACCATTCGTAAGTACTCATGAAATTTAGAATATGAGTGAGTCAACAGTATTGAAATTCAACAACTCTGATTCATTCGTACTCACTACAATATTGATTTACAAGTACAGGTTGCAATGAGTATGAATACAACGTTGAGTCATGGAGAGTCGCAGGCAACAACATCATACGTGTTGTTAAGTATGAGTACGATGAGTACTTCAAACTTTCAATATCAGTAGTATGAGTATGATATTAAAATAAGTATGAATGCCTATAAGTATCAGAAATTATGAGTATGATTCGATTCTACTCATCATAAAGTATCCTTTTACTCTTACAAAATATAAAAATACTCCTTCTAATTGAAACTGTTAGTCTACACCCGTTTTGGTTTTTAACTTACTTCGGTTGAGAAGGCAGATACAAATTTAAGATCTTTAATCTTTAATTTGCTATAAGTCTCTGCAACTGAAAGTATAAAGATAATCTGTTTGATGATGCATTCATTCTGAGTATGCATTCATAAGTTTCATTTAAAGAACGAATATACTACGCATTCCAAGAAAATTTATGGCAAATTCAAAAGAAAAAATAAATAAAAAAGGAAAAAACCATAAGGTTGACTACTTCTCTGTTTAGTTTTTAGACGATGTCATGCTGTGCTACCCACAAATGTGGAATTTGTATTCATGAGATAATTATTGGTGATTAACATAAATTTGTTCAGGGGAAAAAAATTATTCTGGTTGTTACCACATAAAAGGCTATAAACCTGAACAAATTATTTCGTGAGGGAGAACATGTTTAATTCAAAATGAGAATAATTTTCACATTTTGTGACTTTAATGAGACATCAGTAACAGCCAACAACATATTTTTCATTCTCTATCTTTCACTCTCAGCTTAGCGAAAAGTTTAATTTTTAAAATATTTAAAGTTAGAGTACTTAAGTGAATATGCAATTGGTCCAGGGTATATAGGGAGATATAAAGATGGATTAAACTTAAGTACATATGAGTACACATGCGGCAGAACGTTTGTTGACTCTGGTGAAGTGGAATCTCTTCTCTTCTCTCTATCTTCAACCAAAACTTTCCTTTTGGGAGTCTATCTAGTGATTCGGGAACACCATATTATAATTGCTGAAAATTGTTGTCCTAAGGACGACTCTGAGTACAGTTTAATATTAGATTTGAGGAAAACGCAAGTCACGTCAAATTTAATGCTGACTTAGGGCCATTTATTGGTAAAATATAATCTTACGTTAATTGAATTTGCATTTTTTGAGTGGGAGTTTAAACCTTGTAGAGCTGCCACAATTATAAGCAAAAACGAGTAAAGCGAATTATTGGTAGACTCATCAAGTTGTAAACGGTTGCACACAACAACAATAAAGAACAATAAAGAGTTTAATTGAAGCTAAACACATATTTGTTATTATATTGTTTGCAATTAACGAACTCATATTTTAAACGTTTTTAAAAAGGTTAACACATAGCAGTATTATAAAAAAAATATAATTCTGAATTAGAAGTAAGTTAGAATTTGTGTTTATGTTATGTTACGTTCGGATCAGTTGTTCTTGTGTTGAGTGTGAAAAACATGTATAAGCGGTTAGTTTTTCTGTTTCGTTGCACTCTGTTACGGACTGATCGTTATGGTAGAATTAGAATACCGTTCACGAAACATAACGGAACGCACAATCGTTTATGGCACACGGAACTAACGTAAAAGTTCACCAAAAATTCATTATGGATGTGTAATCATTATCATTGCCTCTCATTTGCGCTCCGTGAAAGTTTCCTCTGTAACGTTAGTTACGTTAAGTTATGTGTCATGTTATATAAATAGGTTTTTTTTCATTTACTTTAATTCCCTATTAATTCAATTAATTTTTTCCAGTTTTATTATATATGTATGTGATCTTACACACACCAAGCCATTTCATGGGACCTTTAACGTAAACAGTGTCATCACGAAAGGTAGAAGTGCGAAAATTCTATAATTAATAGGTAGTGTGTTGGCTTATTAGACAAAAAGCCAGGGTTCGAGTCCCAGGCC
This sequence comes from Sarcophaga subvicina, assembly GCA_936449025.2. NCBI lineage: Eukaryota > Metazoa > Arthropoda > Insecta > Diptera > Sarcophagidae > Sarcophaga > Sarcophaga subvicina. The sequence continues at coordinate 73,730,326 of OW388080.2, read as the reverse complement.
AGACATCTAAATAAAATACAAAAAAGTATTTCTTCGGCGACTTCCTCTCAGCAGATTTTTGGCAAAAACTCTGAGAATATATAAAATTGCCATGAAAAAGTTTCTCAAAATCTGTCGTTCGGAGTCGACTTAAAACTGTAGGTCCCGCCACTCATGTATTAAATTAACACACACAACATAAGTGGTGTGAGAAACTAGGTCGTAATTCTGACTGAAGGGTTGTAATGACCAATCAAGTAAGTAAGTAAGTAAGTATATATTTTGTTTCTATGACATTCACTCCTGGATGTAGTCGCATAGTCGCATTAGATTTGACTTTAAAGCAAAAACCGCATACCATACATAAAAAAGAAAGAGAACAAATTGAGAAATGCAGTCGGTGATGAAGGTGTTAATATTCTGGTGGCATAGGGACCTTGTCATTTAAATGAACATATTGCCCGAAATGTCATGTACGAGTATTTCTTCAAAAGTAAAATTTTAATTTTGAAATACTGATTTACATACATAATTGGTCATTACAATTCTTTAGTCAGGATTACGACTTAGTTTCTCACACCACTTATGTTGGGTGCGTTAATTTTATACGAGAGTAGCGGGACCTACAATCGTCGACTCCGAACGACAGATTTTTGAGAAACTCTTCATGGCAATTTTATTTGCTCTCAGAGTGTTTGCCAGAAATCTACTGAGATGAAGTCGCCGAAGAAATATTTTGTCGCATTTCATTTAGTTGGGGATGCCTGACCTGGGGTTTGAACCGAAGTCTCACGTCTTAAAAGCCAACCCACTACCTACTAGACCACGGCGACTTCACTGATTTGAAATTGACAATTAAATATTGATTAAATTAGTTCCATTAGTTTGATAACCATAGCGTCACAAACTCCCATTACTAAATAATACTAAAAACCTTTATGTAATTAAAAAAAATATTGATCCTTAAATAGGCGAGCACTTAAAAGCTACGCAATTGGATATATTTCACATAATTTCTAAATCTTTCTCAATGTCAACATACTGAGCAGTTGTAGAGTCGCTAATATAAATTGAAGATAACAAACATCATAAAACATCACATGTCTCGAACATTTTGTTACATCCTTCTTAGTTTTGACTCCAAACTATTGACTGGATTGGAATTTTCTTGCGACGAATGCTGACATAAGTATTTGAAAGCTGTACTAGGTATTACGATTTTACAATGTTTTGTAATGAGAACTTATAGAAATGATACCAGCCTCTTCGTTAGTTAATAAACATCCTTCGTCATTATATTAATAATTAATCCCTATTGAAAGAGCGATACACTTTTTTGTGATTTTTTTACTTTGTTTAATTTGTATAATTTCAACACAGCAACTGCTGACTTATCTGAATTCAATGTGCATCCAATATTGCTGCTAATATTTCTAAATTTTGTTAATTTTTTTTTTTAAAGCTCTTGGTGCTCTTTTTATTTTTTATCACTGTTGATTTTGTTACGTTTTCACCTTTTTAAAAACGTTTAAAATATGAGTTCGTAGATAGCAAATAAAAATAAAAATAAATTTGTATTTAGTTTGAAGTAATTCTTTTATTATTCGCACAATTCTGTGTGCCACTGTGCCACAACTTGATGTAAACAACAACAATTGATTTATGGGTTATTTTTCTTTTCACTCTTTTGCGTAAACAATAACAATTGTCCAATAGATCTTTATAACGGAGATCATCAAACCACAATTATTCTATTCACACGCAACATGTCGTCACACCAGACTGACTGAATTCTTTCTGACTCCGTTGCCTGCTTTGTCTTGCCTTTATATCGCTGGGTAAACAGTCTGATGAATTCTCTTGAAGAAGAATGACTTCGCCTTCACGAGATCTCAGTAAACATGTTGTTTACGTTATTGTTGATTGTGTACTTTGTTTACTTTTGTCCTTGCTGTGTTGTTGTTGCCTGTTCGTTTACTTGTTTATCCCTTTGTTTTATACTGATGTTGATATATTTTTATTTATTTGTTGATTATTTAAACAAGTCCATAGTTTTTGTTTTTGTAGCTTTTGTTGATCAATCTAATGTTAAACGACGTAACACCATTTCCAACCAACCACATCAACTAAGGAGTAAAACGGCAAAGATCAGAGCGGAAAGTAAAGTTTAAGGAGGCTTTAAAATTTTATACAATTTTAAATAAGAAAACATTATGGAATAAAAATGATGTGATGTGATATAAAAATGGTGCTTTAAATACTTTGATCAAGTCTTGTCTCGTTAGACCGTATTGTATAGTGAGCAAAAATGTTTATGCATCAAATGACTTGCGCAAATTTTCACTACATTTTATGTTTCCTTAATTCTAAGCGTTCAAGTATTATACCGTAAAATAGAAAATTTATTTCCATTTGTTTTCATTTCTTAAACGAGTGTTTAGCAATATTTGAATATTATTGACATATATTACTACGGTAATCACCCATTTCTAAATTCAAATTTTTTAACATTCGTTGTTATCCTTAAAGATATATTGTATGTTTAAAAAATTTAAGTCATTTCTAAAAAAAGCAATGCTTGAAGACTATTATTGAACCTAAGAAAATTTGCAGTAATAAAATTGTCTAGTGCCATAGAAATGACAAAAAATATTTGACATTGATTTTCTGTTGGAATACAATACGATTTATAATTAAATTATTGAACATATTTAGTTAGCCTTTGTAATAAAATAATCCCGACTCTTTATACTTTTAAACAAAAAATCTTTGCAACTAAATGTGATTTTGAATGGAAAGTTTAATCCTCCGTCACAGTCATAGGTCTGGCCAGACCTTTTCCAATTTATTTTGCATTTCAAATGCGTTTGCAATATGGTTAGAGGTTTGAATTTTCCGAAATTTTCTTGGCTTTCTGGTGGTGAAAAAACGGGACGAACAAAGTAAACAAAAAAGGAGTTAGAAGGATATTTTGAAACCTATGTCATATTAGGACCACAGTGGTCTATTTTTTCATCGGAACAGACTTTCAATGTTTTGTTTTAGTTTGACACGAAGTGTTTATGAGAAAGGTTTTCTAAAAAAATGGTAAAATTGGAAAATTTTGGAAAATGAATAATGAATTAGAATTTATTCTCAATACGTTCTAGTAACTTCGATACGGATTTTTACACTACAATTGCCTAGGCTTTGGCAAATGACTTGAAGCGTGGAAGAGCTAATGATGAAGCCGGACAGCATGAAGAAGATGATCCACTTTTGGACGAAAATGATGAAGATTATTTGCCATACGAAGATCACGCATAGGACGTTGAAAATGATTTAGTAATCGAACCAAATGTAGAAGACGACAGTGATGAACAGGAGGAAGACTGTGGTTCTGAAACAGGTGAAGAGAATAATAATTGTTTTATTGGAAAAGATGGTACCATATGGAATATGGCCGACCAATAGTGTACGTACCCCCCAACATAATGTGATGCGTTTTCGAGCTGGGCGTAAAGAGCAAATCTCTACTCCACTTGAAGTTTTAATTTGTTTACACCAAATATTACAGACATCATTATATTTCAGACAAATCGGTATGGAAGAGACGCAGTCAATAAATGGAATGCTGCAAATGTAAATAAAAAACCAAGAGTTTGGAAGGATCTAACAGAAGGTGAATTATACGCTTTCATCGCCACTCTTCTAGCAGTGGGAGTTTCACATAATAATATGCAAAATCAATGGGTTTTGTGGCGTACTGATAATTTACCCATATTCAGGGATTTATGTCCCTGACATTCGGTTCGACGACGGAAGAACACGGTCATTTCGATTACTCGAAGATAAAGCTGCACCTATTCGAGATATACGAATTTTTCTCAACGAAAAAAATAAAATCTTTGCAACTAAATGTGACTTGGAACGGAAAGTTTAATCGAACATTATAACGAAAATAAAATTTTTCTTCAAATTCTTGTTTATGTAAACTGAGTTCAGTTTAAACAAAACTAAATTTTGGTGTAAAATAAAATTAAACTAAAAACAAATAAAGTTTGCCTTATTTCGTTTAATTTAGGGAATCCTACTAAAGAAGATGATTCGTGAGAAATTTGCTGTCAAAAACACTTTTTCAATATCCTTTTATCAGTTTAACAAATAAGGGCAAATTGATATACATAGGCTAACGTGTAAACATCTTTTATTGGCAAAAAGTATTCTTATCAGCATTCGTAATAACACTGAATCAAGATTGATATTTTAGATACGAATGGAATCACTCATCACTCATACGCAAAGGTGGCTTCAAATTTTAATTCGAAATACCACTCTCATAAGAAATTATTTGTTTATTATGTTTATTAATTAATTTGCTAATCATTTCGGGAAAAATAATATGACAAGTATGTATTGTAATTTTTGTGGTATTGTCGAAAAATTTTAATTTGTTTGCAACCAAGAAGAGAGTAGTTAATAAGCATGTAAAATGTGCAAACATTGATTGAAAGAATGTAATAAAAAGAGAAAATTTTGTTAATTAAATTAAATACAATAAACACAATCAAAATGCGATTACTACTATGATAGTTATTTTGTGAGTATTTCCATTCATAGTAATTTATTTTATAGTATTATAACGTTTTTAATTTTTGCAAAAGATTTATTTATTGTAAATTCGGTGATTGTAATTAATACGGTGTTCAGATATGCACCTTTTGATATGCACCATTATTGAACTCAATATTTCATATAAAGTTTCAATTAATTATTGCGTAATAAATACCCAAATTGTTATAATATTGAGTAAAACTTAAAATGCAGCACTGTCATAAATGTGTTTAGTGAGCATATTACAATTGACAGGACACTTCTTGTTGATATTTGACAACTCAAATGTCAACAACGATAAACAAAAGAAAACAACAAAACTAAATAAAACCAATGTTGTTGAAACAACCAGCTGATTTGTTTACCAGCTATCAAATGAATATTGAATAAGCAGCTGAACTGCGTATATTATTATGTCTGAACACTTAATATATTGTACTCAATAAACGGAATATTGACTCAATAAAAATGCATATCTGAAGATAGTATAAAACAGAATAAATATATCGTTTCTGATCGTTAATTGATAATACTGCGTTAACAAAGATCAAACTGACGTTGTACTATACCAGCGATTGGTATATTTGTACTTTGTACTATTTTAATGCAACTCTCGATTGTTAATTACAGACACACGTCTGATCACTGACTTACTATTCGTTCTATTTATGCTATCTTATTTCAAGTATATATGATAAATTTTTGGTCTTTTTTAATTGTTGTTGTTAGCTGTTTGACTTTTGTTTTATTCCGCAATTTTCTACGTATTTGTACAAAGGAACCGTACGATGTATGTATTATGTTTTTATTTGATTGTTTCCTTTAAGTTTGCCAATATTCATTATTTTATAACTCGAGAATATGTATCAGAAAGAAAGTCTACTTTCACTGATTTTTTTAAAATATCGAAAAATGTCATCATTGCGGCAATCCATTTTTCCCATATAAAATGTGTAAATTCCTGAGTATTTTCCTTATGAGGAAAACATTTTATCAATAGACTTTGCTTTTGCTCTTCATTTGATTTATTTAATATCTGTGTTAAATTCACAATGGCATGCACGAAATCTATGGAAGCTTTTGATAGAAAAATATAAGATCTTTGTTTAAATCGAACTATAATTGAACCTACCGGTTATCTACAATAAAGCTAAATATTATCTACCAACAGCTGTGTATTTCGGCTGTATTTTGCTTGCTATTCATGATGCTGCTATAATTCTTCGAAGATATTTCTTCAAGTTGGTGATGTTGCTGATTGATAATTATGGTTTCATAAAAATTTCAAGAGATTTTATCGTATACACATAAAAAAAAATTATGCTTGGTTGAGTGAACGAATGATTTAAATTTCATCATTCAATCCTTAATAGTTGGTGAATTGATGATGTGACGAATCCGGAACACATAGTGCATTATCCAACTGAATTTTTTGATTCTTGTTTTCCTGTGATAGTATGTACATTCTAGAATACAGATTTAATGTTTATTCTGTCTTCTCGACTGTGTCTAAGACGATAATTTTTTCTTTTCTTTCCAAATATTGTAAACGGCACTATAACAAGGAATGAACCTCCCTTAATTCTTTAAATCGAAACAGAGAGTGAATCACAACTGTCAATTGATCTATAGGGCGTAGTTTTAATGGTAGGGTAATTGAGTGAAAGCTAGAAAATCACCATTTATTGCTAGTGATTATAAACATTTAAATTTTCTCGAAGTTTGTTTCAGAAACTTAAAAGTGGCTGTCAAATTAATTTTGAATTCACTTAAGTCAATCATTCCGTCGTCCTATAACCTACTTCGCGATATTCATATACAATGAACAGCACGAGGGAATGTCCTCTGTCTGTTGGACGCAGTAAAGAAGACTCTACAAATACTCGAGTGAGTAACTTTTTAACTTTTAAATCGAATATATTTTAGGAAAAATGTTTAGTTTTATTCTTTAATTTCCACAAACTCATTTAATAGTTTCAAATATTCAAACTTTTTGATTAAATAAGGGTATAATTTATCTTAAAAAGAGTCCTTCGGCAAATCATAGTCTTACTTTTTTACCATTTTGAATATTTAAGACAAAATTTTATTTCTAAGATGATATATGAGTCAGTGCAAATGTAATCAGAGGAAATGTTATCAATTTGCATAAACATTTCATGTTGCTTTAATGGCTCCTGAAAATGTAAATAACAAAATAACATAAAATTTCTATAAATTTGGTTTTTTGGTGTAACATTTTTGCTTTTTCCATATTTTTATTTCTACCAGTAAATTTATTTTTATTGTTTTTTTGTGTTTAAGCGACAGTTTACGGAACGGAGACACTTGAAATATTTCCACATCAGGATACCATCCGCGTTGGAATACATATTTTACATTTTGGTTTATTTTTTTAGCCGTATTTTTTTGGAGTCATTTAATTAATAAAATTACGGCACAAAATGTGTAACCACAGTCCAGAGTAATTTTATAGTGGACATCTATGTATATCGAAGTGAAAGTTACCATGTGGTTGCTGTTGTCAAATATATAAATAATGAGGCAATTAGCTTCTTTGCGTTCATCGAATAAAATGTTTACTCAGCGGGAGGTAAAATTTTTTAATGTAAAATGCTTATCAACAGTAGTTTGTAACTTGTTCATCATACAAGGAGATTTTTTCTCTTCTTTTTAATAAAAGCTTTCATCATTATCAAATTTAATTAAGAAATCTTATTAAATAACAGTACAATTTACTATTTTAATTATTTTTTATTAAGCCAAGAAAAATTTATTTTGAAATTATAAATAAAATAGGAAGTGTGTAGTAGAAGGTTATGTAAAAACACTCCTTCGTGAAAAAAATTACCATGACTGATCAGTGGTGAGCTTCTGGAAATTGTCATAGAAAATGAATGTAGAAGCGTAGACTATTGCGAAACTATTTGATAACATCTTATAATAAGTTATAGGTTTGGCACGCCCTCGAAATCTTTACAATTGCGATTTACACAATAAACACCGTACTACAAGATTGGATATTTTTGCGAGGAAGATCATTAAAATCAACGACAATAAAAACAGAATTTTACGATACGCCATTTCCCTTTGTCATATGCTTTAAAAAAAAAAACCAATAATAATATTTATTTTCGTTGTTTTATTTGAATGAAAATGTGATTTCCGCAATATATTATCAGTTGTATCCGTAGTTTGTAAAAAATTAATTTAACGGAAAATTTTTTACAGTTACACACAACCAAGAGAAAATTATTTGCCTTGTTTCTAATGGTGGCTTCCGCAATATAAACAAGGAGATTTTATGTAACAAACTGAAAAGTTAATTAAAATTAATCGTTTCAAAACATAACTTTTTTATATTCACTTTCGCTTCTGTAAATAACATAATAGACCCCAACTTCTCATTATTTATTTTCTTTTGTTATAGTTTCATTAATCAACTCTTTGCTGCTGCTAAGCAGGTGACTGGTTCACTAGAAACAATTCAATTTGGTTGGAAACAATCTCCTCTGTGAACATGTATTGGAATTAGAAAACAGAAATATTTCTGATTGAATCCTATTCCTCTTCAACTGGTGTCCTTGACTGATTTTCCCCATGATGGGGGCAGGAAACAAGGATCCATGAATGCATTACTTTTGAAATAATCTGAAGTCCTTTTATGGTTAAATATTGAAAAACATATGATACTTTTTTTTGCAGGGTATGAGTTTGGTTTGCTTGTATTGGTATTGAAACACTTTAACCACTACATCGCGGCATCTCTAAGTATAAATGGTATTGTTCCCAAATTGCTTCATTTGTCATGTAATTTTTAGATCATAAGTGCATACATGTGTAGGCTTTTTCCATTATAAATAGATTACCATGTCAATACAATGGAGAAAACAACTGAAAAAAAAATTTGAGCAGAAACATAAACAAAAAGAAAAAAGAGCAAGAGAAAACGTAATTTGGAAACAACACAAAAGACACCTTTTCACGAGCATATATAATGTGATTTACAAAATGAAACATTACGTTTCGTTATTTGTTGTGAAAAGTTGACATTTTCATTATAATTATCAGTCATGTGAAGTCGATTCGAATGTTCAGAGATTGTTTGAGTTAAAAATGTGTAAATGGTGGTTTGAGTGTACGATCCACATATTAATCGATTTTAATTAAAATGTTTACAACGAAAGTTAATTGTAATATGCGGGTGCCTCTGTACTAACACTCAATAGGAATGGCCCCTATTCATGCTATGCGTTTGAGTTACAGGAGGATAAATAAATATTTTTTTATTTCTTTTTTCGGATGCTCGACAAGTTTAGGAATATTTTATAGTAAGAGTGACAATAGTCGCAAATAGCAAATTGGAAATGTTTCGTATTGTAGACTAATATTATAGAAGAAGAGGTATGGCCCAGAGATCAGCAATGAGTATTCAAAAAGTTGAGTAGAATCGAATCATATTCATAATTTCTGATACTTATACGCATTCATACTTATTTTAATATCATACTAATACTGCTCATGTTCAAAGTTTGAAATACTCATCGTACTCATACTTAACAATACGCATGATGTTGTTGACTTTGACTCTCCATGACTCAACATTTACATGAATCAGAAAATAAGTATGATTCGCATATGAATACTACAATACTCGCTAGAAGGTTGTGTGTTTGCTCTGCTTGCTGCCTTTGTCTTTCTTCTGTTTTTTGTAAATGCAACAACAACTAAGACTGTAAATTTTGATGAATGATTCGAATCACTCGAATTATTTATAAGTATTATAAGTATTTTTCTAAATTTATGAATCTGAATGAGTAGGCGTATGAATCAAACATATTTCGAATGTTATGAGTTTCATGTCAATGCTGTACTCATACTCATTGCAATTTGTACTTATAATTCAATGTTGTAGTGAGTACGAAAGAATCAGAGTAGTTGAATTTTAATATTGTTGACTCACTTATGTTCAAAATTTCACGAATTCTTATGAGTAGCGAAAAAACGATTGCTGATCTCTGGTATGGACATATGTACTTTTATCTGAAAATTTTTAAACATTTATTCTTTAATTTCCCGGGAATTTTATTAAGAAAATTACAATTAAGATTTTAATGGGAATTGTAATCTGAATAAGACAAAAAGTCATTGTATCTCTTAAATGTTACGGACTCTATTGATATGTTAAAAGCTTTTGATGATGTGCGTATTTACAAAATAGGGTCGTACCCTTTACGTATGGTATCGATATATACATATGTATATCTTAAAGAGTCCTTCACTTTATAACTCGAGATCCATCTAATCGTCTTACGAAATAATAGTTACATGCGTTTGAGAAGTCTTCTTTCACTTCTTTTGAAACAGATATGTGCCATACGTCTACTAATATAATGATGTGATTTATATATGTATGTATACATATACAGGATTTTCCAGATATAAGCAGGACACTGCTTGTTGGCGAGGAATTCTTTTAACGGAATCCGAAATCCCGCAGCTTAGAGCAAATACCCACTTGTCATTCAAACTAATATAATTCTATTTGCCTCATAGTCAACACTTCGTAATTGATGCAATGCCGGTTGATCGGCATCCGATGGAAAGCGGGCTTTAAACATCTTCTACAACTCGGTGTGGTTGCAATTTTCTGGCCCTCATGCCACTGCAGGGTTACTGCGAATAAATTGCTGAAAGAAATATAGTTTCAGCAGACTTTATAGTTATAGGGAACAGTCCTATTGTAACATTAACTGGACAGAGAGTCAGGTCGCTGACTCAGTCGAGACCTGCAACAGGCCGTATTATAAAAGATTTCTATGTAACATTAGCTAAGCAGAGTCACAGCTTTACAAATGTCGAAAAACGAACATCGGTGGACTGTAGGTTTTCTATCGGGAATCAATTATCTGAGTTGCATTGTCTCAGTTGTTTACGTCGTCTGGATGGGACAGACTGCAGTCTCTGTCTCGAGGAAAATGAAACCATAAGAATCATGCTATGAAATTGTATTGCGTTGTACAACTTTTTTTTACTATTTTTTCCAATAAAACTGCAGTATGGAGTTAATGGTGAAAATTTACCACCAATGGCTTAAGGTTTGCTATTTTATTAGCGTAGACCAATAAAAAAAATATAGAAATATTTAATCGCACGAACGAGGGAGTCTGTGAACCGGACCAATTTTTAGAAGAAAGCTGTCGCAAAGCGGGGGCATATAAACGACATAATTTTTAAGTAATTTTCAAGTATAAAGGCGCCTGGAGGCGATCAAATGCATATGTATTAGTGTCGTGTGATTTACGTTTAAATAAATACGTACAAATAAATTCTTCAATCATCATTTGCACTTTTATTTTGCAGTGTTCGTTTCGTAAAATATATACACACACTATTCACAATAAAAAAAAATATTTTTTATCAGCGTATGGATGTGTTCATTAATAAAATATCCAACCAACTGAGAAAATTCTTGTCAATCACATATGGAAACGATCAAATAAAAAGCCATCAAATGAAAAAATCAAAATTTTTGTATTTTGATCAATCAAAGCCGACAACGTGTACGTGTAGCCGAAAAAGAACGACACACGCACACGTATAAGGCGTTGATGATTTTGTTTGATAGTCTCCAGAGTCTTTAAGGAAAAATTTTTTGAGTTCATAAGCGCGGAATGCGTAAAGCGAAATGCTGACAGAACGTTTCTGTAAAAACTAATACATTTCTTCTTAAATACGTCCCGTAGCCAGACAAACAGAAAATATGAACCAATCGTGTAATACCAGGTTTTTTCCTGCCATCATTGACAACGAAGATGGCATTGCAATGTTAAATGGCGTATGCATATTTTTATTTTTCATATTTAACCGTGTAGAGCAAAAAGTTCAGCATAATTTTATTATTTATGTAAACACATACGTACATAATTGGTCATTACAACCCTTTAGTCAGGAATACGACCTAGTTTCTCACATCGCTTATGCAATTTTATTTATTCTCAGAGTTTTTACCAGACATCTGCTGAGGGGAAGTCCCCGAAGAAATATTCTGACATATTTCGTTTAGTTGCAGATGCCTGGCTTGAACCGAGGCCTCACGTCTGATATGCTTACATACTACCTACTTGACCACGGCGTCTTCGTTATTATGTACATACATAATAAAAATGAATTTAAAAAACGTTTAAAGTTCATCAGTAGTTGTTACCTCAAACATTGAAGACTTTCATAGCAAATGTTGATCCAATTAAAAGTAATACCGTCTTAAGCGATCTTCTCCCTATAGCAGAGAAAACTAGGTCGACGGCAATTGTCCGCCTATCAGAGATTTCACTGTATAAAGTGCTATATTAGCAGGAAATAATAAGAATGTGAATGATTTGAATGTATTCATCATTTAACCTCAAATTCTGACTGTTAGGAATCAAGAAGACGTAGTACGTTATCCAACTGAGTTTATTAATTTTCTTGAATTTTCTTCTCATTATGCTTCGTAATATAAACTCACAACGAAACAAGACGTGCGGTGAAAAAAAGAAAGATGTTTAAAAAAAGGAGATGTTTTGATACCCCGGATATCAATTATTCGTACGGATATGCCATTAGAATTTTAAAGTTTATACTGTCCTGTTTATTTGACTTTTGCATTTACTATTACCAGAGTCAGCTGTTGCAAGTTTATGATATCAATTTTAAATTTACCATATGGTCGTCTGTAATACTGAAAATATCGTCAACTACCAAGTAAATTTTTGCTTTTAAAAATTTATGTGTTTGTTGCAAAACATTGATTGATAAGTGAGTATTGAAATGTATTACATTTCTTCTCATTATGCGTCGTAATACAAACCCAATAAAATTTTGCAACGAAATGTAGTGAAAAATAGAAAGATGTTTAAGAAAAAAAAATATGTTTTGATTCCTCTCATACCAATTATTTCTACGGATATGCCATTAGAATTTCAACGATTATGCTGTCCTGTATATTTGGCTTTTGCATATACTATTACCAGAGTCAGCTGTTGCAAGTTTATGACATTAATTTTAAAGTGTAAACTGTATTCCACATGGTCGTCTGCAATAGTGAAAATATCGTTAACTACCAAGTACGTTCTTAAATTTTTCGCTTAAATAATTCATTGATTGAAACGGTGAGCATTGAAATGTATTAAATTTCTTGGCATTACACTTTATACATTAATTTGTTGTACATTTTATTATGACAAAATTTGAATTGGAAATTACTAACTCTCAACTGAACCATTTCATAGCACATATTTCAAAAACTAACTCTTCACGTGTTGAAAAATAAAAAAATGATTTTATCTTAAATAAATATTAGAAACGTTTTCAGTGAATGTTAAATTTTAAAATCAATTTTGTAACATCATATGAAAAATGGAAATGAAAAATCTTAATAGTTGTTCGCGACGTATAAATCACGAAAAAGACAACAATTATGAATTATGATAACAGTTATGGAACACAATTGTTAAATGTTTTCAACGCATAGAGGGAGAGGATATTAAAATGTGTACAATTCTAACCGATTGCAAAAACTCAAAATGATTTTTTTATACTTTTCTCATGATTACTTTTGTAATAACAACACTTTCTCTAAATAATTATTTTCACTTACAACATGGCTAATGATGACTCAAAAAATTTCTTTCTCCGACTTACTCTCAACAGTCTTCTAGCAAAAATTCTGAGAGTCAATAAAATTGCCATGAAAAGTTATTCAAAAAATATCTGTGGTTCGGAGTCGACTTTAAACCACACACAACATACTTATATGGTGTGAGAAACTAGGTCCATCATCATGACTTCCAACCACACATTTATTTAATAATAATGTTGACACAAACATATGTACTTACATATATGTTTTATTTACATTACTTTCGCCCATAAATTGTAGCAGGCAATAAATATTTTTTTTTGGTTTTATAGAATAAAAAAGGATGTCGAAATTTAAGTTTAAGTTGGTCTATAGCCAGTGTATATTTTTAATTTTATTTAATTTAATTTATTATTATTACATTTTCTGTTTTAATTAGTGTGCCAAATATTTTTGGGTGAATAATCCGCTTAAAACTAAAATGGTTTTTGAAAACCATGAGGCTTATTTTAAAAACCAAGAAAGTTATCACAACAAAATTTTGTTAAGATTGGGGGCTGTTGAAAAGTAGACAAATATTAATTTTTTCGTAGTATATGTATACTTTTAAAGATAATATTGTATATGCGTATTCAGTTTCTTTTTTACTGTATTTAAATTTAAATAAAACAAAGCGTGTGGGAAATGTCATCGAAATTTTCGATTCGTATTGATGCCATTATGTGTGGAATAGAATATCGTTTAAATATCTGAAAGAGCACTCCGAGGGAAGCACATTCGATATATACAATTTTCCATGACTCCAAAATAGCACAAGCTATGTGGCACGCAGCCACGTAGCGCCGTCCTGTTGAAACCACAAGTCAGTGTTATCCAGATTATCCAATTCAGGTCAAAAGAAGGTTTTAGTAATCGAACCATTTTTTGCGTCGTTGACAGTTATGTCGTGACGAATATATTTCTCAATGAAATATGTAATGCTGATATCGCCTGAAATGAAATGGTATCGTCCCAAATGCGATAATTGGGACGTTTGTCCATGTACCCATTTCATTTATCTAGAAAAGGTCCTGATGGCCTCCCCGCGGAATTGTTTAAGACAGGAAGTAATGAGTTGGTAGGGCGCATGAACCATCTTAGCCTTGTCATCGATTGGTGTGATCAACTGGCGTAGGCGCGCAAAAAGCAGAGTCGCCTGGAAGGATGTGTTGCGGCAGGCCGAAATCCGTTAAGCGAGTTGTTAATGGCCAATTAAGTAAAGGAAGTAAGAAAAGAGTCTTAGCATTGAAGGTGATTTCTCAATGAAAATTGGGGTCAGAAAATATGCTTGGTTTCTAGGGTTGTCCACGATGATTTGACAAAACAAACTGACTAAGTAACAACTAATTTGACAGATGTAGCTTGAATAATATGGCTGTGCTGTGTGGAAAACCCTGTAAGAAGATCTTATAGAACAAGAACAAATATTTGCCCATCTTAAGTCTTTATTTCGTTTCGTCCATGTTAATGTTACAGAGATACTTACTTCAAAATCGATGATCAAAAATGAAAGCATAAATTCAAATAAATTTGTTTTATTTATGAAACAGGAAAGCAGAATAAATCTCCATCTCAATGTTATTATCAATACATTTTCATAATTCTTAGGAAAGTTTCTTTTTTCAAAATTACATTTGTTGGATATTCGTTGAATTCTTCTTAATCGAAATCATTCAGTTGTTGACAATGCTAAACGCTGTTTTATTCAAGTTGAAATCATCAAATCAATTCAGTTTTTATGGAAATAAAGTGGAGTTTAAATGTATTCAGCAATTGATTTCTGTTCAAGGTTGCTTTCAGTTCAATGGTACTTTCGAACAAAGTTGTCACCAGACATGATGTGTGTTTATTTACTTTATTTATTCATTTATTTCTGTTGAATTATGTAGTACAAGAGGAAACATATTTTCCAACGTAGTTTCTTTTGGCGCATTGCGGGCTGATAAAAATAGGAACTGGAATCCATACCATCTTCTACTTAGAATTTATGAATACTTTTTCGAAATTACATAAGCATATTGTTACGTTTTTGCCTTTTACAAACGTTTAAAATATGAGCTCGTAGATTGCAAATTTCTTTGTTGTTCGTACAATTCTGTGCGCCACTGTTCACAACTTGATGTAAACAATTGATGTTTACAATTTAAATGATGTGAAAGCAAAACACCAATTCCATTTTCCTAACAATATATAAGATTGTATTAAACACCAAAATATGCATGAAAATTTACTTCGTCTTCACCATTACTTTTGATTTTTAAAATATTTTCAAAGCATTTGCACGTGAAATAAACACAAACGCATTTGAGTAAATATTTTAAAATTATTTTTAGAAAACTGTGTTAATGACTGCACTTAATAAATGCAAATATTTTTAGAATCTTAAAACTGTTGAATTAAATTTTGTTTATTTCTTTGCTTTAAGAAAACTTTCATTATAAAGTTTTTGGTTTACTTTTTGCATTTTGCCAGATGCAAGAACAATCCAAAAAGAATAAGTGTGTATTAATGAAAAGAAGAACTAAAAAAAGTGATTCAGAAACAAATTTCATTTCGGTTTACAGTAGATTTCTCATCCAGACTGTTCAATATTGTTATTCAAAAGTCAATAGCTTCAAAACTTGCTGTTTGATGATTGTTAATTGGACTAAAAATAGTAGTTGTATACATACATACATATTACAGTTAAATTTTAAATACAAATTTTAGAATTGAAATTATATGCCATAATTTGTGTACTTATAGTCGCATAGCTAAATATCTTTAGACTACAACTATATAGCTAGACGATAACCTAAGGCATTTGGAACAATGGTAATCACATCACCCATATAGGATAAACATTTTCAAAGTGTATACCTACAAAAGTATCACTGCTATTGTATTTAAATTGATAACAAATTTTTAACCACAAAGCTACATAAAAAGTTGCTAGAATTGGAATAAGCTCAGTATAATGATTAATATTTTATTATTCAAATAAAACTGTCTTCTTTCATTACAGAAAATATTAAATTAATAAGCTTTGTGACTTATGGGTATTATTATGAATTAATAAATAAATACTAATCATACGCTTTTTTCGATTCGAAAATTATTATTTGGATTACATTTTCAATACGCCCAGTATCGTTCATGATGATACTGTAAATTGCTTGTAATACAATCGAAGTAAAAGGGAAGACCGAAACAAAATTTTGAACCATAAAAACCAAGCACAAAATAAAAACTGCAAATGAAAATGATGCCATCTATTAATATTTATTGACGAGGACAAATAAACTGCCATTAATGACCACATGGTATCAGTACCTGCTAAAAGTATGCATAACTTAACGGGGTCTCAAGACGATAAGGAAGTGCGTAAATTTCTCTGCACTTCTTCTAACCTTCTCTCTAACCTTTTGTAGTTTTTATGTTAATATTTAATTTACGTACCTACCTACCTATTTTGTATTCTATTGAACCTCATTGATGTTTATTTCCGTTGAATTAATCTTTTCGATATACCCGTTTATATTTTGCTTACGCTGTTCAACTTAATAAATCTCTTGGGTAACATCGTATGTAAATGGAAGTCAGTTAACTAAGAGTTTTTTTTGAATTTGTAAATTTCGGTCGTAAATATCTAATTTAATTTCAAAAAGGGTATATTGTCTAAAATTTATTTTATTGAACTTTGTAAAGGAAAGTTTTTAGTAACTTTTTTTAAAGTTAGAATATATTCCTAGCGTTGCTTTTATGGAATGAAAACAAAATGCAATGATTGGCTGCCCGATGGCCTAGTTGATAGTGTGCTAAACTTCAACAGACCAAGCAGTGGATTCGATTCCTACCAGAGATCAGCAATGAATCCTTTTTTTCGCTACTCATAAGTACTCATAAAGTTTTGAATATAAGTGAGTCAACAGTAGTGAAATTCAACTACTCTGATTTATTCATACTCACTACAACATTGATTTATAAATACAGGTTGCTGTAAGTATGAGTACAATATTGACATCAAACTCATACCATTCGAAATATGTTTGATTCATATGCCTACTCATTCAGATTCATAAATTTAGAGAAATACTTATAATACTTATAAATAATTCGAGTGATTCGAATGATTCGAATCATTCATCAAAATTTACAATCTTAGTTGTTGTTGCATTTACAAAAAAAAGAAGAAAGAAAAAGACAAAGACAGCAAGCAAAGCAAACACATAATATTCTAGTAAGTATGTAGTGTTCGTACGCGCATCATACTTATTTTATGATTCTTGTAAATGTTGACTCATGGAGAGTTGAAATCAAAACATCATACGTATTGTGAAGTATGAGTACAATGAGTACTTCAAACTTTGAATATGAGTAGTATGAGTGTGATATTAAAATAAGTATGAATGCGCATATATATATCAGAAATTATGAGTATGATTTGATTCTACTCATCTCTTTGAATACTCATTGCTGATCTCTGATTCCAACCAAAAGACTCTAGGAGTCTGATTATTTGTCTGACATTATACGTGATTACTTAAAATAGAAAAAATAAAATGAGAATTATTACAAAAAGCAATTCTCGACAAAAAGTAACGAAAGTATATACTAGAGGCCTACTGAAATGGCAATAAAACGTAATTTTGTGCATTAAATATAAAATGAATTACTGTTGCAATCTCATTCGTCTTTTTATCATTCAGCTATTATGCTCCAAAATATGTACATCTCTTTAATAATCTGTGAATACTACTACATTCATTCTCTCTGCATTCACTCACTTGTGTGTAAGAGACACATGAGCCCACAAAATCAAAACAGCAATGAATATGCACTCAACACAATATATCATTCACGGTTTTATAAGTGTTAAGGCTTGATTTTGTGAGACGAACAAATTCACGACTAAACATACAGTATTGATCGTGTTTTCCATATTAACAGACGAACATGTGAAATCATTCGTTTTAAGTAGACAAAGCCAAAGACAAAGAAAATAAGCAAAGAATACAAGTGGTTTCTAATGAATGCAGGATTGATTATCCATTTGATTCTATTGCTACGATGTATAGTGAAGGGTTATAAGAGCATGAGCAAGACTTTAAGAAAATGAAACATTGTTGAATAAATTTCTCTTTGTGTGACTCAATACATGAATAGGGGTCATCTCCTGAGTGTTGGTATTAAAAAGGAAACAAAAATCGAATAATAAAAAACAATTGTATAAATACTTACAACAACATTTTTTATTTAATAGTATAATGTTCCTCTCATGATTTGTAAAAATTGTTTTATATGTTAATTAAGAAGTAAACTTACAACATAACACTGCATGACGTATAATCAATATTAATGATTAAGTGCTATCCAATTAATATTAATCATACGCTCGAGTGGTTAACAAAAAGATAATGATAAAAGAGAAGAAGGATTAATTCATTATGCTGCGTAATTTTTATTATATTTTCTTATCATATTAAGAAATTGGTCACACATAATTTGAATAAATTATTTTCATGTAATCAATAATGGGATAAAGTTAACTTGTTGTGTTTGTATTTCGTATTATGAGTATTTCAATTTATTTTTATTAAAATTAAAGCACAATATAGTAATTTATAATTTTAAGAATGTAAGTTTCGAAAGAGAAATAATTCAAGTTAAACTCAGAGGTACCGCAAGGTTCTGTTCTATCTCCAACTCTATTTCTTATTTTCATTGACGATCTTCTTTTTTAACTTCTAATCCTATCTACTCTTTTGCAGACAACAGAAACATTTGCCATTCATATTCTTTTAAGGGTAGGCTAAGCCCTTTAGAGATTGGGGGAAAAGGCTTAGAATGACACACTCATGTCCGACTTACACACAATTTCCGAATTGGGTTGAATAGGGTTGATTTTAACACGCGAAAAACGCAATACGGTTTAGTAACGCAAAAGCGCAGCATCTGTAGTAATGGGTGGTAGAAGTCGCCGTGGTCTAGTAGGTCGTATTTTGGCTTATTAGAAGAGAGGCCTCGATTCAAACCCCAAGTCAGAAATCTCCAAATAATCGAAATATGAAAAAATATTCCTTCGGCAACTTCCTCTCAGCAGATTTCTGGCAAAAAGTGTGAGAGTAAATAAATTTGCCATGAAAAGTAGGTCCTGCCATTCATGTATAAAATTAACGCACATAACATAAGTGGTGTGAGAAATCCTGACTAAAGGGTTGTAATGACCAATTATGTACGTATGTATGTAATGGGTAGGGTAGGTAATGAGTCAGACGCTCTTGATGCAACGGACATGAAAGTTCAATGTGATGTTCGTTGGAACCAGTACTTTTTCAAGTCTTGTAAGAAGCGTTAAAATGCTTATGTTTCTTAAGATGGTGAAAGACTGCACTTCATCTAATCTCAGTAATATTTATACCACTTATGTTCGACCGAGAATGGAATGCAACTATCATGTATCCGACCGTTTACAAGAGAGGGCGAAGGCGCTCATTAATGGCGGTAAGATATTCTACACTATGGATTCTTTGTAGCATCGTCGCAATGTGGCTTGTGTTTCACAGTTCTACATCCACTACAACGCATTTTATTCAAGCGAAATAAAGGGGCTTATTACCGAAAATCGTGTTTTCTTACGTAGCACCCGTGTTTCTCGAAAGGCATTCAGCTTTCTTTCATATCGAAAAATTTCATTTCTTTTGGAAGTTAAAATTTTTAGTAAAGAAATTTTCGTAATTTTTCAGTTGTTCTTTAAAAATATGAAATATTTGCAATACAAAGTATAAAAAAACATTTTATTGCTTAAAAACTTAGCATTTCGAACCCTTCCGGGTTGCGCCGCACCATTCATCCAGTCCTCCCTTTCCGGTCAGGGACTCCGCACAAATTTACACCAATGGCTCCAAACTGAAGAAGCCAAATCCCTGCAGCGTCTTTCAGGCGGAAGTGTCAGCGATTCAGACTGCGGAGAAAATTATTGTGGCCAAAAATGTTAAAAAAATCACCATATTTTCCGGTAGCCAGGCGGCTACCAAGGCATAGGATTCTAATGTAATAAACTAAAAGACGGTGTACGACTGTCGCAGATATCTCAATGAGGTGGCGTACCGATATGATGTATCACGTGGGTACCAGGATATAAGGATATGCCCGGCGGCTGCAGAGCGGAAGAACTGGCCAGAAGGGGCACGACCATCGAACTCTCTGAGAATTCTCTATACTGGGGATCTCTTTGGGTGCCTGGAAGGTTATAATTAACAATGCAATCGTAGATCTTGTCAACAGTAGGTGGGCAGCTTCGGAAAAGGAGAGAACGGCGCAAAAAATCTGGCCAAGGCTGGATAGGAGGCGCGCGGCGGCTCTGCCTAAACTCCAAAGAAGTAGGCTCAGTACTTTAATCGGGGTTATTACGGGGCATTGCATTATAGGAACGCATGCGAGGTGTATTGGTCTTGGACACCTTGCGAATGATTTCTGCAGAAGCTGCGGAGATGAGGAGGAGGATGAGACTTTTCTTTACCTACTGTGCACATGCCCGACACTTGGTCGGAGGAAAAAGGGGCACCTAGATGAACTGTCATGCATGGATATTAGCAGTCTGAGTCGCTTCATCGGAAGCTCCGAGTGATTCCTGGAATAGGGGACAATGGAAAACTGTGGTATCACAATTAGGCCCTGAGTGCGGCCTAAGTCTGTCCGCTCATGACTCCATCGAAAGGACAGCCATTTCGTTCCACTAGCCTTTTTCTAAATTATTTAAAAAAAATCAAATGAGAAAGCAAAATTTACTACCAACTCCCCAAGTAAAAATTAAGTTAAAATAAAACAAACAAATGATTTAACAAAAAGAATTTTTATCACGTTTTTTTATAATAAATTAAAAAATTATTATAAATTAAAAAAATACACTAAGTTTGAGGATAATTATGCTTCCTTTTTTCCTTCTTCTAATTTCTCATGGGGACGTAAATGTATAGTATACATACGTGTACATAATTCATATTTAATTGTCAGTTGAAAATAAAGTGTGTGAATATTTTTCAGAGTGAAATGTTAACGCATCAAGTTGGTTTACATACATCCTATTTTAATATTTCGAAAGACCAAAGGAAGCATTTCTGTATGTCAGTTTGCGAGTGTTTTGTATACCATATGTTGACTTGAGGAAAATGTGAAAAAAAAAATTAAATTATTTTCCAAGAAAAGAGCAAAGAGAATAACTACTGTTGCTATTATCATACTTTTACACTGTATTTCTGAAGGCATAATAAGACGTAGTAGAGTCATATGAAAGAGGAAGAAAGGGACGAGTGTTAGATATTATTCAGCAAGGAATGTAGAAAGTAAATTACAGGCTAACCGCATTATAAATATTTTGGGTTACTAATGAATTTAAATTTAAGCCAAATAATATATTGCAAAGAATGTCTGAATCAAGTAAAATTATTTTCAGTAAATTTACTTTAAGTTTAAATTTTATTTTCCAGAGTCTAGTGAATTGAAATTCTTCAATTCTTTTTGTTCAGTTCTTTTTTTAAATTATATTTATGCAGTCTCTTGTTTATACAGTGAATTGAGTTGAAATACGGAAAAGTAAGTTGTAGAAGGAGTGGTTATTCTTAATGATATCTAAGAAATGATTTTTCAGTGAATTAAATCACAGTTTAAGTACCGAATACGAAAATGGACGCCGATGCAAAAACAAAAGAATTTTATCCACCATGACAATTGCTGAAGTGTCACAAAATGCGCGTCGTGGCACACACTATGATGTCGTCGCACACACTATGATGTCGTGTTGCAATTAAAACAACCGAAAGGGCATGTGGTATCCGCTCGTCGTCTGGCAAAGTGAAAATGTTATCGTTTTGGTTGACACTTAATTTACATCAAATGTATGTATGTACATACCATATATGACAAGAAAATGTGGGCGATGAATTTAAATGCCATAAGCAGACTGTGGAGATAATAGAAGTGATAGATTTACGTTAAAAATGAAAACCATTATTTCAAAGCAAAAAGATCTGTAAAGCATTTTGGTATGTTTGTTCATACATAATTCGTAATTACAAGCCTTCTGTCAGAATTACGACCTAGCTTCTCCCAACACTTACGTTGTGTGTGTTAATTTTAAACAAAGGTGGCGGGACCTACTGTTTAACGTCGAGGTAAAATATCCAAAATAATATTTTTTAAGTTGAGCCACAGAAAAATATACGAAAACATTAGAAAATATATAAAACAAATGTTTCAAAATAAAAACATTACCTTGTTGTTTGGGAATTGATCGAGAATTGTATTTACTCTCCGAGTTATTTCCAGAAATGTGCTGAGAGGAAGCCGCTGAAAAAATATTTTTTCATATTTGTTGACCTGGGATTTGAACCGAGGCTTCATGTCTAATAAGCCAACACACTAACTGCTAGACTACATCGAATACAAAGCCTCTAATGCATATCAAAATAGTCTCTCTTTGGTGTAGATTATGGGGTGGCAGTGTCACCGGTCCATATAACTTTAAAAACGACATTCCCCAGGCCATCGCTGTTAACGGACCAGACTTCTTATATATAAAAAATATAAACCTAAATAAAATCAAAAATTTATAAAAATGAAATAAAAATAAAGCTAATAATGTAAAAGAATAATATATAATAATGTAATAGAATAAAAAATAATAACTTCTATTTGAACGGATTTGCATTGCCTACATTCTGAAAGTAAGTTGGTAGGGAATTCTAAAGACTTGTGGTGTGTCGCTGTGACAGAAGAGTCCTGTATCGTTGTTGAATAATCCTCATGCCCCCTAGCAAACTTAATTCGGCTCAATAAATATTTCGACTTTTCCGTGGGAATAATTTTATGGAATAGAATGAGACATAGTCTTGGAGGTAGTGTTCTGGCTTATTAGACGCAAGGCCACGGTTCAAACCCCAAGTCAGACATCAAAATGAAAATATAAAAAAAAACATTTCTTCGGTGACTTCCTCTCAGCAGATTTCTGGCAAAAACTCTGAGAGTAAATAAAATTGCCATGAAAAGTTTCTCAAAAACTCTGTTTTTCGGAGTCGGCTTTAGAGTCATGTATGAAATTAACGCACTTAACTGACTGACTGAAAGATTGTATTGACCAATTATGTATGTATGTATGTTAAAAAAAATGTTTCATTGTCATCATCTTCCATGTTTCTTGTCTCGATTTATACAGGAATTTTTTTTTATGAAGTAGGCTTGAAAAAAATGGTGGAATATATTTTTTTGTTTTCGTTCATATATCGATAAAACTAGAATTGCCTGTTGTCTTTGCCGACTCTATTTTTTCCTCATACCATTCAATTTCTTCAAACGTTTGCATAGCCTTCTTTATGCAGTCAAATGTATCAGACAACTCTGTCAATAGAATTTGTGAATTGTCTATAAAAGTCTCGATATTTGAAGTTTTCTTTTTTGTTTTTAGAAGAAAGAGCTTAAAATAAGTGATTCATCATTCAAGTTAAAATACTCAGCAATCGTCTGTACCATTTAATTTTACTACATGAGGCAAGTTTAAAATTTCTTAGCTTATATCGTTAAAATGCCCGACACTTTAGCTGTGCAATGGACGTTATGTACAATGGGTTAATTCGACCTCCGGGAACTGTACTTGTCTTAATTGACAAGTACACGTCCTCTAAACTAACCTAACTTAGATATGTACTCACTGCTGTAGTATTTGATGTAGTCTTTAGATGTAGTATATGGAAGCAACATCGATTAGCAGCAGTTTTTGGGTGATAAATTATTAATTTTATAATATTTCTCAATGTCAACCTCAAGATTTTTTGTTAAACATCTAAATGTTTCGTAGTCTGTTCTTTGAAGCATTTATCCCAATCGTTGGCTTAATCTTAAAATCACCAGCAACTTTTCCAGCGAGTAGATGCATAAGTCCATATTTTGAATTCTATGATCTCTCCCTATCACATATAAATATCGTTTATGGCACTCATTTCCAATATTATTCACTCTAGATGACATTAAAAAATTGCTGATTAGAATATCCAACCCAACAACCATTTGCTTTAATTTTTTGTGTATATTTAATGTTTCGGAGTTGTACTGTTTCATCCTCATTCATTGTTGGTAATTACAACCATTCGGTGAGGGTTACAACCTAGCTTCTCACACCACTTATGTTGTGTGTGTTAAATTTATCCGTTAATGACGAGACAAACAATTTAAAATCGAGTCCGAACGACATATTTGTGAAAAATTTTTTCATTGCAATTTTATTTACTCTAAGTTTGTGACAGAAATCTGCTAAAAGAAAATCGTTGAAGAAATATTTTTTCATATTTCGTTTTGTCGATGTTTTTGATGGCTGATGTGGGTTTTGAACCGTGGGCTCTTTTCCTTCCCAACTATCCTCTATTGGCGTTCAAACAAAAATCGGCTAAAGTCCTAAGACGATATAAATCGAAGTGAGAGGTAACAAAAAATCGAAACGACGTCAATCGGGGGATTACTGTACGAATATTTCTTTTTACAGTTTCTATCATTTTTATTTGCTAATCTTCAAAAAGAAAGTTGGCATTAAGTCAGCTCTCCTAAGTTCAATATGTTTCAAAAATTTACTCATTTATTAACTTAATCTAAATAAACAAAAATGTGTAAAACGTGTAAATTGTTTGAAATATAAGCAAAGGCCCATAATCATAGTCAAACACTAAAGTCGGTTCTTTTTAAAAAGAACTTTAATATTTAAACCTGTTACTAACTGTTTCTTAACTATAGTGATTATTAATAATAGTTTTAAGTTGAATCAGCTTTAAGTGGGTGATTAGTATAATGTTTGAAATTTTGCATACAAACTGGTATAAATATTGTATAAGTGGCACCTCTGCACAGCTGATGCAATAAAAGCGCCAAAAAAATAAACAAAATATAAATTGTTATTTTGAAAAAAACAATTGCATAAAATTAATCCGGGGAAAATAAACTATTATCTGAATGGAAAATTTAGAGAAGGTATGTACATAGATCTAATGTTCTTACATTTATGGAGTTTTACATACTTATGTATCATTGATTTATAAATTGTCAATAGGATCAAAAGAAAAGGGAACGAGAGGCAAACTGGAGCACCAGCGAACAAAACTTATAAAAAAAATAATAAAATAAAATATATAATGTAATAATAATGTAATATATAATAAAATATTTAGAAAAAAATTAACACAATTCATACAACTTTTGTTTTTGGTTTGTTTTGATTTTGTAACTTTTGATAAATGACAAACAGCTGATAGAGTTAAAATGATGTTAACTTTGTTAAAAACAACTTCAGCTTGTTTTAAGTATAAAACTGACTTTAGCAGAAAAAGTAAGCTTTTTATCGTCTATAGTAGCTGAAAAGTAGACATTTTAATAAATGATACTTAAAGTATACTTTTTTGATGACTATGATTATGGCCCAAAAAGGTTAATTTTAAACTATTCATAGATTATTTAGAAAAATATTCGCATACCTCAGCGTAATCTCTTTTCTGAAGAAAATGTTTACGTTTTAAAACAATTTAAAATTTGTAAAAAATTCTCTTCAAATTGTTGCTCAACTTTTTTCGTCAGAAATAAATTTAAAAAAGTTTAGCATTGTTGTACGTTGCCATGGTAATGGTATTTTTAAAATTAAAAAGTTGCTGTACTAAAATAAATTATATTTAATATATATTAATTATTTATTAAAAAAATTAAAAATTCCTACAGCGTGTTCTAGATAAAGAATAGATTCTCTCTTTGAGGCTCTTTATATCAACGAAGTGTATTTTTGATACATACGAGTATCTCTAAAACAGTAGACACACTCTGAAGTAACAGTCTGCTGAACCAAGAAAGTTGGTTCCAAGAAAGTTGGTTACCCTGCTGCCTTTAAATTTTCTGTAAGTTTAAAGAGAATATCTTAAGAAAAGTATTTAATTTTCGATATTTGATATTCTAAACTTAGACTCTTAAATGCATTCTTCAAACACTGGAACTATGTTAAACCTAGTGACCATAACATCCTCTTCGAGCTCTACTATGTCAACAGTACCGATAATTATAGATTGCAGACGATCATTAGTCAGAAAATTACAATGAAACTTGGTTGTATTTGGACAGTTTAGGTGACTCAATCCGGATCAAGCCTATATGTCGTGTGTGGGTGATTAAATCAGTGAATGAATGAATTACCGGCTATTGATGAAAATTATATGAATGAGAAATCGAATCCCAGGTCAGACATCAAAACGGAAATATGAAAAAAATAATATTTCTTCGGCGACTGCCTCTCAGCAGATTTCTGGGAAAAATTCTGAGAATAAATAAAATTGACATGGAAAGTTTCTTAAAAAATTGTCCTTCGGAGTCGACTTTAAACTGTAGGTCCCGCCACTCATGTATAAAATTAACACCCACAACATGAGTGGTGTGAGAAGCTAGGTCGTAATTCTGACTGAAAGGTTGTAATGACCCGTTACGTACATACGTTACGATATGAATGAGAAATTGGAAAGTCATCTGAAAGTAAAAGAAAAAAGAAGGTTAAATGGGAATTAAATAAGACTCTTACTTAATGAGTCATTACAACACTTTAATCAGCATTACGTCACCCATGTTGTGTGTCTTCATAATTGTTCATAATTGGCGATACCTACAGTTTAAGGTCGACTTCGTTAAAAATCATGCCTTGTCACAACACAACAAATTCCTTGAAATGCATCATTCAAAAAATAATTGTTTTTTTCTTAGTTCCTAAAGAGAATTCAATTTAATAAGATAAGTGTAAGAGAATTCTGTTTTATTTATTATAACATTTCCGAAGGACATAAAGAAGATTGTTCCGCTTATGTTTCGTTCATTAACAATTTTTTTGCCTAATTAAAGTTTACACAAGAAATGAAAATGGAATTATACGCACATAAATGAAGCATTTATAGCCTGGTGAGTAAAATGTCAGAGGAAATGGTTTGGGGAAAAATTTTTCTTTTGTATAATACTAGACTGTAAAATAAAAGAACATTTCAAACCAAATGGGATAACGAAAGAAACTTAATATTTTTGTTTATTTTAATTCATTTGTTATATATTTTTATTTTTGTTGTTATTTTTATTTTTTGCTTATCTTCGGTGATACCGAATGCGGTTGGTTCTGATGACTTAGATTCTCGGTTTTTAAAAGCTTTCTCACCTAGATTTTTGCCGTATTTAACTCATTCATTCAATACAGTTTTAACTATATCGTAATTCCCTGATCAATGGAAACAGTCGAAAGCCATTCCCATACCTAAAACCATAAACGAATTCAGGCCAATTGCCATTTTCCATTCCTATCTAAAGTAATGGAAAATCTTATAGCTAGGCAAATAAATAATTATCTGATAAGCAGCCGGGATTTATTAAAGCTAGAGCTGCACTTCTGCTTCAGTCAATGTAGTTGATGATCTCAGATTGGAACTAGATGAAAAGTAAATAGCGTTTTTAGTTCTTTTGGCTCACAGCAAGGCTTTTGATTTGGTTGATCACAAAATATCCAAAATATCATTATTCAAACACAGCTTGCGTTCTTATCTTACGGACAGATCACAACGAGTTTACGTAAACGGCAAGATTTTGCTAAACATTGGAAGAGGCATTCATCAGGGATCAATATTAGGGCCTCTTTTGTTCCGTATATACATTAACGTACGCTGATGAGCTTCAGCTTTATAGGAGCACACGTATTGAGGATATCCAACTATTTATAGATACCATCAACTATGATTTACAAGAAATTGACAACTGCGCTTGGGCCAATGGACTTTGTATAAATCCCTCTAAATGTAAATGTTTATTGCTATTCAGAACAAAGAGAGAGCATTTGTTGTGCCAGATATTATTATCAGGGGGAATAAAATTTATCTTGTTGAATTGGCATTCAATCTGGGTATTATCTCCCTCTAGAGTAGTAATTAAAAGCAACAAAATAAATTACCATTTAAATAATTAAAGCTAATGGCATACACCGCATTACAGTTACGCTTAAGGACTGACTTAATATTTAAAAGGATGAAAAACGAAGGATAAAAAATAAATGCCAAAAACAATAAATTCTTTCACATCAATATCACGTCAGCATTAGACAGAGCTGTTTTACACAGAAAGTGTGAGCTTTGTAAATAAAACTGATAGCGCAGTGTATCAAGTAACAGTGTGTTGTAAAATAATTAAATTAAATAATGGAAAAAATTTTGGCAAATTTATTATTTTATTGTGAAAATGTGGAAGATACAGGCCATGTTGTAGCACCCACTATAATATAGCCTAGATTTGTGGTTTTTTTATTTACTTTTAGTTTGGGATATCTCGAAAAATTTAAAATTTTTAAAAATTAGAATTAGAATTGCCATATCATAACTTAATTCCATTTTAATTCCAAATTAATAGCGTATACTTTATATTTAATTGAATGTTAAATATATTACTCATACGCATCACCTTACATGTACCAGAATAGTTACTCTGAAAAATATGCAATAAAAATTCTTTGATATTCATACATATGAATCTAATGGAATTAAATATCACTCATACGTCACATATCGAACCATATTCGCCAAAAAGATGTAACCCTCAAAATTAGAATTTTACAGGACGGAGGATTTCTTTAATAAATGCAGTTTTAATAAAGCTATTCCTTTGAAATTTAGAATGTAAGTTTTATTTTGTGTGATATATTTAATTTTAATAGTTTTGATTAGATATTTGCAATGTAAAGGTTGTTTTTGTGGGTTACAATCTTTGATCGATTTATCCCATTTTAAATTTAAATATTCGTGTTGAAACTTTATGAGTATAGTTTTTTTATTACAAATTCTTGTATTTAGCGGAAGAAATCTTTAAGATATCATCATATAATTTTGTAGGGCCCTTAGAAATGATTTCAGAGTTTCGTCTGGATCGTGGAATTGAATATACATCATAACTTATGGTTTCAGATTCATCAAAGTATACATATTTAAGAATTATATTTGAAGTATTTTTTCCGAATATTGCAGAACGCAATTTTGTTAATTGATGTAAAGTACTTAAGACCTTTCGCAAGTCGAAACTTGTACATAAATATGCTGGATTCTCTTTACATGGCTTTTGGTTCTCTAAAAATATTCCCATTTTTCTGATGATTCCAATTGTCTTTTGGATTCTGTGTCTAAGTTATTGTAATTTTCGCGTACTACACATTTTTCTTTTTTAGGTAAATGGAAGCCTAAATTGAAACTGGTTCTTAAAATTTTACGGAATACTCCTAACGACAACTGACAATTTTTCTTTAATAATTGTTTTCAAATGTTTCGTTTATTTCTTAATTTTATTTTGAAAAAGAATTTTATTGAGGATATCCTTCTATGTATAGACACCATCAACTATGATTTACAAGAAATTGACAACTGGGCTAGGGATAATGGACTTTGTTTGAATCCATCTAAATCAAAAAGTTTACTACTCTCCAGAATTAGGAGAACATTTGTTGTGCCGGATATTATTATCGGGGGGAATAAAATTGATTTTGTTGAAACAGCATCCAATTTGGGTATTAACTTTATGTTCGGCTAACGTGGTCTAACCACATTAACGTCATCGTTGGTAAAGTTTACGGTGTGATTAGACTAATGGGCTGTTTGTTATAAATTCGAATCACTTTGCCATACGTATGCAACTGGCTAAAACCTATTTGATTCCTGTTCTCTTATACGGATCTGAAATTTTCACAAATTTTAATACTGATGATTGGCTTATAATAATATAGAATGATATGTATTTATTAAGGGACGTCGAGACCATATATCGCAATATTCTTATCAGATGTTTGGAGTTGATTTTGATAACCTATTAAATATTAAATGCCTTATTCTACTCCATATGATTATTACTTTAAAATAGCCGATATACTTATTTTGTAGGATTACATTTGCTAGATCCAACCGCGGTATGAAAATTAACCAACATAGATATAAGAGGGAGGGATGCATGCAAACAAGGTAAAGTTTCTGATTGTGGTCAACGTGGCGACCACCAGGACGATCCTTGTCTTGCTGTATTCAAGTTGACACGCAGCCTCCTCGTGGCCCCTCCTGGATGGCATTCTAGCACCCGCTAAATGTTAACTAATGCGTGCAGCGAATGTCCAATCCTCTGGACGTTAAATTTGGGTTGTGCGTAGGGCTTGGAACCCACCACGTAAAAACAAATATCCAATGAAAACCAAGACAGAATCCTACGAAAAGATCCCCTCAAAAGTTGAAGAACACGGCAAACGTATAAAGGACTATGATTTACGTATTGGCACATGGAACGTCCGCACCCTCTACAGGGTAGGCACTTCCGCCCAGCTGGCGGATGCCCTCATTAAATGTAGGACTGACGTCACTGCCATTCAGGAAATGCGATGGACAGGACAAAGATGCAAAAGGCTTGCATCTTGCGATGTATACTACAGCTGCCATGAAAACAAGCACGAATTTGGATGCGGATTTGTGGTTATCGTCACCTTGTCTCTGGGTTCACACCTGTGAACGAAAGAATAGCCACAACCCGCATCAAGGCAAAATTTTACAACATCAGCCTAATATGTGCTCACGCCCCGACGGAAGGAAAGGACGACGTGGTTAAGGATGCCTTCTATGCTAAACTCGAGGACGTATACGATAAGTGCCCGGCCCATGACGCCAAAATCGTCCTCGGGGATTTTAATGCAAAGGTCGGGCGGGAAGGTATCTTCGGTCCCACTGTCGGACAGTTCAGCCTCCACGCAAACACTAACTCCAATGGTATGAGGCTGATCGATTTCGCCGCGGCGCCTAACATGGTAGTACGTAGCACTAAGTTTCAACATCTCGACATTCACAAGGCCACATGGATGTCCTCTGATCGCTCAACATCAAACCAGATCGATCATATTGTGATAGACGGAAGGCACGTATCCAGTGTACTAGTGGTGCGCACATTCAGAGGTCCAAACATCGACTCGGACCACTACCTTGTCGCAGCCAAGTTTCGATTGCGCATTAGCGCTTCGAGGTCTGCGCACTCTAGTGCATTGCGAAAGCTGGACGTTAAGAAGCTGCGATCACAAAGGACAGCTGAGGCGTTCTCCGCTCAACTCTCTGATAAGCTCCGTCGTTCCCCATCTAATCTCAACGACATTGGCGGACTGTGAGCCAACATCTCCCACTCCTTGCGCACTACTGCGGAAACAGTCCTTGGTTTCGAACGCCCACCCCAACGAAATCAATGGTACGATGAGGAGTGTCGCGAGGCAACTGCAGCGAAAAACGCCGCATACAAGAAAACTTTGCAGTCAGCCGCTATGCGAGCCATTGTCGAGAACTATAGAGAGAAGAGAAGGGATGAGAGACGCCTTTTCAGACTCAAGAAGAGGGAGCAGGAAAGGCGTGAGCGTGAGGAAGTCGAGATGTATAGATGTAGGAATGACGCTCGAAAATTCTATCAAAAGGTTAAGCGTCTAACCGAGGGTTATAAACCCGGAGCGTCTTCCTGCAAGGACGAAAATGGAAACTTAGTAACAGATCCGCAGGGAGTACTGAGGTTATGGAGGAAACACTTCTCTACTCTGCTACAAGTCGATGACGACACCATTTAGAGATGATGTTCCGAACCCGATCGATGATGACGGCGTGGAGTTCCCGCCGCCTAGCCATGAA
This sequence comes from Sarcophaga subvicina, assembly GCA_936449025.2. NCBI lineage: Eukaryota > Metazoa > Arthropoda > Insecta > Diptera > Sarcophagidae > Sarcophaga > Sarcophaga subvicina. The sequence goes on along the minus strand of OW388080.2, from coordinate 73,698,394 downwards.
GAGGTCAAAGTCGCGATTACGCGCCTTAAAAACAATAAAGCGGCAGGTCCTGATGGCCTCACCGCTGAATTGTTTCAGACCGGATGTAATGAGTTGGCAGGGCGCATGCAGCAGCTTATTTACAAAATATGGCTAGAGGAAAGTATGCCCAACGATTGGAACCTCAGTGTCCTCTGTCCTGTCCTGAAAAAGGGAGACTCTACTATATGCGCCAACTATAGGAGTATAAGCCTTCTCCCTATCGCATATAAGGTTCTTACAGGCGTATTGTGTGAACGACTGAAGCCACTCGTCAAAACACTGATTGGACCTTATCAGTGCGGCTTCAGACCTGGCAAGTCCACCATCGACCATATCTTCACACCACGCCAAATCCCGGAAAAGACCCACGAGAAACAAGTCGACACACACCATCTTTTTGTCGACTATAAGGCTGCCTTTGATAGCCCTATAAGGGATCGTGTTTTTGCCGCAATGTCTGAGCTCGGTATACCTGCGAAGCTGATAAGGCTATGCAGAATGACGTTTAGCAATTCCTGTAGCTCCGTCAAGGTAGGAATGGACCTCTCCGAGCCATTTGATACCGTGCGAGGTTACAGACAAGGCGACCCCTTATCATGCGACCTCTTCAACTTCGTCATGGAGAGTGTTCTGCGAAAGGCAGGAGTGCATCGCAGTGGCACTATTTTTCAAAAAAGTGTCCAGTTGCTTGCGTACGCCGACGACATTGACATCATAGGGCGTACGAAGCGAGATGTTCCTGCTGCCTTTAGTGCTATTGAACGCGAGTCTACCAAGATGGGTTTGGCAGTAAATGAGGGCAAAACAAAGTATATGTTATCGACTCGATTCTCAGATTACGTCCGATAACTATACTTTTGATACGGTCAAGGAATTCATCTATCTTGGCTCCGCCGTTACCACCAGAAATGATGTCAGTCTGGAGATCAAGCGCAGGATCACTCTTGCCAACAAGTGCTACTATGGTCTCAATAGGCAATTGAGTAGCAGAGACCTCTCTCGTACGACAAAACTAACACTCTACAAGACACTCATCCTACCCGTGCTTCTTTATGGCGCAGAGGCATGGACCCTATTAAGTACAGATGCAGCGGCCTTGAGAGTGTTCGAGAGAAAAGTACTGCGCAAGATCTTCGGTCCAGTGCGAGTTGGCGATGATTTCCGTATCCGATACAACAGTGAGCTGTATGAGCTCCTCAACGACATAGACGTTGTACAGCGTATTAATATCCAGCGGCTGCGCTGGCTCGGCCATGTCGTTCGAATGGAGGAGGATGCGCCGGCGAGACGGGTATTTGATGCGGGAATCTGCGGAAGTCGGCGAAGAGGACGACCTTGCATCCGTTGAAAGGACCAAATCGAGGAAGCCCTGTCATCGATTGGTGTGCCCAACTGGCGTAGGCGCGCACGAAGCAGAGGCGCCTGGAAGGATGTGTTGCGGCAGGCCGAAATCCGATAAACGGGTTGTTATGGCCAATTAAGTAAGTAAGTAAGTACATTCTAGAAAATTGGCACTGACAGAATAAACCTTCTATTTTAATTTCCATATTGATATTTTCCAAACGTATAACACTATCAATTAATTAAATTGCAATATAAAGTTTAAAACAACAATATCTTAAACAAATGCTTTGTCTTTATTCATAACTGTATCAAATGCCACAAAATTGCAATATGAAGTTTAAAATAACAACATTTAAAAAAAATTATATCTCTTTACTCATGTTCTTAAAAAGATATATGACTATGCAAATCACATCCTTATGCGAAAGTATGCAAAAACCCGCAGCCACAATATTATTTAATTTAAAGAGGGATAAAAAATCTACAATTTGATGTATAATAAGTTGTGGGCAGATGAGGGCCAAATAACTAAAAGTCTACGTGAAAAAATAGTTTTTAAGAAACGTGTGTTTTGAAAAGGTCAAAAAAGTATTCTTCAGGGATTTTTTAATGAGCTTAAATTTTTCCAACTTTTATTATTTAATTTGGTAGAAAACAAGTTAAAATTTAATTTTTGTTGGGCTTTTGGAGACTTCTGCCACAATAACACGAAAATTTCTTTAATTAAACTTAAGTTTTTTTGTAGGACCACAACATATGCAATATAAACATACCTCCACTTTCAAATGACGCAAATATAAAATCTCGCAAAATAAAACAACAAAATTTGTTAGATTTATAAAATTTAGAGTGTTGTCAATAAAGTTAGTGCAATAAAGCTCAGAAAAATAAATTAACTTTTTTTGATTTTTGGCCTATGGGGGAAACCAGTGTGTAATTTATCGATTATAAGATAATTATACATTTTCATCATCTGACCGAACACTAAGATTATGGCATAATTTAAAAGTTCTTCAGTTTGATGACATGTTTGACAGAGTGCAAGTGACTTTAGGGATTACTTTCTTTTCGATAGCGTATATTTCTGCCAAAGGATTTTTTTTATAAAATTGCAATGATAAACCAAACATACATATACATAATATGGATATTACAACCCTTCAGCCTGGATTACGACTTAGTTTTTTAGACCAAGTATGTTACTTGTGTCGACTCCGAACTACAAATTTGTTTTTAAACTTTTCATGAAATTTTTTTTCATATTTCAATTTGATGTCTGACCGGGGATTTGAATCGTGACCTTACGTCTAATAAGCCAACGCACTACCTACTAGACTACATCGACGTCATAATAAACCTTACAACTCCTTAAATACTACATTATTAAAGTATTTTGATGTAAACTTTATATCCAAAACATATTGTTACATTTTTCCCTTTTTAAAAACGTTTAAAATATGAGTTCGTTGATTGCAAACAAATTAAAAATAAATTGGTGTTTAGTTTTAATTAAACTCTTTATTGTTCGCACTAGCTTTGTGTGCCACCGTTTACAACTTCATGAATACAACAATAATTTGCTTAATTCGTTATTCTTCTTTACACTTCTGTTCGCGTACACACTTACAAATTTTCGGTAGATCTTTACAACGATGATCTTTAAACCACGATTGTTTTCTTCACACGCAACGCGTCTTCCCACAAGACTGACTAAATTTTTACTGCTCGTTGCCTGCTTTTTCTTGCCTTTTTATATGCCCATGCAATCAGTCTGATGATGGTTCCTGAAGTCAAACGTTCGGGATTTTGCCTTCTCGAGAACTCTATTGCGGCTTCGTTGTTGTTTGTGTATTTTGTTCACATTGCTTGTTGTTGCTTCCTCGCTCACTTGTCTATCCCCTTTTCTTCCATACTTATTTTGTTGGTTTGCTTGCAACAAGTCCATTGTATTTGTTTGTGTAGCTTTTGTTTATCGTTTTAATGTTAAACGATGGTCCATTGTTTCCATTTTCGTAACAATATTATTAATAATGATTTTTGATACTTAATAATTCGTGTTAAGTATATATCGTGCTGTTTCATATTTTCCTTAATCTTTTTTATTAGCAAGATAAACATCATTTCAAGAGTAATAATTTATTGGCAAATGCAGAATACAGCTGGTAACTGCATTTTGTTCTACTCTGTGAAAAGAAAAGGTAATAAATTATAAAGTAAAATCAAAATTCAATAGCAGTAGCACGCAATAAAAAAAAGCAAAAAACTTATAAAAAGTTGACAAAATAGAAGCAAGGCGTGTACCATACTTTTAATTAAATAGTTTTCTACACACTTATTGAATTTATCTTAAACTAATCTAGAAAACAAACCATTTTGGATGTTGCCACAACACCTTAAGATTGCTGTGGCAATAACATGCAACCGTCTATCGCCAGATATTTACTAAAACGAAAACGTAACAGATTTTTATTACCAAATTAAAGAAAAAGAATAACAAAAAGAATTTTGTTTAATAAACAAAACAAAGTAAAATCTTTTTAAACGAATACAAAAGAATCAGATTTTATTATGATTATTTAGGAAATAAAACTAAATTTCGTTTAATAAACAAAATGTGAAAACTAGTATTTCCTGAAAGTTATACGGTGTTCAGATATACACCTTTATTGCGTAAATCGCAATAAGCGCCATTATTGAGCTCAATATTTCATATAAAGTTTTAGTTAATTATTGCGCAATAAATACGCAAATTGTTATAATATTATTGAGTAAAACTTAAAATGCAGCACTGTCTGTTATTAAGCATATTACAATTAACTGAACACTTTCTGTTGATATTTGACAACTCATATGTCAAGAAGGACAAACAAAAAAATAGAGCAAAACAAAATAAAAACAATTTTGTGGAAACAACCAGCTGTCAAATGAATATTGAATAAGCTGCTGAACTGCCCATTTTATTATGCCTGAACACTTAAAATATTGTACTCAATTAACCGTATATTGACTCAATAAAAGTGCATATCTGTACATAGTATTCTACTGGAACAATTTTGTTTTTGTTTGGAAGAGCAATTTTCCTATTTTCATATCGACGGCTCCGTTCAACTGGCCGTCCAGAATGTGCAGCATCTTTCTCACATATATGTACATCCAAAATGAAGTTCACAAAACAATATTTGTTTTACTATTGAGATTAATGATGGACACTTGCCGTAGTATTTATCAAATTAATCTTAATTTGCGAAGAAAATTTTATTCCGCAAAAATTAATCACAATTAAGCACAACCAATATTTAAGTTTTCTTCCCGTTTGTTCTCACAAACCACTCGGCAGTGCAATATAAATGAGGCAATTTGTTTAATTTTGACAGAAATCAAAATAATAAATAATAAAAAAAAATAAAAAATAAAAGAGTGTTATCATTTGATTTAGGTTGCACGATATAAACGAAGCGTTTAAAATAGTTATCTATGAAGGTGAGGTAGGCTGATCTATAAGATATGGTCAATAAATTCAACACCTTTTGACTTTCTTGCCTTTTACTTGCAAATGCAATCCTCAATACATATGTACATACATACATGCATAATTGGTCATTACAACCCTTCAGTCAGGATTACGACATAGTTTCTTACACCACTCATGTCGTCTGTGTTAATTTTGTGCATGAGTAGGGGAACTAATATTTGTTTCACTCATACAGTGGAAAACATAATTTTTGGATATTCTTATTAAATTTAAAAACTTTAGACTTTTCATTTGGGATTTCTAATTTTCTGCTTCAAAAGTAAAGATTTGAATTCCTTCATTGTAATGCTTTGATCTTTCATTGTATGACGGAATACAATAGTTTACAAAGTGAGATTGCCATGTTCTTGCAGAATATCCGTTGTGAAATGACTTGTATGGCACGTAAAGATTTCCTATTGATACCACATGTAATTGGAGTTCAGAACTTGGTAATCGACCTATAATGTTCGCAGTTGATAGTAATGGCCTGGTACAAAGGTTGATGTGGATGCGGATTGCCCAAATTTAAGAATGAAGATGATTTTTCGATGAAAATTAGGGTCAACTACTGACAACATAGACGTCTTTGACAATGGTTGTGCATGGTGATGTTGCAAAACGGACTGAATAAATGACAAATAATTTTAACTGTCATGGTATAGAAATCCCAGACAATAATTGAAACAGACCAGTATGTGTTCAGTACACTTACAAACCTTGCCTTTATACTTTTAAGGGCCATTATTACAACTTGCCGTTTACTAAAGGGAGGATTGTTTTTTATAATATAAGTGGACGATAAGATAGAAATGAGCGTTAAGCTAAAGGGAAGATCATAATACTGGTAACTTTTAAAGTTAAGTTTATGTTTCAATTTGCCATATTATATATTATTTTCAATATGGCAACTTTAAATATAAACAAAATGAGGAAATACAACAACAAAGAAGAGGCCCTTCGTAGCCACTGCGTTTAAAAAGAATTGACATTGCTCCGGCACTGCCATATTTTTGAAAAAGTTAACTTTATTTTATCATTAGGTTATAATAACGAAAAGAAGTTATAGGTGACTTTAAAGTTCACTTTAGCTAACGTTATCTTTAACTAAACCCATGTTTAATGGCAAGTTGTAATAATGGCCCCAAAATTGTTTCTTATTTAATTTATTTATTATACATCTCTGCATCGAAAGAAAATATAGTTTCGTTTTTTTACAAGATCTCTGTGTGTTCTTCTGTTAAAGTAAGATTAGAAGGTGCCCATGTAGTGTACAAGGTCTTACAATTAGTAGAAGCACATACATACATAATTCGTTATTACAACACTTTAGTCAGGATTGCGACCTAGCTGCTCACACCACTAATGTTGCGTGTAGCGCGACCTACAGTTTAAAATCGACTCCGAACAATAGATTTGTGAGTCACTTCTTCACGGCAATTTTATTTTACTCTCAGAGTTTTTGCTAGAAATCTGCCGAAAAAATATTTTTTCATCTTTCGTTTTGTTGGAGATGACTGTCCTGGGCGTCATGTCTAATAAGCCAACATACTACCTACTAGACTACGATTACTTCAAGAAGAACTGAATAAATTACGAAATCGATTTTGGTAGGATAATTGCTGGAAGTGTGAAGAAGGTACTAATTGAACCTGGCTTTAGGGGTATAATTTTCTTCTTGCGGAACACTTAAGTATGATGGTGCCGATAGAGGATTGTCGTTAATTGTGCAACACCTGCTGTTGGAATCGCTCAGAATATTATACTCATATGTCTACTGCAACTCAGGTTTCAACTGTATTTACTAAATTCTACAAAATAATTATGATTACAATAATAATTTGTTTTTTGTTATGATTGATCCTTAAAACTTTGTTTACAAAAAATTATTGAATTTTCTTCTTCTGTTTTGTATTACTCAAGGTCAGACTATGTCTACGTGTAAATTAGTGTTCGGATTTGTTCACAAAATGTAATAAAAAAGGCAAAACTTTTCGATTTTTTTTTAATTTCTGTCTATGAAAACTTATTCGATTTTGCGATAATGATTGAATAAGATTCTTATTTGTGTTTTTTGTTCAATTAATGTGGGGAAAATAAATATTTTATTGTCTTCGAATTTATATCATAAAATCAGAAAGTGTCATACAAAAGTTTACGACAGCTTTAAAGAAAAGAAATTAAAATTTAAAAAATTTTATTTCTCCTACAAGATTCGAATGCATAATTTCATTACTTTTATAATAATTACCCCAGCATTTATGTGAAATGCCAAATTATACACTTCAATTACTGATGAAGGATGTTGCACAATTTATTTAATTCCATGAGAAAATATTACAGAACGAATTCAGAGAATTTCTTAGTCAGTTTACATACGAGCAGATCAGTCATTAGTTCAAAATGTATAAAATACTCTCGTTGATATGGATGTTGGATTATAGTTTTTGCGAATTCTAAATTGTTTTGACTACTAATTCGAAAATTCATCTTCGTTTTCAAAAAAAAAAAACAAAGAAACAATTGTCCTACAGTTGTGATTTTAATTAAAGGAGAATATTTGCTAAATGCTAGGAAATAATTTTAAAATATAATTTATAATATTGGGTGCCCTGGTTGTCTAGTGGTTAGTGCGCTAGACTATTAGCGTGAGGGTCGTGGGTCCGATTCCCACCAGAGATTCTGTATGTGACACTACACCGAGCATATGGTCAATTTACTCCGCTCGTATATAATTAAAATATAATTTGTAATTGTATTGTAATTAATTAAATAAATAATTAAAAAATTTATAATATCAAAGCTCCCGAAAACGTTATGTTCTGGTTCGTTAAAATTATTCTGAACTGACTGAATTTTATATGGTGTTTGTTTATTTGGTTTTTAAAATCTCGTTAACGTATTGTCATTAAACTATTTGAAGTTATTTTCTTTAACCTGAATTTGACATTACAACATACGTAGACAGTATTTCAACTTCCGTTTCAATTTCCATGTTTTAATTTTATATTTTATGTTAAATGAATGGAAATATTGATAGGAAATCAATATAATCAGTCAACTTTGCTAATGTTTTTATGAGAATTTTTTTATTTAAAGTAAATAATTTATTAAGCAGTCCATTTATTAATGTGATAACGAAAATATAAAAGTTACTCTGCATAAAATCTAAATTAAGTCTTAAATGCCACTTAATTACCCGTAGTACACATATTGTTGGTTACTATGCGATATTCATACTCTTTTTTAACCACTCAAGCGTATGATTAATATTAATTGATTGATTTTTAAACATTAATAATAATCATACGTCATGTAGATCTCAGCTATAAATTATTTTATTTATTAGATTATTAAACATTTTTTATAAATAATAGGAGGCACACATAGCTGCCAGATTTTACGATTTATCGTCATTTTGTCATATGAAGATTTCATTTTGTCATTTTGACGATATGACGATTTATGCCCTGATTTTGACGACTTTTGGTAATTAAAAATTTACATCATATTCTTTAAATTTAGTTTAGTAATAACGAAGAGTGAAGTATTATATTTTTAAGTTATTTGCGAAGAGTAGTCCGCCTAAAGAACGAATTTTGTCTGTAACAAGTTCTATTATTTCGCTCGATCAAAATCCGTTGTAATAGCGGTAGAACAATGAAATACAAGCCACATTGCAACTATGCTCCAATGAATCAATAGAGTTCGATACCCTAACATCATTAACGATCAACTTCGTCCTCTCATGTACGCGGTCGAGAAATCTCAAAAAAGACGTTGAGCCACCGGCCTATACATGAGAGTTGTGTTTCATTCTCATTCGGATATAATCGGTGTAAATAGTAAGAAGTCGCCGTAGTCTAGTGGGTAGTGTGTTGGCATATTAGACGTGAGGCCTCGGTTCAAACCCCAGCTAAGACATCTCAAAGAAAACAAGAAATGAAAAAATTTATTTTCGGTTACTTCCTCACAGCAAATTTCTGGCAAAAACTATGGAAATAAATAAAATTGCCATGAAAACCTTTTCAAAAATCTGTCGTTCGGAGTCGGCTTTAAATGCACACAGTGCATAGTAGTGCAGCGTGTCCAATACTTAAATATGGAAAAATGTATTTCCATACATACATACATACATAATTGGTCATTGCAACCTTTCAATTAGGATTACGACCTAATTTCCCACGCCACACGTGTTGTGTTTGCTAATTTTATGCAGAAGACTGCCGAATAAGAATTCCAGGAAGTAATCACTAATTATGAAAACATTTATTAAAAATTCCTCAATTATTTTAAGTAGTTTTGTCGTTAACAGGTCTACTTTAAAATTTAGAATGAATGCTTCATGTATGTATATTTTGCTTTCAATAAATGATTTCCAATTTGTGGTATTCTAAAACTCATACTGAGTTTAATCCAGTCCTTATTCATGTAAATGTGGTACCGTTTGAGTACTTGTTTGTTAAGATTGTTTTCAATTGTGTGCATTTTCTCTGGCGTTTATTTGGTTTTTAAAAACTCTTTTATGTGATGTCAATGAACTATGTGCTCGCTCTTTTGCTTTACTGCATACATGAAATTGTTTTCTTTAACCACAATATGACTTTACATCATACCCTTCCGGAGAAATGTACATAAAATGTATACATTTTATATTTTATTTTTATAAATAATTTTTTATTTAAAGTAAATAACATATTCATACAATCAGTTTATAAATGTGGTAACAAAAACATTAAATTAATCCTTAAATGCCACTTAAGTGCCCGTAGTATACGTTTTGGTTGCTAAGCGATATTCATACTAATTTTTTTAGCCACTCGAGCATGTGATTAATATTAATTGATTGATATTTTGTAATCATTAATAATAATCATACATCATGCAGATCTCTGCTATAAATTTTTCTTTTTACATTTGTATAAATAATAGGAGGAAAATGTTATATTCTTATATTAATTTGTGTTATTTTCTAATTTCTTAGCATATACCGTTGGAGTTAGTTGATTCTACTGGAAATTCTAGAAATAATTGTAAATATTTTCTGCCCATGATATGTACAATATTTTTAAGCATTACCGTACATTATAACTAAACTTAATTTAAGTTTTAAAACATAAATGAATGCCAATTATCCTGCTCTATAGAAAATCTATATATTGTGCCAACTTCTTAACTTCACCCATTACACTCCTTTGGAACGAGTTATGGCCGATAATAGTTTCATCCCTAAATTATTGGTATCCCGATCTCACAAAAACTGGGCAATAATATAACAAGTGTGCTATCGTTTCGATGTATTCACAACATTGAATTGGATTCATCATCTCATTTAAGACATTAAATACTAATGATTTTCACCTTATCGACATAGCTCCAGGTTATTTTTGTAATCCTTCCTTATGTCTCATAGTTATACAATAGTCGAAGCGACTACTCTTTCTTCTACAGTAATCGCTTCTTCACTACCAATCCTCATTACCGATGACTAAGTACTTATGTGATGGGTACCGTTACATACTTGAATGAATTTTTTAAAGCATTTTCGTATTCCACAATTTGTTTTTGTATTGCTGGGTGTTATTGCCTTAATTGTCATTCCATTATTAGTAAAAATATTTGAATCCCTAGCAAATTATCACTGGCCCAGTTCATACATTCTCTAATTAAATTTAAAAAAATATATTATGGTCTAATAGCCGATACTGGTACTTTTATACAAAAGTCCAGTCCCATACCATCTCAATGTTTAAAGCCATCCGTGCAGCAACAAGTCGATGTCGGCATATACGCAACAGATTCGTTTGACGTAGAGAGTTCATCTGGTATCAAAGCGTTGATGGCCACATGTTATTTTCGCGTTGAACGAGTGTCCATCCAGTGTCCCTAAAATCCTCAGGTGAGACTGTTTGTGACTCTAAACATTCAACTCCTAAATACAACGTTAATACGTCAGTGCGTGTAGCCGTATAAGGAACGTATAGTAGGTAGTGTGTTGGTTTATTAGACTTGTGGCCTCGGTTCTTGTCACACGGGCATATTATTTCACTTGGGCACTGCTTAATCCTTGCTAAGGATCTCTCGGTGAAATTAACTATGTTTTGTTCGAACTTGACTTCGATACAAGATTTCACATAAGGAAGACCATACAATTTTGCGTACAAGGAAGAATAGTCGCTTGGCAAGGTGAGCTCCAGGGGTCTCAGATAGCCTACGCAGTTCCTTCCAAATTTGTGGAATTGTCTCATTAATTATATAGGGTATTCAGATATGCACCTTTATTGCATAAATCGCAATAAACGCCATTATTGAGCTCAATATTTCATTTAAATTTTCAGTTAATAATTGCGCAATAAATACGCAAATTGTTATAATATTGAGTGAGCATATTACAATTAATCGAACACTTTTTGTTGATATTTGACAACTCAAATGTCAAAAAACGACAAACAAAATAAAAAACCATAATAAAAACAATGTTGTTGAAACAACCAGCTATTTTGTTTACCAGCTATCAAATGAATATTGAACAAGCAGCTGAACTGCGTATATATATAGCTGTGTGAAATATAATAGTAGCGCTGTATTAAAAATATTTTAGTTAAGTAAAAAAATTAATTTTTATTCAAGTTAAAAAAAGTTTGTTATTACATTTTATAACCACCAGTCGAAACTATTGAAAAATAAAAAAAACTTCAAGACAAATATTAATTTTCCAAAGAAATCGATGCTAAATTGTTAAAAACTCAAAATATTTGGCGTGCAAAAAAATAGTAGTAGCATTAGAAAACGTATCTGCAAAAAAAAAATGTTGTCACAGGTGATTACTTTTTTATGTTATTTTGTTAGATAGACCTTAATATTTAGTTGAAAAGCCCTTATTGGCCATTACAGCTGTGCAACGCCGAGGCATTGAGTCAACTAAAGATCTGTACCTCTCGATAGGAATCTTTCCCAAGCTAACCTCATAAAAATAAATTTTTTTACTTAATTAAAATATTTTTAATACAGCGCTACTATTATATTTCACACAGCTGTATTATTAATCCTGAACACTTAAAATGTTGTACTCAATTAACCGAATATTGATTCAATAAATGTGCATGTCTGATTCGATGTTTTCTGACTACTATATTCTGGTGGCCGAGGTAATGAGTATAACTGTCGCTGCTGAACTGATTGTGAGTAAGAGATCAGCAAGTACTAGTACTTATACGTTATCTGACAGGTAAGCGACAATCAAATTAAAACTGGTTGGAATCCACTTAAAGCCGTTTGGTGGACTCTCACTATAGTGTTCTGTTATTCTCAAATAGGTTTCTGGTCAAAGAACGCAAGTGTGTAGCATATAAACTTGCTAGAGCTGGCACACTCTTAACGAATGCTTATCTTTACTTGAAATTATGTACACTTCTTACCTCAGACGGATTGTCAATTAGACAAAGGTACTCATCTGGCTTAAATTACAGAGATTCGATGGAGACTTCTGGCATTGGACTCATTTCTAATGAAATTTTCGGGTTTTAAAATGCAATATTACATCAAAAGAAAATCATTTTTTTATAAATCTTTCTTCTTTTGAGACTAAATTCAACATATTTCCCCAGTTGTTGTTACCGTTAAAGAAGTAGACATCTTTTCGACGCAGGCTTAGATAAACAATACAAACTTTTTAATGTAATCCACTTACTATTTACCATAGAACATCATATGCTAAACGGTTAATTTAAAAACTTCTATTAAATAAATTGAAGGCTTTGTCAGATGAAAAGATAACAAAAAGAGTAAGTTTGTATTCTTAAAAAACAAAATAATCCTTTTGTTATTGTTTTTATTTGCAATTTTAAAATTTTAACCCAAGAAATGTAAATACTTCAGATACATACATGCATACATAAGCAAACAAAAAATTTAAAAAAAAATTTTAGAAATTAAAAGCTAGCGCCTCTTATTATTTTTTTTTTCAAAAGTGGACAAATTTGATATCATTTTCAGGAAAAAATTGTTTAAGGTTTAAACAATCTATCCCAGTGTTGCTTATTGACACATAAGCGCAGCAATAATAGTACATCATCTTAATCTTATCTATGGGTGGTGTAAATATTAAGGAGTCAGAAACTCATTCTGAGCATGAAAATTCAGTGTAATGTTGGCAAGAACAGACACATTTTTCAATTCCTTCAGCTCCTTCTTAAGATCTTATCGTCTGATCTTACTATTTACAGCATTTATAACCGACCGAGAATGGAATCAACTCACATGTATGGGTTGGTGCCTCAACGTCTCTTTTGAGGTTTCTCGACCGTGTACAGGAGAGGCCGTAGTAGCTCGTTAAAGACGGTAGTGTATCCTACTTCATTAAATCATTGGAGCATCGTTGCAGTGCGAGTTGTGTTTCACTGTTCTATCGCTACTACCAACGGATTTTGCTGGAACAAAATAAAGGGACTTGTTCCCAAAAATCCTACATTCCTACGTTCGATCGCACACTACTTTACAGTAAAAATACATTTTTTAGTCGGACTATTCGTATTTGGACACACACAACATAAGTGGTGTGAGAAGCTAGTCCGTAATCCTGACTGAAGGGTTGTAATGACCAATTATGTATGTGTATGTATGTATTCGTATTTGGAACTCAATTCCTGCAGAGATCTTTTCTGTTACTTATGGTATAAAAATATATTAGCCTAGTTTCCATAAACACTGTTCCCTCTTTCCTTCTTCCCCTCCTTCCTTCTTCCCATAACATATTTTCATATTTTTCTTCCCATAACATATTTTCCCCGGAGTGTTGGTCGTACAAAAAAAAAATAACGGCGCTTGCCTTTGTTCTTCCGATGGTAATACTAGAAGCTACACTCGAATTTTTTAAATTTTTAGGTTATTTAGGAGTTGTAATTTTTTTACTTTTAAGGGGTTAAAAAGTATAAAATACAGAATAATCTTCATAAGTATTCGCAAATAACTTAAAAGGCCAATACTTCACTCCTCGTCATTACCAACCTAAATTTGCAATTGTAACAATTGCAAAGCAAATACAAAGCTTAATGTGGCTTTTAATGTACTAAAGTAAAGAATATGATGTAAATGGTTCATTTCCAAAAATCGTCAAAATAAGGGCATAAATCGTCAAATCGTCAATATGATACTTTTGGAGCTCAAAATCGCCAAAACTACGATAAATTGTCAAATCTGACAGCAAAGGTTATAGACCATCACTTATTTTTGTTATCAATCAATTAATAATTTCGAATTTTATATAATCATTGTACTGTTAAATAAATTTCAAGGAAAGACATTACACAAATGTCCAATTAATTTTGAATGATTTTATTGATTTTGTTTCCCGTTGTCATGATGATTCAGATGAACGGGCCTGAGTAGTACTCAGTAGTACGAACGGGTCTCAGCGGCATATACTCGAAGATTTTCCAGTCTCAATGCTCGTCTGATTCTGAGGTTCGTAATGATGTTTTCTTCCGTGCTTTAGGTGTAGGTCGACCAATTGTTTGTCATTCATTTTGAATAATTTTCAGTTTCGCCATCCATCGGAAATTAATTGCACCAACCTCCGTCGACTCATGCGCAACAACTTTGTTAAAGAATGCATAGTTTACGATTAAATTAATTTTAAGTAATTTTCAGTGGCACCACCTGTCGGAAATTTGTCATACCAACTTAGAAACCTTCGTTGGCTCATGCGCAACAACTTTGCTAAAGATCATAACATGATCAAATGCACAGTTTACGATTGTATAAGGTACATACAAACAAACATTCATTTTTATATATAGACTATGTGGGGTGACACGCCCACTGTAGCCAATCTGCCCATTTCGTTCATATATACGTCAAAGCCGTCCATGCATAATTTGAGGACTCTAGCTGTTGCAGTTTATGAGGTATGCCACATTAAATACTTATTGGGTATCTGGGCGTGGTACCTCGCCTACTTGAAATTTTAAAATAAAAAAATTAAACATACAGGAAGGTACTGTTGAAATTTCAAGAAAATCGGTCCAGTCGTTTAGTCGTCTATAGACTTCAAACAAATAAACAAACCCACAAACAAATAAACACACATTCATTTTTATATATAAGATTATAAGGGCACACTTATGCAGGCTTTTTTCATTACAAAGTGATTATCAATGTAAACATAAAAGAGAAAACATCTAAAATTTCCAAAAAAAAATGGAAACAACTCACAAAAGACACCTTTTCACGAGCATATATAATGAGATTTACAAAATGAAACAGTGCGTTGCGTGATTTGATGTGAAAAGTTAACATTTTCATTATAATTATCAGTCATATGAAGTCAATTCCCAAGGTTATCAGCAGTATTAGAGAGAAGTTTTAAACTTAAAATTTGCAAGTGATGGTTGGGGTGTACCGTCCAAATATTAATCGATTTTAATTAAAATTATTGCCACAAAACACAATGCGTGTATGCGGTGTTTATGAGCGGCATAAATATTTCGGCAATTATCAGGAAAACACAATCTTCTTAGCATATGACAATCAGCTTTAGCACAACAATTGGTTATTTTGAGTTTTTAATCGAATATTGAACGATTCTAAAACGATAATTTTTATGGTAATAGAGATAAATTTTAATGTTATCATTCGTTGTTTTTGCTGAGGTCGACGTTTACACAACACAATAGACATGGCCCCTATTCACGCAATGCACTGAAAGTTACAGGAGGAGAGAAGGAAAGAGTAGTGTTCATCATTATCTTTTTATTTATTTCTTCAAATGATCCACAAATTTAACAAAATGTTACAGTTAGAGTGTACGTCGCGAATCGTTGCAACACACTGTTAAATTAGCACACAAATGGGGCAATCGCTAAAACTTTATATCACAAGGTATCCGAAGTGTGTGCCGTAATAAAAAGTTTATTACCGTTAAATGGCGAATTTTGTTGCGAAAGTGTATTTGTTTATACGGTGTACAGGTATGCACCTTTATTGTGTAAATTGCAATAAACGCCATTATTGAGCTCAATAATTCATATAAAGTTTCAATTAATAATTGCGCAATAAATACCCAAATTGTTATAATATTGAGTAAAACTTAAAATCCAGCACTGTTATAAATGTGTTTAGTAAGCATATTACAATTATCTGAACACTTTTTGTTGATATTTGACAACTTAAATATCAACTACAATTCAAATGTCAACAACGACAAAAAAAATACAATTGTGTTGAAACAACCAAGCGTGTCATTGATAATACGTCATCTATTAGTATGAGTGGTGTAGGAAGTCACTGAAGTTTCTCGTGTGAATTATACTGACATTTTTGTTTCATTAATTTTTTTTATCGATATTTCAATATAAAAATATCGCGATTTAAAGGAGAGTTTGAGAGGAAATGTAAATGTGTTAGAACGGTGTCAGAAATACTTGATTTTGTCTGATCACATTAAAATGTATACCATTTAGTATATCCGACCGAATATAGAATACCACGCTTATATATTTAAAGCTGGTCGATTTCGTACAGGAAAGGAGAAACATGTCGTCGCAAAGATTTCACTGATATATTGATACTACAATGGATTCTGCTCTGGCGAAATAAAAGGACTTCTTTTGTTGAACTCTTCTCACTCATCGAGCTTAACCTTAGCCATTGGGCCGTACAATGCTTTACAAATAGAATTCGTTCTGAAAGCGTAAAATATGGATGAGGAACGTTCTTCCTTCAATATTTTTCGCTGTCACTTACGACATAAATATATTGAAATCTAATGTCCATAAACCCTACAGCCTCTTTCCGGTCTCACAACTAAACTTCAAATTCTAGAACCAGGCTTTTCATGTGGTTGAAAAAAAATGAAATTTATAATATGAAGACTGTTCGTAATGATTTGAAGATAACTCAAACTATTGCCGACACAGAATTTATAATAATGTTAAAAACAATATGAAGGACTATCCTCGTATATTTCCATTACATTAAATTCCAATTCCACTTTTTGCGAACACATGAAGAGAATTGTTTCATTTAAAATTATTTTCATTCGATTTACATCCAAACAAAGATTTCGAAATTTGAGTCTTCTTTGGTTTTTAACCAGTATTTTAGTACAGCATAGAGTGCTTAAGTGCGAACAAATAGCCACATGCCATTTAAGCTGATAGAAATCTATTTATCTCATTGACAGCATTGGCTTCCTATTCAATGGAATGCTGTCTCGATCATCTTCTACAACTCCACGTATCACTTTGGGATCCTATGGTAACGTTAGCTATGCAGAGAATCAGGTCGTTGACAAGCCTGAGACCAGGCCAGAGTAATGAAATAAGAGCTTAATAAATTACGAAAGGCGAACATTGGTGGATTGTATGTCTTGTATCAGCAATCAATTATATGAGCTTAAGTTGCCTCAGTTAGTTACGTCTTCTGAATGGGACACAGTGCAGCCTCTAACTCGAACAGAATAAAACTTTTTTGTTACTTTTGCCAATAAATCGTTAATAGTGAATATTGGCTCAAGACTTGCTATTTTATCAGCAGAACTCCACGATTTAATATTGTTACGATTTTAGCTTTTTAAAAACGTTTAGATTATGAGTTCGTTGATTGCAAACAAAATAAAAATAAATTGGCGTTTAGTTTCAATTAAACTCTATATTATTCGCACTACTATTGTGCGCCACCGTTTTACATCATGACGAATACAACAAAAATTGCAAAAATATTTGCTACAAATCTGCTGAGAGAAAGTCGCCGAAGAAATATTTTTTTTCATACTTCGTTTTGGTGCTTGATATGATTACTGAATTGTTGGATTAGGAATCGCATCGCATGCGAACCCGGGATTTACGTCTAATAAGCCAACACACTACCTACTAGACTACGGCATGAATAATCCGCTTAAAATTAGAGTTGTTGTTGCAGTGTGAAGAGTTTTAATAATAGTATAAATAAAATTACTGTGATTAATAATCCAACAATTCAGGAATCATATTTTCTTAAGTCATATTTTATGCATAAAAATAAGCACCCATATTTGCCCAGCATACATATGTCTTTATTTCGTGATGTTCATAATAATATTGCGATTATTATAAATATAAATTCCAATAAATTTGTTTTGCTTAAGAACATGCGTACTTAATAAAACTGTTCAAAGCAATGCATACATTATCCAAATATGGTATGTTTACTAAAGTTATGCTCTCGTATTTTTAAGAGAAGTATTCTTCTAAGAAATTTTGTTTGTAATGTTAATAACACTTAACGATGAGTTATTCAAATTAAAATAAAAATCAATTCAGTTGTTTTGGCAATAAAGTAAAGTTTGAATGTATTGATTTCTATCACAAGGATTCTCTGACGTTTTTTAGCACTAAAAAGTTATATAAAATTAAAATTTTTTGAGAAATTGCTGAAGTCAGAGATATACTCTTGTGGACATACATAAATTGGAATCGATGAGGGGAAAATCATTAGTATTTAAGACTTACTAAGTGCTACATGAGTAAGAATACTGTATTAAATGAGCACCTCCACTGTATTGGCCGAATGCAGGTCAATGTTGCGAATACATCGAATCGATAGGACACTTATTATATTATTGCCCAGTTTTCGTGAGATCGAGATACCACTTTTTTAGGGATGAAACTATTATCGGCCATAACTCGTACCAGAGGAGTGGAATGGAAGAAGTTAAGAAATTGGCATAATATATAGATTTTCTATAGAAGGGTGGTTGGCATTCATTAATGTTTTAATAAATTTAAAAAATATATTTTTTTGTTAAATAACTCCAATGATTGTCTAACACATTAGAAAATAACACAAACTAATATAAGAATATAACATGTTCCTCCTATTATTTATAAAATAGATAGATATTATTCAGCAAGGAATGTAGAAAGTAAATTACAGGTTAACCGCATTATATGCTAGAAAAATGTTTCAAAAATATTTTGGGTTACCAGTGAATTTAAATTTAAGCCAAATAATATGTTGCAAAGAATGTAGGAATCAAGTAAAATTATTTTCAGTAAATTTACTTTCAGTTTAAATTTTATTTTCCAGAGTCTAGTGAATTGAAATTCTTTAAATTCTTTTTTAACTTACTTACAGTCTCTTGTTCATACAGTGAATTTAGTTGAAATACGGAAAAGTAAGTTGTAGGAGGAGTGGTTATTCTTAATGATTTCTAAGAAATGATTTTTCAGTGAATTAAATCACAATTTAAGTACCGAATACGAGAATGGACGCCGGTGCAAAAATAAAAGAATTTAATCCACCATGACAATTGTTGAAGTGTCACAAAATGCGCGTCGTGGCACACACTGTTATGTCGTGTTGCAATTAAAATGACCGAAAGGGCATGTGGTGTCCGCCTCGTCGTCTGGCAAAGTGAAAATGTCATCGTTTTGGTTGACACTTAATTTACATCAGATGTATGTAAGTACATACCATATATGACAAGAAAATATGGGCGATGAATTTAAATGCCATGAGCAGACTGTGAAGATAAGACAAGAGGTAGATTTACATTAAAAATTAAAATCATTATTTCAAAGCAAAAAGATCTGTAAAGCATTTTGGTATGATTGTTCATACATTATTCGTCATTACAAGCCTTCTGTCAGAATTACGACCTAGCTTCTCCCAGCACTTACGTTATGTGTATTAATTTTAACCATAAGTGGCGGGACCTAGAGTTTAAAAACGACTCCGAAAGACAGATTTTTTTTTAAGGGACTTTTCATAGCAATTGTTTCTGGGGGAATTGGGGTAAAATATCCAAAATACTGTTTTTTAAATTGAGCCAAAATATACAAAAGTATTAGAAAATATGTAAAACAAATGTATCAAAATAAAAACATTACCTTGTTGTTTGGGGATTGATCGAGAATTTTATTTACTCTCAGAGTATTTTCCAGAAATGTGCTGAGAGCAAGTCGCCGAAAAATTTGTTTTTCATATTTCACTTTGTTGACCTGGGATTTGAACAGAGCCCTCATGTCTAATTAGCCAACACACTACCTATTTGACTGCGGCGAAAACAGAGCCTCTAATGCATACCAAAATAGTCTCTCTTTGGTGTGGATTTTGGGGTGGCGGTGTCATCGATCCATATAACTTTAAAAACGACATTGCCCAGGCCATCGCTGTTAACGGTTACTACAATTGGTCAATGATTACAAACTTCTTATATATAACCAATATAAACCTAAAATAAAATCAAAAATTTATAAAAATGAAATAAAAATAATTCTAATGATGTAAAAGAATGTTGTTAAGAAAATAATAACTTCTATTTGAACGCATTTGCATTGCCTAAATTTTGAATCTAATTTGGTAGGGAATTGCAAAGACTTGTTGTGTGTATAAAATACTGTCGCTGTGACAGAAGAAGAGTCCTGTACCGTTGTTGAATAATATTCATGGCCCGCTATGATCTAGCAAACTTAATTCGGATTAATAAATATTATGGCTGTTTTGTGTGAACAATTTTATGGAATAGAATGAGACATAGTCTTCAAGGTTGTGTGCTGGTTTATTAGAAGCAAAGCCACGGTTCTAACCCCAGGTCAGACATCAAAATGAAATAAGAAAATAAATATTTCTTCGACGACTTCCTCAGCAGATTTCTGAAATAAAATAATAATAAATAAAATTACCATGAAAAGTTTCCCAAAAATCTGTCGTTCGGAGTTAACTTTAAACTGTAGGTCCATCACTCATGCATAAAATTAACACACACAACATAAGTGGTGTGAGAAACCAGGTCGTAATCCTGACTGAAGAGTTGTAATGGCCAATTATGTTATGTATTTTTAATTTTCAAAAGATTATCAAATAAATATCCGGTACGCTAAATGAGAAATATAATCACGGCGACCATTAAGAAAGACATATCTTGGTATATTGTTGTATGCTAAGTTGAATTTTCGATTACGAATGGCAAAAGGAGTTGAATCTATGAAAGCCCACAAATTTCGAAGCATGGTATACTATAAATTCTGCCAACAACTACACTTATATCGCTAGACAACGATAATCTGTTATTAAACACAATACCAAGATTGGTTGCTGATAAACTTTGTTCTTTAGGATGTTTAAATACTCTCTCTTATTAATTATTTCTTCAATAAATTGCAAATTGCCCAATTGTTTGGAGGGTTCGAGAAATATAAAAAAAGTATTTTTGAGTTCTACTCAACTAACTGAACAACTAGTAAATACCTAGACTCGGGTGTTTTTAATTGTTTGTATTTTGTCGCATAGTGTTATTAATTTTACAATAAATCTCAATGTCCTGTCTGCAATGTGTTGAATGCAGTTCAAGATTTTTTGTTAAACATCTTAATGTCGGGTGTCTGTTCTTTGAAGCGTTTATCCCAACCGTTGGCGTTTCGGACTATTATACTATAAAGGCTTAATCTTAAAATCACCAGCAACATTTTCAGCGAGTAGATGCATAAGTTCATATTTTAAATTCTATGGTCTCTCCCTATCTCATATAAATATCGTTTAGGGCACTCATTTCCAATATTATTCACTCTAGATGACATTAAAAAATTGCTGATTAGAATATCCAACCCAACAACCATTTGCTTTAATTTTTTGTGTATATTTAATGTTTCGGAGTTGTACTGTTTCATCCTCATTCATTGTTGGTAATTAATTAAATTTTATTAAATTAATTCGGTGAGGGTTACAACCCAGCTTCTCACACCACTTATGTTGTGTGTGTTAAATTTATCCGTTAATGACGAGACAAACAGTTTAAAATCGAGTCGGAATGACAGATTTGTGAAAAATTGTTTCATTGCAATTTTATTTACTCTGAGTTTGTGACAGAAATCTGCTAAAAGAAAATCGTTGAAGAAATATTTTTTTCATATTTCGTTTTGTTGATGTTTTTGATGGCTGACCTGGGTTTTGAACCGTGGGCTCTTTTCCTTCCTAACTATCCTGTATTGGCGTTCAAACAAAAATCGACTGAACTTTTAAGACGATGTAAAATCGAAACGATGTCAAGCGGGTGATTACTGTACTAATATTTCTTTTTATAGTTTTTATCATTTTTATTTGCCAAACTTCAAAAAGAAAGTTGGCTTTAAGTTCAATATGTTTTAAAAATTTACTCATTTATTAACTTAAACTAAATAAAAAAATGTGTAAATTGGTTGAAATATAATCAAAAAGTTTAGTTTTAAACTATTCATAGATTCAAAAGTTATTTAGAAAAATATTCGCATACCTCAGCGTAATCTCTTTTCTGAAGAAAATTTTTAGGTTTTAAAACAATTTAAAATTTGTAAAAAATTCTGTTCAAATTGTTGTCCACTTTTTTTGTCAGAAATAAATTTAAAATTTCGATATTTGATGTTCGAAATTTAGACTCTTAAATGCTTGGTTCGAACACTGAAATTATGTTAAACCCTGTGACCATAACATTCTCTTCGAGCTCTCCATGTTAACAGTACCGATAATTACAGATTGCATACGCTTATGAGTCAATAAATGACAATAAAACTTGGGTATATTTGCACAGTTTATGTGAACCAATCCAGTTCATGCCTATAAGCCTGTATATCATATGTGAGGGAGTCAAAGATATTAACTAGCTAGTGGTGAAATCAATATGAATGAGAAAGTGTAGTTTTCTATTATTTTTATGATATTATTTAGTTATTGTCCAAAAAAACACAAATTTAATAACATTATGCGACAAAATACAAACAATTAAATACACCCTAGTCTAAGCTGTTCTGTTATTTGAGTAAAACTCAAAAATACTTATTTGACGAAAACCGTTTTTTGATCTTTTCACACAAAATTATTGATTTGAAGCTATTTTAAAAATCCAAAGTTTTTTAGAAAGCGGAGAAATTAGCCTTTCATAGGGTATACATAAACATTTTGTTCAAACTTATATGTTATGAGTTTTGATGGGGCAAACTTGGAAAATATTATTTTTTTCTTATTTTTCAAATTTGGCTATTCTTAATCGCAAAATTTAATTAAAAAATACTATCTTCTGAAGAGATTGACATTTCGTTTGATAATATTGGATAAAAACTACCGCAGTTATTATTTAAAGTGTATAACAATCGAGTTATATTTTTTATACATGCTGTCTCATGAAATGAAATTTAAGTTAAAAATTTTGCGCAATGCGAAATAATAATATTTGCGAAAAACGGAAATATTAGACGACTTTTGATAGCCGTTCAAACGTACAAAGAGCAAATTCTCAAGTAAACAACCAAGAACCATCAAACAATTTTGAAAATTTTTGAACTGAAAGTTCATTTGATAAGATGACTTATATATAAAAAATATAACATAACTGTTATACTATTTAAATAATACCTACGGTAATTTCTGTGGAAGCCGGATTATTTAGTCGACGACTAGCAAAAAAGCCTTTTATATCAGCAAAGAACAAAAGGGCTAGACTTGAATTCGCCAAAGCCCATCTTGATTAGTGTGTCCAAAAATGGAAAACAGTTTTGTTTTCTGACGAATCCACGTTCAATTTAAAAGATTCTGATGGTACAAGGAGAGTACGAAGACAAAAAGGTAAAAGACTAAACCCCAAATATTGCAAAGGAACTGTTAAACATTGTGAGGGCAGTGTAATGGTCTGTTGCTGCTTCTCTGGCCAAGGAATTGGACCGATTTTTAAGTTTGATGGAATAATGAATCGATATATGTACCGCGACATACTATAAAATGTAATGCTGCCATATGCAGAGGAAGAGATACCATTACTATGGAGGTTCCAATAGCATAACGATCCAAAGCACACCCCTAAAGTTTGCAAGGAATGATTATTGATCATTAGGGTCAAAGTTCTCGAGTGGCCTGCTCAATCTCCTGATCTCAAACCTATTGAAGACTTATAAGAGATCGTCAATATGAAAATTAATCGAGAAAATTGCCAAAATAATTAAGATTTATTTCAAGTTTTAAAAATAGCCGGGGAAGGAATTTCGCCTGAAGTTAGTAACAATTTAACATCCTCCATGCAAAAAAGATGAGCGAATGTTATTCAGAACAAATTATTTGCAACCAAATATTAATTTAAAAATATTTTCTTCTTGCCACCACGAAGGGGTGCTTTAGTTTTGTCCATTTTTATTTCTTGATCGATAACTCTTTATTAATCAAAACATGTTTTAAAATAAAGAAAATTAAAAAATATTTTTGTTTTTTTGAATAACAAGAAAATAAAAACTTAGGGGGGTGCCCTAATTATGACCGATACTGTATATGTCATATGGGCTATTGGTGAAAATGCTATGAATGAGAAATAGGAATGTCATCTGAAAGTAAAAGAAAAACAGAAGATTAAATGTGAATTACATAAGATCAATCAGATTAATAATAGAGTTGGTGGTAGACTGAATCTTGTGGTACCCTTAAATTTAGCCGAAACTCTTGAGATGGGAACTTACTTTCTTACTTAATGAGTTATTACCACACTGTAGTCATCATTACACCACCCATGTTGTGTGTGTTCATAATTGATCATAACTGGCGGCACCCACAGTTTAAAGTTGACTTCTACAAAAATCGTACCTTGTCACAACTCATCAAATTCCTTGTAATGCATCATTCCTAATAGCGATTCAAGATATGTGTAAGAGAATTCACTTTTTTATTACAACATTTCCGAAGGACATAAAATAGATTATTCCGCTTATGTTTCGTCCATTAACAATTTTTTCGTCTAATGATGGAAGTTAAAGTTTACACAGGAAATGAAAATGGAATTATACGCACATAAATGACGCATTTATAGCCTGGTAAGTAAAATGTCAGAGGAAATGGTTTGGGGCAAAGGGTCGAAAACCATTCCCATACCTAAATCCAACAACGAATTCATGCCAATTGTCATTCTTTCATTCCTGTCTAAAGTAATAGAAAACCTCATAGCTAGACAAATAAATAATTATCTCGTAAGTAATAATTTCCTATCTGATAAGCAGTCGGTATTTATGAAAGCTAGAAGCTGCACTACTGCTTCAGTCAATGTAGTTGATGACCTTAGATTAGAACTAGATGAAAATTACACAGCGTTTTTAGTTCTTTTGGATCACACCAAGGCTTTTGATTTTGTTGATCACACAATATCATTTTTCAAACTCAGCTTGTAGTCTTATACGTTTTTATCTTATGAACATATCACAATGACTTTATCTAAACGGCAAGATCTCGAATTCGCTAATAGTTAGAAGAGATTTTCCTCAGGGATCAATATTACGGCCTCTATTGTTCCGCATATACATTAACTACCTACCAGATGTTTTGGATAATTATAGCGTACATATGTAGGCTGATGACGTTCAGCTTTATAGGAGCACGCGTATTGAGGATATCCAACTATTTATAGACACCATCAACTATGATTAACAAAAAATTAACAACTGGGCTAGAGCCAATGGACTTTTTATTAATCCCTCTAAATATAAATGTTTATTGCTCTCCAGAACTAAGAGAGCATTTGTTGTGCCAGATATTATTATTAGCAGGGGGAATAAAATTGATTGTGTTAAATAACATCCAATCTGGGTATTATCTCCCTCTAGAGTAATATTTAAAAGCAACAAAATAAATTCCCATTTAAATAATAAAAGCTAATGGCATACACCGCATTACAGTTACGTTTAATGACTGACTTAATATTTAAAAGAATGAAAAACGAAAGATAAAAAATAAATGCCAAAAATAATAAATTCTTTCACATCAATATCACGTCAGCATTAGACAGAGCCGTTTTACACTGATAGTGTGAACTTTGTAAATAAAACTGATAACGCAGTGTGTCAAGTAACAGTGTGTTGTAAAATAATTAAATTAATTGACAAATTTATTGTTTTCTTGTTACAATGTAGAAGATACAGGCCATATTGTAGCACCCACTAGAAAATAGCCTAGAATTGCGGTTTTTTTATTTACTTTTAGTTTTGGATGTCTCGAAAAATTTAAAATTTTAAAAATTCCTTAGAATTGTCATATCATAACTTAATTCCATTTTAATTCCAAATTAATAGCGTATACTTTATATTTAATTGAATGTTAAATATGTATATTACTCATACGCATCACATTACATGTACCAGAATAGTTACTCTGAAAAGTATGCAATAAAAATTCTTTGATATTCATACATATGAATCTAATGGAATTAAATATCACTCATACGTCCCATATCGAGCCACAATCGCCAAAAAGATGTCACTCTCAAAATTAGAATTTTATAGAACGTTTTTCTTTAATAAATGTAGTTTTTACAAAGCCATTCCTTTGAAATTTAGAATGTAAGTTTTGATTAGTCTTGATTAGATATTTGCAATGTAACGGTTGTTTTTGTGGGTTACAATCTTTGATCGATTTATCCCATTTTAAATTTAAATATTCGTGTTGAAACTTTATGGGTATAGTTTTTTTATTACAAATTCTTGTATTTAGCGGAAGAAATCTTTAAGATATCATCATATAATTCAGTAGATCGCTTAGAAATGATTTCAGAGTTTCATCTGGATCGTGGAATTGAATTTAAATCATATTTTATGGCTTCAGATTCATCAAGTACCCATATTTAAGAGTTATATTTGAAGTATTTATTCTGAATATTGCAGAATGCAATTTTGTTAATTGATGTGATGTACTTAAGACCTTTCACAAGTCGAAACTTGTACATAAATAAGCTGGCTTCTCTTTACATAGCTTTTGGTTCTCTAAAAATATTTCCTTGCATTTTTCCATGTCATTTATTACTCTTCTGATGGTTCCAATTGCCTTTTGGATTCTGTGTCTAAGTTATTGTAATTTTCGCATACTACACTTTTATCTTTTTTAGGTAAATTGAAGCCTAAATTGAAACTGGTTGTAAAAATTTTACGGAACACTCCTAACGACAACTGACAATTTTTCTTTAATAATTCTTTTCAAATGTTTCGTTTATTTTTATTATTATTTTAAAAAACAATTTTATTGAGGATATTCATCTATGTATAGACACCATCAACTATGATTTACAAAAAAATTGACAACTGGGCTAGGGCCAATGGACTTTGTATAAATCCATAAATAAATGTTTATTGCTCTCCAGAACTAAGAGAGCATTTGTTGTGCCGGATATTATTATCGGGGGGAATAAAATTGATTTTGTTGAAACAGCATCCAATCTGGGTATTAACTTTATGTTCGGCTAACGTGGTCTAACCACATTAACGTCATCGTTGGTAAAGTTTACGGTGTGCTTAGAAACTTATGGGCTGTTTGTTATAAATTCGAATCACTTTGCCATACGTATGCAACTGGCTAAAACCTATTTGATTCCTGTTCTCTTATACGGATCAGAAAAATTGTAATACTTATGATTGGCTTATAATAATATAGAATGATATGTATTTATTAAGGGACGTCGAGACCGTATATCACAATATTCTTATCAGATGTTTGGAGTTGATTTTGATAACCTATTAACCTATTAAATATTAAATGCATTATTCTCCTCCATAAGATTATTACTTTAAAATAGCTTATAACTTATTTGGTAAGATCCAACATGGATATAAGATTCTTTTGTCACAACGCCAGTTTTTTATATACACCATCAGTCTTTGGAATACTTTTCCTAATTATATTCAAAGCATAGGCAATGCAATTAAGTTCCAAAAAGGAGTTATACAATCTGTTTAAGTAGATTTTAGTATATTTTGATTTTTTTTTTTTGTACATTTGTACTTTCTATTTCTATTAATGATTATTAATTTTTAATTTTTTCATTTTTCTAAATTAGTTTTTAAATTTCATTGCATCTCAGTATATGTATGCATATATTTTTCTTTGTTTGTATATTTCTTTATGTTTGTATATACCCAGCTAGCATTTGAAAGATTGTTTTTATTAAATCACCTTGCTGAGTCTTTTTAGAGTACTTTTGGTGATCAAAAACTTATTAGTCAGCTACACGATTAAAAAGGACTCAAAAATGACTCGCGTCAATGAGTAAAATGAGTTCCATTTAAAATACAATAAAAAATTGTATAGTAATCGGAAATTAATCATCCAGACGTTTAAAATGTGACTATTATTTCCGTTATTTTTTATTATATTCTACTTATACTGAAGATTGAAAAACGCTTAATCAAAAAAAGATCCTGCAGGTGTTTGAAAAGTGATTTTAATTACAAGATGGCTATGATATAAAGTATAATTTCGTTTGAAATATTAAAATTTGTCTTTGTTTTTTAACGAAAAAAAATATTTTTTAAATAAACTTTGATGTCTGATGTACATACATCACTAATATAAACTTAATAATATTAAGAATATTATTCTTAACGTTCATACGAACGTGATTTTTGAAACGTAGGACTCAAAAAACCGACAAAAAACACTTGAAGAGAGTAAAATACATTTTTAAATACGACTAATAAATAATCATAAATGACGCAAAAAGGAGTCCAAATTAATACAAACATGACTGATAAATGATAATAAAAGGACTCCTAAACATACTGATAAAAGACTCGTATGCGATTAAACGATGACTGAAAGACGATTCGAAAAAGAATCATAAGCGAAGGTAAATAAGACTAATAAATGATCGAAAGCGATTCGAAAATGATCATAACACTGCTAGAAAAAGGGTGGAAAATTACTCTAAACTAATATGGAAAATGACACATAAACGACTTTTTAAGAAGAGTCGCTCGTAGTCACTTTTTTCTCCCGCCAAAAGAGTCTTTTATGATCAGAAAATGATAGCATATTCTAGCTTTTTTATCGCGCAGAAGAATCAAAAATGACCCGAATTTGATTAAAAATTTTTAAAAATGCTGGCTGGGTACAGTTCTTTGTAATTTTCCTAATTTATTTTTTACAAATATTCATTTTTTATCCTTGTTTTTTGTATCGATTGCTATTTCTCGAAATTTTAACATGTTCTTATTCAGTTTTATTTCTACATTATTTCAAACATTTCATTACTTATACATATAATTAAAAATTTGTTATTATTTTTTCTTTCATGTAATCCCATGGCACTTTCATTTATAAGATTATTATCTTGTTGTGATATGACTAATAATAAATAAAAATAAATAATTGTTTTATTTTTCATTTTATAAAGATATGTCTTATGCGTTTTTATAAAACTAGTAATATATCAATATTGAAGTCGCTGCGGTCTAGCAGATAGTGTGTTGGCTTATTAGACGTGAGGCCTGGGTTCAAACCCAGGCATCTCCAACTAAACGAAATATGAGAAAATATTGCTTCGGCGACTTCCTCACAGCAGATTTCTGGTAAAAACTCTGAGAGTAAACCAAATTGCCATGAAAAGTTTCTCAAAAAATCTGTCGTTCGGAGTCGACTTTGAAGTGTAGGTCCCACCACTCATGTATCAAAATTAAAGCACACAACATAAGTGGTGTGAGAAGCTAGGTCGTAATCCTGACTAAAGGGTTCTAATGACCAATTCTGTATGTATGTACATATGTATGTAATATATCATGACTAAATTTTTGGTAGTGAGAATGAACTGAGATTCATTAGACTATTCGGTATAAGACAAAATATTGTTACGCAAATGGAAACGACCTAATATCATTTCACATGAAAACATCGTTTAACATTAACGATAAACAAAAGCAGCACACACACATATGTACAAGGAACCTTGTTGCATATACCAACAACAACATGAAATGAAAGGAGACCGACAAGTATGAAAGAACCAACGACAACAAGCATGAGAGAAAAAGGAATAGACAAGTGTGCAAAATACACAAACAACAATGCGGTCGCTATAGAACCCTCAAGAAGGCGACAACAAAAACCTTCCACATCGAGAACGTTCATCATACTGATTACGTGCGTATATAAAAGGGCAAGACAAGGCCATGAGTAAGAACTCAGCCTTGTGTGAAGTTGCATATGAACAAAACAAGTCGTGGTTGTAAAGATATAGCGAATAATTGTGTGAACTAGTGAATAAAACAGATTATTATTGTTGTAACGTTAAGTTGTATACGGTGGCACATAAAAGTAGTGTAAAGAATAAAGAGTTTGACTGAAATAAACACATATTTGTTTTTATTTTGTTTGCAATTAACGAACTCAAATTCTAAACGTTTTTAAAAAGGGAAAAACGTAACAATATCACCCAATACAGTATGAAACTAATCTCATTCTTTGTAGCTACTTTACTCGCTAACTGAAATATATGGTAAATATAACGCTGTGATGTTTTCTATTCATCTAATTGCCAAAATATTAACATGAAACCAGCATTTCTTTAATTTCGTTTAATTTTTTATTTCTTCAGGTCTATGGACACAAAAGGTGCATCAAAGTAAACTCAATAGCATTGTAAATAACTGAATCAGATGGATTATGGTAATGGTCATTTCGCTAGAATTCAGGTACACTTTATGAGGAAGGGCTCTAAGCAAATTTAATCCATTCGAACACATTCCATTCTTGACTACCTAAAGAATTTTGGACTGAACTGCAGTGTCTAAAGTTAATATATTTATAAGGTTTGTTTGCAATCATCTTACGTTCCTAGTTGTATTTACATCTTAAAAAGAAAACATAATTTATTTGCCTTTCTTATATTTTAAAGAACGTACATAACAAACAGACGTAATAAAATGAGAGACTATGAAACTTTTCCCCACACTAATTGCTCATTAAGATCTTACTGATGCCTTTATCAATCTCAACTTTTTCATTAATTTTGCCGTTATGGGTAATTGCACAGTAATCGCATTCTCAAAAAACTCAGAGAAACAATTACATTTTCATCACTAAGATTATGATATAATTTAAAAGTTTTTCAGTTTGATGACATGTTTGACACAATGCAAGTGAATTCAGAGATTACTTTCTTTCCGATAGCGTATGCTTCTGCTAAAAGATTTATTTATAAAATTGCTTTACAATAATAAACCAAATATACATGTACATAATTTGGATATTACAAGCCTTCAGCCTGGATTACGACCTAGTTTCTTAGACCAATTATGTTACGTGTGTCAATTTGGCGGGACCCATAGTTTAAAGTCGACTCCGAACTATTCTCAGAGTATTTTCCAGAAGTTGCCGCAGTAAGTGGCCAACACACTCCCTAATAGGCTACGCCAATGTAGTAAATTATTTTGATGTAAACTTTATATCCAACATATCGTTATGTTTTTACCTTTTTTAAAACGTTTAAAATATGAGTTCGTTGATTACAAACAAAATTAAAACAAATATGTGTTTAGTTTCAATTAAACTGTTTGTTGTTCGCAATACTTTTGTGTGCCACCGTTTACAATTTGATGAATACAACAATAATTTACTTTATTCGTTATTTTTCTTTACACTTCCGTTCGAGTAAGCACTAACAACTGTTCGGTAGATCTTTACAACGATGATCTTCAAACCACGATTATTTTCCTCAAACACAACGCGTCTTCACACAAGTCTGAATGAATTTTTACTGCTCGTTGCCTGCTTTGTCTTGCCTTTTGATATGCCCACGTAATCAGTCTGATGAAGGTACTTGAAGTCGAACGTTCGTGGTTTCGCTTTCTTGAGAATTCTATCGCGGTTTCATTGTTGTTTGAGTATTTTGTTCACATTGCTTGTTGTTGCATTCTCGCTTACTTGTCTATTCCCTTTTCTTTCATACTGATGTTGTTGGTTTACTTGTAACAAGTTCGTTGTATTTGTTTGTGTAGCTTTTTCTATTGTTTTAATGTTAAACGATGACACACCGTTTTTATTTTCGTAACAATATTATTAAAGTAACAATATAATTAAAATATTTTGAAGTTGCCGTAGTCTAGTAGGTAGCGTGTTGGCTTATTAGACGTAAAGCCAGGGTTCAAACCCCAGGCCAGACATCAATTCGGGGTTATGAAAATATTTCTTCGACGATTTCCTCTCAGCAGATTTCTGGCAAAAACTCTGAGAGTAAAATAAAATTGCCATGAAGAAGTTACTCACAAATCTACTGTTCGGAGTCGACGTTAAACTGTAGGTCCCGCCACTCATGTATAAAATTAACGCACACAACATAAGTGGTGTGAGAAGTTAGGCCGTAATCCTGACTGAAGGGTTGTAATGACCAATTATGTATGTATGTATTTGATGTAAACTTTATATCCAAAACATATTATTAATAATGATTTCTGATACTTAATAATTCGTATTAATTATATATCGTACTGTTTTCATATATTTTTCAATCTTTTTTATTAGCAAGATAAACACCATCTCAAGAGTAATTATTATTATTTGGCAAATGCCGAATACAGCTGGTAACTGTATTTTGTTCTACTCTGTGAAAAGGAAAGGTAATAAATAATAAAATAAAATGGAAATTCAATAGCAGTAGCACATAATAAAAAAAGAAAACAAAAAATCTTATAAAAATTTAACAAAAGAGAAGCAAGGCGTGTACCATACTTTTAATTGAATAGTGTTTCTACGCACTTAAATTTATCTTAAAATAATCCAAAAAAACATTTTGGATGTTGCCACAAGACCTTAAGACAGCTATGGCAATAACATGCGACCATCTATCGCCAGATATTTACTAAAGAGAAAACCTAACAGATTTTTATTACCAAATTAAAGAAAAAAAAAACAAAAAAAATTTGTTTAGTAAACAAAATAAAATAAAATCTATTTAAACGATTACAAAAGAATCAGATTTTATTATGATTGTTTAGAAAATAACACTAAATTTCATTTAATAAACAAAATGTGAAAACTGGTATTTCCTCAAGGTTATACGTTGTTCAGATATGCACCTTTATTGCGTAAATCACAAGAAACGCCATTATTGGGCTCAATATTTCATATAAAGTTTCAATTAATAATTGCGCAACAAATACGCAATTGTTATAATATTGAGTAAACCTTAAAATGCAGCACTGTCTGTTATTAAGCATATTACAATTCACTGAACACTTTCTGTTGATATTTGACCACTCATACGTCAAGAACGAGAAACAAAAAAAATAACAAAACAAAATAAAAACAATTTTGTTGAAACAACCAGCTGTCAAATGAATATTGAATAAGCTGCTGAACTCCCTATTTTATTATGGCTGAACACTTAAAATATTGTACTCAATTAACCGAATATTGACTCAATAAAAGTGCATATCTGTACATAGTATTCTACTGGAACAATTTTGTTTTTGTTTGGAAGAGCAATTGTCCTATTTTCATATCGAAGGCTCCGTTCTATAACATTCTAAGTCGAAAAAATGTGTTTTGAGTTATGAGCTTTCAAAGTTTTCACGAGACATACGACTATATGTGTATTTTAAGTAGATTTTTCCCTATAACTTCAGAACGGATAGGCGCATCTTAACCAAATTTTGACAGTATTTAAGTTAGAGAACGTAAAATTTAAAAATGCAAGAACATTAAAAACTTTCGAAGTACGCTTAGAAAGTTATAGAATGGAGCCGTCGATATGATATGATTTGTCATGTCATTAGAAAAAGTTATTAAGGATTGTACCCTTAAATTATTTTATGTGAATGTATTTGAATATTATCGTGTGTAAGTCAACTGGCCGTCCAGAATGTGCAGCAACTGTCTCACATATATGTACATCTAAAATGAAGTTCACAAAACAATATTTTTTTTACTATTGAGATTAATGATGGACACTTGCCGTAGTATTTATCAAATTAATCTTAATTTGCGAAGAAAATTTTATTCCGCAAAAATTAATCATAATTAAGCACAAGCAGTAATTAAGTTTTCTTCCTGTTTGTTCTCACAAACCACGCGCCAGTGTAATCTAAATGAGGCAATTTGTTTAATTTTAACAGAAATCAACAGGCATGTATGTATGTTAATTAAAAGAGTGTTATCATTTGATTTAGGTTGCACGATATTCACGAAGCGTTTAAAATAGTTATCTATGAAGGTGAGGTAGGCTGATCTATAAGATATGGTCAATAAATTCAACACCTTTTGACTTTCCTGCCTTTTATTTAAAAGGGTAAATGCAATCCTCAATACATATGTACATACATACATGCATAATTGGTCATCACAACCTTTCAGTCAGGATTACGACATAGTTTCTTACACCACTTATGTCGTCTGTGTTAATTTTGTGCATGAGTAGGGGAAACTAATATTTGTTTCACTCATACAGTGGAAAACATAATTTTTGGATATTCTTATTAAATTTAAAAACTTTAGACTTTTCATTTGGGATTTCTAATTTTCTACTTCAAAAGAAAAGATTTGAATTCCTTCATTGTAATGCTTTCACCTTTCCATTGTATGACGGAATACAATAGTTTACAAAGTGAGATTGCCATGTTCTTGCAGAATATCCGTTGTGACATGACCTGTATGGCACGTAAAGTATTCCTATTGATACCACATGTAATTGGAGTTCAGAACTTGGTAATCGACCTATAATGTCCGCAGTTGATAGTAATGGCCTGGTACAAAGGTTGATGTGGATGCGGATTGCCCAAATTCAAGAATGAAGATGATTTTTCGATGAAAATTAGGGTCAACTACTGACAACATAGACGTCTTTGACAATGGTTGTGAATAAATGACAAATAATTTTCAACTGTCAGGGTATATAAGTCCCAGACAGCAATTGAGACTGAGCAGTATGAGTTTGGTACACTTACAAACCTTGTCGTTGTACTTTTAAGGGTCATTTTTACAACTTGCCGTTAACTAAAGGGAGGATTGTTTTTTATTAATATAAGTGAACGATAAGATAGAAATGAGCGTTAAGCTAAAAGGAAGATCATACTACTGGTAACTTTTAAAGTTAAGTTTATGTTTGAATTTGCCATATTATATATAATTTTCAATATGGCAACTTTAAACATATATAAAATAATGGAATAAAACAACAAAAAAGAGGCCCTTCGTAGCCACTGCGTTTAAAAAAAACCTTCTTTAATTGACAAGTTTTATTGACCTTGCTCCGGCACTGCCATATTTTTATTTTATCATTAGGTTGTAATAACGAAAATAAGTTAAAGGTGACTTTAAAGTAAAGTGAACTAAAGTTACGAAGTTTCACGGCAAGTTGTAATAATAGCCCTAAACGTGTTTCTTATTCAATTTATTTATTATACATCTCCGCATAGAAAAAGAAAGTGGTTTCTTTTTTTATTTTTTTATCTGTGTGGTCTTTTGTTGAAAGTAAGATTAGAAGGTGCCCATGTAGTGTACAAGGTCTTACAATTAGTAGACGCACATACATACATAATTGGTCATTACAACACTTTAGTCAGGATTGCGACCTAGCTGCTCACACCACTAATGTTGCGTGTAGCGGGACCTGCAGTTTAAAATCGACTCCTAACAATTTGTGAGTAACTTCTTCACAGCAATTTTATTTTACTCTCAGAGTTTTTGCTAGAAATCTGCCGAAAAAATATTTTTTCATCTTTCGTTTTGTTGGAGATGACTGACCTGGGCGTCATGTCTAATAAGCCAAGATACTACCTACTAGACTACGATTACTTCAAGAAGAACTGAATAAATTACGAAATCGATTTTGGTAGGATAATTGCTCGAAGTGTGAAGAAGGTACTAATTAAACCCGGCTTTAGGGGTATGATTTTCTTCTTTCGGAACACTTAAGCACGATGGTGCCAATAGAGGATCGTCGTTAATTGTGCAACATCTGCTGTTGGAATCGCACAGAATATGTCTACTTTAGCTCAGGTTCCAACAATACTTACTAACTAACTAACTAATTATGATTACAATAATAATTTGTTTTTTGTTATGATTGATTCTTAAAACTTTGTTTACAAAAAATTATTGGTTTATCTTCTTCTGTTTTGTATTACTCAAGGTCAGACTATGTCTACGCGTAAATTAGTGTTCGGATTTGTTCACAAAATGTAATAAAAAAGGCAAAACTTTTCTATTTTTTGTTGTTATTTCTGTCTATGAAAACTTATTAGATTTTGCGATAATGATTGAATAAGATTTTTATTTCTGTTTTTCGTTCAATCAAAGTGAGGATAATATTTTATTGTCTTCGAATTTATATCATAAGATCAGAAACTTTCATACAAATGTTTACGACAGCTTTAAAGAAAAGAAATTAAAATTTAAAAAAATTGTATATCTCCAACAAGATTCGAGTGCATAATTTCATTACTTTTATAATGATTGACCCAGCATTTATGTGAAATGCCAAATTATACATTGCAATTATTGCCCAATGGCGTGGTACAATTTATTTAATTCCATGGGAAAACATTACAGAATGACTTCAGAGAATTTCTTAGTCAGTTTACACACGAGCAGTGCAGTAATTAGTTCAAAATGTATAAAGTACACTCGTTGATATGGATATTGGATTATAGTTTTTGCGAATCCTAAATTATTTTGACTACTAATTCGAAAATTCATATGAGTTTCCTACAGTCGTGATTTTAATTAAAGGGGAGAATTTGCAAAATACCAGGAAATAATTTCAAAATATAATTTATAATATCAAAGCTCCCGAAAACGTTAGGGTTAAAATTATTGTGAACTGTTTGAATTTTCTCTGTTTTTTGTTTATTCGGTTTTTAAAAACTCGTTAACATATTGAACTATGATCGCCATTTTGCTTTACTACATACTTGAAGTTATTTTCTTTCAATTTGACTTTACAACATACGTAGATAGTATTTCAACTTCCTTTTCAATTTCCATGTTTAAATTTTATATTATATGTTAAATGAGTGGAAATATTGATAGGAAATCAATATAATCAGTCAACTTTGCTAATGTTTTTATGAGAATTTTTTTATTTAAAGTAAATAATTTATCAGGCAGTCC
Source organism: Sarcophaga subvicina (assembly GCA_936449025.2). Taxonomy (NCBI): domain Eukaryota; kingdom Metazoa; phylum Arthropoda; class Insecta; order Diptera; family Sarcophagidae; genus Sarcophaga; species Sarcophaga subvicina. The sequence goes on along the minus strand of OW388080.2, from coordinate 73,661,670 downwards.
ATTTATTAATTTCATAACGAAAATATAAAAGTTACTCTGCATAAAATCTAAATTAAGTCTTAAATGCCACTTAAGTATCCGTAGTATACATATTGGTTACATATTCATACTCTTTTTTTAACTACTCAAGCGTATGATTAATATTAATTGATTGATTTCACAGCCCTGCAAATTTGGACTTTTTTGTGCAAATAAGATTGCTCCAGGTGTTTCCGAAGGCATTTTGTGCGCTAAACACGAATCTGGTTTCAAAAATTTTCCATCACGTCAGGTTTTCGAGAAAAAGGGGGTTGAAAACCCTAAAAATAGCGTTTTTGGCCATTTTTGAAACATTGTAGAGCTCAACACTGACGTGCTAGAACCATCGCTATTGTTAGAAATTGACAATTGATCTCTGCTCTTTAAAATGAGCCCAAAGCCAAATTGTTTGCATACACCCTTAAAGTAGGGGGTGGGTTTATGTCAAGGGGTGTAAAAGAAAAAGAAACACATTACGGAGGTCCTTAAAAATTAATCAGATTTACTTGAAAATTGTTACTCAGGGGTTTTTGGGGTGCTGATTACAGATCTTCATTCAGATTTAAAAAATTCAAAATGGCGGATCCAATATGGCGGTCAAGTACATCTGATTAATTTTTATAAACCTAATGTAATTAATAATAATCATACGTCATGTAGATCTCCGCTATAAATTCTTATATTTATTAGCTGCCAGATTTGACGATTTATCGTCATTTTGACGATTTTGAGCTCCAAAAATATCATTTTGACGATATGACAATTTATGCCCTTATTTTGACGATTTTTGGTAATTAAAAATTTACATCATATTCTTTACTTTAGTAAATTTAGTTTAGTAATAACGAGGAGTAAAGTATTATATTTGTAATGATTTTTCTGTATTTCATGCCTTTTCATCTCTTAAAAGCCAAAAAATTACAACCTCTGCACGAAGGCAAGAGTAGTCCGACTAAAGAACGAATTTTGTCTGTAATGCAGTGTGCGATCCCCTGGAAAATAGACAACTTACATATGTACTCGCCGAGAAAGACGAGTGTTACGTAGGAATATATGATTCTCGGGAACAAGTTCTGTTATTTCGCTCGATCAAAATCCGTTGTAATAGCGATAGAACAATGAAACACAAGCCACATTGCAACCGTCATTAATGACCAACTTCGCCCTCTCCTGTGCGCGGTCGAGAAATCTCAAAAAAGACGTTGAGGCACCGGCCTACAAATGAGAGTTGTATTCCATTCTCCTTCGGATTTAATCGGTGTACATAAATAGTAAGAAGTCGCCGTAGTCTAGTAGGTAGTGTGTTGGCATATAAGACGTGAGGCCTCGGTTCAAACCCCAGCTGACATCTCAAAGAAAACAAGAAATGAAAAAATATATCTTCGGCGACTTCCTCTCAGCAGATTTCTGGCAAAAACTCTGAGAGTAAATAAAATTGCAATGAAACCTTTTTCAAAAATCTGTCGTTCGGAGTCGGATTTAAGTTGTAGGATGCATACAGCATAAGTAGTGTGAGAAACTAGGTCGTAATCCTGCCTGAAGGGCTGTAATAACCAATTATGTATGTGTGCATATCAACCAAAAATATTCGACAACCAAAATATTCGGTACGCAAGGAAAATGTTTTCAATTTTCAACAAGGATTTTTGACAATCAATTGAATATTAAGTGCCTAACTCTCCTGCATAAGATTATTACTTTGGAACAGCCAATATTCTTATTTAGCAGGAATAGATTTGCTAGATCCAACCGCGGTAGGAAAATTATCCAATTAAGGCATAGGACTGTTTTGTCGAATGTCAGTCTTTGGAATGCACTACCTAATTATATTCAGGACATAGGCAATGCAACTAAGTTCAAAAAGGAGCTATACATTCTGTTCAAGTAATTTTTAACATATTTTGATTGTTTAAGAAATTTTTACTTTTTATTTTTATTGGTGATTAATAATTTTCATTTTTCTAAATTATTATTTAAGTTTCATTGTATCTCATTATATGTATATATTTGTTTGTTTGTATTTTTTTTAAATTTGTATTTTTCCTAATTTAGTTTTTACATATACTCATTCTCTTATCCTAATTTTTTTGTATAATTTGCTATTTCCTGAGGTTAAAACATGTTCTTATTCATTTTTATTTCTACTGTACTTCAAACAATTCACTACTCATATAATCAATGATTTGTTATTACTTTTTCCTCTTTGATGTACTCCCATAGCACTTTCATTTATAAGATTATTATTTTGTTGTGCTATGATTAATAATAAATAAATAAATAAAAAAGATGGCCAGGTTCAACTAATTAAATAATATATTATATTAATAAATCGTAGAACGTATTGCCTGTACTATTCTGCTAACTTTTTATCATTTTTTTGTCATCTTTCGATCCCATGTAATTAGGAAGTTATAGAACGAACTACAAACTGATGCTATATTTCGGTGTTCATAGAATGATATACATAAATATCATATATTTTTTATAATTCTGGACAGCTGACTAACTCATGTTATTTATTTCACTCTGTGAGTACGAATGTAATTTAGAAAATTTATAGTTTCCTACACTAAAATATAAAGTTAGTGAAATAGAACCATAATCAATATTTCATAACATTTTTTTTAAGTTTACTTTTACACTTCGATTATTTTTACTATCGATATTTCTGGAGCATTGAGGAAATAAGTTATTATGCTTAACGCGTAGGATACGTTCCATCAAAGTAGAGCATAATATAAAATAGCGCTAAACGAGACTATCTCAATATGTAAGTAATGGGGTTAGGGGAAGAAAGAAGTCGACAGAGTGTCCAATACTTAAATATATGAAAATGTTTTCCATACATACAAACATAATTGGTCATTGCAACCCTTCAGTCAGGATTATGACCTAGTTTCCCATGCCACCCACGTTGTGTGTGCTAATTTTATGCAGAAGACTGCCGAATAAGAATTCCAGGAAGTAATCACTAATTATGAAAACTTTTATTAAAAATTCCCCAATTATTTTATGTAGGTTTGTCGTTAACTGGTCTACTTTAAAATTTGCAACGAATGCTTCATGCATATTATACATTAAATAAACGATTTCCAATTTGTGACATTATAAAACGCATACTAAGATTAAATCAAGTCCTTATTCCTGTAAATGTAGTACTGTTTGGGTACTTGTTCGTTAAGATTGTACTCAATTGTCTGCATTTTCTCTGGCAGTTATTCGGTTTTTAAAAACTCTTTTACGTGATGCCAATGAACTATGTGCTCGCTCTTTTGCTGTACTACATACATGAAATTGTTTTCTTTAACCACAATATGGCTTTGCATCATACGTTTACATCATACCCTTCCGGAGAGTGTAAAAATGTTTACATTTTCTATTTTATTTTTATAAATAATTTTTTATATAAAGTAAATAATATATTCATACAATCAATTTCTAAATGTGGTAACAAAAACATTAAATTAATCCTTAAATGCCACTTAAGTGCCCGTAGTATACATATTGGTTGCTATGCGATATTCATACTAATTTTTTTTAGCCACTCGAGCGTATGATTAATATTAATTGTTTGATTTTTAATCATTAATAATAATATAAATATAAAATAATAATCATTTCTTTATTACATTTTTATAAATAATAGGAGGAAAATGTTATATTCTTATATTAATTTGTGTTATTTTCTAATTTCTTAGAATATACCGTTGGAGTTAGTTGATTCTACTGGAAATTCTAGAAATAATTGCAAATATTTTCTGCCCATGAGATGTACAATATTTTTAAGCATTACCGTACATTATAACTAAACTGAATTTAAGGTTTAAAACATTAATGAATGCCAACTATCCTGCTGTATAGAAAATCTATATATTGTGCCAACTTCTTAACATCACCCATTACACTCCTTTTGAACGAGTTATGGCCGATAATAGTTTCATCCCTAAATTATTGGCATCCCGATCTCACAAAAACTGGGCAATAATATAACAAGTGTCCTATCATTTCGATGTATTCACAACATTGAATTGCATTCATCATCTCATTTAAGGCATTAAATACTAATGATTTTCACCTCATCGACATAGCTCCAGGTTATTTTGTAATCCTTCCTTATGTCTCATAGTTCTACAATAGTCGAAGCGACTACTCTTTCAGCTACAGTAATCGCTTCTTCACTACCAATACTCATTACCGATGACTAAGTACTTATGTGATGGGTACCGTTCTAAACTTGAATAAACTTTTTAACGCATTTTTGCATTCCACAATTTGTTTTTGTATTGCTGGGTGTTTTTGCCTTAATTGTCATTCCATTATTAGTCAAGATATTTTAATCCCTAGCAAGTTATCACTGGCCCAGTTCATGCATTCTCTAATCAAATTAAGTACATAAATATATTATGGTCTAATAGCCGATACTGGTACTTTTATACAAAAGTCCAGTCCCATACCATCTCAATGTTTAAAGCCATCCGTGAAGCAACAAGTCGACATATACGCAACAGATTCGTTTAACGAAGAGAGTTAATCTGGTATCAAAACGTTGCTGGCCACATGTTATTTTCGCGTTGAACGAGTGTCCATCCAGTGTCCCAATAATCCTCAGGTGATACGATTTGTGACTCTAGACATTCAACTCCTAAATACAACGTTAATACGTCAGTGCGTGTAGCCGTATAAGGAACGTCACTTGAATTTTAAAAAGTGGAAAGACAATGTCAGTGATTTGCTAAAGAAATTAATTCTTCGTATCACTTGCAATTGAAGTCGCCGTGGTCTAGTAGGTAGTGTGTTGGTTTATTAGACTTGTGGCCTCGGTTCTTGTCACGCGGACATATTATTTCAGTTGGGCACTGCTTAATCCTTTCTAAGGATCTCTCGGTGAAATTAACTATGCTTGTTCCAACTTGACTTTGATACAAGATTTCACATAAGGACCCTTCCATACAATTTTGCATACGAGAAAGAATAGTCGTTTGAAAGGGTGAGTTCCAGGGGTCTGAGATAGCCTACACAGTTCCATCCAAATTTGTGGAATTGTCTCATTAATTGTATAGGGTGTTCAGATATGCACCTTTATTGCATAAATCCCAATAAACGCCATTATTGAGCACAATAATTCATATAAAGTTTCAATTAATAACTGCGCAATAAAAACGCAAATTGTTATAATATTGAGTTAAACTTAAAAGTGCAGCACTGTCATAAGTGTATTTAGTGAGCATATTACAATTAATCGAACACTTTTTGTTGATATTGGACAATTCAAATATCAACAACCGAAACAAAAAACAACAAAACAAAAAACAAAATAAAAACAATGTTGTTGAAACAACCAGCTATTATGTTTACCAGCCGTCAAATGAATATTGAATAAGCAGCTGAACTGCGTTTATTATTATGCCTGAACACTTAAAATATTGTACTCAATTAACCGAATATTGACTCAATAAAGGTGCATATCAAAACATAGTATTATAATGTTTTCTAACTACTATACTCTGGTGGCCGAGGTAATGAGCATAATTGTCGCTGAGAGAGATCAGCAACTACTAGTATTTATACGTTATCTGGCAGGTAAGCGACAATCAAATCAAAACTGGTTGGCATCCACTTAAAGCCGTTTGATGGACTCTCACTAAAGTGTTCTGTTATTCTCAAATAGGTTTCTGGTCACAGAACGCATCTGTTTAGCATATAAACATGCTAGAGCTGGCACACTCTTAACGAATGCCTATCTTTACTTGAAATTATGTACACTTCTTACCTTAGACGGATTGTCTATTAGACAAAGGTACTCATCTGACTTAAATTACAGAGATTCGATAGAGACTTCATACATTGGACTCATTTCTAATGAAGTTTTCGGCTTTTAAAATGCAATATTACATCAAAAGAAAATCATTTTTTTATAAATCTTTCTCATTTTGAGATTTAATTCAACATATTTCCTCAGTTGTTGTTACCGTTAAAGAGGTAGACATCTTTTCTACGCAGGCTTAAATAAATAATACAAACTTTATAATGTAATCCACTTACTACTGTAGAACATCATATGCTAAACGGTTAATTTAAAAAATTCTATTAAATAAATTGAAGGTTTTGTCAGATGAAAATGTAACAAAAAGAGTAAGTGTGTATTTTTAAAAACAAAATAAATCCTTTTTCATTGATTTTATTTGCAATACTAAAATTTTAACCCAAGATATGCAAATACTTCAGATACATACATACATACATAAACAAACAAATCCTTCTGTAATAAGCAAGAAGTAAACAAAACATATGATAAACATTTCTAATGGACGACCCTTTTCTATTTGGCTTATTCCATCAGAAAGTCGAAACTTAATTGAAAAAAAAATAATTTTATTAAATTCAAGGATTTATATGCCATCAACTCCTTTTGATTTTATATAAGCAAACAAATAGTACGTCAAACGTCCCTTTTATGTATATTTTTCATTCTCTAGTTTTTGCCTGCAAAGAAACAATAAAAATGCTTAGCAATACATATACTCTAAAAGTACCATCCAGACAACACCGGGTCACACAAGTTATAATCGCTTACAGCTAAAGGTGGATGTTTGGTTTGTTCTGATATATGTATTCAGGTATTCTGATAACGTATACGTTATATAGTCCATAGTAAGAGTAAATTAACTTAAACTCGACAAATATCCTATTATTCGTCAATGTTCTCAAACTAATAAGGATGGCGAATAAAATGACCTTGGTCATCACCTATTTTTGTTATCAATCAATTAATAATTTCTCATTTTATATAATCATTGTACTCTTAAGAAAATGGAAATGGTGTAAGTTTATAGGGTATATTTTTGAATTCTACTCAACAAAACTTACAACCTACAATATGTGGTTAGCTGAGAAAAAGCTATACAAGGTTGTTAATTCTTGCTTGTATTTGTTACTGTGAAAACAATATCACATGCAGTCATATGCGGTAATAAAAATTCAAATTTAATATTTTTATTTTGTTTTTTTTAATTGAATTGTATCCGTTTTTTTAAGAATATAATTTAATGGAATATTTTTTACAGTTACACACTACCGACAGAATATTATTTGCATTGTGTATCACAATATGAACAGAAAACATTAATAAAAATTAATGCGTTTTTCATAATTTGTTTTCATTTGTAAGGCTGCTAAAACTTTTTTATTTTTTTGCTTTGTTTCAATCTAGATAAACAGGTTATTGATCTTCTGTGGCACATCCTAGGTTGACTAGTTAGTTGTCTATTGTTGCTTAGGTTTAATGATGGGGACTTTGTTGGTTGAATTCTACTACCTTGTCTTTACTTCCTATGATGTTTGTGGTTGATGATATATTCTGTCGGGACAGAGATTAAGAAGCATGTTTTTTTTAAGAAAATTATATCATTTTAACTTTAAAATTCGAAATCTACGGACAAATTTTTTTCACTTCGTCCGGTATTTATATTAAAACACTTTATTTAACCACTACACAATGACCTCACTAAATTTAAATGTTCATATTCTGTGGTGCTTTGTTTTATATTTTACTAGCTGTAACCTACGCGTGTTGCTGCGCCGCCAACTAAAATAAATTTCAAGGAAAGACATTACACAAATGTCCAATTAATTTTTAATCATTTTATTGATTTTGTTTCCCCTTTTCCTGATGATTCAGATGAACGGGCCTGAGTAGTACGCATTCGATCAGTTTATAATCTCACTTCTCGTTGTTCAAGCGCTTCAAGCTAACGGGTCTCACCGGCATATACTCGAAGATTTTCCAGTCTCAATTCTCGTTTGATTCTGAGGCTCGTAATGCTCTTTTCTTCCGTGCTTGAGGTGTAAGTCGACCAATTGCTTGTCATTCACTTTGAATAATTTTCAGTTTCGCCATCCATCGGAAATTAATCGCACCAACCTCCGTCGACTCATGCGCAACAACAACAACAATGTTGTATTCAAATTTAAATAAAAATCAATTCAGTTGTTTTGGCAATAAAGTAGAGGTTGAATGTATTGATTTCTATCACAATGATTCTCTGACATTTTTTAGCAGTAAAAAGTTATAAAAAATTAAAATTTTTTGAGAAATTTTTGAAGTCAGAGATATACTCTTGTGGACATACATAACCTGGAATCGATGAGGGGGAAATCATTAGTATTTAAAACTTACTAAGTGCTACATGAGTAAGAATACTGTATTAAATGAGGACCTCCACGGTATTGGCAGAATGCAGGTCAATGTTGTGAATACATCGAATCGATAGGACACTTATTATATTATTGCCCAGTTTTCGTGAGATTGAGATACCAATATTTTAGAGATGAAACTATTATCGGCTATAACTCGTTCCAGAGGAGTGGAATGGGAGAAGTTAAGAAATTGGCACAATATATAGATTTTCTATAGAATGTTTTAATAAATTTAAATAATAAATTTTTTTTGTTAAATACTTATAAACCTTAAATTTAGTTTAGATTGGACATCGCATGGGCACAAAATATTTACAATTATTTCTAGAATTTCCAGTAGAGTCAAATAACTCCAAAGGTTGTTTAACAAATTAGAAAATAACACAAATTAATATAAGAATATAACATGTTCCTCCTATTATTTATAAAAATGTAATAAAGAAATGAATTTATAGCAGAGATCTGCATGACGTATGATTATTATTAATGATTAAAAATCAATCAATTAATATTAATCATACGCTCGAGTGGCTAAAAAAAATTAGTATGAACATCGCCTAGTAACCAATATGTATACTACAGGCACTTAAGTGGCATTTAAGGATTAATTTAATGTTTTTGTTACCACATTAAGAAATTGATTGTATGAATAAATTACACTATGCGACAAAATAAAAAAATTAAATACACGCAGCTAATGACACAGTGTAAGTGATGAGCTTTATTGAAATATTTTTTTATATTTCTTGAACTCTTCAAACTTGTTTTATTTGACAAAAACGGTATTTTTGGACTTTACGCACAAATTTGTTGATTACACAAACATTTCTGAAACCATTTCCAACATTTAAAATTTATTAGAAAGGAGAGGGATAGGCCTTTAAAACGACATACCTATATATATTATTTGACTTAATATGCTTTGAGGTTTGATGGGGTAAACTTGACAATTGCGAATTTTTTCATATTTTTTTAAATTTGTCCGTTCATAGTAGCAAACTTTAATTAAAAAATATGAAATAAGTGATGACATTCTGAAAGTGCATTATCTTGTGAAGAGATTGACACTTTGGATTTTGAAAATAGGTTAAAAAATATTTGGGTAATCAATAATTTTGTGTGAGAAGAACAAAAAAAATGTCAAATAAAACAAGTTTGGACATTGCGACATGTGCGGTATGTTTCATGGCAAATGGTGTAGAAAAAGGTTAATTAAAGGGATACTGCACAACGCACTTGTAATTTGTATTGCAACAGATCTCCTCATATTATTAAAGAGTTTTAGATTACAATTGCTATTAGGGGCAGTCCACTAGAATACAACTTCATACAGATGATTATGTTAGATAAATAGCGAATTAATCTAGTAAATCACACCAGAACCCAAGGAATTTCAAATCGTATGCAAATATATTTACCCACTCTGTCAGATAGATTAGGGTCTAGAATCAGACGCGCGTTCTTAACCAAGAAGCTCAGATTAACTACGATAGTATGAATTGACTAGATAGGATGAATTGAGGTACTTTGCACTTTCTCGTAAAAGGCACTGCATCGATTTTACAAGGCTTTGATTTGGATTTAACCAAATTAATCGCACCAATTAGATACAATGCTCTGGGAAACGATTTTCAGATAGCCTCTATGGATTAATATCTGAATATTTCCAGAAAATATTCCTAGAGCAACGAAAATGAATTTTGGGAAACCGTTTTAATAAGATTTTTTTGGAGGGGCCAACAGTCAGGGCACTAGTCTTGTTTATGCAGTGTATTGTGTTACGTTCATAAGAGCTAGTCGTGAAATAATGAATTTTTTATTAGGGCAGACTAGTTTGGACTGCCTGAAGGTATTATAAATCAACGCAGAAATTCTGCATTTCTGTATTCAAATATTTCCTTTTTTCTTACAACCAATTTACATAACATAATTGGCCATTACAACCCTTCAGTCAGGATTACGGCCTAGCTTCTCACACCACTCATATTGTGTGTGTTAATTTTATACATGAGTGGCGGGACTTACAGTTTAAAGTCAACTCCGAATAACAGATTTTTGAGAAACATTTTCATGGCAATATTATTGACTCCCACAGTTTTTACCAGAAATCTGCTGAGAGGCAGTCGCTGAAGAAACATTTTGTCATATTTCGTTTAGGGGTTTGAACCGTGGGCTTTTGTCAATTAAGTCAACACACTACCGTCTTGACTACGGCGAATTTAAATTCATTACATTTTTCCTTTCTATTTTTATATCAAACTGGATTAGGATTACTAACACAATTTTTATTACGAGTCACCAACCGCTTTAGAAGTAAGTCACGGCGGTTTTCTTGCCTGTCTTATTCCGTATTCTTCGAAAATTTTTTAAATGTAGAACTCAAAGATGTACACCCAGTTACCATTGATTGCTACACAAAGTTAGCCGTTTAGTATTCAATCGGTTAAAGCTTGTGGCACATCCAATAAAATCTCTGGTTTAATTTCTTCAGGGTCTTAGAACTCATTTAAAACCTTGTTATATTTTGGAGGATGGTACTCTTTTTAATTTACTTTTTACATCTTTCTAAGCTTTAAGATGTTCCATGGAGTCTAAAAAGATTTTAGGACAGGACTTTCGGCCTTGTCCCCCATATTTTTATTATAAATAGCCGTGTTTATATTCTCCGCCTTCAGGTAATGACGATACTCCATCCTACAGGACCGTTACGAGAGGGTATCCGCATTATTATGCTTAACACTGCTTTCTTTGTTCAATACTAAAGTTGTATCTTTCCAAACTTTCAACGTGTCAATTTTTACACACACCACTCATGTTGTGTATGTTAATTTTATACATGAGTGGCGGGACTTACAGTTTAAAGTCGACAGTTTTTGAGAAACTTTTCATGGAAATTTTATTTATTCTCAGAGTTTTAACATAAATCTGCTGGGAGCAAGTCGCCGAAGAAATATTTCTTTCATATTTCGTTTTGATGCCTGCCCTGGGGGTTTGATCCGTGAGCTCACGTCTAATAAGCCTACATACTAACTACTAGACTACGGCGACTACTAACAAACACTTCTAATAGAACTACCAGGAGTTGATGTCGATGCTTGCCTATCACAGCTAATGATATTTTCCGTTCCAAAGCTATTACAGTATTTGAAACGCGTTTTTTGTATTCACTCCATAGATACAACCTTGACTTCGTGAACTACGGCAAGCTCAAGTTTTTACTGTTCACACTTAATTTTCATTCGGTGATGAAATATACTTCATCAGTTTTTGAAATCGTTGACACTTCTACATTCGTTTTCGATGAGGCAACTTCGAGAACCTTTTTTTTTTTTATTTGTTATGGTTACCTTTGCACGAAAGTGTGTATTTATACAGTTTTATTATTATAATACGACCTTTATAATAGAGATATACCGTAATTTCTTCGCTATTTACACAATGTTGCCAGAACAAATTTTTTACTCGAATATTTTTTACCACTTTTTAGGGAGAATAAAGTACACACTTTATTCTTTTACTTACAAAAACAAAGTTAATTCATCTTGGATTTAGTATAACGATTAAAATAATAAAATGAACTTTTTTAGAATAAGATTTTTTAATTAAATTTGATTGAAATTAAAAGTTGTATTGACAAGAAGAAAAAACTCCTCGTGTGTTGTGTAACTTAAAATAAGTTAATGTAGAAATGTTTTTTACAGTAAAATATTGTATTTACCATTGAGTAAAAATTTTATGTTTACGAACAGAAAAGGAACTCATTTTTTATCAATTTGAGAAGAGCAACCACATGGTTACCATCACTACTATAGACTATGGTCACCCGTTTTGTGCTGTAATTCAATGAATTTGATGACACCCAAATAATACGGTTAAAAAATAAACCAAAATGTAAAATATGTGATCCAACATGGTGGGTTGGTGTGTTTTGTTTTATGTTTATTATCAAGTGTCTCTGTAATATGCTATAAACTGTGGTTACAACACAAAAAAGAACAAAATAAAGTAATAAGTCTACTGACAAAAGAAAATTAAATGGAAAGAGATTTTTTATATGTTTTTGTTAGTTTTTTTAATATAAATATTGTATACATACATAGTTTCAAAAACCATTAAAGTTGTAAAATATGTTCATGTAAATTGACCATATTCCCATTGGCCATATTTTCTCGTACAAACCAAATTTTTGTTAAATATTCAAAAAAAAATTAAAAGTGAGTGATATCGACAGGCTCATTTAAAACAATTTATGATAATACGTAATCAAAAGGTCTGTATATATTAATATCTTAAGTTAACTTTGTGGAACTGAATAGATTCAAGGATGTTAAAGTTTGTGAAGACCGGATTTCTAAGATGAAGTTAGTTAAAGTTACTGATTTCTCTTAAAAATATTGATTTAGAAAGTTAAAAAGTTACGCAGGCGAGTATTTATACTGTCTCAAATAAGTTTCCGAAGCAGACGAATACAATTTTCACACAATTTCAAAAATTGCTTATCAGATTTAAAATTGAAATTGTGAGAAAATTATCGCCTTTTTTAGTTGTTAAATCGACATTTAAGTTGTTAAATATCAACAAAAACTGTTCGGTTAATTGTAATATGCTCACTAAACAAACTTATGATAGTGCTGCATTTTAGGTTTTAATCAATATTATAACAATGTGCATATTTATTGCTCAATTATTAATTGAAATTTTATATGAAATATTGAGCTCAATAATGGCATTTATTGCGATTTACGTAATTAAAGTGGATATTTGAAAACCATATAAGGTTATGTTCTCAACGCAATGCAATGCAAATCGTTGGAATAACGAAAACTAAGCTGTAGTAGAATAGAATGGTTTTTTTTAGTGAACTTAATTGATATGACAGCCACATCACAAATTCCCTAAACATTCATGTTCATTTAGAACCTTCAATGAGGACTACGACTTTGCTTCTCACAACCCACTTACGTTGTCTGTGTTAATTTTATACATGAGTGGCGGGACCTACAGTTTAAAGTCGACTTCGAACGACAGATTGTTTGAGAAACTTTTATTTACTCTCGGAGATTTTGCCAGAAATCTGCTGAAAGAAGAAATATTTTTCACATTTCGCTTTGTTGGCCCGGTGTTTGAACCGTGGCCTGACGTCTAATAAGCCAATACACTACGTTTTTAAATTACTGCATACATATTTTTCACTTATACTTTTGTACATTTTATTCCTCGATTTCAATTAAAATATTTTATTTTGGATTTTACCCCCACTGCTGTTTAGTTTTTTGCAAGGAACACAAAATTCAAAATATATTTTTATACTCCTCTTTCCGCAAAATGATTTAACAACATTGTGATTTCAATGTTGACAGCCTATTTTATTTAAGTTCATAAATGAAAAAAATTAAATAATTAAATATGCTAACATACACGATGTTATTAATAAATTGGTTGCAGTTTAAAGTGATGGATGGCATGATGTGTAACTTTCATATGTGATTGGGTGGAATTTATGCCATCCAATTTCAATCAAGCTCACAAATATTTGAAATAAAATTTTAAAATATTCATTATAATAACACTGTGCGACAAAAAACACAAAATTTAATACACCCAAGTAACTACATATTCTAACTTGCGCATTTAGTTGAGTAGAACTCAAAATATATATTTTTTATATTTCCCGAACCCTTCAAAATTGTTTTGAAATTGTTACGAAAATGGAAATGGTGTAATATCGTTTAACATTAAAATGAGCCGTTTTCATTTTCGTAGCAATATTATAACTATACAGCTATTTATGTTAATCGCGGTTCGCTTAAATTAATTTAAAGCGGAATCAATCAAAGAAGACTTATACCAAGAATTTTAATTTTTTTGTTTCGGTTGAAACCTTTTTGAAAGTTAAGTTAAAGTTTTTCGATTAAACTTTTATATTTAAAAATAAAATGAAAACATAAGGTATATTCTATCCCACAAGTAACATGAATATGTTCACTAAATTTGATACGAAAGTAATTACAAAAGAATAATATGTATCAAGATCGTTATCACAGAATATTTTTTCATCACTATGGTACCATATTTTTAATTTAAATAATATTCTACAAAACATCGCAAAACAATCTAAAAATCTCAATTTTTGTTTACTTTGTTTTTCTATATTTTTTGTGTGCTATGAAATACACTAAATTTACCTTCATGGGCAACAATGAATATTAAAAAATTTTAATTTGAAAGTCTTTGCCATGGTAATTCTCGTCAATGTAATTCAAATTATTTGACAAAGATGCTCACAAAATACAAAATAAATTGACAACCTTTTTTTAGCGGTCTAATATCCGCTCGCATAAAACTAAAGATGAATTATAATGACATTTTGGATGAATCATTTATCATGCATCATAAGCATGATTACGTACCATGCAATCCTGTCTTGTACGACTGTACTTGATAATAGCTTATTCGACATCAGACATCGATGCAGAGTTCAAAGCAAATATCTCAGCAGATTTCTGGCAAAAACTGTTGTTCGGAATCGACATTAAACTGTAGGGCATGCCACTCATGTATAATATTAACACATGGAACATTAGTGTATGAGGAGCTAGCTCATAATCCTGACTGAAGGGTTGTAATGACTAATTATGTATATTTTATTACCGTTAGTTCTCTTAAATCCAGCCATCCATTTGCTCATGTTCAAATTTTCCTTGGCTCAAGCTAATCCTCTACATTACGAATGTCCATGTCTATAACTAAACGTCATTATATGTTCCTTTTATATTTACAAGGTATATACATATATACATCATCTTATAATATTGTTACGTTTATGCCTTTTTAAAAACTTTTAAAATATGAGTTCGTTGATTGCAAACAAAATAAAAATAAATTTGTGTTTAGCTTCAATTAAATACTTTATTGTTCGCACTATTTATGTGTGCCATTGTTTACAACTTGATGAATACTACAATGATTTGATTAGTTCGTACTTCTTCTTTACACTTCTGTTCGCGTAAGCACCAACAATTGTTCGACATGTCTTTACAACGGCCATCTTCAATCACGACTGCCCTCTGCATACAAGACTGACCGAATTCTTACTACTGGTTGCCCGCTTTGTCTTGCCTTTTTAGATCCCACGTAAACAGTCTGATAAACGTTCTTAAAGTCCAATGTTCGCGTTTTCGCTTTCTTGAGAACTCTATCGCGACTTCATCGTTGTTTGTGTATTTTGTTCACATTGCTTGTTGTTGCGTTCTCTCTTATTTGTCTATCCCCTTTTCTTTCATACCGATGTTGTTGGTTTACTTGTAACAACTTCATTGTATTTGTTTGTGTAGCTTTTGCTCATTTTAATGTTAAACGATGATACACCGTTTCCATTTTCGTAACAATATAGTTTCTGGGTAATTCTTAAATCAAAATGTAAAGCAAGTAGTTTGTGAAACAGTCACTATTAATGTCTCTTCGTTAAAGGAAAAATTATATTCGTTTCCTCTACGTCTAGGTAAGCGAGTTCTTGAATGCCTACTGATTTCTAATAGCAACAGTCGGAATGTAAAGATAACTTTTCATAGAAACATCTTGTTTTTTAAACTTTCTGCTACAAGAAAACTACACAATTTGTCTACAAAAACCATCAGTATTATGAATTTGCGTCACGTTTTTCATAGAAATTACAATTTCTGGCACCATAAAATAGTAAACAAATCTAGAACATTGAAACCATTCTTTGTCTTCGTCGTAGGTTGTTTTTTTTTTTTTAATTAAACTGTCCATTATTGTATATATTTTGTTAGGAGTCGTTCGTAATTATCGTATTGTGTTTTCCATATCACCATATGGAATCTTAATAGAATAGTTTTTCGTTTCGTTAAACAACACTGTGTTATTAATTTGTTTGCGTTATTGTTGTTATTGTTGTCTTCAAAACTCGTTGCACTGATACCAAATTGTTGAACCTATAAACAACGGTAGACAGCGATCTGTACAACATATGTAACAACATTTCGAAAAGTACTCGAAATCATACTCAACACTTTACATCGTCAATGTAGGCAGAAGTTCTACGGCATATTTTCTAAATGCATGTTTGAAGAGTCGCCATGTTTCATTTTCAGAAATTGCCAGTAATGTCTTGGGTTGCACAAAAAAGTTCGCAAGGTTCCAAAACAAACTCTTGTATATATAATCCACAATTTTTTAACAACTTTGTATTTCTCAATACTAAAAAAGCGAAGATTTCAAATAGTTCGTGTTCATTTTAGAACTTTTTTTTTTGAGAATATAAATATTTATTCTAAGGTAAGGTAAATAAATGAAATATGGCCTGTTTTTCATTACTCATCAAGTTTTTGTAAACAAATGTCTTTCTGTGCTTACAAAAGCAATCGAAAGTACCATAATGAGGACAAAAACATATTTTGACCGAATTTGACGTAGTCGCATTATGCTAGAATCACGCAGTCTACTTTGAATAGAATTTGTATCTAAAAGCAAAACCTTACCAAATGTCCAACATAGTTACATAATTGGTCACTTCAACGCTGCAGTCAGGATTACGACCTAGTTTCTAGCATCACTTATATCGACAACGAACTTTTGAGAAACTTTTCATGGCAATTTTATTTACCCTCAGAGCCAGAAATCTGTTTAGAGAATGTCACCGAAGAAATATTTTCTTCATAGTTCGTTTTGTTGTTTTGTACCGTGGCATAATATCTAATAAGATAACTCACTACATACTAGACTACTGCGACTTCATATAAATGTCCAACAACTAAGTCCAATTGAACCTTTTGAGCCCATTTGAAGAGAAATGTTTACGGGAACGGATACAAACCAAAATATCTTGACTGACTTTTAATTAAAATTAAAAAAGAGCGTAAGAAACTGGACTCAATTGGGATCCAACAGAACATGCATAAGATGGCTCAAAATTTATGAAAGGGCAAACGCTGTGGCTATGATTTGTTTTTGTAATATAAGCTGTAGGTTATCAATTTTAACACGTATGAATTTCAAATTCTAAGTGTTGGATTAAACAATTTCATTGCTATTAATGTGGCAGTCCATATTTCATTTCGCATACGTTAGTAGAGAAAAAAAAATATTTTATTGGCTGTTGTTACCGTTGTTCCGGACGTGTACATCTCAATTAAGACAAGTACAGTACCCGGAGGTCGAATTGACCTATTGTACAATGCCTAGCTTCACACAATTTTTGCATGTTAATATTATACATGAAGGACCTACAGTTTAAAGCCGACTCCGAACGACAGATGTTTGAGAAACTTTTCATGGCAATTTTATTTAGTCCCAGAGTTTTTGTCAGAAATCTGTTGAGAGGATGTCACCGAAAAAATATTTTCTTCATAGTTCGTTTTGTTGGAGATGTCTGACTTGGGGTTTGTACCGTGGCCTAATATCTAATGAGTTAACTTACTACCTGCTAGACTACGGCGACTTCAACAACTAAGGCCAATTGGGCTTTTAGGGCGAATTTGAAAAGAAATGTTTACAGAAAGAGATACAAAATATCTTGACTGACTTTTAATTAAATTTTAAAAAGGGCATAGGAAAATGGACTCAATTGTGATACAAGAGTCCATGCATAAGATGTCTCAAAATTTATGGAAGGGCACACTCTGTGCCATAAGCTGTAGGTTATCACTTTTAACACATATTTATTTCAAGTTCTTAGAGTCAGAATGAACAATTTTATTGCTACTAATGTGTCGGTCCATATTCGATTCCGCACACATTACAGTAAAGAGTAAAAAAATATTTTGTTGGCTGTTATTGCAGTTGTTCCATCAAAGCCACAAAATGTAAATGTTTTGTTACTGAGAATACATAAGAAAATGATTCTCATTATCAATAAAACATGTTTTCCCCAATGGAATAATTTGTTCATGTTTTTAGTCTTTTATGTGGTAACGAACAGAATAATTTTTTCCCCTGAACAAATTTATGTTAATCACCCACGAATTTGTCATAAATACAGATTCCATGTTTGCAGATAGCACAACATGAAAACGCCTAAAAAATTTACAGAAAAATGTCTTTTATCTTCTTTTTTTATTTTCATTCTCGCATTTTTTTAAATTGTTCATATTCAAACTTTAAATGTTTGAGCGGACAACAGACGCTCTTTAACACTAGAAAGACGGACAGGGGTCATTTGACCCATTTACAAACCTAACTCGTTATATTTCTTTTATGAATTATATCAGATATTTCTTACTTCGTGACTTTTAATAATATTCCATACAGTTTAATTTAAAAGTATTTTTTTATTTAGGTATTCCAAACTGCAATTATTAAAGCAACTACCTAAAAAGACGGAGAGGGGTCATCTGACCCTTCACTTATCTATTTGTTTTATCAATTACTTTTCCCTATTTTTATTTCATGAAATTATTAAAATGTCGTTATTTTTTGTTTAAGTTTTCTCTAGTATGCCGTTATGTAATTTCAGCCAACGCGCACATTGCTTTTACTTAATTTTATCAGTTTTTCAAAAGATTATTTATGACTAGATCTCTTCGGAACAGAGATATTGAAGCGTATTTGGATTATGGCTTTACAAGAACTGGCCAAATTCATCTCAGTTTTGTACGCTAGTGGTGCTTGTGGATTCAATAATATATATGTAAATGAGTTATGGAACAAAAAATGGGGAGTTGCTTTATCTTCATAAACTTATGTCTAGAGACCGATTCAAAGGAATAATGAAATATATTCGTTTTCACGTGCGAGAAGAAAAATCTATAAACCCAACAAATTTGGTATAAAATTTTGGGTTCGCGTAGATGTGAAATCGAAATATCTGCTCAACGGCTTCCTGTACTTGGGAAAAGATGACAATCGTCCACATAACATTACGTTTGGAGAGACATTGTAATGCGTCTAATGCAACCTTTGGTAAGCAAAGGGAGAATTGTGAAGACTGACACCTTTTTTACCTCAGTATTGGTGGCAGACAAATTGCTCTTCAAATGTAGAACTTTAGTTGCGACAGTCAATAAAGTAAGACGGGATGTTCAACCATATGTGAAAAAATTGAAACTAAATTTGCATGACCATGAAGTTCTAAAAACCGAAAATAATAAGCGCCTTCTGACAGTTTACCAAGCAAAGAGACAAAACATGTTTTATTGCTGAGCACTTTGCTCGAAGTGGTTGCAATAGATAAAGGCAATAGCAAACGCAAACCAAATACCGTAACTCTCAAGACGATGGTCAGTACAATATTGGACTATCAGCAATAAATGCATGGGTGCTTTTCCAAGAAGTCACAGACAAAAAAATTCGTAGAAGAGAACTTATTTTACAAGTAGCGTTTGAACTGAGTCACATTGACTAGAAACCGCAAGCGGTAAATATTCAACCACAAGTTTCACATATTCAATCCATAAAAAGACGATATTATCATACAACTGGCTGCAAAAACAAAACAAATAAAATGTGTGAAATATGCCAGAAACCACTATGTGGAACCTGTAAGATATCAAAACATTTTGTATGCTCTGGATGCGTGATTTCAAAAAAATCGTATCATTATTGACCTATTTCACGATCTCGATATATCCTTGATCTCGCATAAATACATTCAAAGTAAAAACAACACGTACGTACGTACACATATAAACTTGATTTCTTTTCAAATACGTTATTAAATGTTTATTTTTTGTTATAAACTAAGAATACAAAATGTATAATTTAATTTTTTTATATTTTAAATAAGTAAGCAATATTAAAATTAAATTTTGAAATTCAAATGTAGATTTTTGCCACTAAGACTTAAAGGGAGTCAAATGACCCCTACCCGTCTTTTAAGGTATATTAATTCTCCCGTCTTTCTAGTGTAAACTTTCTGTCAATTCTAGAAATACGTATTGATTTTGTAATCAAACAGTTTCAAACGGTTTAAAGGAAAGATATTGCGTTTATGATAACTGGTATGTCATTCAAAATATACATACATACATAATTGGTCATTACAACCCTTCAGTTAGAATAGCGACCTAGCTTGTCACACACTTATCTCGTGTGTGTTAATTTTATACCTGAGTGGAGGGACCTACTGTTTAAATTCGACTCCGAACGACAGATTTTTGAGAAAATTTTCATGGCAATTTTATATACACTCAGAGTCTTTGCCAAACATCTGCTGAGAAGAAGTTGCGGAAGAAATATTTTTTTTCATATTTCGTTTTATTGGAGATGTCTGACCTGGGGCTTTTAACCGCGGCCTCACGTCTAATAAGCCAGAAAATCTATAAAGTTATGGTGTAATCTCATCTCATCCAAAACCTTGTTAGGCAAACCACAGAGAAATTGGTGAAACAAATAAAATATAAAAACTTTAATTAGTAACTATAAAGGAATATTATAGAGACATTTTTCTATTCATCAACAGCATCAGCGTATCTCATAGTTAGGTTTAACAAACTTTCTTGGTCATATTTTTCGATTCGAATGTATATCTGGTCAAGCAATAATGTTTGAAACAAAACATTTAAACAAAACTAAACAAATAAAAACTACCACTTGTGAGGTAATATGTTTGACATAAAATATTCATGCATTTATTTGAGTATTCATCCTCGAATGAAGCATATTAATGTTTATCTGGCGTCATTTGTGTAATATACAATTCTTTCAAAATATAACATCAAATATAAAGTGTTCTAAGCACAACAAATCAAATGTTCACAAATGTTCCAACACACACGTTAATAAAATTATCAATAATAGCACAGAATTTAAATTTGAGAAATAACGAATTTCATTAAATCTGGGCAAAAGTGTAGAATAATTTTGCTTTTAATAAAATTAATTAATTAATCATTTACCGTTTTATAGAGTTCGTATAACGTAAAATGTTTACATGAGGGCTGGTACGGAACTTTATTTTGAACAATTGGGCAATTCACACGACTTTGTATCGTGTATGTTGTATTGAAAACACTTTTTGTTTGTGAACGCTCAATGCTATGCTGTATTGTGTATTTCATGTTCCAAACGTCAAAAAGCGATAAGAAGAAGAATAACATTATTAATAATTTGATTTTCTAGCAGCAAAATGAAAAATCTTGCGGGTAAAAGTAAATTAAATAATTATCTGTGCGAACAATTATAATTTTAAAATGTTACTTGTTGGCTCAAGTTGCATAGAAAATATTTTATATTTTTATTCTTCTTCTTGATTACTAGCATTTACATAAACTGATAGCACAAAACCAATACAACCTCTAAAAACAAATTAAAAAAATATGAAAAAAAGAAAAGTTCCAAAATAATTCAAATTAGTAATTGATGAGAGTGGATGTACTACTTACAACCAGCGTTGAAAAATTAAGTACTTTAGTACTTTTTTCAGTACTTTTTCATTTCAAAAATACCGCAGTATCCCCGCTATGCTTTCAGTACAATTTTATTATTACATACTTTATGTCAAATATTAATGCATTAGCAACATGTTGGCTTTAGCCCCGGTTAACCAAACGGCCATGGAACGTACTTTCGTTCGCTTCGGTAAGCATTTGCATTGATCTTCATATACTAAAAACGAATGTTACATTACGTTCTATCGATGTTTGACTAAACGGGGCTTTTACATTTTGTTACGTTCCGAATCAGATGTTTTTGTCCTGTATGGGTATTGAATATAAATAAATAAATAGTACATACAAATGGATTACTTATTTTACTAATGTTACATATTCTTAGTTCATTTATAAGTTTCATAAATAAATCTATATGTCTTATTAATAGTTCTTCCAATACAGCTGATGTTACCATTTTTGTTCCCCTTCTTTAAAAATTTAATAGTAGGTTGTGTTAGTGCGGGACGATGTACTCTGAATTATTTCATTTTAATTTATATTTATTGAATAAAAATTTTAAACACAAGTGCCCACAATTAAATGTATTAAATTTTTGTTTTCGTTCATAATTATATTCAACAGGAAATTTTAAGTAGTTGACAATCTCAAGTGGTGGTTGTAAGTTTCCAAAGCTATCAAAGTATTCTTTATAGTTGTGGTTTTTTATAATATGCTACCCAATGTGTTCCCATACCATTTGAATCATCTAAATTAACAATGCCGCATTCTTGTTTGAATGGTTTTTCAGGTAAAGAATCACGCATGAAAACACCCCTAAAATGTTTGAGATGTCTTCCATATTTATTCAAATCCAAATCTGTTAATGGGCGATTGGGAAGGTTATCTAATAGTTTTTTGGAGCTGGACTATAGTAGAGACCATATCCAGTTTTATATGGTTTGAGGTACAACCCTTTACCCATTGCAATTGATTCCATATATCTATTATGACGGTTAGCTTCAGCCAATTGTTCTTTTCCATTTTTGATAGCATTTACTGCTTTGACAATAGCGGATCCTCCACTTGCCAAACCACCAAGCGCTGACAATGCTGTTAGTACGGGAATAAGTGGAAGAAATCCTCCATTTTTCGGTACAGGTATAACTCTCGGTATTATAATGTCTGCTCGCTTTTTCCCTTTAAAATTTGAATGAATAGCCTTTTGAGCTATTTTAACAGCATCATTTATATCAAGGGGTTTCTGTTCTTTCAATTGTTTTAAAGTTTTTCTCACAGTAGCTGTGAATAATTTCTTATTACACTTATTCATTTTTCCTTTTCTTTTCTTATGTCTCTGCTCCTTCAAACCTAATCCAAATTTCACTTTAGCTTTCATAGCGTTTGTCACAAACCACGCGTTAGCACGTTCTTTAATATCACTATCTTTAGATTTAACTCGTTGCCAGGCTTTTCCAGCTAATATTTGATCTGCTTGATGTCTTGTGTCTATATCTTTTGATTGTGAATATGCAATATCGTGCTCTCTACAAGCTGTGTCTAATAAATTTATACCCTTATCTCCTCTTGCTAAACGTTGTTCAAGTTTTGTACCAGGTCCACAAAACTGATAACCAGGTAGATGTAATTCAACAGGTACTTTATTTATTAAGTTGTTTACAAATCCTCTTCTCATTTTACACTGGCTGAGGTTTTGTTTTGACCCTAGATTATAACAAATTTTTTTTCGTTACTTTTATATCTCTTCGCAAAAATAACTGAAATCAAGACGATCTCCTATATATACAGCAATTTATATGATTTCAGTATGTTAATTTTTTGATATTGATTTTGATCTGCTTTGTATCTGATCACGATCTACTTTACATCTGATCACGATCTGCTTTGTATCTGCTCACGATCTATTTTATATCTGATAACGATCTACTTTTTTGGTTTTGTCTATTTTATTTTAATTTTTTTTATTTTTTTTTTTTTTTGACATTACCATGTTTTAGGTATACATGTTCTACCTCAACGTTTAAATTGTTTATTTGATCAGCTAGATCATCATGTATTTGTGTTATATGTTTTTCGATTACGATATTTTTGTTTTTATGGTTATATTTATTAAAACCTTCTCCAAATTTATTAATATAAGACATTTCTTTCACTCTTCTAATAAATTATGTTAGCTTCTTTAAGTTCTTCGATAATAGAGATTATTTCGTTTTGATGATTGTTGTGACCAGAACCTTCCGATGAAAGAAGTAAACGTAGTCTGTCAACTAGTTCATTAGGATCATCCCAATGTATGTAATTTGATCTCAGATTATTTTGTAATTTTAGCATTAAACCACTGCCTTTTGTTAAAATGTTTGTTGTTGTTTCGAATAAACGTTTAATTATTCGTATATATTTGAAGGCTCGTGTTCCTTTCACCTGTTCATTAGGTTCATAGCGACGTTTATGTGCATTGGTATTAATTAAAATCTCTTTATATTTTTTCAAATCATTTTTAGAATAATGGAGAGGTTTTTTATGAAATACTAGTTCAAATAATCCAGGCGTCATTTTCAATTTCATATTCCCTATCTGCATAGTATTATCTCTATTAAATATTAATTTTTCCTTGCCATATCTCCAACTACCGTCTACATCTTGATTAAAACCATAAATTTTATCCAATTGCTTATTATTAATAAGTGTTTGTATATTTTCAAATAATGGAGAGCTTTTCGTCAGCTTTAAACATTGTTTTCTTTCCAAGTTCTTGATACATGTACTTGATACAGGTCTATTATGGTCATAGTTTTTTTCACCATCATTATCATCAGTTGAAATATTTTCATACTGAAAATCGTTATTATCACCGTTTACATCATCATAATCATCGTCATCATCAATAGTGTTGTCTATATCTTTATGCTTATCTTCAAGTTTTCCGATGATTTCATTATCACCATTTACGTCATAATAATCATCATCATCATCAATAGTGTTGTCTGTATCCGTATGCTTATCTTCGAGTTTTCCAATGATTTCATTATTACCATTTACGTCATAATAATCTTCGTCATCATCTATAGTCTTGTCTACATCCTTATGCTTATATTCAAGTTTTGGGATGTTTTCATTATCATCATTTACATCATCATGATCATCGTCATCATTAATAGTGTTGTCTATATCCTTATATTTATCTTTAAGTTTTCCAATGATTTTTTTAAGTGGTTTTGTTATTGGTTGAAAGGTATCTTCTAATAAATTAACTCTATCTATTTGATTCAGTTTAATATTTTTTAACTTTTTCTTTAGAACAGCCCTTGTCTTTACAAGATCTTCCAACACTTTATTATGGTAATTTTTAGACATTATAATAATTTTTTTTTTTTATTGAATTTGATCTGGTTATGATCTGCTCGCTATCTGATTATGATCTGCTTTGTATCTGATTACGATCTGCTTTATATCTGATCACGAACTGCTTGCTATCTGGTCACGATCTGATTTATACCTGATCACGATCTGCTTGATGGCTTGTGTCTATATCCATTGATTTTGAGTACGCCATATCGTGCTTTCTACAATCTACATCCAATAAATTATTCCTTTATTTCCTTTATTCTTGCTATTCGTTTTGAAGTTTTGTATCAGGTCCACAAAACTGATAAACAGGTGGATGTAATTCAACATATAATTTGTTTATTAAGTTGTCTACAAATCTTCTTCCAATCTTACACTGATTAGGTGTTTTTCTTTTGACTGTAGTTTATAACCATTTTTTCATGACTTTCATACCTCTTCGCATGAAACACTACACCAGCTATACTAGCAAGCTATACCAGCTATACCAGCTATACCCGCTATACCAGTTATACCAGCTATATCAGCTATACCAGCTATACTAGCAAGCTGTACAATCTATACTAGCTATACTAGCAAGCTGTACAATCTGTACTAGCTATACTAGCAAGCTGTACTAGCTATACTAGCAAGCTATACAATCTGTACTAGCTATACTAGCAAGCTGTACTAGCTACACTAGCAAGCTATACAATCTGTACTAGCTATACTAGCAAGCTGTACAATCTGTACTAGCTATACTAGCAAGCTGTACTAGCTATACTAGCAAGCTATACAATCTGTACTAGCTATACTAGCAAGCTGTACTAGCTATACTAGCAAGCTGTACAATCTGTACTAGCTATACTAGCAAGCTGTACTAGCTATACTAGCAAGCTATACAATCTGTACTAGCTATACTAGCAAGCTGTACTAGCTATACTAGCAAGCTATACAATCTGTACTAGCTATACTAGCAAGCTGTACAATCTGTACTAGCTATACTAGCAAGCTGTACTAGCTATACTAGCAAGCTATACAATCTGTACTAGCTATACTAGCAAGCTGTACTAGCTATACTAGCAAGCTGTACAATCTGTACTAGCTATACTAGCAAGCTGTACTAGCTATACTAGCAAGCTATACAATCTGTACTAGCTATACTAGCAAGCTGTACTAGCTATACTAGCAAGCTATACAATCTGTACTAGCTATACTAGCAAGCTGTTCTAGCTATACTAGCAAGCTATACAATCTGTACTAGCTCTACTAGCAAGCTGTACTAGCTATACTAGCTATACTAGCAAGCTGTACTAGCTACACTAGCAAGCTATACTAGCTACACTAGCAAGCTATACAATCTGTACTAGCTATACTAGCAAGCTATACAATCTGTACTAGCAATACTAGCAAGCTATACAATCTGTACTAGCTATACTAGCAAGCTGTACTAGCTATACTAGCAAGCTATACAATCTGTACTAGCTATACTAGCAAGCTGTACTAGCTACACTAGCAAGCTATACAATCTGTACTAGCTATACTAGCAAGCTATACAATCTGTACTAGCAATACTAGCAAGCTGTACAATCTGTACTAGCTATACTAGCAAGCTATACAATCTGTACTAGCTATACTAGCAAGCTGTACTAGCTATACTAGCAAGCTATACAATCTGTACTAGCAATACTAGCAAGCTGTACTAGCTACACTAGCAAGCTATACAATCTGTACTAGCTATACTAGCAAGCTATACAATCTGTACTAGCTATACTAGCAAGCTGTACTAGCTACACTAGCAAGCTATACAATCTGTACTAGCTATACTAGCAAGCTATACAATCTGTACTAGCTATACTAGCAAGCTATACAATCTGTACTAGCTATACTAGCAAGCTGTACTAGCTATACTAGCAAGCTATACAATCTGTACTAGCAATACTAGCAAGCTGTACTAGCTACACTAGCAAGCTATACAATCTGTACTAGCTATACTAGCAAGCTATACAATCTGTACTAGCTATACTAGCAAGCTGTACTAGCTACACTAGCAAGCTATACAATCTGTACTAGCTATACTAGCAAGCTATACAATCTGTACTAGCTATACTAGCAAGCTATACAATCTGTACTAGCTATACTAGCAAGCTGTACTAGCTACACTAGCAAGCTATACAATCTGTACTAGCTATACTAGCAAGCTATACAATCTGTACTAGCAATACTAGCAAGCTGTACTAGCTATACTAGCAAGCTATACAATCTGTACTAGCAATACTAGCAAGCTGTACTAGCTACACTAGCAAGCTATACAATCTGTACTAGCTATACTAGCAAGCTATACAATCTGTACTAGCTATACTAGCAAGCTGTACTAGCTACACTAGCAAGCTATACAATCTGTACTAGCTATACTAGCAAGCTATACAATCTGTACTAGCAATACTAGCAAGCTGTACTAGCTACACTAGCAAGCTATACAATCTGTACTAGCTATACTAGCAAGCTGTACAATCTGTACTAGCTATACTAGCAAGCTGTACTAGCTATACTAGCAAGCTGTACAATCTGTACTAGCTATACTAGCAAGCTGTACTAGCTATACTAGCAAGCTATACAATCTGTACTAGCTATACTAGCAAGCTGTACTAGCTATACTAGCAAGCTATACAATCTGTACTAGCTATACTAGCAAGCTATACAATCTGTACTAGCTATACTAGCAAGCTATACAATCTGTACTAGCTATACTAGCAAGCTATACAATCTGTACTAGCTATACTAGCAAGCTATACAATCTGTACTAGCTATACTAGCAAGCTATACAATCTGTACTAGCTATACTAGCAAGCTATACAATCTGTACTAGCTATACTAGCAAGCTATACAATCTGTACTAGCTATACTAGCAAGCTATACAATCTGTACTAGCTATACTAGCAAGCTGTACTAGCTATACTAGCAAGCTGTACCAGCTATAGCAGCTACATCAGCTGTACAGCTTGCTAGTATAGCTAGTACAGATTGTATAGCTTGCTAGTATAGCTGGGGTAGTGTTTCATGCGAAGAGGTATGAAAGTAATGAAAAAAAAATGGTTATAAACTACAGTCAAAAGAAAAACACCTAATCAGTGTAAGATTGGAAGAAGATTTGTAGACAACTTAATAAACAAATTATATGTTGAATTACATCCACCTGTTTATCAGTTTTGTGGACCTGATACAAAACTTCAAAACGAATAGCAAGAATAAAGGAAATAAAGGAATAATTTATTGGATGTAGATTGTAGAAAGCACGATATAGCGTACTCAAAATCAATGGATATAGACACAAGCCATCAAGCAGATCGTGATCAGGTATAAATCAGATCGTGACCAGATAGCAAGCAGTTCGTGATCAGATATAAAGCAGATCTTAATCAGATACAAAGCAGATCATAATCAGATAGCGAGCAGATCATAACCAGATCAAATTCAATAAAAAAAAAATTATTATAATGTCTAAAAATTACCATAATAAAGTGTTGGAATATCTTGTAAAGACAAGGGCTGTTCTAAAGAAAAAGTTAAAAATATTAAACTGAATCAAATAGATAGAGTTAATTTATTAGAAGATACCTTTCAATCAATAACAAAACCACTTAAAAAAATCATTGGAAAACTTAAAGATAAATATAAGGATATAGACAACACTATTAATGATGACGATGATCATGATGATGTAAATGATGATAATGAAAACATCCCAAAACTTGAATATAAGCATAAGGATGTAGACAACACTATAGATGATGACGAAGATTATTATGACGTAAATGGTAATAATGAAATCATTGGAAAACTCGAAGATAAGCATACGGATACAGACAACACTATTGATGATTATGATGATTATTATGACGTAAATGGTGATAATGAAATCATCGGAAAACTTGAAGATAAGCATAAAGATATAGACAACACTATTGATGATGACGATGATTATGATGATGTAAACGGTGATAATAACGATTTTCAGTATGAAAATATTTCAACTGATGATAATGATGGTGAAAAAAACTATGACCATAATAGACCTGTATCAAGTACATGTATCAAGAACTTGGAAAGAAAACAATGTTTAAAGCTGACGAAAAGCTCTCCATTATTTGAAAATATACAAACACTTATTAATAATAAGCAATTGGATAAAATTTATGGTTTTAATCAAGATGTAGACGGTAGTTGGAGATATGGCAAGGAAAAATTAATATTTAATAGAGATAATACTATGCAGATAGGGAATATGAAATTGAAAATGACGCCTGGATTATTTGAACTAGTATTTCATAAAAAACCTCTCCATTATTCTAAAAATGATTTGAAAAAATATAAAGAGATTTTAATTAATACCAATGCACATAAACGTCGCTATGAACCTAATGAACAAGTGAAAGGAACACGAGCCTTCAAATATATACGAATAATTAAACGTTTATTCGAAACAACAACAAACATTTTAACAAAAGGCAGTGGTTTAATGCTAAAATTACAAAATAATCTGAGATCAAATTACATACATTGGGATGATCCTAATGAACTAGTTGACAGACTACGTTTACTTCTTTCATCGGAAGGTTCTGGTCACAACAATCATCAAAACGAAATAATCTCTATTATCGAAGAACTTAAAGAAGCTAACATAATTTATTAGAAGAGTGAAAGAAATGTCTTATATTAATAAATTTGGAGAAGGTTTTAATAAATATAACCATAAAAACAAAAATATCGTAATCGAAAAACATATAACACAAATACATGATGATCTAGCTGATCAAATAAACAATTTAAACATTGAGGTAGAACATGTATACCTAAAACATGGTAATGTCAAAAAAAAAAAAAAAAAATAAAAAAAATTAAAATAAAATAGACAAAACCAAAAAAGTAGATCGTTATCAGATATAAAATAGATCGTGAGCAGATACAAAGCAGATCGTGATCAGATGTAAAGTAGATCGTGATCAGATACAAAGCAGATCAAAATCAATATCAAAAAATTAACATACTGAAATCATATAAATTGCTGTATATATAGGAGATCGTCTTGATTTCAGTTATTTTTGCGAAGAGATATAAAAGTAACGAAAAAAAATTTGTTATAATCTAGGGTCAAAACAAAACCTCAGCCAGTGTAAAATGAGAAGAGGATTTGTAAACAACTTAATAAATAAAGTACCTGTTGAATTACATCTACCTGGTTATCAGTTTTGTGGACCTGGTACAAAACTTGAACAACGTTTAGCAAGAGGAGATAAGGGTATAAATTTATTAGACACAGCTTGTAGAGAGCACGATATTGCATATTCACAATCAAAAGATATAGACACAAGACATCAAGCAGATCAAATATTAGCTGGAAAAGCCTGGCAACGAGTTAAATCTAAAGATAGTGATATTAAAGAACGTGCTAACGCGTGGTTTGTGACAAACGCTATGAAAGCTAAAGTGAAATTTGGATTAGGTTTGAAGGAGCAGAGACATAAGAAAAGAAAAGGAAAAATGAATAAGTGTAATAAGAAATTATTCACAGCTACTGTGAGAAAAACTTTAAAACAATTGAAAGAACAGAAACCCCTTGATATAAATGATGCTGTTAAAATAGCTCAAAAGGCTATTCATTCAAATTTTAAAGGGAAAAAGCGAGCAGACATTATAATACCGAGAGTTATACCTGTACCGAAAAATGGAGGATTTCTTCCACTTATTCCCGTACTAACAGCATTGTCAGCGCTTGGTGGTTTGGCAAGTGGAGGATCCGCTATTGTCAAAGCAGTAAATGCTATCAAAAATGGAAAAGAACAATTGGCTGAAGCTAACCGTCATAATAGATATATGGAATCAATTGCAATGGGTAAAGGGTTGTACCTCAAACCATATAAAACTGGATATGGTCTCTACTATAGTCCAGCTCCAAAAAACTATTAGATAACCTTCCCAATCGCCCATTAACAGATTTGGATTTGAATAAATATGGAAGACATCTCAAACATTTTAGGGGTGTTTTCATGCGTGATTCTTTACCTGAAAAACCATTCAAACAAGAATGCGGCATTGTTAATTTAGATGATTCAAATGGTATGGGAACACATTGGGTAGCATATTATAAAAAACCACAACTATAAAGAATACTTTGATAGCTTTGGAAACTTACAACCACCACTTGAGATTGTCAACTACTTAAAATTTCCTGTTGAATATAATTATGAACGAAAACAAAAATTTAATACATTTAATTGTGGGCACTTGTGTTTAAAATTTTTATTCAATAAATATAAATTAAAATGAAATAATTCAGAGTACATCGTCCCGCACTAACACAACCTACTATTAAATTTTTAAAGAAGGGGAACAAAAATGGTAACATCAGCTGTATTGGAAGAACTATTAATAAGACATATAGATTTATTTATGAAACTTATAAATGAACTAAGAATATGTAACATTAGTAAAATAAGTAATCCATTTGTATGTATTAATATGTCATACGTTTGTATTATTGTGAAAATACTTATTCACAATCTTTCAACATTTGTCGATGTCAAACATTCTATACACAATATTTGTTAACACTTAAGTTATTTAATCTGTATAAACGTATTTTTAAATTCGAATCTGTAAAAATCTGAAAAAAGAAATATGTAATAAAATTTTCAAAAAATAAAAAACTAATTTGTTTTAATTAATCCCTTTATTCTATAATTTCATTTATTTAAAACAGTAAAACTAAAAAATTCTAAATCCTTAAAAACAAGTCTATTTATACTCTGGGGTGTTGTAGATCAATCAGTAAATTCAATTATGTGAAAACAGATATTACTTATACTTATACGTGAAAAAAAACCCACATGCACAACTATACATTTCTTTCTCATCAAATTAAAAACAACCGCACAACCAACCTACCCTTTCTTAATAGTTTATATTTCTATTTCTTCTACCTGTGATCATGAGCAATACGTGCCAAGAATTTACTATTAAAAAAAAAACGATCATACACATTACATGTTACGCACACACTCATTCTGTCCGTCCAAACATTCGTACATACGTATATACATTTTCACATTACAGTCTTTCTATACTCTGAGATGTAGATGAGGAAACGTGCACGCACTCATTCTGTCCGTCCAACCATTCGTTTGAAAAGCAATACAAATAAAATGAACAAGAAAAAGCAGGTAGGATTCCAAATTTGTAGGGAAAAATTGAAAATTATAATGATTTAATTCTTTTCCAGATATGCATTCTCACAAATTTTAACACACACACACACACACATACACATTAAAAAGCAATACCTTTTCATAATACATGTTACAAACCTAAAGACCGATCGCACACAATTCATTTCACAATGCTGCAATGTTCTTACTCTTTTACAGATATGCATGCTCCAAATTTTGTATGGAGTTTTTGGTCGAGAAGGTACATAAACATACTACTCTTAATATAAATAAATACTTAAATAAAGTGTGTTTTTTATAGAGGTATAGAATTTTAAGTTGGCATTACTTTTCAAGATGGCGACCGATTTAACAGCTGTGATTTATTCTCAGTTTGGTTTGGCAATTCATCATGAATAGACTCACGCCTGAACAACGCTTGCAAATAGTGCAATTTTATTTCGAAAATAATGGTTCTGTGCGGAAAACGTATCGCGCACTACGTCCATTTTATCGTCGACAAAATCGTCCATCAGAGCAGTTCCTTCGATTAACCATGGAAAGTTTTCGCACCACGTTTACTCTTATTGATAACTCGCATCCCCAGAGACGCTGTACGGTGCGTACAGAAGACGCTATTGCTGCTGTAGAGCGTAGCATTGAGGAAGACCCGAATGAGTCCATCCGCCATCGAGCACAGGAATTGGATCTGTGTCCATCCACTTTATGGAAGATTTTGCGGAAGGATCTTGGTTTGCGTGCTTACAAAATCCAACTCGTGCAAGATTTGAAGCCAAACGATCATCAAGTAAGGAGTAGATTCGTCGAATGGGCCCAAAACGAGATTACCGTTGTTCCCGATTTTCATAAACGAATTTTGTTTAGCGATGAAGCGCACTTCTGGTTGAATGGCTACGTCAACAAACAAAACTGCCGCATTTGGAGTGAAGGTAATCCTCAAGTGTATGTGGAAACACCGTTACATCCAGAAAAACTGACTGTTTGGTGCGCTTTATGGGCTGGTGGAATCATTGGTCCGTACTTTTTCAAAAAAGATGGTGGCCAGAACGTTACAGTCAATGGTGATCGGTATAGAGCCATGATTACAAACTTTTTCATTCCTGAATTGAATAACCATGATGTCCAGGAGACGGCGCAACATGTCACACAGCTCGTGCCACGTTTGGTGACCGCCTAATTTTACGTTTTCGACCTGTGAATTGG
The DNA here is from genome assembly GCA_936449025.2 of Sarcophaga subvicina. Classification (NCBI taxonomy): domain Eukaryota; kingdom Metazoa; phylum Arthropoda; class Insecta; order Diptera; family Sarcophagidae; genus Sarcophaga; species Sarcophaga subvicina. The sequence continues at coordinate 73,628,357 of OW388080.2, read as the reverse complement.
CCTCCAAGGTCTTGTGATTTAACACCGCTAGACTACTTTCTGTGAGGCTTAGTAAAGTCATTGGTCTATGCGGTAAAGCCACAAACGCTTGACCATTTGGAAGACAACATTCGCCGTATTATTGCCGATATACGGCCACAAATGTTGGAAAAAGTCATCGAAAATTGGACGTCCAGATTGGACTACATCCGCGCCAGTCGTGGCGGTCATATGCCAGAAATCATATTTAAAATGTAATGCCACAAGATTATATTTCGGATAAGTAAAATTCATGTCAATCGAATAATCCATCGTTGTTTTATTGCAACTTAAAGTTCTATACCTCTATAAAAAACACCCTTTAAAAGCGGCAAAATTTAAATCATTTACATTCAAATGTTTTATTATTCCAATTTATCTTGTATTAATATCTGTTGTAGTTTGCAATCGATTCAATATTAAACGCTCTGTCTTCCGAATTTCAGATTGCAATGTGTGGCCGATGCGTTGCGAATGGGCATCAGAAATTTTTACAACAAAAAACACTTGTCGTTCTTATTTAGAGAAGGTTGTATGCAGTGTTGCAAAACTGAAATTTTTAAATGGTACGGAACTATAACTGAAAAAGTACTTTTTGCATCAAATGATACTTTTGTTAAAGATACATACATGCATTCATAATTTTTCACTATAACACTTCAATCAGAATTACGACCTAGTTTCTTACACCACCTATGTTGTGTGTGTTAATTTTATACATGAATGGCGGGATCTACAGCTTAAAGTCGATTCCGAAAGTCAGATTTTTTGAGGAACTTTTCATGGCAATTTTATTTAATCTCAGAGTTTTTAGCAGAAATCTGCTGAGAGGAAGTCGCCGAAGAAATATTTTTTCATATTTTCCTTTTGATATCTGACCTGGAGTTTGAACCGTGGCCTTAAGTCTAATAAGCCAACACACTACCTACTAGACCAGGGCGGCCATGCACCAACCAAAACCGGTGAACTATATAGCGACCGTGTATACTACGTATCTTTTTCAACACTCTTTTGTTAGTCTGTCCAGAATAAAAATTCCAACTGTATTTTCCGAGTAGCAATCACAGTACGAACGCACCTTTTCGCACTTAATTAAAATAAGATGACAGTGGAAACTGTACATGGTGCCGTAAATTTAATGCTAATTTCTTCAACTCTGTTTTACTTTTTAATAGTAAGTTTTTTTTCTATTTTTAATTTCCCTAGGGAATGTACGAGTATATGTATTCGCTTATATAATTCATATATCGTTTTCGGCCAAAGCTAAAATGTGTAAGTTTATCACTGTGAAATCTGAATGCATCAAGTTGCTCTGTGTATATAGTTCCTTCCTATTTAAGTGTGTATGTATGTTGAAAGAGCAGAGTATATGTGCGTGCACGTAAGTTTAGAAGTTTATTGTATATGTTGACTTAAGGATAATATTACGAAAATGTAAAAAATGTAATCCCATTTCAAGAAAAAGAGGACAAGAAAAGCAACTCCTGGCTTTTATGTTATATTTTGTATACATTACATGTAAGACATTAAATGAAAGAGATGAAAAAGAGGAAGCACACAGTAATAAAGTGAAGTAAAATGTGTAGAACATTAATTATAATATAAGGACAATGCAACGCTGCATTGAACTAGAAAATTGTTGCAAAAATAAAATAAAATGCTGCTTAAAAATGGCACTAAATTTGGCAAAAAGAAATATATTTCAATACATTTTTCTTTTCAACGAAATAACATTACTTTTCTAATTTAATTTCAAAATCTTTTATCTCCATTTAATATCATTAAGGGCCATTATTACAACTTGCCATTAAAATTACTTAAAGGTACCTTTAGCTAAAGGGAACTGTAAAGTTACATTTAACTTATTTTTATTATTACAACTTACAGATAAAGTTAAGTTTTTCATAAATATGGCAGTGGCGGAGCAATGTCGATAACACTATTCGAATTAAACAATTGCTTTAAAAACGCAGTAGTAACGACGTGTTGACTTATTTGAAAATGTTATCCCTTGTGTTTAGTAGAATATCCTTTAAGGTCAAGCACTCCATATAAGCCATTTGGAATTAAATGTACAAGTTTTGTTATGTGCTTTCTGGTGGCACCATGAGCAAGTTTTTTGGTTGACTTTTGTTTCAGGTTTAGCGATTACGTAACCGTTCTTTCAAATGATCTCCTATATACTCTCTTGAAGCCATATCGGGGCTTTGTGCAAGAGTATTAAGCCTGAGGGGACTTTTTTTGTCAAAATATATTGGAGTACTAAGACTTTCGCTGTACACTGTATATTGGTAGCAGTAAACCCCTTTGTTCTGGCATTGAACACCTTGTTCAGCTTATTAGGCACATGATGTACAGGGTGGGCCATATATCGGTTTAAATTTGAACCAAACAAAAAACTGAACGATGATGTCGATTTTGCCAAAAAAAAAAAACATTTTTTCGGATGAAGCTCATTTTCATCTTGGTGGATACGTAAGTAAGCATAATTTCCATATTTGAGGTTCAGAAAACCCACACGTGGTCTTTCAGAAGCCAATGCACCCATGACAAGTCACTGTTTGGCGGGGCTTGTGAAGTGGAGGCCTCAATGGCCCATATTTCTTTAAAAATGAGGACGGCGCAACCATTACGGTCAATGGAGACACCATACGCACCAAAATAACCGATTTTTTTGTACCTGATCTTCATGGTGTTGATATGAACGATGTTTGGTTTCAGCAGGATGGTGCAACTTACCACACATCTCATGCCACAATCGATTTATTACTTAGCCGGAATAATGATGTCAATTGGACGCCAAGAAGCTGCGGTTGGACACCGTTGGACTACTTTCTGTAAGACGCCGTTAAAGAAAAGTGTTATGCTGACAAATCAAAGATAATTGAAGGCCAACATTCGTGTTGCCATGGCCGAGATACTGAGATAGGTACTGTGAGGCCAGCCGCTGCAGCCATATATATGAACGACACAATATTCCATATCTGTATCTATGCTTGTATATCTAAAAGTTGAACTTTTAATCAAAACTCATAGATTTCTTAACATTTAGGTTTAAACGCATATAACAGTAAATATTTTGAAAATATAGCTCCTTTGCCATACTGTACGAGTTATGGTTTAGAATAAAATTTATTTAGCCATTGTACTTTGTTTAGCCATTGAGCTTGTTGCTGCGTTCTCGCCTACTTGTCTACCCCCTTTTCTTTCATACCGATGTTGTTAGTTTACTTGCAACAAGTTCGTTGTATTTGTTTGTGTAGCTTTTGCTCATTTTAATGTTAAACGATATTACAACGTTTCCAATTTCGTAACAATATTTTATAATTAATTCTTGTCAAATTATTAATATTTATATTTAAAATTTAATTTGAGTAGTGTTTAGTTAGTCCGTTAGTATTAAGATTGTGAATTCTATTACCAGCATAGAATCTGGTTTATTATAATACACACGTACATACATAATTGGCCATTACAACCCTTCAGTCAATATTACGGCCTAGCTTCCCACACCACTCATGTTGTGTGCGTTAATTTTATACGTGAGAGGCGGGACCTACAGTTTAAGGCCGACTCTGAACGACAGATTATTGAGAAACTTTTTCTTTCTCAGAGTTTTTGCCAGAAATCTGCTGAGAGGAAATCGCCGAAGAAATATTTTTTTTCATATTTCGTTTTGATGCCTGACCTAGGGTACGAACACGGGCTTTACGTCTAATATGCCAACACACTACATATTAGGCTACGGCGAATTCAAAAATGGTTTATAATGCATTTTTTATTTTATAAATTAAATTTTTGTTTCCAAAACCACTATTTTTTACAAATTATCATTCTTTTGTAATAAAATTTCATTATTTTTATTTTTTTTTTCAAATTTATTTAAAAAGATCTTCAAGTATACATTTTTATTAAACCATTTCCTCCAATATGTACACTTCCCTCACCACAACATCAGCGATAAATCAGCGTTAAGAGATACTTGTCTTTCCAAAATGGGTATATATTGCTCAACTTGAAGAAATTTTCTTTTGCCATCTTAGCAGGACGCATTTTGTAAACATTTGGCGCGTTTTGTTGTGCATTATGAGAATAACCGTTCTCAACGAGAATGTTACAACAACTAAATACACTTTGTTCGCTCAGTTTTTGTACATGTTTTTATTTTAGAAGAAATGCTGCAATAATGCCCCCAATTTCTTTATTCTAAATTTCTTATTACTTTAGTGAAAGTGAAATTTATGAATGAAAAGCTTTCAATTACTCTCTGTTCTCCAAAAGCTTTAACTATTAGTGATGATATATACACAAGTTTCTGCTATTTAAGGTACCTTATTTTATTTAAGGCCATTATTACTACTTGCCGTTAAAGTTGGGTTTAGTTAAAGCTAACGTTAGCTAAAGTGAACTTTAAAGTAACTTCTTTTCGTTATTGCAACCTACAGATAAAATAAAGACAACTTTTTCAAAAATATGGCAGTGCCGGAGCAATGTTATCGACAATTAAACAAGTGCTTTAAAAACGCAGTGGCAACGACCTGCCTTCTTATTTGTTATGTTTATTCATTTTGTTTATAAAATTTGTGTGTTGAGGTTTTAGCTTTTTTATTTTTTGTTTTTTGTTTAAAATAAATATAATGAATACGCCCATATAAAATTTGATATGAAAAACTTTTAATATTTTCTTGTTTATATTTGAAGTTGCCACATTTAAATTAATATACATACAATATGGCAAGTTCAAAGATAAAGTGAACTTTAAAAGTTAAAGGTAGAATAATCTTCCGTTTAGCTTAACGTTCACTTTTATCTTATTTGTGTACTCATTATAATGAAAAACAAGTTATCTGCCCGTTAAAATCCTGCCTTCAGTGGACGGCAATATTGTAATAATGGCCCTTAGCGTTTCGAAATTCCGCCTCCTTCTAAACTATACTAATGGGTTAATGCAATATTCCTTTAACCCATTTTTTCTCCTTTTATAAAATTTATAGTAATGTATTGACGATAGTTTGTAAAAGTAATGCAATGAAGTTGTCAAATTATCATTCTAAAGCTCAAGTATTCTAGTAGTTTTGGGTTAAAATCAATCTCCGGCGGTGGTTAGAGAAATATTCAAAATGCCGACGTCATCGTTAAGATAACCACAGTACTGTTCCATTTATATGAAACACGGAACAAACTTTTAATTCAGATGAGGTATTGGCAACCTTTAAACCAAAATCTCGTTTAGGGAAAAGGAGGAGTAAAAACCCAAAATCACATTACTGTTCGGCATTTTTCGTATTCGTACGTTTCGTGGACGTTTGACTAACCGCGGCTACAGACTAATTCTACCTTTAGCATTACGTTGAACATGTTGCTAATACATTAACAGATGAAAAGTGCCAGACATAAAGTATGTTATAATAAAAAAGTATTAAAAGCTCCGCGGGGGGTATTGCGGAATATTTAAAATAGTTAAGTACTGAAAAAAGTACTAAAGTACTGAATTTTCCAACACTGTAAGCGAGAACGCAACAACAAGCAATTTGAATAAAATACACAAACAACAATGAAGTCGCGATAGAGTTCTCAAGAAGGCGAAATCCCGAACGTTCGACTTCAAGAACCTTCATCAGGTTGATTACGTGGGCATATAAAAAGGCAAGACAAAGCAGGCAACAGGCAGTAAGAATTCAGTCAGTCTTGTGTGAGGAGAACAGTCGTGTTTTGAAGATCGCCGTTGAAAAGATCTGCGTTGTAAGCAAAAAAGAATAGCGAACAAGCAATTATTGTTGTGTTCGTCAAGTTGTAAACGGTGGCACACATAAGTAATGTGAACAATAAAGAGTTTAATTAAAACTAAACACCAATTTATTTTTATTTTCTTTTGTTCTACTTTATTTGGAAACAAAAATATTTTCATTTCCTTGTTACTGAATGTTGCACTGTTCAGCCATTAAATCCTTTTATTTTTTTTTAATTATAAATAAAAAAGATCAAGTACTAGAACATGATATGGATATTGTTTAATCAAAACATACTAACTAAAGAAGACTAGTTTGGTTTTCGATAACGATGACATTAATATTGAATCGTACATTAAACCTGTACGTGTTTGAAAAGTTTTCATTGTGAATACTGTTTCTGCATTCGCAACACGTTTGATGAAAATTTAAATAAAATATAAAGACATTGATATTTGTTGTTTTTTATTTTGTTGCATTCATTGACCATACAAACAAGTGGTTGCAGAAGAACACAAAGTAAAAATTTTAGTGACAAAGCTATAATGGAAGCCGAAAAATTTTATGAGCTTTGCTGTTTTAGCTAGATTTGCAATATGAGAACTGGAATCCTCTCTTCTATGGAATGTGACCTTTGAGGAGAGGTCAAAGCAGGATGTTAAATTCCTTTTGAATTGCACGGTTATGGCCTTTGTATCTAGTTTCCAAAGTGTTACTCCGAAATTATTTATATTTTATCAAGATTAACAAACGAAGTTTAGAGGCAAAGCAACGTCCAAATCCTCAAGACTTGTGCTCAAAGCGAAACGAATCAGGTCTTTGCTGAAATTAAAATAATATGATACGGTATATAAGTTCTAAAAAATACTGTAAGTGAAATTCAAAAAAATTCAATTCTTAATTCATTCTTCTTTAATCAATTTTCTGTGTTTCATCGCTGAGAAACGTAAAAAACTATAAATCACAATGAATTACTTGAGAAAACTCTTTACTTTGTACAGTTGCTAGCTGATTCTAATTAAAGTTTGAAAATATTTATTATTTCATTTAATAATAGGTTTCTTATTTTGATTATAGCAGAAGTAGCGGTAATTGTCAAGATATTTGTGATCGTTTTTCCACTAGCTTCGTATAATTACATTTCTGTCTTAATCGATTAGCTTTTTGAGATTGTCTTACAAAAAAAAAGTTTTCTCAAAAAAAAATTTTTTTTTGGTTTAAGAGATAGCCAACTCTTTCATTCCTTAAATATCAATTTTCAATTTTCCACATGTTTGTTAAAAAGACGTTGGTAAAGATTTTCTGTGTAAGTTATAGAAGCATAATATGCTTATTTTGATACTTTATGAAGACTATTATTACCTGTTTTCCAAAAATTATATTCTCTGATATAAGGAGCTAAACAAATTGCTGTCCCAAAAAGAAGCTTTTGATTCAATTTCCTGACACAAAGTAATCATAACTTCGCTTAATTAGGGCATCGAACGCCAATTGATTGATTGGTTGTAAAACTGAAAAAAGAACATTTTCTATATATATGTTACCCATTTCTAAGTCAACAAGGGCCTTTTATTAAATACACATATACATAATTGGCAACTATAACCCTTCAGTCAGGATTACGATCTAGCTTCTCACACCACTTATGTTGTGTGCGTAAATTTTTGTACATGAGTTGTGGGACCTACAGTTTAAAGTCGATTCCGAACGACAGAATTTTTTTGAGCAAACTTTTCGTGGTAATTTAATTTACTCTCAGAGTTTTTGCCAGAAATCTGCTGAGAGGAAGTTCGCCTAAGAAATATTTTTCGTATTTTGTTTTGATGTCTGGCCTGGGTCTCGAACCCTGGCTTTACGTCTAATAAGCCAACGCACTACCTACTAGACTACGGCGACTTCTTTCTATGTTCTTGTTTTTTAATACATCTACTATTATGAAGTGATTTATACAGAAAAAACTGCATCCAAGTTATTTTTCTACATAACATTGTTGCGACCATGTTTTTCTCAAATGCCAAATTATACTGTTTTAGACAAGTTTCCATTAGAAACCTTAATTTAGCAGTTACACAAACAAATACAACGAACTTGTTACAAGTAAACCAACAACATCAGTATGAAAGAAAAGGGGATAGACAAGTAAGCGAGAACACAACAACAAGCAATCTGAACAAAATACACAAACAACAATGAAGTCGCGATAGAGAAAGCGAAAACCACGAACGTTCGACTTCAAGAATCTTCATCACACTGATTCCGTGGGCATATAAAAAGGTAAGACAAAGCAGGCAACGAATAGAAAGAATTCCGTCAGTCTTGTGTGAAGACGCGTTGCGTCGTGCTTTGAAGATCGCCGTTGAAAATATTTACCGAACAGTTGTTAGTGCTTATGCGAACAGAAGTATAAAAAAGAATAGCAAACTAAACAAATTTTTGTTGTATCATCAAGTTGTGAACAGTGGCACACTAAACACAAATTTATTTTTATTTTGTTTGCAATCAACGAACTAATATTTTAAACGTTTTTAAAATGGTAAAAACGTAACAATATGAAATAAAATCCGATTTTTCTTCATAAAAATCCAGGGAAAGTGGGAAATGGAATTAATTAAATTTCTCCATAATTCCTGGGACGAAAACCCGGGATAAACATTTTACTAATTATTCAATTATTTTATCATATTTTTAGCTGAAGTTCTTTCTTTTGTTTGTTTGGTATTAATTTATATAATAAATGTCTAAGAATTAAATAGGACCCGGCATATTTTTTTTTTAATTTTTGTAAAATTGATTTCTAATGAGCCATAATATAAATATTTCTCTTTTCTATATCATACTTCCAACAGAAATTTCATTACTTACATTTTTTAAATTATTAATTACTAAATTTCGGTTTAGATTTATAAAAATACATTGAAATACTTAACTAAAATCAACATAACAAGTTAACTTTATTCCATTAATGATTGCATGGAAATGATTTATTCGAAGTAAACGATTTATATGTGTGACCAATTTCATAATATGATAAGAAAATATAATAAAAATTACTCAGCATAATGAATTAATCTTTCTTCTCTATTATCATAATATTTTTTTAACCACTCGAGCGTATGATTAATATTAATTGGATAACACTTCATCAATAATATTAATCATACGTCACACTGTTCACTGCTGTAAATATACTTCGTGTATGTCGTATTGAATGCACTTTTTGTTTGTGAACGCTAAATGTTATGTTGTATTGTGTATTTCGTATTCCAGACATCAAAAAGCGATAAGAAGAAGACCAGTATTCATAATTTGATTTTCAAGCAGCAAATTGAAAACTATTACCGAAAAAAGCAAATTAATTAATTCCCTGTACGAACCATATAATTTTGAGATTTTAATTGTTGAGTTACATAGAAAATATTTTGTATGTTTGTTGTTCGTCTTGATTACTCGCAATTACATAAACTGATAGCACGAAACCAATACAACTTTTAAAAACATATGAAAAAATGTGTATTAGTGTATCTGATTTGTATACGAAAATTATCAACAACAAGTATACATACATACATACATAAATGGTCATTACCATTTATGTTGTGTATGTGGCGGGACCTACAGTTTAAAGTCGACTCCGAACGACAGATTTTTGAGAAACTTTTCATGGCATATTTATTTACTCTTAGAGTTTTTGCCAGTAACCTGCTGAGAGGATTTTTTGTATTTTATTTTGATGTCTTGCCTGGGACTCGAACCCTGGCTTTTCGTCTAATAAGCCAACACACTACCTACTAGACCACGGCGACTTCAACATACAAGCATACACTGTTGTATATTCGTCGAACAATAATATGAATACAATGATACGAGGGCTTGTGTGAATTGCCCAATTATGGTATTACATATAAAATTATTTGTATTAAGTTTTATTTATTGATAATTATTACATTTTATTTATTCTTTTTATTGATAATAATATTGGTATTATTCGACTATTCTGGATTTTTTTGCGACCAACACGCAGGAATTAGCCCCTATTCATGTGTTGAAATACAGGAAAGTTAGTTTTGTAGGTAAAAGAAAAGAAAAAAGGGGTTGTGTATGATAATTATTTTTTTAAGTCCAGTGCATATATTAGAGGCCTGCATTACCGCATTCACTCTATTCCCTCACAGGAAGTTCAACTTATACGGTGACGACCTCTGCTACACAACCATAGCTGCCAGATTTGACGATTTATCGTCATTTTAACGATTTTGAGCTCCAAAAATATCATTTTGACGATTTGACGATTTATAGCCTTATTTTGACGATTTTTGGAAATTTCAAATTCACATCATATTCTTTACTTTAGTACATTAAAAGCCACTTTAAGCTTTGTATTTGCCTTGCAATTGTTACTATTGCAAATTTAGGTTAATAATAACGTGGAGTGAAGTATTATATTTTTAAGTTATTTGCGAACACTTGTGAAGATTTGTATGCCTTTTCATACCTTAAAAGCCAAAAAATTAAAATCTCTGACACGAAGGGAGTTCCACATACGAATAGTCCGACTAAAGAACAAATTTTGTCTGTAATGCAGTGTGCGATCCACTGGCCACTCGACCACATACTAATTCAAAAAAAAATTTGGTTGACTTCCTTTTACCACCATGATGACTAACATTAATACAATATTACCCAAGAGATTTATTAAATTGAACAAAGTAAACAAAACTAATACTAATATAAACGGGTATCTCGAAAAAAATAATTCAACTGAAACAAACATCGATGAAGTTCAATAGAATATAAAATACATACATATATTAAATACATACATATTAACATCTAAATTACAAAAGGTTAGGTAGGTAGGCAGAAGTGGCTGTCCCCTTGATGGAGTCATGAGCGGACAAACTTAGGGTGCACACAGGGCCTATTGTGATACCACAGTTTTGTATTCTCCCCTAGTCCAGGAACCACTCGGAGCTTCCGATGAAGCGACTCAGTTCATATAGATCCTCCATGCAGTAGGCACCCTGGTGTCTCTTTCTCCTCCGACCAAGTGCCGGGCATGTGCACAGTTGGCGAAGAATAGTCTCATCTTCCTCCTCATCTCCACAGCTTCTGTAGAAATCATTCGCAAGGTGTCCAAGACCAATACGCCTCGCATGCGTTCCTGTAATGCAGTGCCCCGTAATAACCCCGATAACAGTGCCGAACCTACTTCTTCGGAGTTAAAGTCGTTATTCTTCTTTACACTTCTGTTCGCGTACACACTAACAAATGTTCGGTAGATCTTTACAGCGACGATCTTCAAACCACGAAGCATCTTCATACAAGACTGACGGAATTCTTACGTCGTTGCCTGCTTTTTCTTGCCTTTTTACATGCCCACGTAATCAGTCTGGTGAATGTTCTTGAAATCGAATGTTCGTGTGTTCGCCTTCTCAAGAACTGTATTGCGACTTGATTGTTGTTTGTGTATTTTGTTCACATTGCTTGTTAAAGCATTCTCGATTACTTGTCTATCCCCTTTCCTTTCATACTGATGTTGTTGGTTTACTTGTAACAAGTTCGTTGTATTTGTATGTGTAGCTTTAATATTAAACGATGTACACCGTTTCCATTTTCGTAACAATATTGTACCGTCATAATTTAATTAATTTTTTTTTTCACTTTTGAGAATCATTGAATTATATTCTTTAGCTTCTTAAAAGATTTGTTTTTCAACTAAACATTTTTGGTAAAAAATTTTGTGAAATTTTTTTTAACTTTCTGTCGCACAACGCAAATTCTATCGAATAGTCTCAATGAAAATATGCTTGCAAAAGAAAATTTGCGCTGAAGATAAAAGTAATGAGTGAATGCCAAGTAATGCTGAATGGTGAATGCTAAGCATAAGAATCAAATAACGCCCAATAAATTATAAGAATGCAAAGAGTAATTAAGAATTTAAATTGCCTATAAATTGTCCCCTTAAAGTGTTCAAAATAGTCATAAATTCCCACATTATTTTAAATTTGTTGAACCATTAAAATTCTTTGCTTACAATGATTGTAATAAATTTTTCTATTGTACGAAATGAAATGGTTATGGGGATAATATTGTTTCAGAGGCCACTTTAACGAAAATCAAATCGACCACCCGGAAATCAGTTATCCACAAATTAAAATATTTTAAAATGTAAAAAACGTAACAATAGCCTAAATTGAGAATTTAAAATAGAATTTGACAGATTTTTACACAGTAATATATGAAATACCCTTAAACGAAAACGCAAAGATTCAAAACTTATGTCACTTATATTTCTCTCGTTTTGGGTAAATATATTGTTACGTTTTTACCTTTTAAAAATAAATTTGTGTTTAGTTTCAATTAAGCTCTTTACTGTTCGCACTACTTTTATGTGCCACTGTTTACAACTTGATGTATCCAACAATAATTGCTTGTTCGGTATTCTTGTTTGTTTACAACGCAGATCTTTTCAAAGGCGATCTCCAAGCCACGAATTTCTCTTCATACGCAACGCGTCTTCACACAAGACTGACTAAATTCTTACTACTCGTTGATTACTTACTTACTTCTTTGTTTTGCTTTTTATATGCCCACGCAAACAGTCTGATGAAGGTTCTTGGAGGCGAACGTTCGTGGTTTCGCTTCATTGCTTTTATGTATTTTGTACATATTGCTTTTTTTGCGTTCTCGCTTACTTGTATATTCCCTTTTCTTTCGTACTGATGTTGTTGGTTTACTTGTAACAAGTCCGTTGTATTTTTTTGAGTAGCATTTGTTTATTTTAATGTTAAACGATGTTACACCGTGTCCATTTTCGTAACAATATCTTTTTACAATATTTTTCATCTTAGAGTCAGTTTCTGCATGGCGATATTATCTCAAACTAATTTATGCTCTTTCTCCATGCACGTATCTATAATTTTTAAGATTATTTGCTTAAACTTAATACTTTTAAGTTGGAAAATGTAAAATTCTTGGCATATTTCTTGTTCTTTCACATTTTTAAAGTTCAAAGATCAATTTGCGATATTTTCAGTACTAATTAAAATTTTTCGTTTACATTACCACGTGCAACATAAAGGGACAAATCTACTGTAAACCGAAATGAAATATTATTCTGAATCACTCTTTTAGTTCTTTTTTCATTTGTTCTTGTTTGGTTTCTATATCTGGTGCAATAGAAAATGTAAACTAAAAACTTTTTAATGAAAGATTTATTAAGTAAAGAAATAAACAAAATTTAATTCAACAGTTTTAAGATTCTAAAAATATTTGCATTTATTAAGTGTAGTCATTAACACAGTTTTCTACAAATAATTTTAAAATATTAACTCAAATGCGTTTGTGTTTCACGTGAAATTGCTTTGAAAATATTATAAAAATCAAAAGTTATGGTGAAGACGAAGTAAATTTTTATGCATATTCCAGTTTTTAATACAATCTTATATATGCTTACGTATTTTCGAAAATGTATTCATAAATCCTAAATGGAAGATGGTATTGATTCCAGTTCCTATTTTTATCAGCCCGCAACGCATCAAAAGAAACTTCGTTGAAAAAATATATTTTCTCTTATGCCACATAATTCAACAAAAATAAATAAGTAAAGCAAAAACAAACACACATCATGTGTGGTGGCAACTTAGTGCGAAAGTACATCGAAGCAACATTGTAACAGAAATCAATTCCTGAATATATTTAATTTTCCCATTCTTTCCAAAACAACTGAATTGATTTTTATTTCCATTTGAATGAAACCTAGTTTTTTTTTTTTTTTTTTTTAATTCTTCTTTATTTACATTACTATTTACATATATATTTACATTTTCGAGATATTATCTAATGATATTACAGCGAATTAGATTTGTAATCATAGATATTGATCGTATTTTTAGTCATATATTATTTAAAGGAAAAATAGGAAAACCTTTATTTGAAAAATAAGAAAAACAAAGATTCAAATATAATTAGAAAAATATATATGTATATAAGTGAATTATATAAAAATAATACACCCTATACATATCATTTTCTATTTGGTGATTTTTGTTTAAAAAGCTGCCTCAAGCCGACTCACTGCAATCTCTTATCAGTTGATAAGAAGAATTTTCCACATTCTCAAAATATTTTTTATTAAATGTTTTGATAAAGTCTTCAATCCTTTCATAACCGGTTTCACTGTGTAGAAGCTGTGTCGAGTATCTCCAATGTTTGTTGTTTATTATTTTAAGGTATTTGTTTCGAATTATCTGAAGTTTCTTCAGATGACTTTTGGCAGCTTTTTACCAAACGGGACATGCATATGTTAAAGATGGACGTAAGACACTTTTGAATAACAAATTTTTATTGCTTTGATTGAGTAATGAGCGTTTATTTAGCATTGGCTACAGAGCTTTGGGCGTCTTAAGAGATTTTTTACATGTTTCGTCAATATGTTTTGCAAAATTTAGTTTCTTATCCAAATGTATGCCCAGATACTTTACTTCTTTTTGAATTGTTAGACTCTCATTTTCAAAGTTTAGCTGACGGCTTGGTAATCGTTTGGGAGAGTTATTGTATGGAAATATAATGGCTTGCGTTTTGTTGGGGTTAATTTTAATTTTCCACTTGTATAAATACTTTTTGCAGGCAGCCAATCCCTTTTCCATTTTCTTTTGTAAAGCTTTCGTGAGTTTGCTTGAAGTAATAAGGGCAGTATCATCCGCGTAATATGCAGTTTTCAAGTATGAGGGAGGAGCAAAATCCGACGTATAAATTGAATACAATAAAGGTGACAATATAGAACCCTGTGGTAAACCTGATGTGACTAATTTTGAAGAGGAAAAAGTTTCATTAACTGCCACAACAAATAATCTGTCATCAAGAAAATCTGAAGCAAGCCTGCACAGATATCTTGGTATATTAGTCTGGAGCAATTTGTATACAAGCCCATTATGCCAAACGGTATCAAATGCCTTTTCCACGTCCAAAATTATTAAACCAGTAGATTTTTTTAACCGCTTATTAGTTTTGACTATATTAACTATTCTATTAATTTGGTGTACTGCACTGTGTTGTTTCTTAAAACCAAATTGTTCATTAGCTATTATCGATGTGTTTGATATGGCATCACACAAACGATTATGAATGATTTTTTTATAGAGTTTACCCAAGTTACTCAGTAAACTGATAGGTCTATAATTGCATGGATTGTTCTTAGGCTTATTTGGCTTTGGAATGGCAATAACTTTAGCTTTTTTAAACACTTTTGGAAAGTAGTTCAATTGTAAGCAGTTATTAAAAATAATCTTTAGTAGTTTCACTGCCTTTGGGGGTAGATTTTTAATCAAAACATTAGGGACACCATCCAGACCAGGTGATTTTGATGCCTTTAGTGATGCAATTAATGTATTGATCTCACTTACCGATGTGAGAGCCAAGCCTTCAGGTTCGATATCTGACGCCTTAAACAGATTGACTTTGGAGTTGACAATTTTGTCAATGGAGTGTTTGTAAGTTGAAGTAAGACTATTTGATATTGAAAAGGTGTCGGATAGGAGTTGTGCTTTTTCATCATCAGTAACAATTTTTCTGTTGCCTTGGGTAAAATGTGATATTTTTTTGTTTTTAATCCCTCTTAAATTTCGGCTAAATTTCCAAAACGATTTGTCACCTGGCCTTGACTGACGGTGGGTATTAATTTTATTATTGATCATAATAGTCAGTAGTTTAGTGCCCTGCTCATAAAAATTTGATTCAGAAATGACCGATGTCCGTTGACGTTTCCTTATAAAAGTTTTTCGTGTATTTATTAATTTAACGATGTCTAAAGGTAAGTTTGTATCAGCAGCGATATTAAATCTTGGGGTGCAATGATTTCGTGCCTCCAAGATTATTCGGGTAAACTTTTCAATTTCTAGATCGATTGTAGGCTTTGAACTGTAGATATCTGTATTTATAGTGATTGCATTGCTAATAATGTTTCTGAATGCTACCCAGTCGGTTAGTTTGTAATCGAAGTGACCAGTGTCTAATTCAGAGGCTGATCCATTTCTAATTTTGCAGATAACAGGTCTATGGTCTGATGGAATGCTGGGTCCGATTACACTTAAATTAATATTTAGTGAGCTATTACTCAATGCTAAGTCAATTACTGAGCTCTTTGGTATGGATAAAAAGTTGGACTGTTTGGATGATAAACAAAGAAGTTATGTGTCTGTTGAAGGTTGTATAAAACATTTCCCGCAGGGTTATTGTTATTACAATGCCAAGAAGAGTGTTTTGCGTTAAAGTTGCCTAAAATAATAAAATCCTTGTTAAAAGACGTTAGTTTTATAATGTCGTAAGCGAAACTAGTTGCATATTTTGGCGAATATGCAGTATAAATGATAACCGGTCTATTATTTATCATAATTTCAATTGAAAGGTTTTCTATTCTCCGCGTATTTACAATTGGTAGTAATTTATGTTGGACTGATCTGTGAATAACTAGAGCTACTCCTCCACCTCTTGAGTTTTGTCTGTCGTTACGGTATATTAGATAATTTTTGAAATATGTTTTATTTAAACCTAGTTTAACATTATCAACAAATAAATGATTTCGATTAAAAAAAATCGCATTTGCGATGATGCCATATGAGATTCAAAAGTGTCCAATGCATACCCATTTTGGACGGGCAATGTTAGCATACCATATTTCTTTGAGAACGATGTTCGCCACGACATCACTGTCAACGGCGGAAATAATGGTTCGATCACTAAAACCCTCTTTTTACCTGAATTGGGTAATCTGGATATCAAAAACACGTGGTTTTAAGAGAACAGCGCTATGTGGCTACGTGTCATATAGCTTGTGCTATTTTTGATTCATGGAAAATTGTATATTTCAGATGTGCTTCCCCCGGAGAGCTCTTTCGGATATTTAAACGATATTCTATTCAACACATAATGGCATCAATAGGTCTTTCAAACGAATAGAAAATTTCGATGACATTTCTCACGCGCTTTGTTTTATTTAAATTTGAATACAGGAAAAAAGACTCTGTATAAGCATATAAAATATTCTCTTTAAAAGTATACATATACTACGAAAAAATTAATATTTGTCTACTTCTCAACAGCCCCTAATCTCAATCTTATTTTATAGTGATAACTTCCTAAGAGATTTTCAACTGAAATTTTTTTAAAACATTTTAAGTTTTAAGCGCATTTTTATCCAAATATTTTTGGCACACTAATTAAAACAGAAAATGTGTGAATTAAACACGACATTTCGTTTAACTTTCTACAAAAATAAAAAAAAAACAAAATAATGCGATAATAAATTAAAAATAAAAACTAATATACACTGGCGAGCAAAAATGGATACATAATATTAACAAAATATTTTAAATCCAATATTTTTTGTATTTATTGCAGTAAGTAAGAAATTGTAAATGAAAAATTTCAGACGTTGAAATGTCCAGCACAAAGTCCGGATTTAAATCCGATCGAGAATTTGTAGGCAATTGTAAAACGAAAATTGGCACAGTATGAAAACCCTCCAAATAATCTTAAAGAATTGTTGCTAAGAATTGAGGCAGAGTGGCAAAGTATAAACAGCGAAACCATCAAAAAACTGGTAGAAAGCTTACCAAAACGCATTAAATCAGTAATAAAGAATAAAGGATTATGGACAAAATACTGAATTTTTCATTTGAAACGAAACGAGCAAAATTAGATAAATGCTACTAAATAATATTTAAGCTGTATTTTATATTTGACAGGAAATAATATTACTGAAACGTTTTTGTTTTAATTAGAGGATAGTCTAAATAAATGTTTAACATATGGATTGTTTTTTTTTTATTTTAATAAATAAAGTACAAATATAAATTTTATATTTTTTTTAATATTATGTATCCATTTTTGCTCGCCAGTGTATGTACTGGCTAAAGGCCAACTTAAATTTAAATTTCGAAATCCTTCTTTTTTTTCAATAAAAGGAACAAAAATATTTATTGCCTGTTACAATTTATGGGCAAAAGTAATTTAAATAAAATATGTATGTTTCTTTATACGCAAAGGATGAAAAATATTTTAAACATACTGAAACTATACGAGGACTTCAAATTGTTGTAAACATTATTAATAACACTATGCGACAAAATACAAAAAAATTAAATACACCCGAGTAACTACCTAGTCTAAGTCGTTCAGTTAGTTGAGTAGAACTCAATAACACGGTTTTTTGATCTTTTCACACAAAATTATTGGTTGCCCAAACATGTTTGAACCCACTTTCAAAATCCAAAGTTTTTTGAAAAGGATGAGCCTTTCAAATGGTATACATAAACACTTTGTTATGAGTTTTGATGGTGTAAACTTGGAAAACGTTTATTTTTATTTTTTCAAGTTTGGCCTTTCGTGTAATTTGAACCATATGTTTATATGTACCATTTTAAAGGCTCATCTGTACCCTTTTCAAAAACTTTGGATTTTGAAAGTGGGTTCAAAAATAATTGGGCAACCAATAATTTTGTGTGAAAAGATCAAAAATACCGTTTTTGTCAAATTAAACAAGTTTGGAGGGTACGAGAAATATAAAAAATATTTTTGAGTTCTACTCAACAAAACTCACAACCTACACTAGGTCATTAGCTGAGTGTATTTTAACTGATTGACTGTGTTATTTATTGGACAAAGCGAGCACTGTGTATTTGAGAGAATATTTTTCAGTATTAAATTACTGATTTTCGAATATTAGGAGAATAACACACATTTATATAAAACCAGTAAAGATAAGTACGCTTATAAAAAATAAAATGGAAATAAAAATTAAAAATAAGAAACAGAATAAATTAAATAAATAATCATTATCGTTATATTTGATTGCGTACAGTGGCACTATAGTCGCCGTGGTCTAGTAGGTAGTGTGTGGGCTTATTAGACGAAAAGCCAGGGTTCGAGCCCCAGGCCAGACATCAAAATAAAATACAAAACGTATTTTTTCGGCGACTTCCTCTCAGCAGATTTCTGGCAAAAACTCTGAGAGTAAATAAAATTGCCATGAAAAGTTTCTCAAAAATCTGTCGTTCGGAGTCGACTTTAAACTGCAGGTCCCGCCACTCATGTATAAAATTAACACACACAACATAAGTGGTGTGAGAAACTAGGTCGTAATCCTGACTGATGGGTTGTAATGACCAATTTTGTATGTATGTACAGTGGCACTTGCTAACTCTGGATGAATTACTGAAATACTATATGCAACTTTTTCTCCATGATTTTACAAATTGAGTGTCTTTGTTAAAGGTTTTCTCGAAAAAAAATTAAAGAATATTTTTTCATATTTGCAGAATTCTGATTGCTTGTCAGAAATAATGTATGGTTTTACATCCCTTGTTAGACAAAGAATGTTTTGAATCTCCAAATGCATATTTTAAATTCAAATAATATTTTATGGAAAATATTCAAGAAAGTGTTTCTTTGCCTTTTTAATATTAATGCGAAAATAATGCCAAAAGGAAAACAGAAATGCTCATAACTCATATTTTATGGCAAAGGTTTTCGACTTAAGAAAATTGTATTTTTAGTGTAAAAAAAAAAATATAAAAGTATTTGTATAAAATTTATCTCTGTACAGTAAATCAATATTAAATTGATGAACTTGCTTACGCACTTCATTGGTCATTACAAGCCTTTAGTCAGGATCACGACCTAGCTTCTCACACCACCCATGATGTGTGTGTTAATTTTATCGCCAGATTTTTTGAGTAACTTTTCAAGGCAATTTTATTCATCCACAGAGTTTTTACCAGAAGACTGGTGAGAAGAAGTCGCCGAAAGAAATATTTTCTCATATTTCGTTTTGTTCGATATGTCAGAGCTGGGTTATGACCCACGTATTATTTCTAATAAACCTGCCTAAGAATCAAATACACTACCGACTAGACTACGGCCGACTACTTATTGACGCTAAATTAAGATTAATTTTTCTTCGCAATAATTATTTTATTCAACGAAAATGTTTTTCCAATGGCGAAAATAAAACTATTGTAATCAATGAGAAAATATGACGTCATACTCATAGAGTGCAGCCTTATTACATAAGGGAATCAAAAACATCCCTAAATCATAAGCATATTACACCAATGTGTCCTCTCTTCATCACTATCATCACTAATGTGGAACCTAGGGTCTAATGTGCTGATAGTTGATATAACGATTTTATCCAAATGAATAGAATCTCATTCGTTTACACTAACAAATTTTATTGATTATATTTTTCTTCTTTTAAATAACAGTTTTAATTATTTTATGTAAATATACCTCTCAGCCTAGTATTATCTTCACAGTCTGCTTATGGTATTGAGATACATATATGACACATACACTGGAAATAAATTGAGTGTCAACCAAAACGATGACATTCTTTACTAGTCGACGAGGCGAATATAACACATTCCATCGGTTATTATTATTGACATCCAGCTTAATGGTGCGTATCACAATGTGTAAATTCTTACAGCACAGCATTTGTGTTGATGAATGCAAATGGTTTTTCAAAGCAACCATAATGTAAAGTATATCATCAAGAACAATGTTGTAAGTGAAAATCATTTTTTGGAGAAAGTCTTATTATTACAAATGTAATCTTGAGGACAGTGTAAACAAAATCAATCATTTTAAGGATTGTCTTTCGAATATGTTAACGTTGCACAATTGTAACAAACCTCCGCCAATTGTGTTACATAACACGGTGCGACAATCAAAATACACACAGCTAACGACGTAGTGTAGGTTGTGGGTTTTATTGAGTAGAACTCAAAAATATTTTTTTTATGTTTCTCGAAACCTCTATTCTTGATCTTTTCACACAAAATTATTGATTACCCAAATATGTTTTAACCTATTTTCAAAATTCAAAGTTTTTTGAAAAGGGTACAGATGAGCCTTTAAAACAGTGTACATAAACATATGGTACAAACTTACATGGTACGAATTTTGATTGGGTAAACTTAAAAAATATTATTTTTTTCTTATTAGTTTAGTTTAGTTTAGCTATTCTTAATTGCAAAATTTAATTAAATTCTGAAAGTGAATTATTCTGTGAAGATATTGACACTTTGTTTGATCATGTGCATGTGGAACTCCATTCGTGCAGAGATGTTCACAAATAACTTAAAAGTATAATATTTTATTCCTCGTTATTACTAACCTAAATTTGCAACAGCAATAATTGCAAAGCAAATACAAAGCTTGAATTGGCTTTTAATGTGCTAAAGTAAATAATATGACGTGAATTTTTAATTTCCAAAAATCGTCAAAATAAGGGCATAAATCGTCAAATCTGGCTATGGTTGTGAGTGCTGGCCAGGGTCAATCAATGAATATTTGTTTCGTACGTTCAAACCACTGCACAGTGTAAGATTTTGCTAATCTGGTTGGCAAAAGTCGTTTTTTTGAGTTTCAATTTGAGTAAATATTTTTATCCAATATGAAAGAGCAGTTGCTATAAAATAAGAAAATGCAAAAGCTTTGCCTAATTTGTCAACAATATCATTATAACGGTACTTTAAACTTGCATATTTTTGAGTGAATTAAAAACAATAAAACAGTTACATGAAATTGCTCATTCTTAAAAGCTTGTAACTTTTTATTGGAATGGAATTTTTTAACAATTTATTTTAGGTTGAAGCTCAACTTATTCGTTGTTAATATCACGAGAATATACTTTTAGAATCTGGAAAATTCTTTTCGTTCTATTTCATTTAAACAATTACTTTTTTTGGTAGGTTAAGAAAAAAATTCTGTAATCGACACATTTTTTTCTTCATAACGGTTCGACACCAAATTAGTTTTATACGAACGTCTAAAGTACCTGTTTTATGGCACGTATCTGCCGAGATTTGCCGAAACTGACACTAATAGAGATTTAATAAACAGACTTTTAATAACATCTGGTCCATATATGTATAAACAGTTTGCGAAGACCTCCTGTATATAAAAAAGCAGCATTAGGGGTCAATACTACATTTATTGAAATTTCCAGAAATACCAGAAGAAAACCATGAATTTTGACATTTTATTCTTACTTTAATTTATGTATATGTATGTACATATGAAATATATTCCTATTTAAAAATTAATAAAAATTAAAAAATAAGGAAAAATTTTAAAAAATTTGTTACTTCTTCCTCTTTATTATTTATTTTAAACATTATCATGCATTTTGATTATCCAATATCAGAATCAAATTTTTGTAGTTGTATTGTATTGGCAGTGGTCCAATGTCGCCCATTTGATAATGTTACGTATTGACCTAGTAAACCTTGTACCAAAATTCATAAGTCTAGCATAATTTTTTTTCCAAGATATTTAATTTTGTATTCCTAGAATGGCTAAATCTTACACTGTATACTGCCTGCACATTTTTAATTCAAACAAACTCTCAATATTTTCTAATAGCCTTTGGAATCGACTTCACATGGCTGATAATTATAATGAAAATGTCAATTTTTCACATCAAAATACGAAACGTAATGTTCCATTTTGTAAATCTCATTATCTATACTCGATAAAGGTGTCTTTTATGTGTTGCTTCCAAATTCGGTTTCTTTTTTTCTTTTTTGTTGTTTTATTTTTATTTTTGTTATTGTTTATTTTTCATAGATATTTTCTCCATTGTATTTACATGGTAATCACTTTGTAATGGAAAAAGACTACACATGTATGCACTTAAAATTAAAATACAAAAAACAAAAAACACAATGGAATCCAAAAATGACATGACAAATGGAGTAATTTGGGAATAATAAGATTTATATTTAAAGATGCAGCGATTTCCAGCTAAAACCATGCAAAAAAACGAAAAAAATTTCATATGGTTTTTGAATTTTAACATTAAAAGGGCTTCTAACTCCTGTCCCCAAGGAGGATAACACCTACATCATGGGAAAGTGAGTCAGGGATTCATTTGAGAAAGAATGACATTCAATCAGCAAAGTTTCTCTATTAATCCCAATACATATTCAGGGATGTCACAGAATCCAATAATGCCGGAATTGGATTTGAAAACGACACAAAAATCAATTTGGTGTCATACAATCCAAGATTATCGGTTTTGTTTTCGAACTTGAATAAGTATCGGTTTTAGGTGTCACAGAATGTCTTGTTATCGGTTTTGTTATTGAAAAGCAGCTTACAGCTGTCAGTTTTCATTTGTGTTCTTTTGTTTTTTTTTCTAAAAGTTGGATATTTTGTAAAAATGTAAGTAAATTTATTTTTATATTATAAAACAAAAATTATGCATTAGTATTTTTATTTACATATAGGGGAAAACACAAAAATAAACCAAAAAACTCCATAATTGTGGAATTAATGAAAAAATATCCGGATCTAGCGAGGAACTTTACAAAACGGGATAAGCCAACCGTAGATTCCCTGTGGCAACAATTAGTGGAAACACTCAACAGGGCAGGCCCACCAAAGTATGTCAATGGATGGAGAAAGGTAAACAAAATGTGTACCGCAACTAATATTGCAATGTATTAAATTATAGTTTTTCTTTCTTATAGACATGGACTGAATGGAGAAGTGACTTCAAAAGAAAACTAGCGTAAAACAAAGGTGAGGCCAGGGCAACGGGTGGGGGCCTTTTACTAAATATCAGCTGACAGACACTGAAGGCTCTATATTACGAATTTGTAATATTTCTCAGTCTGTAGATCCCCCTAGCGTTGCACTTGGCCCAAACGACGATTTGTTTAATGAAAATGAAGAACCATCAACGTCGTTTAAACCTACACTGTCTCCACTTCACATAAGTAGCACACCAAAGAGACGCAAAGCAGAATACGCTGGGGAGCTACTAAAAACTTTTTAGAAGAAGATACCAAAAGAAAGGAGAGTCTAAACGAAAATTTGGCAGAGTTGCTAAAAATTGAAAAAGAAAACGCCAACAGCTTACGACGGGTCTATAGAGCTATAGAAAAAGGAAACGAATCTGTCGCAAATGCAGTAGTAAAATTAAAAGCGAATATATTAAAGTAAATAGAGGGAACTTGCAAGCGATGCAGGAGAAAAATGAAAATAAAAAGAAACAATTAGAGCTTGAGATGATGAAATTTGAATACCAATGGAAAGAAAAGTGATATCAAAAGAAAACAACATTCCTATATACGGTGTAATATAGTTTAACTTTAAAATGAGGAAAAGCTACACAAACAAATAAAAGGAACTTGTTACAATTAAACAAACAACTTCGCTATGAAATGAAAGGGGGTTAGACAAGTAAGCGAGAACGTAACAGTAATGTAACGTAACAAAGTACACAAACAACAATGAAGTCGCGATAAGGATCTCTAGAAGGTGAACACACGAACATTTGATTTCAAGAACCTTCATCAGACTGATTACGTGGGCATATACAAAGGCAAGACAAAGCAGGTAACGAGTAGTAGTAAGAATTCAGACAGTCTTGTGTGAAGACGCGTTGCGTGTGAAGGGAACAGTCGTGGTTTGAAGATCGACATTGAAAAGTTACATAGAAAATGCTCTTGATTACTGGATCTTCCATAAACTGATAGCACGAAACCAATACAACTTTTAAAAACATATGAAAAAAAATGTGTATAAGTGTATCGGACTTTTATATGAAAATTATCAACAACAAGCATACACTATTGTATTTTCTTCCAACAATACACGCAATACAACGATACAAAGGCTTGTGTGAATTGCCCGATTAATTACGATACAATTACAAATTATATTTAATTAATTTACGAGATAAATAACTTCAACCTTCTGCCCGGTGTAATGAACCCGACCAGAGTCTGGTGGGATTCGAACCCACAACCCTCACTCTAATAGACTACAACACTAGTCACTAGGCTAACAGGGCACCCAAAGAGTTGATTAATGAGTGTGAAACAAAAGAAAACAAAAAATGAAAAGTTGGGACAGATGATTTTGACGCCTCCATTCTATAACGTTCTAAGTGTACATAGAACGTTTTTAATGTTCTTGGATTTTTAAATTCTACGTTCTCTAACTTAAATAATGTCAAAATTTGGTTAAGATGCGCCGATCCGTTCTGAAGTTATAGGGAAAAATCTACTTAGAATACACATATAGTCGTATAGCGCGTAAAAATTTTGAGAGCTCATAACTCAAAACACACTTTTTCGACTTAGAATGTTATAGAACGGAGGCGTCGATTTGTGGTAGATCTATTATGTTACTTATAAGAACGAAAAGTGGAGTCTAAAACAGTTTTGTACATATTAAAACCATTAATTTTAAAGAACGTTTCAGTTTGTGGCACAAAAAACTGTTTCTTTATATTGCGGAAGCCACCATGAGAAACAAAGCAAATAATTTTTTCTCGATAGTGTGTAACTGTAAAAAATATTCCGTAAAATTACTTTTTTAACGGATGAATTGATACGTATATCGGAAAACACATTTCCATTCCAATAAAACAATGAAAATAAAAAATTTAAGTCGTTTTTTTTTATGGCAGCGTATGTCAAAAAGGAAATGGCGTGTCGTTAAATTCTGTTTTTATTGTCTTTGATTTTAATGATCTTCTAGATTGTTTGTTTTCACTGTTACAAGTAGCGGCAAAAATACCCAACCTTGCAACGCTATTTTGTTTATCATTTTCTTCTTTTTTTATAAAAACAAAAAATAAAACATAAAATATGTAGGTTATGATGGTTTACATCGAAAATTGATTTGAATTGTAAGCCAATAGTGATATTGTATTACCTGTCAAAATTCCTTTTACTCTCAATATTCAAATGTCATATTACATCGGTGATTGTTGTCTAATAAACAAGCAGTCATTCGCCCTAATCGTAGCTGTGATTCTGCATTACTGGATGTCTCTGAAAATGTACGGAGTGAACTGGTTCTTCTTGATCAATCTAAGGAACCTTTTTAACTTCTTTGAAACATCAACTCGACTCATAACATTTTATTTTTTAAATCGTTCACAATTTGTAAATTCAAACAATCGTTAATACGCTGCAATTAATTTATATACAATTATTTATTTGTAGCTCAAGGGTCAATTCTTGGAATACTTCTGTTCGGCAATATTTACGAAATTACAAACAAAAATTTTTGCATTGTAGAATGAAAATTCTGTTAGGCTTAACGATTATTTGGAAAAAATTTATCGTTTGGCCTGTGTTTGAACCCTGTAAAGTCTAAGCGACAAATTAGTAAAAAAAAAACTACTCTTGATTCTAATATCAGTGATAATATTTAAATAAATAAATAAAGATTATAAATGCTGCCATAAGCCGAGGCGTAATAACGATCTACACCCCAAATTGATGTTGCAAAACTGAAATTTTGAAATGGTACTGAACTATAACTGAAATAGTACTTTTTTGCATCAAATGGTACTTTAGTAAAAAAACACATGCATACATACATAATTGGTCATTATAACCCTTCAATCAGGATTATGACTTAACTTCTCACACCACTTATTTTGTGTGTTAATTTTATACATAAGTAGCGCGAAACCTTCTGTTTAAAGTCGACTTCGATCGACAGATTTTTTGAGAAACTTTTCACTTTACTTTTCATTTTTACTTTAACGTTCAGACTTTTTACCTGAAGGAAGTCGCCACAGAAATATTTTTTCATATTTTGTTTTGATGGGGTCATGGGGTTTGAACCGTAAGCCAGCACACTACCTACTAGACAATTTATTTATTTATATTTAATACAAATACGGCACGAACAGAAAAACTAACGCGGATAAGTATTCCTCACATACAAGACAAAAATAATTGATTCGGAACGTAACAAAACGTAAAAGCGTCGTTTAGTCAAACGTCGATGGAACGTAATGTGACATACGTTCGTTTTTAGCATATGAAGAGCAATGAAAATGCTTAACGATATTACATTACGGTTCTGCAAGCGTTTTCATTTCGTTTCGTATTCTAAAAACGAACGAATGTTCCGTGAACGTTTGGCTCACCTGGGCTTAAGCCTGATTCTACCTTTAGCATTACGTTGAAAATAGTGCTAATTGCTAATTAATAGTTGAAAAGCGCAAGACATAAAATATATAAAAATAAAAAAGTACTGAAAGCGTCGCGGAGGTACTGCGGTATTTTTGAAATGAAAAAGTACCAAAAAAAAGTAATAAAGTACTGAATTTTTCAACACTGCCACCAATACTTCACTCCACAACATATTAGGCAAATTATTATATCAAGTCTGATGTATGAATGCGAACTTTCTGCAAACTCCGATTCGACCGCCAGAAAAAAATTAAACTTGTTATATAACAACATCGTTTGATATTTGTATGGCTTAGGTATATACGACCGTGACTGTCATTTTACCGGAAATCTTTATGGTGTCACATTCGATAATATTTTAAATAAACAATCTCGATTACTTTTCCACAAACTTGTTTACCTCGAAACACCCCATGTTATATTGTTTAGAACAGCTTTGCGGTCAAAATAGGTTCTGCTGATGCTAGGCCTTTTATCAGGTTTGAGTTACACGTTTTAAAATAATTTTAAACAAATTTTTGAGAACTATTTGAGTACACCGATATGTGTATTATTGTTTAAACATGAAGATGATAATAAATTAAACGAAAAATTTTTCCAATCATTCACCCAGCTGAGATACTTGGACTTGTGTTAATTTTTTTTCTGATATAATATAGATGGCTTTATTATTGAGTGCATTCAACAGTAATGCTATAAACACAATAAACTCAACGTGGTAAACGCAGCAATATCTCAAAAAGAGAATACATGCGTGTATATAGAAGTGATTGTTTTAAACACATGAATAAAAATAGAAATTGGACAAAAACAAAGCGCCAGAATCACTTAATTTTTATAATTTTGAAGCTCCTGATGCTACACAAAAGTAAAATTAGTCATTGCAGCATACGGGTAGGAACCTTAAATGACCTGTTATGCAATACTTTAAGCATCTCCACGAAATTCTACCAATTACTGGGGGAGGAATAATGTTGTGTGTGTTAATTTTATACATGAGTGGTGGGACTTACAGTTTAAAGTCGACTCCGAACGACAAATTTTTGACAAACTTTTCATGGCAATTTTATTTACTCTCAAAGTTTTTGCCAGAAGTCTGCTGAGAGGAAGTCGCGAAGAAATATTTTCATGTTTTCGTTTTGATGTCTGACCTGGAGTTTGAACCGTGGCCTAACCGTGGCTAGACTACGGCGACTTATATACACATTCAGGATATATACATTCAGGATATTCTGATAGTACTTTCTTCTTTTTTTCCGGCAAACTAATTTCGTGTATCACTGCAGTGATTTCCAAATTGTGTTCGGAACTGATTTATTCATAGGATTGTAAGTATCCTATATTTACAATTCCATAGCAAACATAGTTTCGATTAGTTTTTCTTAAAGGACAATCGTTTTACTAGTCATTTATAGTCTGAAACTCTAGTAAAATATTTGAAAATACATTTCAAGACAAACGAAATTGTAAATAATCGATTAGTCCTTGTAACTAAAAGTTTCAAGGGAGTGTGTGAATGCATAAATTTCACTTAAAGAATGAATTTGAAATACTGAAGAAGGAAAAAAGAAATAAAAAAAGAAAAGAAACAATAAGGTTGACCACTTTTCTGTTCATTTTTAAGGCGATGCCATGCTGTGCCTACCCACTAACATAGAATTTGTATTCATTGCAAATTTATTGGTGATTAACATAAATTTGTTCAGGAAACAAATTATTCTGGTCGTTACCACATAATAGGCAATAAACTTGAACAAATAAAATCGTGAAGGCTAACATATCTAATTCGTAATGAGAATTATTTTTCTTAGGTATTCCCAGAAACAAGATTATTCATTGGAATTTTTTGGCTTCACTAACACAACAATAATAACAGGCAACAACATATTTTTCATCTCCTGGCATTTTAGAATTTATTTAAATGTTATTGTAATTTGGCGCAGACATTATTGATACCAAGAAACCAAGGGCGCAATATGTCTCCTCTCACAAGCTACATATAGGGAAGTAGAACGGTGGATTAAGCTTCTTGATTTACACTTTCGTTGAAAGACTCTTTAAACCACATTAAGTACACGTGGCTCAGAACGTATGTCTGCTCTAACGGCATGCTGTGGTCATTATGATTAGTTTGAGTTTGAGTCCTTTTTCTATTCTAACTGGACGTCTTTAAAAAAATATAAAGTTCTGCAGTATATGCTTATATTGTTTTATTTTGTAACACTGTGTTTAATGAAAACATTAGGGACTGAAAGATAACAATAAACTAAAGTCGAAAATATAAGCGATAAGATTGCTATGCAGGCAGAAAATTAGTTAATAAGGAAGTTTTTTTATATACCAAGAAGTGTTCCATTGGGAGTACATGTGGTAATGCTGGAAACGTCGTACGATAATTGCTAAAAAGTGTTGCTCTCGTTGTTATTGACGAATCCGAGCAATTTTAGTTACAAATAATTTAATTTTACACTTGACGCCAACCTCTGTCTATTGTTTTAGGATGTCAGACTGTAGCTAATGGAAATCGGTAAGCATTTAAGGACTCGTCGGCTTATGATTATAAGCTTTAACTTTATCAACAGAGATTAATAGTAACGGTGTTTTCTATACATCAATTGATTTTTGGTACTAGAGCACTACAATCTGTCGATTTATTTATTCAGTCTACCAATTCAGGTTAGGTTAGGTTAGAGGACGTGTACTTGTAAATTTAGACAAGTACAGTACCCGGAGGTCGATTTGGCCCATTGTACATAACGTCCTTAAAAAAGAAGGATAAAAGAGGGAAAGGAAAAAGCAGCGGAAGTAGGAAGGGAGAATGGGAAGCGAAGGAATTACACAGACCAGAACAAAACAAAATGGGAGAACGCGACTACACCGATGAAGCCCTAGCACTTCTCAACCAGCTCAAGTTACAATGTCGGCTCTCGACACAGAATTCAAACCATCAAAGAAGCCCCTGCCAAAGGTCCTCAACCTCAACCTACCAAGGGCTGGGCAGTTACAGAGGACGTGCTCGACAGTCTCCAACTCCTCTTCATCGCAACATACCATGTAGCTAGGATCTGTTCCAGAACCCCGTCAGCAACCTAATCTCGCAGTGCCCCGCGATAAACCCATCCATCAAATTGCCCTCAGAAAGTAAAACCTAACCTTGCGAGAGCATCCGCCATCTCATTTCCCAGTATTCCGCTATTACCCGGAACCCAGCATTGACGGATACGGTCTGGCCCAAAAGTTCCCAACTACTCCTTGCATTCGCGAACGAGCCGTGATTTGCATCAGACTGACGCAATGGCCCTTAGGGCGGCCTGACTGTCAACGAAGTTCATGTAGGATTCCGAAGCCTAAGCGTGGGCATCAGCTATGGCCTCAACAGCCATCAAGATTGCGGAAATCTCCGCCTGAAACACGCTGCAGTCATCATTTACATAGCTTCAGGCACAATATAATCGGTGGCTTTTTCCGAAAGTCCATACCTCCCATCAGGTAAGACGACATTCAGAACTGTGGAGTGACCTATCGAGCACTGTTTCTGCACACCGCTTGACATACAAATCAAGCGGAGTCAGGCAGAGCATAGTGTCAAGAGCAGCCTGAGGGCAACTCTTCCTCACTCCAGTGATACTCAAGTCTTGAGAAAAGTCTCTGCCTCCCTATATCTATATATATAGCAGAGTAGTATTTTCCAAACTTCTCTTCCTGTTCTTTCTAATGATGGCTCCATCGACGCCATCAAAGATAAGCTCCTTGCGAGCTCATTTACATGTGCATTTTGTAAACATAGAGCGGCCCTATGTTCTCTGCCCAGACGGTGCCATCATTATGTCAAGTCAACCTAAAGCAGCTAAGAGGTTGAATGGCGGTCTTACTATCAAATAGTACCGCCACGTTCCGTCTTCTGTACTTAGTTTCCAATTTGAATTAGGCACGCTTTTTGATGGTGTAAACTCCTGCTTTGAAAATACCCCTCTTATTGTACCGTTATATGCCCTCGATCCGTCTATAAACCACATAACGGTACCTTTCTTAAAATATAATTTCTTCATTCAGTTTTGCTAGATTAAAATGTTGAGCTCTGTCGGCTCACGATGCTTTTGTGTATTACCCGAGGAGATACGGAATTGAAAACTTTATTTCATGTTTTCTTTGTTTATTGAAAACAGCTGATGTGTTCACAGAATAGTTCAGAACAGCAAAGAAAAGACCATCAAGGCCTTAATACAGAAACATAATTGGTCATTACATCCCATCTGCCTGGGATTCGACCTAGCTTCTCCTTAGGATTGAACCATGCCAACACACTACTTATTAGCCTACGGCGACTTCTAGTGTTATAAAATTCTTAGTAGGAAAACATTATGAAATGAAAATTAAATTTCCCAAAAACGACATTCAGCGCCACATTAAATGTTTCTCAAATACTTTTATCAAATATTTGCGTAGTGTGCAATACTATAATATAACATATACACTTATGCATCAAATTTATTTGTTCCTACATTTCATGTTTAACTTTAAGCGTGCAATTATTAGACCATAAAATAGAAAACTTTTTCAAGATGAATTTCTTTTTTTTAACGAGTATTTGGCAAATAATTTGCATAATATTGACATAAATTACTATGATAATCAGCAGTTCAATTCATATATATTTTTAAGATTCATGTCATAGTCATTCATACAATAACAAAAAATAATATTTAGGCAACATTATTTAAACTAAAAGAATTTCTCATTATAAAATTGTCTGGTACCATAGCGATGACAATATATTTTCGGGCATTGCCTTTTCTCTTCAGTACAATACGATTTACAGGTTTTGTTTTTGTATATATTTTCAAAACCAAATTTGTAATTTAATTATTATTGAATACTTTTAATCTAGCTGTGTTCTCATTTTATTTTTAAATATAAAATGTTTCGTTGCTAATGCTGCTTCAAATGAAAAGTTTAATACATATGTATATATGCAAGTACATAATTGTTAATTACAACCCTTCAGTTAGGAATACGACCTAGCTGCTCACACCACTTATGCGGTGTGTGTTATTTTTATAAATGAGTGTCTGGACTTACAGCTTAAAGTAGACAACGAACGACACTTTTACTTTCACAGTTTTCGCCAAAAAATCTGCTGAGAGGAAGTCGCCGAAGAAATATTTTTTCATATTTCGTTCAGTTGGAGATTCTCAATCAAACTTTCATATAAATTGAGTTATTTTACGTAATGTTTTTACACCGTTTGAAGTCGCCGTAGACTAGAAGGTACTGTGTTGGCTTATTAGACGTGAGGCCACTGTTCAAACCCCAGGTCAGACATGAAAACGAAAATATGAAAATATTTCTTCGGCGGCTTTCTCTCAGCAGAAAACTCTGCGAGTAAATAAAATTGCCATGAAGAGTTTCTCAAAAATCTGTCGTTCGGAGTCGACTTTAAACTGTAGGTCCCGTCGCTCATGTATAAAATTAACACACACAACGTAAGTGGTGTGAGAAGATGGGCCGTAATCCTGACTGCAGGGTTGTAATGACCAATTATATATGTATGTTTTACACCGTTTAAGGCGTAGTTTTCGATATTGTTTAACTACCTGGACTTATTTTCACATACAGAGTGCAATCGATTTTGTTCATCTTAACTGATAGTCTTCACTAATAGTCAAATGACAATTAGAGTAATAACAGGATACGGGATTAAGAACCGTCCTGGAATCTAAAGGAATGTATGTGAGAACAAATTATGGAGCGAATATTCTGCAGCGAATTGGATAAGCTTGGAGAGCCCAGTTTAAAGTCGTCTCTGGACGACAGATTTTTGAGAAACCTTTCATGGCAATTTTATTTACTTTCAGAGTTTTTGTATATGTTTAATTGTATGTACATGGTTAATAATTACTTCAATAGGTCAAAAAATAAAAATTTGGCGGTTTAAAAATAAATTGGTACTCGTATCCGCACTTGCTCTCTTAATATTTACAGTTTAATGCAGAAACTTCTCTTGTTGGCGAAAACTATTCTAAAACAAAATAAGAAGCTCCAGTTTTTACTTTTTTTAACTGAATTAAATCACGAAAAGTTTAAAGTCATATGATCATAACAGCATCGGTATTGTCGTTGTCGCATGATTGATATTTTAGATGCATATGGGATAAATCATCACTCATACGCAAAGGTGGCTTAAAATGATAATTCAATTATTCTATTCTATTGTTCATGTTGATGAATTAATTTATAAATCGTTTAAAAGAAAAAACAAAATGACAAGAACGTATTGCTTTATTTGTGATATTGTCGAAGAAATTTTAACTTGTTTATAATCAAGAAGAATAAGCATGTAAAATGTGCTAATATCGTTTGAATTAATGACATAAAAAGGGAAGTTTGGTTTATTTAACAGAGAAAACATTATTAATTAAATTAATTAATTTTTTGTACTCCTATACAATCAATGTCCGATTACTTGCATATACATATATATGTATATATATATAATAAATAACAAGTATTGTTACGCGGACAAAAACAAACAAAGCAAAAGTAATAAATAAACAAAATACACGGATAACAACAAAATTAGAATTACTCAAACAAATGCGTAGAATGTGACGGAACAAACGTATATACAATACGGAACAAAAAATGTGTATATATATGTGTGTATATATAGTATATATATATATACATATGGTATATATACGTGGAGGCATTAATGAGTCGATTATGGATGGCAATCAAATCTCAATTACATTACCAGCTGGCAAAATATTGGTTGCTAATTACCGTCTGTAACAGCAAGTTGCCAACATAGCATAGCTGCCAGATAAATAAAGCAAAAAATCGTTAAAATCGTCAATGACGTTCATTGAAATTGTAAAAAAATCGTCAAAAAAAATAAATAAATTGAAAAGTTTTTTTAAAATAATTATTTTTAATTAATTCAATGTAATGTTCGCTAGAACCAACACATTTTTTAGTGCTTTGGCTTCATAAGGCGGTGCAAGAAATATTTCACTTCATCTAATCTTCTTCCTATTCACACCACTTATGTCCGACCGAGAATGGAATACAACTCTCATGTATGGGCCGGTGCCTCAACGTCTGTTTTGAGACATCTCGATCACGTTGCTCGTTAATGACGGTAGACTATTAAACTCCATTGCTTCATTAGAGCATCGTTGCAATGTGGCTTGTGTTTCACTGGTCTACGGATTTTGTTCGAGCGAAATAAAGGGACTTGTCCCCTAGAATCATGCAACACTCGCGTGTCTCGACGAGCACCTCCGTTTGTTTTCGATTGGCCAGTGGATCGCATAATACCTTACAGACAAAATTTTGCTTTAGTCGGACTATTTGTATGTGAGACTCTCTTCTTGCAGAGGTCTTTCCTGTCACTTATTGTAGAAAAAGCTTCAAATCTAGTGTAAAGTGTTGGTTTTACGAAAAAAGGGTAATATTGGAAGCTACATTCGAATCTTTAAAAATGGCCTATAACGAGTGCCAATCTTATTTCAAAATTATTGACATTATTATTATTTACTATCTAACGTTACCCAAGTTAGGGTATTTGCAAATATTTGCAGAACATACCATTTTTCTTTACTAATTCGCGCTTTTATTTTTTAAATTATTTAGCACTTAATGTAGTATCATTACAGGTGTTCGTAAATAATTTAAAAATATAATACGTTACTCCTTGGTATTACTAATCTAAATTTCCAAAACTAATAACTGCAAAGCAAATACAACGCTTAAAGTGGCTTTTAATGTGCTAAAGTAAAGAATATGATGTAAATCTTTAATTACGTCAATATGATATTTTTGGAGCACAAAATCATCAAATCTGGCAGCTATGCAACATAGCTATAGTTTGGTTGCTATTCATTATGCTGCAATATTTCTTCAAAGAAATTTCTTTAAGTTGGTGATATAAAATGCCGATTGATAATCATTATCATAACAATTTCAAGAGACTTTAGCGTATACACATAATCAAAGGAAGAAAGATATGAAAAAGTCTATCCAGATAGACAACAGCAATACAAATATCATACATACACATACATACATAATTGGTCCTTACAACCCTTCAGTCAGGATTACGACCTAGTTTCTCACACCACTTATGTTGTGTGTGTTAATTTTATACATGAGTGGCGGGACCTACAGTTTAAAGTCGACTCCGAACGACTGATTTTTTGAGAAACTTTTCATGGCAATTTTATTTACTCTCAAAGTTTCTGCCAGAAATCTTCTGAGAGAAGAATTCGGCGAAGAAATATTTTTTATATTTTCGTTTTGATGTCTGGCCTAGGGTTGGAACCGCAGCCTTACGTGTAATAAGTCAAAACACTACCTACTAGACTACGATACCTACAGTATCACTACGTTGATACTGTGCTGAATTCATAAGACATAGTACATTACATAAATTGATTTTTTTGATTTGTGTTTTCCTATGATAGGACATTCTAGAATAAAGATTTAATGTTTATTCAGTCTTTACAGCTATATCTAATACGAGCATATTTTCTGTAATTTTCAAATCTTGTATACGTCACTATAACAAGCAAAGATCTTTCTTTAATTCTTTAAATCGAAACAGAGTGTGAATCGAAACTGCCAATCAATCTATAGGCTGTAGTATTAATGTTAAGGGAAAATTAAAAAATCACCATTTATTGCTTGTGATTCTAATCGTTTGAATCTGCTCGAAGTTAGCTACAGAAACGTTATAAGGTGGCTGTCAAATTAATTTTGAATTGAAACATGTCAAACATTCTGTCTTGCTATAACTTACTTACTTAGGGGATGTACTCTGACTGTTGCACGCAGTAAAAATGATTCTGCAAATACTCGCGACGCGAGAATAACTTTTGAACTTTAAACTCCCATATATTCTAGGAAAAATGATTAACTTTGATTTCACTGTCTCACAAGTATTAATTTTCTTGATTCTGTTCAGTTCCCCACAGTCATTTAATAATAGTTTAAAATAATAAATTATGCCACAAACTTTTTGGTTCGATTTTGGCATAAATTATCTTAAAGAAGTTGTATCGGCATCTCATAGTTTTACTTTTTTTGCCATTTTGTATATTTAAAAAATTTTTATTTCTAAAAGGATATCTGCTCAGTCCAAATGTGATCCTACAAGCATACATAATTGGCCATTACAACCCTTCAATCAGGATTACGGCTTAGCTTCTCACATCACTCATGAGTTGTGGGGCCTACAGTTTAAAGTCGACTCCAAACAATAAAAATAAAGAAATTTTTAATGGCAATTTTATTTACTCTGAATTTCTGCCAGAAATCTGATAAGAGGAAGTCACCGAAGAAATATTTTTCACATTTCGTTTTGATGTCTGACCTGGGGCTTGAACCGAGCCTTACGTCTAATAAGCCAACAAACACACTACCTACTAGACTACGGCGACTTCTGATCAAGAGGCTTTAATGATTTCTGAAAATCCCAATAAAAATTCGGCAAAAAAAAATAAGAAATTCAGACAATACAGTAATCCTTTCGATTTACGTCGCCTCGATTAACGTTGTTTCGATTTACTTTGTTAAATTTTTTGTTCCCTCTAACTTCAATTTGCGTCGTCAATCGATTTACGTCTCCTTTTTTTTTGGAAGCAACTGCGACGTAAATCGAGGAATTACTGTAACTTTTTTAAGTTCCTTGTGAAAAACATACTACTTTGTAGTATGAGGAATATGAAATTTGATTTACGTCGTTTCGATTAACGTCGCCTTTTTTTGGAACCAACTGGGACGTAAATCGAGGGATTACTGTATGTCTATAAATTTGCTTTTATGTTTTTAACATTTTTTCTCTTTCCATTTTTTTTTATTCATGCCAGTAAATTTATAATTTTTTTTGTGTTTAAATCACAGTTTACAGAACTGGGACACTTGAAATATTTCCACATCAGGTTCATGAACATAAAACAAAAACATACTATCCGGAATACATATTTTACATTTTGGTTTAACTTCTGGGAGTCATTTAATTAATAAAATTACTTCACAAAATGTGTAACCACAGTCCAGAGAAATTTTATAGTGGACATCTATGCATATCGAAGTGAAAGTACAGTAACCATGTGGTTGCTGTTGTCAAATAGATAAATAATGAGGCAATTAGCCTCTTTGCGTTTGTCGAATAAAATTTTTACTCAGCGGGAAGTAAAATATTTTAATGTTAAAAGCTTATCTACAGTAACTTGTAACTTGTTCATCATACGAGGAGATTTTTTCTTTTCTTGTTAATATAAACTTTAATTAAATTGAATTAAGAAATCTTATTAACGGTACAATTTAATATTTTAATTATTTTTATTAATCCAAGGAAACTTAATTTTTTTTCGTAAATAAAAGAATGGATGAGTGTAATTCTTCTTCCAGCAAAAGGGATAGAAACAACATTCTAAAGAAATAAAGTAAAAAAGAAAAGCAAACAAAAAACAAACAATAATAAAGCAATGAAGAAAATAACGGTATATCCCTGTTACAAAGACCATATTAAAATAACAAAACTATGTAGAAGCACTTCTGCCACAAGCGTTCTTATTATACGTGAGAGTATGCTGGAGAACCCGAGAAAGTCAATTTCGCAATGCTCACGAGAACATGCACTTTCGTAGACCACAACTTTTTAAATTTTGAGCCGTGACTTGGGTCTGCAATCATTCAAAATTAAAGTGACTCAGAAACTGAGTAACCGACCATAGACAACGAAGTGTATTCTCTGAATGGGCTCTGGAGTTGCCGAATTTGGAACGATACATTCCTATTTGGTGTGAATTTTCGGCTGGCGGCGATAACGTTCCTTACGTCTTTGAAAAAAGCATTGACTAGGTCATCACTGTCAACAGCTATCACTATAGGCCATTGATTACCAGCTTCTTTTGGCTTAAATTAGATGATCTGGACAGATGTGACATGTGGTTTCAACAGAATGGCGCCACGCCGTCATTGCCACATTGGATGTTATGCAAGAGCGTTTTGAGGCCACCTCATGTGTAGATGCAGTGAACTGACAAACGAAATCGTGCAATTTGACTCCGTTAGACTTTTTTTGTGGGGCGTTCTTCAGTCGCCACAAATCACAGCGGTCCTAAAAATACAACATAATTCATTCCGTCGGTCAAATGTAGCCTGAATTATGAGGCAATTTTACTTGTCTGACTATTACCGACTGACATATTAAAATTGTTTGTTATAACAAAGTGAATTATTGTACCGGATGTTGTTGTTACACGGGTTCATTTGTTAACTATTTGTCTAAGACCATTATCATTAATAATACAAATAATTTTACTTCTATATGTTAAGTTTCTAATCTATATTAATTAGTTTCTGATCTATATTAAAATATTACAGTTGTTAACGGTACTACCACAGTTATAATCACATATTTTTACCATCACTTCATCAAATGCGTTAATCCATTTCCAAAAATTGCGCATTTTTAAAACATCAATGATCTTAGATGCTCTTATTATTGTAGGCTACGTCCTCGCCATATCTATAAATACATATATTGTATATGTATTTCCATTACTGTATCAAATCAAATCTCATATTGCAATGGAGTATTCTGTTTTTTTAAAGAGAAAATATATTTTTTTCTCATCTCTCGAAAGAACTGTGAGATTATATTTTCGGAATAAAACATTTGGCAATTCACACAACTTTGTATCGTGTATGTTGTATTCAATATACTTCTCGTTTGTGA
Source organism: Sarcophaga subvicina (assembly GCA_936449025.2). NCBI lineage: Eukaryota > Metazoa > Arthropoda > Insecta > Diptera > Sarcophagidae > Sarcophaga > Sarcophaga subvicina. Next base: position 73,589,853 of record OW388080.2, on the reverse strand, counting down.
ACACTCAATATTATGCTGTATTGTGTATTTCATATTCCAAACATCAAAAAGCGATAAGAAGAAGAAGACCAGTATTCATAATTTAATTTCCAAGCAACAAAATCAAAAATATTACGGAAAAAAGTAAATGAATTAATTATCTATGCGAACAATATAATTTTGATATTGGGCTAGTGCTAATGGACTTTGTATAAATCCCTCTAAATCTAAATGTTTATTGCTCTTCAGGTCTAAGAGAGCATTCGATGTGCCGGAAATTATTATCAGGGGGAATAAAATTGATTTTGTTGAATCGGCATCTACTCTGGGTGTTATTTTTAATGGTCGGCTAGCGTGGTCTAACCACATTAATGCCATCGTTGGTAAAGTTTACGGTATGCTTAGGAACTTTGGGCTGTTATAGATTCGACTCCTTTTGCCATACGCCTGGCAACTGGCTAAAACGTTTTTGATTCCTGTTCTTTTATACGGATCGGAAATTTTCGCAAACTGTGATACGGATGATAGGCGGAAAATCAATTTGGCTTTTAATAACATAGCCAGATATGTATTTATTAAGGGACGTCGACAGCATATTTCACAATTTTCTTACCAGTTATGTGGTATTCATTTTGATAATCTATTGAATATAAAATGCCTAATTCTCCTCCATAAGATTATTACTTTGAAACAGCCAATATACTTATTTAGCAGGATTAGATTTGCTAGATCCAATCGCGGTAGGAAAATTATCCAATTAAGGCAGAGAACTCTTTTGTCGAAACGACAGTTCTTTATACACAGCATCAGTCTTCGGAATGCACTACCCAATTATATTCAGGACATAGGCAATGCAACGAAGTTCAAAAAGGAGCTATACATTCTGTTTAAGTAGTTTTTAACATATTTTGATTGTTTTATACATTTTTACTCTTTTTTTATTAGTGATTAATAATTTATGATTTAAGTTTCATTGTATCTCATTATATGTATATTTTTTTCTTTGTTTGTATTTTTCTTTATATTTGTATTTTTCCTAATTTAGTTTTTTACATTTTCTTATCCTAATTTTTTTGTATCGTTTGCTATTTCCTGAGGTTAAAACATGTTCTTATTCATTTTTATTTCTACTGTACTTCAAACAATTCATTACTCATATAATCAATGATTTGTTATTGCTTTTTCCTCTTTGATGTACTCCCTTAGCACTTTCATTTATAAGATTTTATTATCCTGTTGTGCTATGATTAATAATAAATAAATAAATAATTGTTGACTCTGCATAAAAAGTATTTTGTATTTTTATTCTTCTTCTTGATTATTATTATTATATAACTTTTAAAAACATATGAAAAAAATGTGTATAAGTGTATCGGATTTGTATATGAAAATTATCAACAACAAGCTTATATACATACACAATTGGTCATTCCAACCCTTCAGTCAGGATTATGACCTAGTATCTCACACCACTTATGTTGTGTGTGTTAATTTTATACATGAGTAGCGGGACCTATAGTTTAAAGTCGACTCCGAATGACAGATTTTTTTGAGAAACTTTTCATGGCAATTTTTATTTACTCTTAGAGTTTTTGCCAGAAATCTGTTCAGAGGAAGTCGCCGAAAAAATACTTTTTGTATTTTGTTGTGATGTCCGGGGTTTAAACCGTGGCTTTAGGTCTAATAAGCCAACACACTACCTACTAGACCACGGCGACTTCTAACAAGCATACACTGTTCTATATTTGTCCAACAATACACGCAATACAACGATACAAGGGTTTGTATGAATTGCCCAATTTTCTCCAGGTATTATTGCCGTTAAAAAATTCAAATATTTTTACTGCAGGTGTTTTTAATAATAACTTTTTTATTAAATCAACTGCTGAAAAAAACACCATATGCTAAATGGTTACTTTAAAAAACTCTATTAAATAAATAGATAGCAAAGTTTGTAAAGAATAACTAGCTGTGTGCATTCTTAAGAACAACATAATCCTCTTATTTATTTAATTTGCTAAACTTAAATTTTATCCCAAGAAATTTAAATACTCTTACGTACATACATACATACATACGTATTACCATAAGTAAATAAAAAATATAAAAAATCATTTGTTATGGATGACCTTTTTCCATTTGACTTATTCCATCAGGATGTCGAAACGTAAACTTAATTTATAAGAAATAATTTTATTAAATTCACATGAAAATAATTTAAGTACGTACTTTAAGGTACATAAAACTTTCGCCAAGCGCCTTTTGTCGTTTTTCTTTCAGCCTATAAATGAAATAAAGGTCATTTAAACGTAAATTCTAAAAGTAAAATTAAGCTAACTAATCTCCTGCAGCTTCAAGAGCAAGTGCAGTAGACGTCTTATAAGTTCAAATGATTATCAGTCTGTTGCGATGTTTATTATTAATGAAAAAATTGACTTTGTATACTGCATAGTACATAAGCAGGGCAGCTTAACTAGATTAAATTCAAAAATTATTGTGTAACACCCGATTTACTCAGATGTTGCATTTGGAACGTTTTAACACAATTTGATTTGGTAATCAAAATTCCATTGAGACAAACTTGCAGGCAATCGTTTATAATATTCCAGTTTTTAGCCACAATCGCAAAAAAAATTAATTAAACATGTACAAGGCTTCATGATATGATTAGAGAATCGGCTGCTGCAATGCATATTGCAGCGTCATGGGCATATATTGAAGAACTTGCACTTGTTGACAGTTTAAATGGTGTATAACACCGGACGCTGCCCTAAGAAACTCCTGGTCTTTCAGAAATAATATTTCCATTACTTATTATACTTTATGAATACGATTTGATGATTGAATAAAATGATGCCGGAAGAATTTTTTTTAATTTAGATAAAATTCCTATATGCCAGACGTTTTCGGAAGTCTATTGTATGACCAAGAAAACCGCACAGCAATATATTACTCAGGTGTACCATATTGATTTTGAATTGCATTTGTAGTGTTTTTTATAGCTTTTATTATAAAATAAAAATATTTCGATTTATTAAATTGTTTTTAAAACACAACATAAAAAAGAAAAATACTCAAAAAATGACAAGCAAATTCCGTTTCACTAGAATAGCACATATTTTAATAAATGTAGAAAAATTACTTTTTATTAAGGTTTTTAATTTTTTTTATTATTTTTTATTTATTTTTTTTATAAAAACTGAAATTTAAATATGGGTGTTTTAAAAAAGGCCTTTCCACAGTTTGAAAATCTTTTTGGTCCATTGCCGTCGAGTCTGGAAAACAATTTTCAACCAAAGCAGAACTTATTGAGGCCAATCAATGGGCATGGACTTCAATTTCTCTAGACTATTTGAAAAATTTGTACGAGTCAATGCCTAATAGGATATACGAGGTTATTCTGAACAAGGGAGGCTTAACTCACTTCTAGTAACCCATATTTAAATTTTAGTTTTTATAAATAAATAAAAAATGATAAAAAAAATAAAAACCTTAATAAAAAGTAATATTTCCACATTTATTAAAATATGTGCTATTCTAGTGAAACGGAATTTGCTTGTCATTTTTTGAGTATTTTTCTTTCTTATGTTGTGTTTTAAAAACAATTTAATAAATCGAAATATTTTTTATTTTATAATAAAATTTAGTCAAACGTCGATGGAACGTAATGTAATATACGTTCGTTTTTAGCATATGAAAAGCAATGTAAATCTTTACTGAAATTACATTACGGTTCGGCAAGCGTTTTCATTGATTTTCGTGGACGTTTGGCTAACTGGGAGTAAAGACTAATTCAACCTACGTTGAACATGTTGCTAAGGCATTAATAGTTGAAAAGCGCAAGACATAAAATATGTAATAATAAAAAGTACTGAAAGCGCCGCAGGCAGACAGCGGTATTTTTGAAATGAAAAAGTACTGAATTTTTCAACACTGACACACAACATGAATGGTATTAGAAGCTATGTTCTAATTACCCATTAAGTGGAGAAGGAAGGTAAATAGACCTATAAAACTGGAGTTTTTCTGATGTTTTAACTGCGATTGACATTCATACTACGTTACATTAGCTTTGTCGAATATAAACACAAGCAAAGAATTTTGTTTACCAATTTTTCAATAACATTTCATTTTTCTTCTTCTTGTTATAGATTTTCATCAACAAAATTCTTCGTATTCGTAAAGTTGAATTTTATTTTCCCATTTTTTTATTTCACAACTTCAAGGCAAGTACGTATGTTGTCTGTATGATAATAAAAAATATTCGCGTTTGCAATCTCGTAATGAAGTGTGCAATATTCTCCATTTCGAATATTTATTTTTTTATGCTTTAGTTCACAAAAAAAAAAAGAAAAGGACACTTTTATTATTATTTTGCGCTTATACATAAATGAAGGAAGCAACGTAAACGGCAAACCCGACGCGTTGACCTTTATCATTAATTCTTTTAAATTTTCAAACACGAACAGAATGGAAGCATGCTGGATAATTTATGAATGTATGAACAGAAGTTTATGACAGGTTTAAAGAAATGAAATTAAAATTTTTTAAAGGATACTTCGGCTTAATGTTTTAAACTATTAACAAAAATAGCTGTAATTAAGTTAGGAAATAAAATTATGAAATTGAATTACTTTGTAAATGAGTTAAAAAAGTCGCCGTAGTCTAATAGTTAGTGTGTTGACTTATTAGGCGAAAGGCCACGGTTCAAACGTCTGGTCAGACATCAAAACGAAAATATGAAAATAAATTCAACTTCGGTGACTTCCTCTCTCAGCAGATTTCGGGCAAAAACTCTGAGTGTAAATAAATTTGCCATAAAAAGTTTCTCAAAAATCTGGCGTTCGGAGTGTACTTTAAACTGTAGGTCCCGCCACTCATGTATAAAATTAACACACACAACATAAGTGGTGTGAGAAATTAGGTCGTAATCCTTACTGAAGCGTTGTAGTGGCCAATTATGTATGTATGTATATAAAAAGGCAAAAGAAGAAAAAAAACATATCGGTTGCACCAACTATCGATCTGAATTTGAGACATCGGTTATTTGGAACCTGGCAATACTAACATTCTGTCGAACTTCTATTCTGTCACAAAGTCGAAATTATGCTTGAGCAACGTTGGGATATATTGAGCCAACAATTTTCCGAAAAAAAATCTTTTCGAATGAAGTTCATTTTCATCTTGGTGACATTAATAAGAAAAATTGCCGCATTTAAGGCTCAGAAGACGCACACCTGCTCTTACAGAAGCCAATGCTTCTATTACGAGTGACTGTTTGGTCTATCAACTATCAATTTCACGTTTGCACGACTACCAGAAGTCGGCTAATATTTTTGTTTTGCAAATATTATTATTTCTCTTTGCACAAACATTTTCCAAATTCTGATGGCCGCTCAAACGTGAAAATTATGAAAATTTTTGAACTTTTTCAAATGAAAAATTTTTTTAAATGAATTTGAAAGGATATACATATGTATGAAAAATATAACTCGACTGTTAGATTCTTTAAATAATAACTACGGTAATTTTTGTCCGATTTGATCAAACAAAGTGTCAATCTCTTCACAAGATAATGCAATTTCAGAATGTCGCCATTTATTTCGTATTTTTTGATTAAAGTTTGCTACTATGAACGGAAAAACTTAAAAAAATATGAAAAAAATTCGCATTTCGCAAGTTTACTTCATCAAACCTCATAGCATATTAAGTCAAATAATATATATATGTTTATCGTTTTAAAGGCCCATCCCCATTCTAATAAGCTTTAAATTTTGTACATCGGTTCAGAAATTTTTGTTTAATCAATAAATTTGTGCATAAAGTCCAAAAAAAAATAGTTTTTGTCAAATTAAACAAGTTTGCAGGATTCAAAAAATATAAAAAAATGTTTTTGAGTTCTACTCAACAAAACTCGCGACATACACTATGTCATTAGCTGGGTGTATTTCATTTTTTTTTATTTTGTTGCATAGTGTTATTTGGCTAATAAAAAAAGTAAATGCGGTCAAACGAACGTATGTATATAACTGTAGATTTATAACTTTTTTACATCTTAGTATAAATTAAACTGAAATTATAATTTGTTAACCGAACCTATGTATTTATTTTTACAAGTGCAATGATGTCTTTTCCAATCTTCATTTCTATGTTGATACTTACCATCACTGCAAGGTATGGTACTAATAAAACTTAACGGACTTTTATGTACCAGATTTAATAAATTTATTTCTTTATTGAGATCTCAATTAGGGCGTCAATAATATTATTAATCAGTTCAACAATTGACAGGAATTTTTCAATAGAAAAGTACTTTTAAATTTCAACAATTATTTATACATACTCGTACTTATATACTAAAATTTTAAAATTTAATATTAAAAATGAAATTCACAACTCTTTTTTTTACACAATTTACAATTAAGAAAACAATTCGTCTATAATTTGAAAATAATACTCTTAATAGTAGCAGTTGAAGCGATTTCTATCACATTTTGAGTACAATTTGTTTTTGTTGCTCTTTTAAGTACCAACGTTTGTACTAAAGTAGAGTGTCATCGAAATGGACGAATTTCTGCCTGTCTCATACATGATTTGCGCAACGCTGCGAACAGCGCAGCGAACAACGTTGAGAAGATCTTTTACGACCCATTGTGGATTTACTTGATTTGCTGCTACCAAATTGACCCAGACTAGTGCTAATCGCTGACTCGAAGCCCAGTTGAGTGTGTTGGCGTTCCAAGAACATGTGCGAACAAGTTGGTAATGCCTGGCAATAACGGCGCAGCTGTTGCTTAAATACAGCCGTAGTCAGAGTATAAAGTATGGGATTTAAAGCTGAATTTACTGGCAATACTAAAACTGCCAACCAGGCATACAACGAAGGTGATATGGGAATGCCTGCGGAATAAAAGAAATAAAAAAAGAACATGTATTCTCAGTTGTTAAAATATGCTGATGCTTATGCTGAACTCACCAGATAAGGCCAGCAGTTTAACAATAATTACCGGCAACCAACAGGCACAGTCGGTGGCTATAATAATGGCAAATCTAAAAATATACAAGCACAGAGGGGAAGTATAGCCAAGGAAAATCATTTAATGATATCTCAATTTTATTTATTTAAATATTAAAAATGCTTCCACTTGCACTTTCTTTTTACACCACCAGCTTACCTGGTTGCCACAACACTTTCTCTGCCACTTATGGTGCTTCGCATACCACCACCCGAATCTTTGATAGCCTGCAGCATGCGTATGTAAGAGATCAGAATGAATATTAAAGATACCGTATTTATACAAATAAATAAGACTGCAGAGTATTCCCAACCCTAAAAGGAAAAAAGTATTCAAAAATAAAAAAACATTTTGAAGAAAATAACAGAAATTCAAAAGGAGGCATGGAAAGGCATATGCTCGTACCTTTGCATATGGATCATGTATATGTATTGATAAGCACACACCATTTGTACCATAGAAATGTGAGCCAAAGTATTCTATGGGAAATAGGGGGGCAGCAGCCAAAGCAAATGAAATTCCCCACAGTATTAAAAGACGAGCAACGATTCTGTAAATAAAGAAACATCAACGGGGGGTTAAAAACTAATGAAATGAATTGGTAAACGAAGCATTTTAAGAATTTTTGTTTGTTTTTTGTTGTCAGTTTAACAGTCTTCAGAATAAACAGATATTATGAATTAATTCTGAAGAATGAACTCAAATCTTGCAGATACGTCGAGAAAGTAATTACTAAAAATTGCTTTTTTATCATTAAAATACCACACTTAGCTGCTCGCTTTGGAAAAATATAAGACAACATGGGATGTTTTCCAATTTGGACTGCTTCGAAGCAGCCGTTCTGTTGAGAATATTACCACTATTAGGGTCCCTAAGTATCAACCAAACGATGTTCTCCGAATATGTCCAATCGATAAACTTAATAAAGAATTTTTTCTTTAAAAAAGTACAGACAGTGTACGATCCAGCACGAACCTCAACTATAAGCTCTCATCATAAGCTACGAAGGTCTGGGGCATCGAAAATTGTTTACAACTCATAAGAAGACATTAGACCCATTCAAGGCTACTGTATAGTGTAAATTGGATTCTAAATGCGTGATCGACTGATATTTCTTAGAAAAGCTCGCGTGTCAACTACTGGAAACTCCAAGCATGCTTAAGCAGTTTCTCCTACTTCATCTACTGGGTGAAATGGAAACACAGGACATATAGTTCCAAAGAGATGGAGCAACTGAATTTACTGCAGGTACTGAATCCTAACTTCTGAGAGTTGTATTTGCAGGCTGGCTAATCTTTTGCATTGATAAGTTGCATTGGTCAGCAAAATTCACCGATTTAACCGTTCTAGAATTTTTCGCAACCTCTTCAAGTCCCGCGTTTATGTCAACAAGCGCCTTGAAGATCTCAAAGACAATATCCGTCAGGAACGCCGAATTGTTGTAACTTTAAGACAGAGTAATGCAATGGGCACGTAGAATTATGAATTCTGGCGGCGGTCGCTTACACACGCATACATAACTGGTCATGACAACACTTAAGTCAGGATTACGACCTAGCTTCTCACACCATTTTAAGTTCAAAGTCGACTCCGAACGACAGATTTTTAAGAAACATTTTAAGATAATTTTTTTTTTGCTCCTTTTTAATTTTGACGTCAAATAAACACACTCCAAAAGCAAAAAACAAAAAAAAACATGTTTTTCATTTACTAAAGACAGTTACGATTAAGGTATATACACAGTGTGACATACATATTTTCAACTAAAAGAAGATACTGAAACACAATCGTTAACAATTTTTTAATGCTTCCTTCAGAATTAATTTAAATTTTTCCTGGTCTTTGCTGCATCAATTCTAGTTAAATAGTTACCTTGTTCTCGCTGCATCCCTGGCATGTAACGGTCGCATTACGGACATCAAACGATCCCATGTTACTAGCGTCAGCAATAATGTTGATGACTGACAGCTAAAGGTACTTAAAAATCCTGTAAAAAAAGTATATAAAAGAACAGCGGATTATGACACAATTAAAATCAATTCATAATTCTTTAAATTAATAATTTAATTCGCATTATTTTTTTTTTTTACCAGAAAATGCACACATAATGCTGTGGCGCCAGTACTCTTCATGTACAATATATTTGCCGCGAAAACTTATATCCGCACAGGCTATGACGGCCAAATAGATACCCATTAGAAAATCACTGGCTGCCAAATGACGTAAATACAGTGAATGCTCCACGTTACTGCGTGTTTTGTAGAAGTAACGACCCAACAGCACTAAAAGATTGCCAACAATGGCTATTGAAGCCATAACCCAAACACTGAAAAAAAACAAGAACAAAAACAAACAATTGAATGCAGGAAAATCAATAAAAAATTGAAAAAATATAAAAATTTTATGAATTTTTTATGAGGTAATAATATTCAGAAAGTCTGGTGACAATAAAAGGTAATTTTTCTTCAATCACAATAAAAGTACAAATATTTCCATAAATTACATATTACACGATCAAATTTTACCTATAAACACTGCCTGACGGTAATCATCCAACTCGTTTAAAAGAGCAAAATTCGGGTTTCCATACTTGGCCTGAAAGAAATTTTTGATATCTGGCTGGATAGCGCAATAAGAAACCACTTTCATCAGGTAGTGTTTGCAGGCGAAGTATGAGAGTGAAATTTCAAGTACGATTTTATTTTGTTTTTTTCTTTCTGCTTGAAAACCTAAAGCCCAATTATTTCATACCCATTTAGACTAATTGATCATGTGGGTCATATACCCTCACACGCAAAATTGTACATAAATTACATATTACACGATCAAACTTGGCCTGTAAACACTGCCTGACGGCAATCATCCAACTCGTGTAAAAGAGCAAAATTCGGGTTTCCATACTCGGTCTGAATAATATCAAAAAAAATTTTGATATCAGGTAATGTTTGCAGGCAAAGTATGAAAGTGGCAATTTCAAATACAATTTTTTTTGTTTTCCTGTTTGCTTGGGTCCCTGAAAACCAATTATTTCATACCAATTTAAACTAATTAATAATGGAACTCACCTTCCTCTCAGTATGGTATTGTCTAATAAATGATGAGTGCTACTGATACCATCACCATGTGGGTCACATACCCTTACATGTAAGACAGCACGGCACAAATGGAACCAGGAGAAATAACTGGAATTATAAAAGACAACAAATAACAATTATTTTTCAATCATCATATTTTTTAAGTATCACACTCACATGTAATCCAAATTGGTTAAATTTTGCAAAACTCTATTATCAAGAGTTCTGAATTCGTTATCATTTAATAGCAGCGATGTCAAGTTACCCAAACAATCAAAAGCATTCAAATCGAAGTTGCGCAATGAATTGTTATTTAAATGTCTACAATAAGATACGAGTAAATGATGTGGTTTAAAAGAATACAAAAATCCTTTAATCTTGATACTCACAAGCCTTGCAGCTGATATAAATCACAAAATGAACGTGCCTTCAACTCTGTCAACATGTTACCAGCTAAGAATCTGAAATTAAAATCCAAAAAAAGAAAATTAAAAACTTATTATAGATACTGGGAAAATTTCTTCAATTAGTATCTCAGTTCTCCATTTAAATATCACACGAATTTGAGTATGTAATTTAAATCATGCGGAGAGCTGAGATTAAATCCCTGGTGTAACGTTTAATTAAATTTCAATTGGAAAAAAGAAAAGAAGGGATATACGGAAATTCTTTATAAAAAACTTTCCTGATTAAAAGAGGAAACTGAATCTAAAAAAAATAAAAATTAAAATTCTGTATTACGACCGTCAGGCTATCCCAAAAACAACAGAAAATTACTTCACTTTGTTTATTTAAAAATACATGTGTATGTAGAAATAGTTCAAAAGGAATTATGCGCGTAATATTATCGTAATCGTTAAATATAGCACGTGTTTTAAATTCCAGATGCAAATTGTAGCTCTTTGACTTTGTGCTTTAGTCCATACTTATCCATAAAGTGCCTATTTATTAGCCATCTCTTAACAATTACACTTAGTCTTATCGGTTTATAGTTAGAATGCGCTGTTCGAACTTCAATGCTTCCATATCGTGTTCTTTTGGAAATGATTTTTATGTGCATCTTTAAAGATCTCCCGCAGATGAGCTTACGGTAAAATGAAAACCCAGTCGCCGTAGTCTAGTGTAGTAGGTAAAGTGTTGGCTTATTAGACGTGAGGCCACGGTTTAATCCCTATGTCAAACATCTCCAACAAAAACGGAATATGAAAAAATATTTATTCCGTGATTTCTGGCAAAAACTCTAAGGGCCATTATCACAACTTGCCGTTAACTAAAGGAAGGATTTTAACGGGCAGATAAATTGCTTTTCGTTATTATGAGTACCCAATAAGATAAAAGTGATCGTTAAGCTAAAGGGAGGATCATCCTACCTTTAACTTTTAAAGTTAAATTTATGTTTGAACTTGCCATATTATATATTATTTTCAATATGGCAACTTCAAATATAAACAAAGTAAGCAAATACAACAACAAAAAGAAGCCCGTCGTTGCCAACGCGTTTAAAAAAATTGTTTAATTGAGTAGTTTTATCGACATTGCTCCGGCACTGCCATATTTTTGAAAAAGTTAACTTTATTTATGTACAATGGGTCAATTCGACCTCCGGGTACTTTACTTGTCTTAATTGACAAGTACACATCCTCTAACCTAACTTTATTTATACAATGAGTTAAATCGAACTCCGGGTGCTGTACTTGTCAAAATTGACAAGTGCACTTCCTCTAACCTAACTTGATTTTATCTGTAAGTTGTAATAACGAAAATAAGTTAAAGTTAACTTTACTGTTCCCTTTAGTTAAAGTTACCTTTTACTAAACCCAACTTTAAAGGCAAGTTGTAATAATGGTCCTAAGAGTAAATAAAAATGCTATGAAAAAGTATCTCAAAAATCTGTCGTTCGGAGTCGACTTTAAACTGTAAGTCTTGCCACTCATGTGTAAAATTAAAGCACATAACATAAAGAGGTGTGAGAAACAAGGTCGTAATCCTGACGAAAGAGTAGTAATGGCCAATGGCCAATGGCCATTCGTGTTATTTTACGGTTCAAACTGCAATCTACGATGATTATATGCCTTTTCGGTTCATTAAAACTTTCATTAGATGTAAAACACTTTATTGATAACAACGCGCTGTTAAATTTATTACACAATCATTTTATTACAAAAATTAAACTTCGCAATTGACTTTACGTTATACACTTCATTTTATTTCGGTCTGGCAACTTCTACAACTGCATGTTATTAAATACACAAAATGTGTATGCTTTTCATTTAATTTTTCGAGTTTAAGTGATTTAACGTAACCGATTTTTCCTGAGCTGAGTCCTTTGTTAACAGATCAGTATATACAATACACGCTTACATACATACATACTAGGGTGGTTTTATCTCATATGGTAAAAAAAAATTTTTTTGGGCACCCCCCTAAAATGTTTTTTTCTGTCAGATTTTAGGACTGCCAAAGTTTGAGCGCAATTGGAAGATGTTAACCCGTGCCACTGGGACCTCAAAGTTTTGAAAATCTCGACTTTTTGGCAATTTTGCGACTTCGGCGATCCATATCTCTGGAACGGCTAAAGTTATTCGCCCGTGTCATACATCAAATTAAAGGCCATACTGTTTGTAATATTTTATATTCTCACAATAAATACGCAACTAGTACTGAAACCGAAAAAATAGAGTCAATGTCACTAAAAACGTGACTAGGTACTCCTGAGAGCGAAGATGCGTTATTTGTATTACTATTGGTTATTATGGACAAATACTTGTACTTTGGAATCTCATTTCATTTAAATATGTATGCTACGGTATACCGTTAATTTTAGACCCACATACTGTATCACTGCCGACCCCAAGCAGGTAAAACCAAACTAGTTTAAAAATGTATTGTTATATTTTAAGTAGAAGTCCAAGGGTTCAGAGTCTGTTATTGAATAAAAAGCATAGCTAGGTGGTTCGTGCTTTTATAATTTTGTTTCTTGGTCAGTTGAAAATACTAACTCCAAACGACATTTTTATTTTAATTAGTCGGTACTTACTAACACGTACTATTTATTTTAGTTAGTGTCATTCTGTGTCATTTATTCTAGTGAACATTTTTATTTCTCATAAAAGTGATGGCTTCCACATACGGCATTAGAAGTAGAGGTAGAGATAAAAATTTTCTAATTGACTATCCAGCTCATCAAATAACTGGATGTAAGCTGTCCTCCAATCGACAAGTTCTAGCTACTATGTTCTACAATTTGCGTACTGTGAACTTAAATCTGAGAGACTCTGCCACAACTAGTGTTGACGAGGTTCTCGTTTTTTGGACAAAAGCTCGAATTCCTACAAAAGAAAAATGTCATAGTAAAGCTGGCACGGGTTAACATCTTCCAATTGCGCTCAAACTTTGGCAATCGTAAAATCTGACAGAAAGAAACATTTTAGGGAGGTGCCGCCAAAAAAAACGGACATCGATTTTTTAAAACCACCCTAATACATACATAATTGGTCATTACAACCCTTCAGTCAGGACTACCACCTAGTTTCTCACACCACTTATGCTGTGTGCGTTAATTTTTTATACATTAGTGGTGGGACCTACAGTTTAAAGTCGACTCCGAACGACAGATTTTTTGAGAAACTATTCATGGCAATTTTTATTTACTCTCAGATTTTTTGCCAGAAATCTGCTGAAAGGAAGTCGCCGAAAAAATACGTTTTGTATTTTGTTTTGATGTCTGGCCTGGGGCTCGAACCCTGGCTTTACGTCTAATAAGCCAACACACTACCTACTAGACCACGGGGACTTCAATACACGCTTACGCTATGCTTTAATGTACCAGACAGTCAGTAGTAACGCAATTCTTCTTTACTTGTTTAAAGTAATAAAAACCATTCTTTGATGCTATTTTGCACACATATGAAGTCATTTGTGTGTAAATTTATATGTTCAATCTCGTGTAAAAAAAAACTTCCATTATTTTCTGGTTACCCTGCAAATCAACATGACTGATTCTAATGATAATGGAAATGTCGACATTTCACACCAACGCATATAACGGTTAGCAGGGAAAATGCTTGACAGGAAAAATGATTTCTGCTGTTTCCTCTTGTAAATCCCATTATCTCAGCTCTGTGAAGATGTCTTCCGTATGGAATTTTTTATCACATCAGCATAGATTCGTTTGTCGTCGTATTTCTCTTGTAATCATTTTGTAATATAAAAAAATCCTCACATACATATGTACATACGTGCATACATATGTACATATGCATAGTTAATACATAAAAATACAGTGACATATCGAATAATATCACAATTTTCTTGAATTTGGAATGTTCAATCTTTAATATTGTTTAAGATGTGATTAAATAAATTTTTATATCGTATATTTGTTTATGTTTATAAATTTATTTATTTTATACTTACAAATAACGTAGTCTCGGAAATGTAAATGTATTCGCCTGTATACTTTGTATTCTATTGTCGGCCAAAGACAATGTGTGAACATATTTCAGTGTGGGAAACATACCCCCATCCAGTTGTTTGATTTGATTTCTGTTCAAATAACTTCAAAGACAAGAATAAATATATTTTTTAAGATGAATGTGTTAGTGTGTATGTTTGTTAAAGGATAATATTTAGTAATAAAAGAGAACGAAAAAAATAAACAAAAAGGACAGAAAATTGTTTCTCAAGCAAGCAATCATAAAAGAAAACACTTTAAGGGCCATTATTACAATTTGCCGTTAAACTTGGGTTTAGTTAAAGGTAACTTTAGCTAAAGAGAACTGTAAAGTTATCTTTAACTTATTTTTGTTATTACAACTTACAGATAAAATAAAGTTAACTTTTGTAAAAAATATGGCAGTGCCGGAGCAATGTCGATAAAACTGCTCAATTAAATTTTTTTAAACGCAGTAGCAACGAAGGGCCTCTCTTTTTGTTATTGTGTTTCCTCATTTTGTTTATATTTGAAATTGTCATATTGAAAATAATATATAATATGGTAAGTTCTAACATAAACTTAACTTTAAAAGCTAAAGATAGGATGATCCTCCCTTTAGCTTAACGCTCACTTCTATCTTATTGTCCACTTATAATAATGAAAAACAATTCCACTGCCCGTTAAAATCCTCCCTTTAGTTAACGGCAAGTTGTAATAATGGCCCTAAAAACACCAAATGAAGTCGTTGCGAAAGAAATGAGAACAGAAAAGCACAGGCCGTAGTTATTAAAGACTGTAAGAATTTTTATTTACGCCTTACTAAATTGAATAATTTTTTAAATTGCAGAACTCATCTGAATTATTCTGAACTGTAGTCACTAGTACAGTTATTAGGAATTAGCGCTGGAGTACTAGTAACAAACATTACATTACTTAAAGACTACCCTAAGAAATGTAAACTTTTCTTAAATTTTGGTGAATAGCCGTCTTACCAACATTTTTGGACTTAAATTTAAGAAAACCTGAAAACCAATCTATTGTCCATTATCTTTAATTTATTTTCGCTGATGAATGAAATAACGTGAATGGTTAATAAATGACAACATTGATATCCACAACTTTATAGCAAGTAGCATTAAAGACCTACAACATCACGTAGATCGAGCTACATCTTAAAGCTAACACAAGTAAAATATCGGATGGGCCATATATCGGTTTAAATTTGAACCATCCGTTATCTGACTATACTTACGTCATTCTATTCTATCGCAAAATTCTGCATATTATCTTTTTTACGCTTAAGCAATTGGGATTTATTGAAAATTTTATTCCAAAACAAAGACAATTGGTTGGAAATTGCACGAAAATGTCGTATAAAATTTGGTCGCAGAGAAGGACCAACAGTGCCCGGTATACCCAAGTTTATTGCTAAAGTTCGTGAAACTGGTTTCATTTTTGATGCGCCAAGACGAAAGCGTGCTGGTACAGTGCGTACAACCTAAAATATCGAAGCTGTGGCTGATAGTATGCTTGAGAATCCATCAACATCAACTAGTCATCGTTCTCAAGAACTGAACATTTCACCCACCAGTTTACATCGAATTATTGGGTCAAACGTTTGATGGCCGTTTAATTAGCCGTTGGACTATTTTCTGTGGAACACCGTTAAAGAAAATTATTATGCCGACATGAATTGTGAAGTCGCCGTAGTCTAGTAGGTAATGTGTTGGCTTATTAGACGTAAGAACCGTGGTCAGGATTGACCGCAAGTCAGACATCAGAAACGAAATATGAAAAAATATTTTTTCGGCGACTTCCTCTCAGCAGATTTCTGGCAAAAAAAAACTCTGAGAGTATATAAAATTGCCATGAAAAGTTTCTCAAAATCTGTAGTTCGGAATCGACTTTAAACTGCAGGTCCCACCACTCATGTGTAAAATTAACACACACAACATGAGGGGTGTGTGAAGCTAGGCCGTAATCCTGACTGAAGGGTTGTAATGTCGAATTATGTATGTATTATGCCGACAAACCGGAGACAATTCAGAATTTGAAGGCCAACATTCGTGATTCCATTGCCGAAGATACGACTCCACACTTGAAAACTCCACTAAAAAATTCAAACCGTTTTCCTTTTATTGCATTTTTAAAATTAAACTTGTAAATAGCCCACCCTTTATAATAACTTCAATGGTAACTTGGACAAAATAAATAGTAATAGAGGGAATAATGTAATCTATAAAGACAATAAAAACATCGTCGCTCGGCTATTCATTCATTTCTTCAAGGATGGATTTCTGTAATTTATCTCATGAGGAATTCTCAACCTTCTTTCTGGACGCTTCAGTGTCACACTTATATGGTTTCCCAGACACTGTGACATTCCGGGAAACTGCAGAGCCGACGAGCTGGCGCACTACTTCCGGAATCCTCTTCAATCAACATAGGAATGCCACTTACCTCGTTCAAACTGGCCATCGCGCGGAAATTCTTCCGGGACGCCAACCTATCCTTATTCAATGAGAAGTCCTGCTCCACCGGTAGGCTCACTTGGCCCTCAATGGATAGAGGGAAAGACGCGGAAAGCATGCGGCTCCCATTTAACGAATTCTGCCGTGGGTGCAGACCCGCTGAGGAAGAGGAGACTGTTATCCACTCTCTTTATCAATGCCCATGCACTTGCGAGGTGCAAATATAGGTTATTTAGCTCTCCAACCCTTGTCAGCTTGGCAGAGCTATCATCCATTGAAGTCAAGGATATAGCCTCGTTTATCAAGCTTTCCGGCTGATTTTCCAGAGTGGGGTAGTCGTGCTTTAAAATGTGCAGCCCTTCCGCTGACCAACTACACCCTCCTTGCTTCGGAGGAACTTGGTCAGTACAAAGACTGCGTTCACCTGTGGCGTCACAACGGGCCGCTATGCATGCTCAAATGAGCTTTTGGTATAGAAGCTACCACACCGACCTAACCTAACATATCTCTTGAGGAAAAAAAACGTAGCATTGGAAAAATTACAGTGGTGGTTACGTTATTACACGGTGGACTGGTATTCAAAACGTGGAGCAATTAATTACTTTTTAAACAAAACGTTTTAATTTTATAATTTCAACTTTACGATCAACTACATTGGCTGGAGAACGGCAAATATGTCTTAACTTTAACTTCATTCGACCCATTGTGCAATACTAAGTCCTTATCTTGTCTTATTTAACTCAACCCCACTACACAATTTGAAAAAAAATCAATTAAACAAATTTCTTCGAATATAAGATATCCACTTGATTTAACATCCCATTGAATGAACATCAACAAACAAGTGCTGTAATTTGCTATCTAATGAGCACTGAATGTAATTATTTAAGCGTATTAATTAACATTACTTACAGCACTTCCAATTTTTTTAATGGTTGAAATACATTCGCATTAAACGTTTCCAAGCAATTGCCACGTAAATCTCTGTAAATAAAATAATTATTTCAAGCATAATTCCCTACGGGGCAAAAGTAACTTACAATTCCAGTAATTCTTCCAAATATATGAAGTCGTATTCATGTAAAATATTCAATCGATTGCCGGATAAAATTCTGAAAGAAAGTCAAGGAAAGTTTTAATAATTAGATTGCAAATAGTATTTTTATTTTAAATATATTAACATTAACAATAATAATAATAATAACAGCGGATAATAATAATGATAAGGGCCATTATTACAACTTGTCGTTAACTAAAGGGAGGATTTTAACGAGCAGATAAATTGTATTTTATTATTATAAGTGGAGGATAAGGTAGAAGTGAGGGTTCAGCTAAATGGTCGATCATTCTACTCGTAACTTTTAAAAATAAGTTTATTTGGACTTCCCATATTATATATTATTTTAATACGGCAACTTCAAATATAAACAAAATGAGGAAATACAACAAAAAAAGAAGCCCGCAGTTGTCACTGCATTTAAAAAGAGTTTGTTTAATTTGACCAGTGTTATCGACATTGCTCCGGCATTGCCATAATTTTGATATTTTTGTTTATCATTAGGTTGTAATAACGAAAAGAAGTTAAAGGTAATTTTAGAGTTCACTTTAGCCAAAGTTACCTTTAACTAAACCCAACTTTAGCGGCAAGTTGTAATAATGGGTCTTAGTCTGTTATACCAAATCAGCAAGGACGACCAGCAGGATGATCCTCCTTCTACCATATTGTCCACTTATAACAATGAAAAATAATTTATCTGCCCGTTAAAATCCTCCCTTTAGTTAACGGTAAGTTGTAATAAAGGCCCTAAATAAACTAATTTGACGGATGTAGCTTCAACAAGAAGGCCATTATCAAGTGCTAAAGTCCGTAAGTCCCTATCAGAAGGATCTATACTTATGACGTTCATAATTTTTTATTAATTTGTTAATTACAATACAATAATAAATTATGTTTAATTATTTACGAGCTGAGTAACCTCGAACTTATGTTCGGTATAGTGTCACAGACCAGAGTCTCTGGTGAGAATCAAACCCACAACCCTCGCGCTAATAGACTAGCACACTACGCACTACCAGGGCACCCACATATATTTTACAAATAATTATTAAACTCTTAGCAAATAGGAACTCACATATTTATTTATACGTCTGTATTATTCAATATTATTTAACATTAAATGTTTTTCTGTTTCCTATAAAATACTTACAATGTTTTTAAATTGGTTCCTCTGGCAAATAAGTTTTCCGGCAACCATTCAATTTTGTTTTCATCCAAATATCTAAAGAAATCAAAAAAAAGCAGAGAAAATCAATTCTATTAAATATCATTGACAAAAACCTCAAGTCTTATATACTATGAGAGTCATTAGATAACTTTTTTTTCTGTGTCATGTCACTCTATATTATGAGCTTTCTGTTCGGTTTTTCTTATATAAGTAGTATTGGCTACAATATTACATTTATTTGATATCACAATTTACTTTTTTGTGTAGGGTACATACATATACTTACAGTGTTTTGACTGGCAAGAAGGATAATTGTCTGAAAGCATTTGAATCCAATACTGCAATTGAACAGAGTTTAAGAACCCTAGAAAGAAACCAAATGAAGGCTGTCATAAACATTTCAAAACACTTCGTTTAATAGTGGCATTAAAAGAAAATATAGAGAGAATCCCATATAATAAAAGAAATCGATACCTTTGTAAAGTATTCTTTATTTGATTTGCAACAGAAGGTAAAGAACACCGTACCTTTGGAATACGAAAAAATCCTGTTTTTAGCCTTTTCTGCACGATTCATAAAAAATAAGCATAAAATATTGTAAGGAAATCTACACATTTTTCGTGTAGCACAGTGCATTTGAGTAAATAAAATTGTTTGATTGATTTTTATAAAAGAATTATTGGAAATATTTAATTTTTTCAGTTTTTACGAGAACGCATCATAATATATATTTCAGAACATTTCTTATTAATCCAAGACTTATATTTTCGAATATGTGAACTTCTCTGAATCGAAGGATATACATTTTGATTGTCTACTTAATGCCATCAATCAAATGATTGATATCATGATTGACAGGACATAAAATGATCACCTTCCGATAGTTAAATGCAAATGGGAGAAATAAAAAAACAGATGTTGCGATAAAAGGAGGAGAAAAGAAAATAACGATCTATTTAGATTGCATCTATGTATATACATTTATAGTGGACATCGTTACGAGATTCGTGATTTTAATAACGTCTTCTAAAAAACTGCGGCCTAAAATGCCGAACTATTGATATTGTTGCCTAAGGCAATCAAAAATTATTGGAAATTTTACATTCTATAGACAGATATCTAACGACAATTAGCATTGCCTATTACTTTTAAGCTTCAAGAACTTTTGCTTCGACTTCCTCTCTGTTTATTAAAATGAAAAATTTTATTTTCCAACTTATTTTACAACGATTTAGTGCCACTGTTCAAAAAGTCAGTTTAAAAAAATTAACACTCACAATTCCTCAGTCATTGGTAAATTATCCAGAAAATTTGCTGTCACATGGGTAAAGTTGTTGCCACTTAAATCCCTGAAAAGAAATTCAATTCATGGAGAAATATTAAATTGGAAATTCTATAGATGAATCCGATAAATAAAAGACATAAAAAAGAAGATAAAATGAATGATAAAAGGAAATTGACAAGAACTTACAACATGGTCACATCAGTATAAGGCAAATTTGTTGGTATCGCTGTTAATTGTTGGTTGCGACATAGAATTTCATTACCACGACAAGGGCAACTCAAATTACTTGTTGGCCAATCTAGACGAAGAGAGTAGAATAATAATTAGAAAATTGAAAATAGAAAATTGAAACTTGGAAATAAATGCTCATAAGAAATAAGAACTAATGGAGCAAACAAGTTAATTAAGCAGTGACAACAATTTAAAATGTTTCCATAATTAAAGAAAACTCATTAGATTCACTACTAATTATGTATATATGTATGTATTTACCATTCTGACGGTATAATGTAACAAGAATTTAATTTTTCTCAAAAACAAATGTTTAACACTTACAACATGTTCCAATGGGTGTGTCATCATGTCTGCCAAATGGTTGTTTACGAAATAAATGATCCCAAAATTTGGCATCCGCATCATTTACACAATTCCATTCATCGGAGCCATCATCACAATCTGCTGAGCCATCACAATTCAAACGTTGTGGCACACACTGTAATGTTGTGTTACAATGAAAATAGCCGATGGGACATGTGGCATCTGGCTCGTCATCGGGCAAAGTGAGAATGTCATCTTTTTGATTGACACCTAATGTTTCTCCTAATGCTGGTGTCAACATGGTGACAGCGATGGAAATAATCAAAAACCATAATACGACTGTGAATAAAAAATTGAGAAAAGAATTATTTTTCTTATTTATTATCAATTTAAAGGACTAGAACTACAGAAAATATTTAATATAAGAAGATATAAGAAAGAGTACAGTTAGTCAAGCTCGTTTTGTATAACTTTATCCATTGATTGCTGAATCAAATTTTACCTCACTTTTACCAAAGGTAAACAATTGGCCAATTCACACGACTTGTATCGTGTATGTTGTATTGAATACACTTTTTGTTTATGAACGCTAAATGCTATGCTGTATTGTGTATTTCGTATTCCAAACGTCAAAAAACGATAAGAAGAAGGAGACTGGTATTCATAATTTAATTTTCAAGCAACAAAATGAAAAATATTACGGAAAAAAGTATATTAATTAATTATCTATGCGAACAGTTATAGTTTTGATATGTCAATTCTTGACCCAAGTTACGTAGAAAATATTTTGTATTTTTATTCTTCTTCTTGATTACTGGCATTTACATAAATTGATAGCACGTAACCATACAACTTTTAAAAACATATGAAAAAAATGTGTATAAGTCTATCGGATTTTTATATGAAGATTACCAACAACAAGCAAACACTGTTGTGTATTCGTCCAACAATACACTGAATACAACGATACAAGGGCTTGTATGAATTGCGCAAATACATATTCGATAACAATTTTATTTATATTTTTCGTTTTGGTATTATAACATAGATAAACGCAAACAACAAAAACAAAGAATATTATTACGTTTTTACCTTTTTAAAAACGTTTAAAATATGAGTTCGTTGATTGCAAACAAAATAAAAATAAATTGGTGTTTAAGTTCAATTAAACTCCTTATTGTTCGCACTACTTTTGTGTGCAACCGATTACAACTTGACAAATACACCAATAATTGCTTGTTCGCTATTAGTATTTGCTTACAACGCATGATGATGAAGGTTCTTGAAGTCGAACGTTTTATCGCGACTTCATTGTTTTTGTGCATTTTGTTCACATTGCTTGCTGTGGCGTTCTCGCTTACTTGTCTATCACCTTTTATTTCATACTGATGTTGTTGGTTTACTTGTAATAAGTTCCTTGTATTTGTTTGTGTAGCTTTTGCTCATTTCAATATTAAACGATTTTTTACACAAAATTGTTTATTCAGGGGAACCGAATTATCTATTTACTAGACTAAAATTTTCCAGAACTAACAGAGGCTATAGGATAAACGCCGTAAGGTTCCAGAAACAGGTGTCTGAAAGGCACTTTTATATTAATGCAATTCGTCCATGGAACCAACTTCCGCCAGAAATTCAATTGAAGAGTAATGTAATGCAATTTAAAACTGCAATTTTAACACACTTTTCTTGTCTTTAAGATTTACCATTTAATTCAATCCAATTTAAGGCTAACTTAAATTTAATTAATACAATTTCGCTTTTTTTGTGAAATTTACATACATATTTATATAATTATTACTTTAATTATAACAATATATAAACAGTACTATTAAATAAGATTAAATGCTTGTTGTACTGAAGTTAATCAATAAATAAATAAATAAATAAATAAAAAAAACGATGTACACCGTTTCCATTTTCGTAACTATATATACGCCATCACGTCTAATAAGACAATGCACTACCTACTAAACTACGGCCACTTCAAACACATTCATACATAAAATCGATCAACAAACACCATATTTTTTGTCGTGTCAAAGATGACGAAATTCGAAGAAAAATGCTTGCTAGTCGCATTGCTTGCTTGTCGAGACATATGGTGATTATGCTTTATCAGAAGTAACATCCAGAAGATGATTTCAAAAGTTCAGAGACAACGATTTTAATGTGAGAAATGAAGAACGTGGAAGAGCACCAACAAAGTTCAAGGACGAATTGCAAACAATATTGGATGAAGATGACACTTTGAGCTAGAAACAAATGACAGAAATGTTAAATGTTGCACAACAAACAATTTCTGGCCGTTTGAAAACTATAAATAAGAATCAAAAGTATGGAAAATGGGTCCAACATGATATTAAATGGCAGACAGATGAAAAAGCGGAAAATCATAATCATAGAAAATCAATATTGCATCGAGTTATTACTTGCGCTGAAAAATGGATTTATTTTAAGAATCTTAGAATGAAAAAGTCACGATTTAATCCGGGACAACCACCAACTTGGTCTGCATAATCAGATTTTCAGATTTTTAATGTTTTTTATACAACAAGAGAAAAATAAGGAAAAGTTTCAGATGGCTCCTTAGGTACCCCCAAGGAGAACCCTGAGTAAATTTAAGATTCAAAGGCCTAATATATGAAAATGTTAGCCCTTGTATTTAGTAGAATATATCTTAAGGTCAAGCACTCCATTTAACCCATTTGGAATTGAATGTACAAGTTTTTCGGTTGACTTTTGTTTGAGGTTTAGCGATTGCGTAACCGTTCTTTCAAATAAAAGTCATATCTGGACTTTGGGCAAGGGTATTAATCCTGTGGGAACATTTTTTTGTTAAAATATATTGCAGTACTAAGACGTTTACTGTCCACTGTATATTTCAATACGAATTTCTTATTCTACACGAATTAAATGATTACAGAAGAAAGGTGTACGTTATTTTCAGAAAATATTAACACTTTCCCATTCACATTATGAAAAGCATCATGTAAGACTACATGGAAATGCGAAAAAATTATTTTAAATAAAAAAGAAACATAAAATAATAAAATGCAATGAGGACAGATAGAAGATGAAAAAAATTATTTAAAAATTGCGTTTTTATTATGGCACATGCCAAGGCATTTTTAATTTTTATTTCCTTTTGATTTTTAACGATCTTCAAGATTAATTAGTTTATGGTGTAACAAATGTGGACGATACAAAAAATAAGAAATTATATCGTTTCCAAATTTAAAGATTAAAAAAATAATCAATAATGCAAATATTTATTTTAAAAACCATAAATCGTAATTACATAAATAAACAGACGTTGAAAAAAAAAAGAAAACCATTCAATGGGAAATACAAACGAGAGGTGTCGTTCGAATTGTACACTTTCATTTGCTGTAGATTCGCGAACTCTATTTAAGATATGTATGTCAGTACGAAAGCAATAAATTAATTGAAAATAAATGCAACATTGCGATTCAATTGTATTAATTATTAAATTTGCCTGCTCATTTTTGTTTTTGTATCACATGCCAATGTAGGTTGCACCTTCTAGATTCTAAGCATCAGCCGAAGAACGCACTAAAAACACTCGACTCCAGATGAAATTTTACAGAATATTTGCGAAAAATATATGATTTTGTGAATGAATTATTTCATAACAGCGAGAATAATATGATGTTGAAATCATTTCCAAATGTTCTATCAATTGAACACATGGCTGTTAAATGAAAATTTTCGTAATTCCATTGTAATTTTGGGGATGAGTTAATGCAGAATGGCATTCATATTTTATCAGATTTTTAGGTCATTGTAGTTAACTTTTGATACAATTTCTTCATAAGATTCCTAAAATCGAATCCTTCTGCCGATGAATTATTGATCGACTAAAGGCTCATTATTTTAATATGACTAGAGTCGTTACTCTGCTCTATCTTACACATACATACACATAATTGGCCATTACAACCCTTCAGTCAAGATTACGGCCTAGCTTCTCACATAGTCATGTTGTGTGTGTTAATTGTATACATGAGTGGCGGGACCTACAGTTTAAAGTCCACTCCGACCGACAGATTTTTGAGAAACTTTTCATGGCAATTTTATTTACTCTCAGAGTTTTTGTCAGAAATCTGCTGAGAGGAAGTCGCCAAAGAAATATTTTTTCATATTTTGTTTTGATGTCTGTTTGGCCTTACGTCTAATAAGCCAACACACTGTCTACTAGACTAGGGCGACTTCATCATACACTATAAATATTTTCTTTTATAGAGCCTTAGGATATATTATGGAGATTTGGAAATACGTTTACGATAGTCAGACCTACACAGATAATATTGTTACGAAAATGGAAGCATCATTTAACATTAACATGATGAACAAAAGCCACACTACCAAATACAACGAACTTGTTACAAGTAAACCAACAACAAGCAATGTGAACAAAATACAAAAACAACAATGAAGTCCCAATAGAATTCTCACGAATATTCTACTTCAAGAACCTTCATCAGACTGTTTACGTGGGCATATATAAAAAGACAAGACAAAGCAGGCAACAAGTAATAAGAATTCAGACAGGCTTGTGTGAAGAAGCGTTGCGCGTGAAGAAAACAGTCGTGGTTTGTAGATCTCCGTTAAAAAGATCTGCGTTGTAAGCAAATAATAATAGCGAACAAGCAATTATTGTTGTATTCGTCAAGTTGTTAATAGTGCCACACAAAAGCAGTGAGAACAATAAAAAATTTAATTGAAACTAAACACCAATTTATTTTTATTTTGTTTGCAATCAACGTACTCATATTTTAAAAGTTTTTAAAAAGATAAAAACTTAACAATACGATACGGAGACTGTTTCATATTAACTCGATGTGTTAAATCCGCACATATTCCAGAGCCCATGTAGATTGTTGATACAGCTCCGTATCTGCCGAATTTTTTTAACTTTCCTACTCAGAGCCCCATTATTTAGTTGGTATTCACAATACAGTTGATAGTTGATTAATAAAACACGGCCACATAGACAATAAATTTCAAAGTGCAAACTTTATAAACAAAGAATACTCCAAATTTTTTTCTGCTCCAATTAGACCTTATTCGTCCCTATAATCGAAAGTACTGAAAAAATTCAAGATATTGCCGATGGAAGGATGAAAGTGGAATCATGCGCTGCATAGCGAATATTATGTCAACTAATAAGTATTTGACCGATTTAAAGTAGCAAATGGTCAACTAATTTACTTGGGATGTCATTGGAAGTAAACGTGATGATTTCAAGACTTTTCGAGGCACTGAAACCCGATTTACAGAAGTGGACTAATATGCTAAATGAAACGATATGGAACAACGTTTCAGTAAGCAAAATTATTAGGACACTCCAGAGCGGCCCAGTTATGGAAAACATCCTTGTTCAGTCTAAATAAAAGAGAACTGAGTAGGATGATAGGTATGATATGATCCCTACGGAGCACTCAGATAAACGAATGTATTAAAGCTGCGCAAGTGTGGAAGATAAAAACAAGTATGAGAATTTATATCAAGAGACGTTTTGCATGCATGAAATCAAAATATTTTATAAAAGTCACCAAACTTATCTAAGAGGAGTGGATTGGAGAAAATAAGGCCACGCTTTTTTGGAATTTCTGAATGGTCGAAGTCATGGGCATCGGTATATGTTGATAAAGCAGTCTAACTCGAGCTTTGGTTAGTTAGTAAGTTGAAAAGTCCAGGACGTTGGCATTTTGTCTTTCTACATATTTTTTGTCCATGCTATCCAACCAATATAACCATTACATGACCACAATGATGCTTAACAGTATCTTGACAGTGTCTAGTATGCAAGCATTAATTAGGTGAGCGACGTAGTCATTTCACTACATTTGAATTTAACCCCTACTTGTTTACACCATTGGCCATTACAACACTTTGCATGGAATTACACACAAAGGCTGACTTCCAAAATGTTAGTTGCTTTGTGTTTGAACAAAGTATAGTGTTTCATTTCAGTCGCTGTGCAAAATGTTTACAATGTATACTATTTCAAAACGTCGTCAATGTGTATTTTTAACGTAGTCAAAAAGCAATCACGCATCGGATTTATAGTAGAAGCATTGTTTGGTAACTTTGCATATCTACATAATTTATATACCATAGTAGAACTGTATACAAACTTTATACTGATACATTTTGAAAGTCAGAAAAACATACATCATTGGTCATTACAACTCTTCAGTCAGGATTACTACTTAGCTTCTCACTCAATTTATGTTGTGTGTGTTACGGTTTAAAGTCGACTCCGAACGGCATAGTTTTGAGAAACTTTTCATTGGAATTTTATTAACTTTCAGAGTTTTTGCCAGAAATCTGCTGAGATGCAGTCGCCGAAGTAATATCTTTCATACTTCGTTTTGTTGGAGCTTGAACCGCGGCTACGGATTACGATCTAGTTTTACACACCACCCATTTTTGTGTGGTATTTTTCTCCATGAGTGGCGGAACTTACAATTTTACTTGAATTCCTAACGATGGCTTGAGAAACCTTTTGGTGTACTTCCATTTACTCTTAGAATTTTTGCTAGAAGGCTGCTGAAAAAATTTTTCTCTCATTTCGTTATGTTTGGTTCGAGCTGGGGGTTCTTTGAACCACGGCCAGCACACTATTTACACTCACTAAAATTGAATTCATTAGAAAACGAAATTCTGTCTTATTGGCCACTAGCCTATTTAAGATTTATTAGGGGAAATTTTATCCCAGCTTCTATTTTTACGAGTGTTTGAGTATTAAGAGTGATTGAAGAAAGTAAAATTGTTCAATAAAAGCCTCACAAACAAAGTTGCCAGATTTAACGATTTATCGCCATTTTGACGATTTTGAGCTTCAAAAATATCATATTGACGATTTGACAATATATGCCCTTATTTTTTCGATTTTTGCAAATTACAAATTAACATCATATTCTTTACTTTAGTACATTAAAATCAATTTTAAGCCTTGTATTTGCTTTGCAATTGTTACAATTTTAGGTTAGTAAAATTGCAAATTTAGGTTAGTAAGAACGAGGAGTAAAGTATTATATTTTTAAGTTATTTGCGACCATCTGTGATTATTTTTATGCCTTTTCATTCCTTAAAAGCCAAAAAATTACAACCTCTGCACATAGAGAGTTCCACATACGAATAGTCCGACTAAAGAACGAATTTTGTTTGTAATGCAGTGTGCGATCACTGGTCAATCGACCTCATATAGATGTGCTCACCGAGAAATGCGAGTGTTACATGATTATCGATAATAAGTCTCGAGCAAAAACCGTTATAATAGCGATAGAACAGTGAAACACAAGCCACATTGCAACGATGCTCCAATGAAACAATTTTGTTGAGTTGATAACGAGCAACTTCGCCCTCTCCTGTACGCGGTCGAGAAATCTCAAAATAGACCTTGAGGCACCGGCCTATACGTGAGAGTTGTATTCCATTATCTTTCTAATCTAAGTGGGTGTTAATAGTAAGAAGATCAGATGAAGTGAAGTCTTTCTTACACCGTCTTAAGAAGCTACGGCACTGAAAAATGTGTAGCATTTAACATTTTATATTAAAATTTGTTCCGAACTAATTTTATTTTTGTTTTTTTTTACAAAAATCAATAATTCTGAATATTTAAAATGAAAGAAAAAACTACAATAATCCAAGTGTTAAGAAGATTTCAAATAAATTTATGGAAATTCCATACTTACCTCCTTCTTTTGCAGTATTCTTTGCGAATATGAATGTTTCCATTATTGTATCCATGTGGGTATTGTAGTGTGTATCGATAAAATCCTTTAGATATTCCAAGTGGAATTATAAAAATCAAATATTCTCAGTCGCTTCGATAAATCATGTAATAGAACGTGCATTGAACTTTCTTTGAATTCTATGAAACGGACAAACAAACAAACAAATAAAAAACGGCTTTGGATTAGAATCTGAATGGCATTTAAATTGAAAGTCGTTCGAAAAGTGTGGCTGTCTGGAGAAATTTTATGCATTCAAAACACGTTTAAAAAGAATTGGAATTTAAAGAAGAATGCGAAACTATTTTTTGTTTTTTTTCTCTTGTTCTTGTTGTCCACAGTCCTCATTCACTGGC
Organism: Sarcophaga subvicina; assembly: GCA_936449025.2. NCBI lineage: Eukaryota > Metazoa > Arthropoda > Insecta > Diptera > Sarcophagidae > Sarcophaga > Sarcophaga subvicina. The sequence continues at coordinate 73,560,709 of OW388080.2, read as the reverse complement.
CAAAGCAAAGTGTTGAAAGAATTAAATTAAATATTCTGTGATAAAAAAAACAGAAGATTTTTAATTGAGCGTTATGTGTACTTTTTTATTCGTTTCTTTTTATCTTTTTTTTTGCGTTTCAATTAGAAAATAAAGCGTCTGTTTTTGTTTTTTATCGTATTTTTATTTAATTTTGGAATTTAAATTTTGGAAAAGGCATCTGTTTATCTTTCGTATGCATTTTACCATTGCTGTTGCCTTTATTGTTTTAAAAATAGTTGATATAATTCCAAAAAAGAAAATTAAAAATAAATCGTTTAAATATTTATTTTAAGTTTTAAAATATAAAAACAAAGAAAATTAAAACATAATTTTCTATTCCTTACGAATACATACATACATATGTATGTAGTTATTTCAGGCACATAAATATTTGCACTGTCAAACTGACTGTTGCCTGTCATTCCAATAAAATTAATTATCAATGAAATGCTCAATGAAATAGCAAAACACAGTGATCTCGACTGGAATGAAAATACACTAATGAAGAATGAAGAAAAAGCATGCAGAAGGCATGCGGGGAAGTTCTAGGAATGCAATAAATAACCTAATTAGACCAATAGTGACCTATGAGGCAACTGTCTGGGCGGATAAAACTAACTTAAAAACAACTTAAATGGACTTGAATAACATACAGAGACTATCATATGTTGGAATAACAGAAGTACTGAGAACCTGTTCTACAGTGGACTTAAGTATTCTGCACATGATATTAGATATCAATGTTTTGAAGACTGTGGTTAGGTTGATAAGATACAAGCATAGCTGCCAGATAAAAAAAAAGCATCAAATCGTCAAATATTAGAAAAAATTCATCAAAAACGTCAAAGACGTTCATTGGAATCGTATAAATACAAAAATTGAAAGATTTTTTGTAAAATTATTTTTGTTGTAGTAAAACTTATAAAGTTAATTTAATATACGTATTTTAGTTCAAAAATAAAATATTAAGACACTTTTAATAAAAAAAATTTAACAAGATTTTTTAACACTTTTATTTAAAAATAAATTTAAACCAGTATTTGTATGTTAAAAGCATAGTTTAAATACATGTATTAAAATTAAACATTTTATTCAAAGCAGATACAATATTAAAGTTGAAGCTGTTCAATTCCTAAGTTAAAAATAATCTTTTTACACAATATTGTTTCAAAGGAATTTAGTTGAAGTTTTAAGGAATGCACTTTTATGAAATTTAGTTTAATTTAAATTAACTTGGCTTAATACTCTCTCTACACCAGCTGAAGAATGTGATAATATTAATATTTTTTAATAAATTTAGTCAAGGCTAGAAATTAAAAACTACGATCCCTCTATTTCATTTCTAAATTTTTTTTTTTTAAATTTAGAAGTTTTGTATCAATTTTAGGAAAAAATTGTTTAAGGTTTAAACAATCTATCCCAGTGTTGTTTATTGACGCATAAGCGCAGCAATAATATTGCACCATCTATATCTATAGATGGTCCGAAGCTTTTGACGTTCTGAGCATGAAAATTCAGTATGATGATTCCAGGAACCGAAACATTTTACAGAGCCTTAGCTTTTTAAGACGTTGCAAGAAATACTTAATTTCATCTGGTCTTCCTACTATTTACACCACCACACCACCGACCGGTGCCTCAACGTCTATTTTAAGACTTCTCGATCGCGTACAGGAGAGCGTGAAGTTGCTCATTAATGACGGTAGGGTATCCAACTCTATTGATTAATTGGAGCATCGTTGCAAAGTGGCTTGTGTTTCACTGTTCAATCGCTATTACAACGGATTTTGTTCGAGCGAAATAAGGGGACTTATTATCGAGAATCATGCAGTGGATCGCACACTGCATTACAGACAAAATTCGTTCTTTAGTCGGACTATTCGTATGTGGAACTCCGTGCAGAGGTTGTAATTTTTTGCTTTTAAGGGATGAAAAAGGCATAAAATACAGAAAAATCTTCACAACTGTTCACAAATAATTTAAAAATATAATATTTCAGTCCTCGTTATTACTAACCTTAAATTTACAATAGTAACAATTGCAAAGCAAATACAAAGCTTAAAGTGCCTTTTAATATACTAAAGTAAAAAATATGATGTGAATTTGTAATTTGCAAAAATCGAAAAAATAAGGGCATATATTGTCAAATCGTCAATATGATATTTTTGAAGCTCAAAATCCTCAAAATGACTATAAATCATCAAATCTGGCAGCTATGGATACAAGTCCAACATGAAAATCATTAGGGAATTTTGGAACAGAATGAATCGCTTAGTTGACAACTCCCTCTTTAACTATTGTCAGGACAAAAGCACTATACTCTATGATTTTGGGAAAGGCTTCACAACGAGACACAACCAGACCTAAAATGAATGCAAAATTTTGGAAGCTACGTGCTCTTTTAGTCTCCGTAGTCTAGTAGGGAGTGTGTTGGCTTATTAGACGTGAGGGGATATCGGGGATATGAATATATTTCTTCGGCCACTTCCTCTCAGCAGATTTCTGGCAAAAACTCTGAGACTAAATAAATTGCCATTAAAAATTTATGTCTGTCTGTCGTTCAGAGTCGACTTTGAGCTGTAGGTCCCGCCACTCATGTATAAAATCAACACACACAACATTAGTGGTGTGCAGTGTTGCCATTTGTCAAGTTTTCCCTTTTTCTTTAAGTTTTTTGAGATGAAAGCGAGAAAGTTTTCATTAAAGTTGTTTTGAACAAAACAAGTTTTTTCGAAAAATTCAAAATTTCAATGAATTCAACGATAACACGAAATATTTACATTTTTATATAAAATATTGTATATTTTATTAGTCCCGGGCAAAAGTAGCAAAGGAACACGAATAGAAGGCACCTGTCTCCGGTGTTTCCTATAAAAATGTTGATACTTTTGTAGAAAACAATTTTTTTTTTAAATTTCTGGCAACGCTGGTTGTGTGAGAAGCTAGGTCCCTAGATCTCTGACTGAAGGTATGTTATGACCAATTATGTATGTATGTATGTTTTGCGTAAATCTGCTTAGAGGAAGACGCCGAAGAATTAATTTTTCATATTTCGTTTTACTGGAGATGTCTGACATGGTGTTTGAACCGAGGCCTTATGGCTAATAAGCCAACACACTACCTACTAGACTGAGGCGACTTAAATACGTAAAACACTTGTCTCATTTATGCCTCTCGGTAACAAACATGCCTTATAGCTACATACATAATTGGTCATTACAACCCTTCAGTCAGGACTACGACCTAGCCTCTCACACCATTTATGTTGTGCACATTAATTTTATACATGAGGGGCTTAAAGCATCGAACGACAGATTTTTGAGCAACTTTTCATGGCAATTTTATTTGCTCTCAGAGACTTTGCCAGAAATCTGCCGAGAGGAAGTCGCCGAAGAAATATTTTCTTATCCCCGAATTGATGGGGTTCGAACCGTGGCCTTACTAGACTACGGCGACTTCATAGCTACAGCTATAACTGTGAATATATGTTGAAGGCGAGTGTATCAACATAAAAAAATAACTAATTCAAAATCGATTGGACGTAGCTCGTGGAATTTGTAATTTCACCTTATTTTTGCCAACAAATCTCGTTAGAAATCGATTTTCAGCCGATATGAAAAGTTGATATAATTAAATTTATTAGCTTTGGAGTACGTTGAAGTATGTCATTAAAATGTGGAAATTGATTTATTGTCATAAAAATATTTTTAACTTTTTCTTCTTTTTTCTTTTCAAAGGAAATCTGTCAATTGAATCATAATTGTAAAGAGTACAAGGAATACAAAGAATACAATCAAAGAAAGGTCACAATTAGTGTACTTTCATGGTATCATTTGAAATACATACCATCCGCCCTCTTTCGTTATTATGACACACTATTATTGTTTAATTTCGTAATGATAAATTGAATAAATGATATGATTTGAGTTCTTCCTTAAAAAGGGTTTCGCCTATTGTACACTGAATGACGTACAAAGTTGTCACACAAAAAAAGGAATACAATTGACCCAGATTGTATTACAAAATTTGTATGATTATCATGGATTTCTATTATTGGGCATTTGATGAAATGATCTCATCATTATGTCTCTTGCATCATTAAATAACAAATGTTGATTCATTCTTCTTCTTTTTTTCTTTTTGTGATTTAAATCACATTACGGATATCGTCGTTTTCCTGTTCATTATGCACAAATGGCCATCAACGCTGCATCCGGTAATTTATTATTTTTTTTTTCTTTTTCTTTTTTTTTTTTTTTGCTAATTAAACATATTTTGTAGTTAATTATTTACACATAATTAGCATTCATTATAATTTATGGTTGAATAAACGCACAAACTTAAGCACCCTACACATTTTTATTTGCTTGTAATGATTCTGTTATAAGAACCTTTATTTTAATGTAACCTGTCCTCTGGGGATGCGGCATACTCATGCAGTACTGGAAGTATGAAAAGAAGTTATAAAAGAAAGTAAAGCTGAAGTAGCGGTTGATGGAGAACTTGATGTTACTACATTAATTTGCTTCATTCGTTATTATTCTTTACACTTCTGTTCGCGTACACACTAACAAATGTTCGACGACGATCTTCAAACCACGACTGTTTTCTTCACACGTAACGCGTCTTCACACAAGACTGACTAATTCTTACTACTTACTACTCGTTGCCTGCTTTGTCTTGCCTTTTTATATGCCCACGTAGACAGTCTGATGAAGGTTCTTGAAGTCGAACTTTCGTGGTCGAATGTTCGTGTGTTCGTCTTCTCGGCAGCTCTATCACGACTTGTTTGTTTGTTGTTGCGTTCTCGCTTACTTGTCCCTTTTCTTTCATACCGATGTTGTTGGTTTACTTGTAACAAGTTCGTTCCGTTTGTTTGTGCAAATTTTGCTCATTTTAATGTTAAACGATATTACACCGTTTCCATTTTCGTAACAATATGTATGTATATGGGGAATTCCGTGTCAAGTAACCCAATTTTTAAAATAGATGTTTGGATTAAGTTAGTACTATTGGATAGTAGGCCAGACACAAATTTTCAGCTCTATCAGTCAAGAACTGCCGGAGTTAGAGGGGGCCAAAGTTGGACATTTTGGTCATACAGGGTTTTTTTAAAATGTGTGTAACTTTTCACCTATTGGTCCCAACAAAAAATTTTTTTTCAATCTTTCCAAAAACAATTTTTTTTAATTTTTTTAAATATTTTTTATTTTTTTTTTAATTAATTTTTTTTTTAATTAATTTTTTTCATTTTTTTCTAATGGGCTTTTTGTTTTCTTTTTTTTTTTTTGCGCAAAATCTTATACAATTTCCTTTAAGGCCTTTATAATCGCTTAATGGGATGCGAGTGGGTTATCTATCAAAAAAATTATATTTTAACTCAAGAATAAGATTTTTCAATATTTGGCATGAAAACGTACTATTGCATGAGGGCATAGCATCTAGCATAGTAATCAATAATACAGAGGCTTTTACTATTTTGAAAAAATCAATGCACCTTATATTGCGTGTATTCTTATCGAAGCAGTAGTTTTACCTTCTACGTAACATTTAACTTACATAGGTAATGCCATTAATAACGGAAGTGATCTTTGTATTTATACAACAGAGAATATTAGAAATTGTAAAAAAACAATGCAAAAATTAACGGGTTCGTGTTCAGATGTTTACTCTGTTTATGTCGAGTATACTCGTCAGAACGAAACGAAAATTTGTAGTATAATATCGAGTACACTCGTCCTGAAGAAGAAAAACGGCATTCATATTATTACTCGACGAATCAACGAATCTAAATAAAGGTTTATTAAAAAAAATTTAATTTACAACATTCGTCAATTGGACAATTAAACTGAAATAACACATTCTGGAAAGGTACAATTACAATAAAGACGCAACGTTTGATTTTAAGTTATAATTGTCTACTTTTACAAGCAGAAATATTTTATTCTGTTTATGTCGAGTATACTCGTCTACGCTGTAAAATAATTAAGCAGGCAGAAAAAATTTTTTGCAACAAAATTAAACAGTTAATGGGTTAAGAGGTTTAAGCGGCAAATAGAAAAAATGTGAAACAATATAACATAGAGAAATCGATATTGATGTAAATCGTAGGAAAAAAATTCCCTGTTGCAAAAGCAAGAAAATATAGACCAAACATAAATGAAAAGCTTTAGAAACCATAATTGATTTAGTAAGTAACTAATTAAACGTAAATAAGCAAGGGGCAGTTCAGTCAGTAAAACGATAAGCAGCCTGAGCAAAGGAGTCAACACAGTTTCCGGCATAAATTATCGCCAGTTAACCAAATTTTTGCATAAAAAGCCTCTTAAATAGAGATCAATACACTTAGAAGGAAGTCTTTTATTAACGATGGCTGCAATCGATACATTCTAGTGATCCTGGAAAATACTGAAACAGTGATATGCCAGACAATTTTGTGCACGATCTGGCTGCACGGGACCAGACTCACGCTGAGTCCCGAAGTTAAGTACCTGGGCTCGATCCCAAACTCAACTAAAGGGCGAATCCGGCTGCTAGGGAGCGGAAGGCGGCCTGTGCTGCTTACTGCAGCAGTAGGGCAGGTGGGCTCTTAGCCCAAGGGTCATGCGCTGGATCTAATCTGCAGTCATCGAACCCAACCTCCTATACGGCGTTGCCTTCTGGTGGACTGCTCTAAACAAGCTGCACAATGTCAGACTCCTGGACGGAGTCAGAAGGTCCGCAGCTATTCGTATAACTTGTGCTCTATGCACCACCCCCACAAAGGTCTTGTTCGCAATTCTTAACTGGCTTCCTACTGAGCTCCTTGCTAAGCAGGGAGCAGATATAAATAATTTGGATCTCTGCCCTTTGTCAGCTTGACGGAGCTATCGTCCATTGATGTCAAAGATATAGCCTCGTTTATCAAGCTTTCTGGCTGGTTCTCCGGCGTGGGGTAGTCGTGCTTTGAAATGAGCAGCCCTTGCGCTGACCAACTTCTCCCTCCTTGGTTCGGAGCAACTTGGCCAGTACAGGGACTACGTTCGCCTGTGGTGTCACAACGAGCCGCTATGCATGCTCAAGTAAGCTTTTGGTGTGAAAGCTACCACACTGACCTAACCTAACCTAACCTAACCTGGCTGCACAGTTAAAGGATTTATTCGAATCGTAAACGAGTGCTAAGAGTCTGTGGTGAGAGTATATTAAAATAGAGATTGTGACAAAGTGTTTGACATTAAACTGATTACATAAGTGACATCCAGTAAAGATCAACTGGTTCTACTTTACAGAGCATAATGGAATGAAAGAATCATGTCATGCTACTTGATCTAAGTACTACCCATTGAGTAACGGCGTAAGTAATATGTAACTGTTTAATATTTAAAACACTAAGCATAATTAAGAAACAAGAAACAATTATATTTTCTCTCCAAAAAAATAAATTTTAATTATCCAAAATTAAGAAAAATTATTTAATTTTTGGTTTACATTAAAAAAACGATTTTCTTTTAATGTGGTTTTGTTCGACCCTGAAAAGAGTTTTTGTTTAATTTTTGAAATTGTTAATAAATTTAATTTAATTTTAAAATCTATTGTTTACTGACCAAAAATAATAAAAAAGAAAAATCCAACCCAATTGTTTATATTTAAAGTAAATTCACTGAATAATCGAATATTTTTCATTCTCTAAATGGTTTTGTCCATAAAAATAATATTTGTTTAGCACAACAATTGCTACAATTTTAAAAATAATTATTTATATTAAAGCTATTTAAATATTGTTTATGGACCTGTCATTCGATGTGAAGCATGCCCATGTGATATAGGTAAAGTGTTGTACAATACATTATAATATAATTAACTCCGTAAAGTAATCGTTTTTAAAATTTTCTCATAAACCCTTAACCCTTTAACTGTTTAATTTCGTTGCAACTAAATTTGCCTACCTGTTTAATTATTTTCCATCGATGACGGGTATAATCGTCACAAACTGAGTAAAATCTTTCTGCCTGTAAAAGTAGGCAATTATGGCTACTGAAATAAAATCAAACGTTGCGTTTCCTCAAACATTTGGCGCTTTATCGTTTCGCTCTAACGAATATACTCGACGTAAACAGTTAAAGGATTAACAATCATAATCCGCGAATACACAAGCTCCGCCGCCAAGATCAAAATGAGCTTCATCTGAAAAGATGATTTTTTTTTGCTAAAATCGGCATCTCTGTTGTAGGCTACTGCATAACCAGCCGAGGCAGCCATTTGAATGAAATTATTTTCCATTATTAACCGGAAGGATTGTACTTTCAAATAAAAAAGAAATTTGAGAAAATATTCAGTAGTTTTTTTTAAGCATTTTCAAAAAAAAAGTTATTTGGCGGACTCTTTATATATAACGATGAAATTTATTTCAGCTTCAGTAACCTCTCCAAAGTATTTGTCTTGCTTATAGTACCTACTTACTTACTTAATTGGCCATTACTAACACGATTAACGGTTTTCGGCCTGCCGCAACACATCCTTCCAGGCGCATCTGCTTCTTGCGCGCATACGCCAGCTGGTCACACCAATCGATGACGGAGATTATTCCATCTGGTCCTTCCAACGCATACAAGGTCGTCCTCTTTGCCTACTTCCGTAGATCCCTGAATCAAATACCCGTCTCGCCGAAGCATCCTCCTCCATTTGAACGACATGGCCGAGTCAGCGCAACCGCTGGATATTAATACGCTACACAACGTCTATGTTGTTGAAAAGCTCATACAGCTCACTGTTGGATTGGATACGGAAATCATCGCCAATTCGCCCTGGACCGAAGATCTTACGTAGGACTTTTCTCTCGAATACTCTCAAGACTGCTGCATCAGTGCTTAATACGGTCCATGCCTCTGCGCCATAAAGAAGCACGGGTAAGATGAGCGTCTTGTAGAGTATTAGTTTCGCGGTACGAAAGAGGTCTCTGCTACTCAATTGAGACCATTGTAGCACCTATTGGCAAGAGTGATCCTGCGCTTGATCTCCAGAATTATTAATTAACAGAATAAGAATTAGATTTAATAACAGCACGAGTAATCGAAAATAAATGTCAAAAATATTTCTATCGGGCCGTAATTTTATTGGGTACATGTTTAGTGGACTGTATGCAAACGCTGAAGCCACTAACGACTGATAGACAGAGTAGACAAGCAGTCAGCTGTTCTGACTGCTTTGTTCTACTCCAACCAAGGCCTTATTTACTATAGTCAATGGGAGACAGTAAGACTGAATGCAATTCTGTTATTCTGGGAAGACATAGACAATTCAGCATCGATTACAGCATTCCTCATAATTTTCAATAAAACATTCGATTTTAGAATTCCAATGGGGCCCATGAGGTTTACCCTTATAGCTCGAAGATGAGTGACAGAGTGAGCTGTGGTATTTTTATTAAAGGTCTTGATATTAAATTTTCTTATAAGCTGCCTGGCCATTATACAGTTTTCCAAGCTTAGGTCATATCAATATTGAAAGCGGCGGAATGCTAGTCGAGTGGCGGAATCCTCCCTGAAAATTGGCTTTCATTATCAAACTGTTATCAATCAATTGAAGAAATCTGAATACAAGAATGAGCTTGATGTTGATTTTGATTTAATGGATCGAATTTTCTTTTGCAATTCACTGCTTCTTTATTGCAAATTTATGTCACGCTTAGAGTTTTTGCCACAAAACAGCTGAGAAAACCTATTAAAAAGTTAGATATGCAAAAAAAAATTGTAAAAGGCTCACATCGTTTTAGCAAATACGATGTTTATGTTGCAAAAAAAGTTTAAATACACCACAAAAGTGTTTGTTTATATGTCCATAAAAATGAATTTTATTTACATCATCTGGATTACTTCAACCGACAATTGCCCACCAAATCCGATAAGCAAGACGAATGCTATTATCAGCTTGCTAAGCCATCAGCTATGAAATGAGGTTAATATATACTCATACTAGTTTACAAGCTCAATTAAATCAAACAAAAATCATAGTTACGATCAGTGTTGGAAACCTGAAATTTTGAAATGGTACTGGATTATAACTGAAAAAGTACTTTTTTGCATCAAATAGTACATATACATTCATAATTGGCCATTATAACCCTTTAGTCAGGATTATGATGTAACTTTTCACACCACTTATTTTGTGTGTGTTAATTTTATACATGAGTGGCTGGGCCTACTGTTTAAAGTCGACTCCGAACGCCAGATTTTTGAGAAACTTTATCATGGCAATTTTATATCCTAACGAACAAGCAATTTAATATTCAAATAATCAACATTAAGCTCAGAGATATAAAACCAGTTTTTCTAAGACAATCATATTCAAAATGAAATCGAATATAAACCATGGAATCGAATTCAATCCATGGCAAATTTAAGTCAAAAAAATTCTCAAAAAATTTTCTCGAATATTTAGCAATTTTAATTGAAAGTTTGGACCATCTTAAATCGTTTGTGTTACAAGAACTGTAAGGTTAAGTTTTTAGTTTCTGTAATGTGTTCTGTATTATGTCCAGTGAACTTTATCTTTTGTTTAAGTCATACTTCAATACATGAATTAAATCGATAAGAGGCTTCCCCTTCTGGTTTAATATAATATCTTGGGTGCCCTTCTATGATCCAGTTGGTAGTGTGGAAGGAAGTCGCCGGAGAAATAATTTTTCATATTTCGTTTTGATGGAGATGTTTGCCATTGGGTTTAAATCGTGAGCACACGTCTAGTAAGTGAGCACATATCTACTAGACTATTTATTGATATTAAATACTCATAAAGGGCAAAAACAGCTGATTCGGAACGTAACAAAACGTAAAAGTCCCGTTTAGTCATGTCGATTGAACGTAATGCAACATACGTTCGTTTGAAGAGCAATGAAAATGCTTACCGAAATTACATTATAGTTCGGCCAGCGTTTTCATTGCTTTTCGTATTCTAAAAACGAACGTACGTTCCGTGTACGTTTGGCTAACCGGGGCTAGAGCCTAATTCTACCTTGAGCATTGCGTCGATAATGCTTTAGTAGTTGAAAAGCGCATGACATAAAATATGTAATAATAAGAAAGTACTGAAAGCGTTGCGGGGGTACTGTGGCATTTTTGAAATGAAAAAGTACTGAAAAAAATACCCAAGTTTTCAACTCAAAGAAAATAAAACGACGAGTGGACTAGGCAAAGTTGATCCTGACGGTGATAAACTTTTCGTAAGGTGTAAAAGAGTCAGCAAATTTAAATTAAAGTGGTTAAGAAACTGATGACAACGATGGTTGCGATAAAAATATAAATAATAAAATATGGTCGTCTGACTACAAATATATAAACATACATACCTACAATTATGTGTACTTAAATAATTTTACAAATGAGTGCAACGAAAGTGTCCGTAGAGATTTAAAAATATTTGTTTCAAATAGAAGAAGAAGAAATTTTTTTCAGAACGTATTTGGAAGTTTTATTTAAAATTGCAAATAGAGTTCTTGAATAAATTTAAAGAGAGACATTATCTTCTTTCATTTCATTTGTTTGCTTCTTTTTTGAAAATTAAATATAATTTAAAGGCAAACGATCATGTTTAAACAAATGAATTCTTTTCACAAAGAAAACAACAACAATAACAAAAAAATGCGATAATTTCTTGAAATGTATTCCAAAAAATACATTCCCTAAGCCATCTCCGCAATTAAACAAACAATTACTCTACGCTAAATAAACAAATGAGTACAAAAGAAAACATAAGAAAAGAAAAAAAAACATATAATTGTTCTTAAATATTCCAAACAGATTAAAAATAGATTGAAAGAAATATTTTTTGTTAAATTAGAAACTAAAAGCGTACATTTTTCTATTTAACGCCTCCTACAATAAATAAAATGCAACCTCATTCCTCTGTTAATCGGTTGGAAAATTAAAATTCTTTTAAAATTTAATTCATTGATTTTCAATAGTTCCGGTCTTATCGATAGAGAATCTAACGATTACGACACTAGATTACGAGCGAACGTTTTAAAAATACAATTTGTACGTACATACTTTTACGAAAATGGATACTGTGTAACATCGTTTAACAAACTTCAGTAAAATTTAAATTTATGCAGTTTAGAGAACCCTACAGATATTGGTGCTAAGTCCAAGGTACAAAGTGAGCGAATTAAAATCTAAGATGGAATACAACACACATTCCATTGATCAATTCTGAACGCTTTATGAAAATTCTTTGCTTCAATTTCGTTATTTGTTGACAGCAGAGATCAAAATAAATCGTTACGCAAGGGTGAACAATTCACTGCCAAGGCCATCAGATCAAAAACTATCTTTACTATCCCCTGATTTATTTTGTCTAATTAATCTTGCTTTGTCCATTTGTCACTTTTTAGTGATTAGTGGATCTGAACGAGACACACCTTTAACATCAGAATTGTCAGATCGAAAACGAGTAATCCATTATACTGCTATTTTTCTCGTTACAGCATTGTTTTCTCCTCAAACTTTATAGGGTATCCCTATAAAGTCTCCTCCAAGCCTATTGCCCTAACAAAATTCAAAATGTTGACAATTCTCTGTCTAGCACCTGATATAAAACCAAGTCTTTTTTCCTGAGATTATTTAATGCCTTACAGAAATGTGTTACAGAATCTACGTATTGGGCTCGAGATAACCTTCATTCTGAACAAGTGTACCCAGAGTCTAGAGTGCCTTTTGATAAGATTGGTTACCAACCTCTGGTTATTGCCCGATAGTCTAATATCTAATGCGTGACTAATGCGTCATCGGCTAACTCCTCGTAAACTTTTGCGTTTGCATTGCCGAAAAATTCTCTATTTTCCCTACTTAGTTGAATCAGTTTCCCTAGACAGTTCCATACTAACTTCGATTTAACTCCCTAAAAAGATCGACGATGGGAGCCATTAAGGAAGTAGTGACTAGCGTGAAGGCTGTCCAAAGCGGAAACCATTTTTCGCTGCAGATAGTTATGTTGGCTACCTTAGATGTCCGAAATGCGTTCAACAGCCTCACGCGACGGAGAAAACAGAGTTGATACTTCTTACGACGAAGCGTATGCGACACCACTTTGACGACGCAGAAAGCAGTGAACTATCTTGGCATTCTACTGCACCCTAAACTGACGTTCTGGGCTCAGATCTAACACGCTGCAACCAAAGCCGCTAGGGTTACTTCTTTATTTAGTAAGCTTATGGCCAATATTGGTGGTTCTGTACAGAGCAGACGCAGATTGAAAATGGCAGTTACGGACTCTATTCTGCTTTAGGTTAGGTTAGGTCGGAGTGGTAGCTCTGATATCACAAAGCTCACTTGAGCACGCATAGCGGCCCGTTGTGATGCCACGGGTGAACGCAGTCCCTGTACAAACCAAGTTCCACCAAAATCAGGGAAAAGGAAGAAGTTGGTCAGCGCAAGGGCTGCACAACAAAAGCACGGCTACCCCGCACTGGAAAACCAGACAGAAAGTTTGATGAACGAAGCTATATCCTTGATGTCAATAGATGATAGCTCCGTTAAGCTAACAAGGAATGGGGAGCCAAATAACCTATACACCTAGCAAGAGATGGGCACTGGCAAAGAAAGTGAACAACAGTCTCCTCTTCCTCAGTGGACCTGCATCCACGGCAGAAGTCGTTGAAAGGGAGCCTCATTCTTTCCGCGTGTCTATCCATGACGCAATAACCTGTAAGCACGGCCACTGTAGTCGAGATGACATCACGACCAAGACCAAGTAATCGGTTGGTACACCTTCTATCCATCTTGGGCCAGGTGAGTCTAGCGGTGGAGCAGGACTCCTCATTGACCCAGGATTGGTTGGCGTCCCGAAAGAACCTCCGCGCAATGGTCACCTTGACCTAGGCAAGTGGCATACCCAATTCAACAGGTAGAGGATTCCGGAAGGAGCGCACCAGCTCTGGCGAGCTTGTTGGCCCTACAGTTTACCGGAATTTCACTGTGCCCTGGGACGCACACCAGAGAGACACTGGTGAAGCGCCCCGAGAGAAGGTTGAGACAGCGGCGACATTCCCTAACGATCCTAGAGTTAACCACGAAACCCGATAGAGATCTTATCGAGGCCTGACTATCAGAAAAGATCGAGACGTGAGTGAAAGGAGCAGCGCTGACGAGGATCCATTGAGCGGCCCGGTAAATTGCCATCACCTCTGCCTGAAACACACTGCAGTAGTCCGGCAGACGGAGAGAAATATTTAGGTCCAGTTTCCCAAAGTGGACACCGCTTCCAACCCTATTATCGAGTTTAATAATAATATTCTGCTTTACGGCAATGAGATATAGCCGGAAGCATTCAAGGCCGACTGTAGAATGAAAACTTTAACATCGGTACAACGAACCACTGCCCTTAGGGTGGCATCAGCATATAGAACTGTATCTAAGTCCGCAGTACTGGTAATCAGTGGTGTAATACCTAAAGGTCTACAGGCAAGCGAGCGGAAGAGGGTATGGGAGACTAAAAACGTGTACGTGTATATGCTTGAATTGAGCAATACAATACAGAGTTATTTTTACTTTCTAAAGTCAGCAAATGAGTACAAACAAGACCTCAGACTGCACTCACACACAGACACTCGTAAAAAATATTTAAAGAAACAATTTCTAAAGATTACTAATAAATAACAATTTGTTTAAGAAAATTTTTAAAAATTCAACGCAACTGCAAACAATTGCTGTCCTGAACCTTTTGTGAAAAGTTCATAAAACGTTCCATAAAGAAAATATTATTCCTACTGTGCGACAAAACAATGTTTACTTCAAACCTAATACTTCTTAGGCAGAGACATGTATTCTTATATTCGATTCTTTTTTTTGTTTTTCTTATATGCAAATAAATGATGAATTTTTTTACAAATTTTACTCACGCATTCAGTTATCGCTAGCAAAGTAAATTGAAATACGAAAATTACTGGAAACGAACGGCCAAGTCAAAACACCATTCAACCTATTAAACAAATAATTACTTAAATAAACAATTGAATATAAAAATAAAAACAAAGGAGAGAAAAAAATAGAAATTTCTTTTGAACATTTCATAGATTAAAAATATATTTAAAGATACAGTTTTCATAAACTTACAATACCAGAACTGAAAAGGGAATTTTATTTATTAAAAGCCTCTTGAAAATTATAAATAATGAAGTAATCGTAAAGTATTGATATCGACTACTATGTTCAGACAGTTGAAGATATCAAACCTTCGGTTCAGTAAGTCTTGGAAAGTCTTCATGAATTTTTTTTAATGCCACAGTAATGCATTAAATTTGTGTGTATTCGCTTTCCGCAAAGTTCATGAAGCACTTATCCATTGCACGGTCAACATAATTGATCAAATGAGCAAGCAATTTGTGCAGTCGTGGATAGTTTTCGCACTATTTTACTCTTCTCGATTAAAAACCATGAACAAGACAAATAAATATGCGTTCCGTAGCGTATACTGCTGCAGTAAGGCGAAATCTTGAAAAAGATGTCTTCATTCGTGTTAGGTTAGGTCAGGTTAGAGTGGTAGCTTTGATACCAAAAGCTCACTTGAGCACGCATAGTGGCCCGTTGTGACGCCACAGGTGAACGCAGTCTCTGTACTAACCAAGTTCCTCCAAACCAAACATTTAAAGCACGACTACCCCACGCTGGAAAACCAGCCCGAAATCTTGATAAATGAAACTATATCCTTGACATCAATGGACGATAGCTCCGTCAAGCTCACAAGGATTGGAGAGCCAAATATAGGTTATTTGGCACCTTGCAATTGATGGGTACTGACAAAGAAAGTGGATAACAGTCTCCTTTTCCTCAGTGGATCTGCACCCACGGCAGAAGTCGTTAAATGGGAGCTGCATTCTTTCCGCGTGTCTTCCCATAACACAGTGACTTGTAAAAATGGCCACTGTAATCGGGATGATGTTACGACCAAGTCCAGGTAACTGGTTGGTGCGCCTTCTATCCATTCAAGGCCAAGTGAACCTAGCGGTGGAGCAGGACTCTTCATTGACCCAGGATAAGTGGGCGTCTCGAAAGAATTTCCGCGCGATGACCAGCTTGAAAGAGGTAAGTGACATTCCTAGGCCGATTGAAGAGGATTGCGGAAGAAGTGCGACAGCTCTGGCGAGCTCGTCGGCTCTACAGTTTCTCGGAATGTCACAGTGCCCGGGGACCCAGATAAGAGTGGCACTGAAGCGCCCAGAAAGAATATTGAGCCAGCGGCGACATTTGCTGACGATCAAGGAATTATTCACAACGTTCGACAGAGAACTTATGGCAGCCTGACTGTCGGAAAAGATCAAGCTGTGAAAGGAATACCGTAGGCGAAGATCCATTGAGCGACCCGGTAGATGGCCATTCCTTTCACCTGAAATTTCATTCGTGTTAGTCTTTGTTCTTTTAAATCCAACTGTCCGTCGTTCGCCTGCTCTACCTGCTGCGTCGGTAGCAGCCCCGAAGCCCGTGGAGACCTGGTCGGTCGTTGTCAAGGGCAAGAAGGGTGTGACGTCAAAAGAGGTCGTGGAGAAGGTGGTGAAGGAGGTGGGCCCCACCTTGGGGGTCCGTGTGCACGAAGTTCGGCCAACAAGAGATGGCGGTGCGGTCATCAGGACCCCGTCTGTCGCTGAGAGGGAGAAGGTAGCTGCCAACTCGAAGTTCGGAGAGGTAGGCTTGGAGGTGTCCGTAAGGGACAAGCTCGGTCCGAAGGTGGTCGTGCAGCGGGTGCATCCGGAGATCACCCCGGACGTATTCATGGAGGAGCTCTATTCTTGGAATTTCAAGAATAGGATGACTCCCGAAGTTTACCGGAAGAGCGTCCGCCTGGTGACTGGTCCATGGAAGCCCACTGGCAATCCTGTGAACGTCGTGCTGGAAGGTAGCGATGAGGCTATGCAGCTTTTGCTGGACAGTGGCAGGTGCGATATAAAATGGTTTAGTTTCCTGGTGCGCCAGCACGACGCCGTTGCAAGCTGCTACAGGTGCCTGGGCTTCGACCATATGGTCAGAGAGTGCAGGATGAAAGAGGAAGTTTGCCGGTTCTGTGGACAGGCCGGCCACCGAGCTTCTCGCTGCACTAACGAGATCTACTGCCGAAACTGCGCGCTTAAGGGACTGCCAGCAGGACATCTCATGATGTCCTCGGTGTGTCCCGTATACAGCGCTATAGTCGCCAGGGCGAATGCACGCCACTAATATGGATCGGCAACTTAAGATCCTTCAGCTGAACTGCCAGCGTTCGTATGCCGTGATCTGCGAACTCGGGCAGGCGATACGCGCCATGGGAGCAACTTTTGCGCTCGTACAGGAGCCGTATACGTCGGGTGGCCTCATTAGAGGGTTGCCGGGGGTATGCGAGTTTATACGGACTGCGGGGGAAACTCTGCAATAATAGTTAATGATAGGGACCTGGACTGTACCATTGTTAGTAGGAGTCAGTGGGGTGTTTCCCTCTCAGTAGAGGGATATTTTGGGAGGATACTTTTAGTAAGTATCTACTGTAGGTTTGGGGGGTCTCTTGAGCCTTATCTAGTGTATATGGATTCGGTGCTACTCCTCGCGAGTAGCTTTCCTGTAATCCTAGGTCTCGATGCAAATGCATGCTCTTCAATGTGGTTCTCAAAAATGGGTAGGAATGCTCCTGCTCATGAGAACTATCGGCGAGGAGTCATGCTCAGCGAGTGGATGGTCACAAAGCGCCTCGTTGTTCTCAATGAGGCTAGTGACTTATATACTTTTGATGGCCCTAGAGGTGTTAGCGACATTGACGTGACAGCTGCAAGTGGGGTAGCGAATACTGTTTTTGATTTTAGGTGGAGGGTGTGTGACAACTGGGGCGTGAGTGATCACAATCTCATTGAGATTGTTGTGAACTCTCGCAGACGAACATGGGGATCGGACCCTGTACGCAGGTGGCGGGATCGATACTCGAACTGGGACAATTACTCGGAATTTGTTAGGCACCAGGCTTCGATTATGCCGTTTGATGACTTTAGGACACTTACGATTCGTGACCAAGTGGAACAAATAGATCGGTGGATGTGTTCGGCAAATGATTCTCTGCTTGGTAGACGTCGTAAGACTAAGCCTGGCGGGGTTATTTGGTGGACAGAGCAGCTGGATCGGATGCGCAGGTCCGTCAGGCGTCTTCGGAGTCATTTCCAGGATGCCCGTCGTGCTGGTGCCTCTGATCTAGCAACTCGTGAGGCCGATTTCCGTTCTGCTTTAAGACGCTACAAAGACAGAATTGTTAAGGCCAAGGAGGACGATTGGAGGAGTTTCGTACGAGACAATAGGGATGACCCCTGGGGTGCGGTTTACCGTATCTGCAGGGGCAAGAATAATCGTGAGGCAGACCTCTCTCTCCTACAAGTTGGCAATTCCACATTGTCTTCTTGGAGAGAATGTACAGACGCTCTACTGGGGGTTCTCTTTCCTAGTCCGGAACCGATCGACTACTCTCCTCTCATTAGGGAGATGGTCGATCCTCCAATCTTGGAGAGCTCGGAAGTTTCGGACAGTATTTGTCAAGTCAGAAGCAGAAAATCGCCGGGTGTTGATGGTATGACTGGAGAGATGTGTAAAAGCATCTATAAGGCCATACCGCGGCACCTGGACTCAATCTTTGGAAGGTGTATTAGCGAAGGCCATTTCCCGGAAGCCTGGAAGTCAGCCCGTGTTGTGATCCTCCTGAAGTCTCCTGATAGGGTGAGGAGTAATCCTCGCTCTTATCGGGGCATCAGTCTTCTTCCGGTACTTGGAAAAGTATTGGAAAGGATTATGGTGTATCGACTAAGGGAGTGTTACAGCGAGGGCCCTTCTGAGTTTCAGTTTGGTTTTAGGGAAGGTAGGAGTGTAGAGGATGCTTGGATGCACGTAAAGAGTAGTGTTGGCGGCTCATCTGCCAAATATGTGCTAGGACTTTTTATTGATTTTAAGGGTGCATTTGACTATCTCTCTTGGGATAGAGTTCTTTCTAGATTAGAAGAAATAGGTTGTAGGGAACTAGAACTTTGGAGGAGTTATTTCCGGGACAGGAAAGCTTGCGTTGTAGGTGCCAGCGACACGCTTTGGAGGGATGTCGTACGTGGTTGTCCGCAGGGCTCCATTTGTGGTCCATTTATTTGGAACCTAATGATGGATCCTCTGCTGAGGCTACTTGCGCGTTCTTTTAAGGTGTGTGCATATGCGGATGACCTGCTTATCCTCGTCGAGGGTCAGTCTCGTGCTGAACTTGAGATGAGGGGAGGGCAGGCCATGCGTGATGTAAGTGAGTGGGGCGATCGTGCAGGCGTCGAAGTGGCGATGGACAAATCTGAGATGATGTTGATCAAGGGCACATTATCTCGGGGTCGCCCTCCACTCATTCGATCTGGCAACGCTAGTCTCCGATATGCGACTCAGGTCAAATATCTGGGAATAACGGTTGGTGAGAGAATGAACTTTTTGGTTCATCTCCCTCACGTCAAAAGCAAGCTTACTGCGCCCCTTGCTCTTATTGTCGCGTTCGTATATCCCTGGGCGTAGATAGGCATGCGATCGTTGACAGTTTTGAATCGATTGCTGCTGGTTCTTTTGCTCCGCTTCGCCGTTCCTGTTGCTGCTGCTGCTGTCTTTGTGCGGGCCCAATTTGCCCCTCTCCCTTGCTGTCATCAATCCCGTCATCCCCGTCATCGCCGTCATCCCAGTCATTCCCGTCGTTGCCGTCACCGCCGCTGCCAAGCCTGCTGCGTTGTTGTATATCCTTTTGTCACGTTTGTCTTGTCCATTCCTGGTGCCACATCATGTGGCCAAAGCCTCGTCCGTGAGGACGCCGTTCAATGTCAGTAATGTAAGTGTTGTTCTTTATGTTGATGTATGTTGATTGTGTTGCTGTGGGCCACCAGTCCCGAACTGTTTGGAGTTCAACTGGTAGTAATCAATTTGATTACGAGGTCTGACCGGAGACTTAATTCTGGTACCACGGGAGCCAGGAGCCCATGGAACCTCGGTTCCAGCCTGGCTGTTGGTGTGGCCCCTTTTGGGAGCATCATGGTGGCTGTGGTTTGGACCCAAATCGCGGGAAGAGTCTAGTCAGTAGGCTCGGTGTGGAGTTGCATATTCAACCGGGTGCCGTGACCCAAAGATCGGAAGGAGTTTTAGATAGGCTCCGCTCCTAACCAAGGGGGAAATCATGTCCAAATACATGGTTTCGAATTGGTACTCAGGTGTAGCAGTCTGCTACATTTGGGGGCGTTGGTAGACGCAGTGTATTTCACCCTGTGCGAAGAGCACCGTGGGATTAGGTCCACGCGGACAGGTACCCACGTAAAACACGACATCGTTGTCCGTCGTTCGCTTCAATCATTGGGGTCATTTCAAAATGGCGGAAAATTACCATTTTTATCAAAGAGATGTGTTTAGTTATGAAACTCAAAAAAATATTAAATTAATGTCTCCAAAAAACGAAATCGGAATCAGAAGATGAAAAGCAATTAATTTTTAATTTCCATTTGAATCCATTTGTCAGCAATAGATAATTATTTAAGTGCAAAAACCTTAAATCAAACTGAAATTTAAGTGTAAATTTGATCAAATTGAACAAAAGTGTTGAACAAACACAAATTTATACAAAAATCTTTTTATGGGATAAAAAAGTACTCCCCATTCTAGGCAACATAATTAAATTCTGCGGGCACAAATTCAAATGCTAAGGGTAAAATAAGCACAAAAAGTAGCGTGAAAGTTTTGCCAAAATACAGTGTCGCCAAACTGATTTTGAAACGGTACCGCATTATAACTGAAAAAGTACTTTTTTGCAACAAATAGTATTTTTGTAAAAGATACATACATACATACATAAATTATCATTATAACCCTTCAATCAGGATTACGACCTAACTTCTCACACCACTTATTGTGTGTGTGTTAATTTTTTATATGAGTGGTAGGACCAGTAGTTTAAAGTCGACTCCGAACGATAGATGTTTGAGAAACTTTATCGTGGCAATTTTATTTCCTCTCAGAGTTTTTGCCAGAAGGAAGTCGCCCGAGAAATATTTTTTCATATTTCGTTTTGATAGAGATGTCTGCCATTGGGTTTGAATCGTGGGCTCACGTCTAATAAGCCAACACACTACCTACTGGACTATATATGTATTTATTTATATTTAATATACATACAGGAGGACAAAAACAGCTGATTCGGAACATAACAAAACGTAAAAGCCCCGTTTAGTCACGTCGATGGAACGGAACGAAGAGCAGTGCAAATGCTTACCAAAATTACATTACGGTTCGGCAAGCGTTTTCTTTGCTTTTCGTATGTTAAAAACAAATGTAAGTTCCGTGGACGTTTGGGTAACCGGGGCTAAACCCTAATTCTACTTTAACATTGCCTTTTAACGTGTTGCTAATGCATTTATAGTTGAAAAACACAAGACATAAAATATGTAATAATAAAAAAGTACTAAAAGCGTAGGGGTACTGCGAAATTTTTGAAATGTAAAAATATTGAAAAAAGTACAAAGTACTGAATTTTTCAACACTGTCAGTACACACAAACTAAAAGTCCAGCAGTGAATTAATTGAATATTGAAACTGGAATGAAAGTCGTTGAAAATTGTTTCAATTCCTAAAATCTCAAAAGATGAAGATAGATTTTCAATACTCGAAGATAAGTTTGATAAACCAGTACGACCACCCAACTCGAGCAAACCACTAGCAATACTTGTAGTCCCGGGAGAAAAGTTTTACCGTAATACAGCGTTGCCATTTGCTAAGTTTCCTTTTTTTTCAAGTTGTTTGAGATGCAAAAAAGTATTCATTAAAGTTGTTTCCAACAAAACAAGTTTTTTCGAAAAATTCAAAATTTCAATAAATTCAACAATAACACGAAATATTTACGTTTTTAAATAAAATTTTGTGTATTATGTTATTAGTCCCGGGCAAAACTAGCAAAGGAACACCAATAGATAGCACCCATCTCCGGTGTTTCTTTAAAAATGTTAATACTTTTGTAGAAAGCAAGTTTTTTTCGCAAATATTATTATTGTTTACTCCGTATGTATTAAAGCATTTGTTAATTCATATTTATTGTTATTTCGATGCATTTTATTTATTGTTATAAATTTTTCGTGTGTTGCCTTTAAACAAAACAAGTGTGATTAATTTCTTAAAAAATTAAAAGCAACAAAATACCTACATACGAGTATTTATAATTTATTTAATTAACAGACAATAAATTTTTTATTGAAATACTTCTTTGACTTGCAATTATTGTGTGAATGATTTTTCTTGTTTTTTTAAATTTGTTTGTTTTAAGAAAAAAATTTGTTGAAAATATATAATAAATTATAATTAAACCTAAATAGATAAGTGGATAGATTATAAATAAAGGAAATAAAATAAAGAAATGTTTTCTTATTAAAAAATAATGTTTAGAAACTAACCCATGGTATAAATTCAGAGCAGGTTTGGGGGAAAATATTTTATTATTATTCTTATTTTGTTTTAATACACTTTTCCTGTATTAGGAAATATTCTTTTCGTATTAAAATGCTTTTAATTTCACATTGATTTTCTTATTTATATGAGAAAAATTAATTTCTTCTACAATAAAATTTTTTAAAATTTTTTTTTTGTTTTATTATTTTTTTTTAATTTGGTTTTAAATATTATTTATTTTATTTTATTAATTTGTTTTTTATTTTTTAAAAATTCTTTTTTAAATTCCCAATTTTTAGTTGAATTTTTTTTATTTGTTTCGAAATTTTATTTGAATACTCTTTAACATAAACTTTAATTACTTCTTTGTTTACCTTCACATATTTATAAATATTTTATTTTTCTTTTGTATTGCGCACTCTAAAATAGAATATTTTTAAAAATAATAAAATTTATGTATTACGAGAATTAAATTTTCGATTTGAATGAAATTTTATTTTTAAATTTCAATGCCGTGAAATTTTTTTTAGTTAAACATAATGATTTTTTTAGATGTAAGAATTATAGATTAATTAATGTTTTAGTATTAATACAGTAATAAATAAAATATTTTTTACTTTATTTTTTATCATTTTGTAGATTATATTTCTGCAAGAAACTATTAATTTTTCCTCCATTGATTTCTTATTTATTTATTTATTTTTTTATTTCTTTATTAATTTAATTTTTCTCCATTCTTTTATATTTTTTTCTTTGATTAGCATTCTGTATTTTTAATTTTTTTTTTTTTTGTTAAATTTTATTTAATAATTTAAAACATTTATCACAATTTAATATTCGTTATCGAATTATAATAAATTTTATCTCAATTATTTTGTGCTTATGGTAGGACATCATTAATACTCAAATTACGATTTATTTAATGCATTTTCCAAATAATGAACGCCACAACAAACATTAGCAACAAATAATCGATTGCCTTTCAAACACGCATACGAATTGTCCATGATCAAACAATACGTTTATCATTCAAACATTTGCTCTACCGATTGAAGCCGTCTGTTCTAAACGAGTTTATTTTATCAACTGAAACTATTTTCGTTCTTTAGTTCTTGAAACTTTTCTTTCAGAAGGAAATATTTTTCTTATTTTTTTTGTACCCAAATAACGCCCCCTATTGTTTGTGTATGTTGAACCGGCATTTATTTTTTTGATTTAACGCACCCACATTTAGTACAAAATTTTATGAATGAAAAGCTTTATTTAATGTTCTCTCTGTATCTTCCTCTGTCTCTCTCTCTCTCTCTCACTATTATATATTTTCTCTTGTTCAATAAAATTCTAAAAGCTTTAAGTATGGAGAATAATGGCACGTAAATTTGAAAAGAAATTCGTACTATTGAAGGTACTTTATTGTATTTTGTTATTTCGTTGTGTTTAATTGTAATTAAAAATTTTAAAATAATTTTGAAAATTTTATTATTATAGTCTACAAACAATATCCGTTAATTAATGTTCATTCAATTAAATAAGTTCTACAGCCAACATAATGAAAGTATTTTCCTATTAAACCTAGCGGCCTTAGAAATTTTAGCTGAGAAATAATTTCGCTAATAAAGCGAGTGGAGAAGTCTATTACGAGGTCAAGAGGAGGCAGTTAAGGTATTATAAATTATATTCTGCAAATATTGCGTATATTTGGGAAGAAGGAAACGATTAACTCGTGTATGACAGTAGCATTGACCTCAAAAGCAAAAAGAGCTACAAATAACTGAATGAATCTGTGAAAAAGTAACTTAAAAATCTGGATACTGTTCAGCAAACTGACTATTATCTAAATTAGGTTTCAAGTTTCAAACATTCTGCTCAAAACAAATGACTGTGAGGCAATCAAAACTTTTATTGAAAGGAGATGTGAGTCATACATCAAACTATCGAAAAATAAACTGATGTTGACAGGGCTCTATATACTCACAGGGCACTATAAAATAATTATGTTCTGCACTCATCATCAGCGAGTCACTGGCATTGGATAAAGTGGACCATAAAGGCTTGCCGCAAATTGAAAACTCACCTACATTTAAAGTGGGAAAGAATATTGTTGTGAAAATGGAAACGGTGTAATATCGTTTAACATTAAAATGAGCAACAGCTACACAAACAAATACAACGAACTTAATACAAGTAAAACAACAATATCGGTATGAAAGAAAAGGGGATAGACAAGTAAGCGAGAACGCAACAACAAGCAATGTGAACAAAATACATAAACAACAATGAAGTCGTAATAGAGCTCTCGAGAAGGCGAACGCATGAACATTCGATTTCAAGAACATTCATCAGACTGATTACGTGGACAAATAAAAAGGCAAGACAAAACAGGCAACGAGTAGTAAGAATTCAGTCAGACTTATGTGAAGACG
The DNA here is from genome assembly GCA_936449025.2 of Sarcophaga subvicina. Classification (NCBI taxonomy): domain Eukaryota; kingdom Metazoa; phylum Arthropoda; class Insecta; order Diptera; family Sarcophagidae; genus Sarcophaga; species Sarcophaga subvicina. The sequence goes on along the minus strand of OW388080.2, from coordinate 73,535,856 downwards.
CGTTGCGCGTGAAGAAAACTGTCGTGATTTGAAGATCTCCGTTGAAAAGATCTGCGATAAGCAAACCCAGGTATTTACCTGGACAAATGGTCAAGGAGCGTATTATTAGTATCCTAATGCTGTACTGCAAGCTATTGCCTTACAATAAATATTAAAGCCAGAATGGTGTTATGGATATGGGCTACAGCCTCAACATCTAACATCGAAGGAATACAAAGAAGCTAAAACAAAACTCTGCATATGACAAACCCAATAGTTTTTCAATAAAGTGAGAAAAAACAGCAAAACATACATGCATTCATACATAACTGATCATTATAATCCTTTAACCATAATTACGACCTAGTTTATCACACCACTTATGTTGTATGTGTTAGTTTTAATAAATGAGCGGCGGACCTACAGATTAAAGTCGATTTTTTTTTGAGAAACTTTTCATGGCAATTTCATTTACTCTCAGAGATTTTGCCAAAAATCTGCTGAGAGGCAGTCGCCGATGAAATATTTTTTTTTTCGAGATATTCTGATTTAGGGGGTCTAATTGGCCAACACACTATCTACTAAACTGCGACGAAAACAAAAAAAACAAATTTGGTCTAACATGGATTCGCAGAGGAAATCTATTGCAGTCATATCGGCGCACAAGGTCTAAGATTAAGCATAGCATACAATGCCTTCTACTGAAACTGCAACGACGAATGCCATCATTAGCTAGTATTTGGGGCCGTTAAGTGATGATGAAATAAGAGTAATCATGATCAGGTAAGGTTTACACAATATCCATGGTCTGCATAATTATATTCTAAACTGTTATTACAGCAGCATTTCAAACGGTTTACCTAATTAGAATTTAAACTTACCAGGTCTCTGTTGCCCTTTTTTATAAATATCCGGTTTATTTTAAATAATTTATACGTTTTTTTTTTTTTTGTTGTTCTTATATATAATTTATTATTATCTTATTAATAGAAAAACAAAATAAAGAAACTAATAAATAATATTTCTACAAGTACCGTAAAATATGCTACAAAATATTCACTAACGTTAATGCCTTAAAGTATACTGTGCAAAATTCGTTTCTTTGTTTTCTATCTTTACTAATAAAAATTCCTGAATTTATAACTTAAAATACTTTGGCCTTTAAGTTCGTTTTTGGAAAATATTCGCGGTCAACACGGAACTCGAAAACAATTTTCCCTACTTAAACTATGTGTTGAAGAGAGTACAAAAAATAAAGATTCGTTTTAATTGGTTTAAATGGGTTTTCTCTCCACACGAACGCTCTCGTTATCAGCTCTCAGAAACGATTGTGATACTGGTGAATGGTGTGAGGATGACGATGATCGCGTTGGGCAGCTAGATTGGCTTGGGAAAAAATCTCCTGTATATCGGCATCCGATAGATTATCGAATAAACTGCTATCGATGGTAAATTCCTGTTGCAGCTGTTGGCTGTGCGATGATGGCGCAGGAGGAAGGTAACCTACAATTTTTACCAGGTATAAAAAGAAAAAAGATTAAAAGGTAAGTATTCTTTAGGATGGAAATAAAAAAATGTCGCTGGAGTGTAAAGTGATATTTGCTGAGTTTGGGTAAATTTATTATTTGGCATAAACGTCAATTCTTGAAAGTTTATTACTCATAACGTCTACATACCGTTTAATCTAATCGCATACAGGTTTTCTTTTGTAATTCAAGAATGTGAAGAAAAAATTAAAGTTTTATTGTAACAAACTTTACTGGAAAACTGCAAGGAATTGTTATGAACAAAACATTGATTATACGGATCACCAATTTCAGCATAAGCAGGCTTTAATACCAAAAAAATGGTATTTTCGAAACACAGGGCTTACAATCTTAAACTTGAAATTTAGGAATTTCGATGGATTAATTTACTTTGTCAAGAAGAACTCATAAGTTGTGAAAATGAGTTCTACAAGACAACGCGCAGTGTTACCCCCCAACATATTAAAATTTTTTACGAAACCTCACAGAAACCAGATCCAAAGATTAACAGTTCGTAACAAGACTGAAAATTTAACACATTTCTACCTGTAGACTACAAATGTCAATCTAGTGGTCTTAAGTCAAATTCTAATAGCGTTTATGGGCCATTTAGCGCCCCCCAACAAATCTGTTAATTGCCAGTATTTACTCTAAGACCATGAAACCATTCATAATGCTTAACTTTTAACAAAGCTTGGGACCTTAGCCTGAAAGAATATGGAGGTAGCAGAGAGAAATATAAACCGTTAACAAATATATTTCAAAAATTTTGCTCGAATTTTTTAAGCATAAACATCCGGTTTTTCCGGTATTTATAATTAAAATTCCAGCGCTGTTTCATGGTCGATCCAACTGACAGCATTTAAAAATTTGTCCCTCAATCGACCTTGCGTAGGATATAATACTCTTACAGACGTTTATTACAAATAATTTGCGCGTGTTAGAACATTTTTTGAAGGTTCCCCATAGCATCGGAGAGCCATATTGCAAATTGTACGTCTTTCAAATACCAGTTTCCTGAACCCACACCGACTCATAACAAATGAGGGTATTTGAATATTCTGAATTTTCTTATTGTAGAGAAGGCCAATAAAAATTAACTAATTTCCGTAATTTTTAAAATATTGTAACGAAAATGGAAACGGTGTACCATCGTTTAATATTAAAACGACAAACAAATACATCGAACTTGCTTGCATATACCAACAACATCAGTATGAAAGAAAAGGAGACAGACAAGTAAGAAAGAAAGCAACAACAAACAACGTAAGCAAAATACACAAACAGCAATGAAGTAGCGATAGAGTTCTCGAAGTCACGAACATTCTACTTTAAGAAGTGGTTTGAAAATCTCCGTAGAAAAGATCCTCGTTGTAAGCAAATAATAATAGCGAACAAGCAATTATTGTTGTATTCGTCAAGTTGTAAATAGTGGCTCACAAAAGTAGTAAGAAGAATAAAGAAGTGATTTAAAACTAAACACCAATTTATTTTTATTTTGTTTGCAATCAACGAACTCATATTTTAAACTTTTTTAAAAAGGTAAAAACGTAACAATATGAACAGAAAGTACCAGCAATGTAATACGAAATTCAATGTAGTCTGACATGAGTAGTTAGACATGAGTCCTACAGGACTCGAAACCTGAAAAAAATTTTTCTTCGGAAAAAAGACCTTCAGAAACTCTTAAAGTAAATAAAAATTTCCATGAAAAGTTGCTCAAAAAGTCTGTATTTTAGAGTCGACATTAAACTGTAAATCCCGCCACTCATTTATGTATAAAATTAACACACAAAACATAAGTGATATAAGAAGCTAGGTGGCAATCCTGACTGAAGAGTTGTCAGTTTTCCGCTGCTTTACTAAAAAAGCATATTTAAATTGACCAATGCCATATTTAAACCAGATAATAGCAGACTATCGCTTGATTTGAAGAGAAATATAAAAAATTACACTTGAAGTCCCGTAGTCCACAACTTCCTCTCAGCAGATTTCTGGCAAAAACTCTGAGAGTAGATAAAATTGCCATGAAAAGTTTCTCAAAAAATCTGTCGTTCGTACCCGACTTTAAACTGTAGGTCGCGCCACTCATGTATAAAATTAACCCGCACAACATAAGTAGTGTGAGAAACTAGGTCGTAATCCTGACTGAAGGGTTGTAATGACCAATTATGTATGTATGTATTGCTCCATTTTGTCACTCGGAGTTAGAAGTGTTGAATATTAAATTTTAATAGGACTGACTCTTGAAAAAAGTTTTGTTGTAAACAATGAATTTATATTTCGAAAATTATCGAAATTCGTTACATCGAGCACTTTTAAATTTCAAATTCCAACAGTAAAGTTCGAAATTCCTGTCAAATAAAAAAACAAATGTAACTCAAATTTCCATTTTCAAGATCACATCTTTATAATGTTAATTAATGCAAGGTGGACGTCCATAAAACTGTCAATTTCTTGAAAAAATAATTGAGAAAAAAATCGTAAATTGACGTGAAAAACTCTAATGTGAAGAGATTAAATACCAAAAAAAAACTGGAAAACTCTTGTACGTATCGTTATGCAGCCGTTATAGCTTTAAGAGAATGAATACTTTTGGACAGCGTAATGATCTCTGATTCTGTACGTCTTTGAACTATACATTAACGCTTTAAGGAGAATTCTTCAAACTAAAATTTGTTTTGCATCTGATTTTCAAATACTTTGTCACATGGTAAAAAGTAAACCAGAGAACTTAAGTTGTAGGAAAATTTTTATCCAAACATCCGGAAGGGAACGAAATCTTGCTCTGCCTCCAAAAAGCTAAAAATAATTTTTACATGTTATTCGGGTTTCTGTTGTGAAAACCCTGTGGTAAGAGTGTTTAGGTGTTTCATTTTCAATTTACTCAAATTGTTATCATTGTGTTCACTTACCTTCAGCTGGAGAGCTACCATATGGAGGCAACAAAGTGTTCGATGGCTGATTCACTGGACTTTGAGCAGTAGGAGGTTGATATAGTACAGGCTTCCAGGGAGTTTGGGTAGGTTCGGGTTGTTGTGCTGGCAACTCGGGTTCCGGACTAGGAGACGGTGGAACGGGAATTTGGGGAGCAGCTTCGGCACTACCACTGTCGGGGCGATTACCAGCGATAGGACCAAAACCAGGAAATTGGGCGGCAGGGTTAATATTACTGAAAACAGGTGGTTGTTGTTGCAAAGGAGGTTGCACATTGACGGGGAAGAAGCTATTGGTGGGTATCTGAGGTTGAGGGAAATTGGGTATGGAAGGAATTGTAGGTATTGTGGGAGTAGCAGGAACAACTGGTGTAGGGCTAGCAGGCACAGCAGGTATATTTGGGAATGCAGGCGGATTTGGGAAAGTGGGAATGGCAGGGAATGCAGGTTGAGCGGGAGTAAAAGCTACCGCAGGACGTTGAGGTAGGGCAGGAACTGGAGCGGGTTGTATAAAGGAAGTCTGGAAATATGAAGGAAAGTCTTGAGTAACATCGAAGTGTACGGATGGCTTAAAATGTTGTACTTGAACAACAGATTGCACCGGTGGTACCGGATGTACTGGATGTACATGATGCACTGGCTGTACATGGTGTACCTGCTGTACATGGTGTACCGGCTGGACAGCAGCTACAGGTTGAATAGGTTGAATAGCGGCTACTGGTTGTACTGGCTGAACAGCAGCTGCAGGTGTGAAAGTTTGGAAAGTGTGCTGTACAGGTTGTACTGGATGTACAGCTTGTACTGATGTTACGGAATGCACAGGTGTTACGGAATGCACTGGTGTTACGGCAGGCGCCGAGGCAAAGGCATGTACGGGTTTAACTGCTACAGCTGATCTATGACGAGGATAGGTTACACTATAGGATTGGACCACAGCTCCACCTGGCCTAATTATGAAAGGCTGAGCGGTAGCATGTTGATGAACATGAGATAGCGATGGCGCAAGGCTTGCATAAGTCGGTAGAGCAGCATTTAATCCAGAAACGGCACTTAAGCTGGATACACCTGATGACAAGACAGTAGGAGCAGCCAAGGTTTTGTAATGGAAACCGGAATTGTATTTTAGAACAGTTGGAGCATGGATATGGCCAGCAGTAGCCAAAGAAGCTGCTGAAAAGCCATTTGAAGCAGGCCAGCCATAACCATAATGAGAAGCATATGTTTTAGGCCAAAGGCTGGTGGGAGCAGCTAAGCTACTGCCGCCATAATGAAAAATGCCTCTTTTATGCACTTCCTTCTCCTTTTTATCAGTATCAGCTTCCGTAATTTCCGCTTTTGCATCATCTTCTGAAGGTTTGGAATCTTCAGTTGAGGCAAAACGTTTCTCGCCACGACTTATTTTAGCTGCGTTAGATACGGACACCAATAACACGGCGACCAAAGTCAAGGTAAACACTTTCATTTTTTTTTTTTAATTTTTGTTAGTTTTTCAGTTTCAGTTTCTGTTTTTTTTTTTTTTCTTTGGTTTTCCTTTTTTGTATTTAAGCCAAGTTATGTAACCGTATGTACAAAACCGTTTTGGCTGATTAAACTTTATGTCAAACGGCCAATTGTTGTCGAAACAATGAAATGGACTTCCTTGGTTTATGGTCTATTTATAAAGCGGATGTCTTGCTTAAAGCACTGACCGCTCTCCCACTCTATCGCTCTCGCACTCTATCGAGAAGAGAGCATTGGATTATTTCTACCTGTTATGCGTGCGTTCGCTTTCGTTAAACTCTGGTATTTTGCAATAAATTAAACATTTTTTTATAACTACTGTTGGCGCATACTAAATTCACAGTCGGTAGGTAGATTTTTATGTTTTAATGCATTTTTTTGCATAAATAATAATCCGAAAATGAATTAATTTTTCCCCCTTTTCATTTTCTATGCGGATAGCGAAAGACCACAATTTATGTTTGAAATTCTTGGCACGTTATTGACGAAAAATTTTTGAAGTCAGTATGTTTAATTTACGAACATATCTGTTTTGCACGTTCAGCAACCACCATAACATATATATTTTACTCTTTCTCACACTTGTATTCAAGTCGTGCAGGCCATATTGAAATTCTTGTAACGTCTCTTGTATTTTATGATTTTTAATTGAATATTATTTTTAATTTAAAAAAAAAGAAAAAATTAAAAAATTGTGTAGCGTCCAAGTCCAATTTTAGATCTCATAATTGTATAAATCGGTCGAATTCCATATGATACAATATTTTATTGATGATCGTTTATGAATTCATTTCGTCTTGTGGTAGGTTGCGTTCCGTTGACCATTTGTCATTTTCAAAATAATAATTAACTTGGCACTCAATGTTTGCCATATGAAATCGCATATGATGATTGATAGAATCATGAACGTCTTACGAAAATCACAAGTACTTCAATCACAAGAGGTGCACTTAGTCAACCAATAATAAAGATGTCATGATCATCTATCCGCCTTCTTAATGGTGGGAATATCATCGTACGTGTCATGGCAAAGAAAAACATTGAATTGAAATTCAAATTCAAATTGTTATGAAATCTAATGGTTTAATAATTTTATTTAAGAAAAATTGCAATTAAATATGGAACACGATATGATTTGTTGCCATTAATACAGTACGATTGCGAAATTTTTGAACGTTTTGTACATTAAATATGAATTTATTATCAGTTTGTAGCACACCGTTAAAGATGTCACGATCGGTAGAAAATTATTGTCTTAACGTACATATATCCTATTGCTATTAGCTATCAGGTTAATATTTTTATGTGGCAAACGTTCGGGGTAGCTATAAAAGAGTGAGTATTGATTATGAACATTAGAAAGACATCTGCTGGAAGGACGTATTACCTCAACGCAAAACGATTGGAATCTCAGCTTCCTCTAACCTGAAGAAGTGAAACCCCATGATATGCGCCAACTAAAGGATGTTTTTTATAGAGGTATAGACCTTTAAGTTGGCATTACTTTTCAAGATGGCGACCGATTTAACAGCTGTGAAGTGATTTATTCTCAGTTTGGTTTGGCAATTCATCATGAATAGACTCACGCCTGAACAACGCTTGCAAATAGTGCTATTTTATTTCGAAAATAATGGTTCTGTGCGGAAAACGTATCGCGCACTACGTCCAGTTAATTCGATTAACCATGGAACGTTTTCGCACCACGTTTACTCTTATTGATAACTCGCATCCCCAGAGACGCTGTACGGTGCGTACAGAAGAAGCTATTGCTGCTGTAGAGCGTAGCATTGAGGAAGACCCGAATGAGTCCATCCGCCATCGAGCACAGGAATTGGATCTGTGCCATCCACTTTATAGAAGATTTTGCGGAAGGATCTTGGTTTGCGTGCTTACAAAATCCAACTCGTGCAAGATTTGAAGCCAAACGATCACCAAGTAAGGCGTAGATTCGTCGAATGGGCCCAAAACGAGATTACCGTTGTTCCCGATTTTCATAAGCGAATTTTGTTTAGCGATGAAGCGCACTTCTGGTTGAATGGCTACGGCAACAAACAAAACTGCCGCATTTAGAGTGAAGGTAATCCTCAAGTGTATGTGGAAATACCGTTACATCCAGAAAAACAGACTGTTTGGTGCGCTTTATGGGCTGGTGGAATCATTGGTCCGTACTTTTTCAAAAACGATGGTGGCCAGAACGTTACAGTCAATGGTGATCGGTATAGAGCCATGATTACTAACTTTTTCGTTCCTGAATTGAATAACCATGATGTCCAGGAGATGTGGTTGCAACAAGACGGCGCAACATGTCACACAGCTCGTGCCACAATAGATTTATTGAAAGACACGTTTGGTGACCGCCTAATTTCACGTTTTGGACCTGTGAATTAGCCTCCAAGATCTTGTGATTTAACACCGCTAGATTACTTTCTGTGGGGCTATGTAAAGTCATTGGTCTATGCGGTAAAGCCACAAACGCTTGACCATTTGGAAGACAACATTCGCCGTATTATTGCCGATATACGACCACAAATGTTGGGAAAAGTCATCGAAAATTGAACGTCCAGATTGAACTACATCCGCGCCAGCCGTGGCGGTCATATGCAAGAAATCATATTTAAAATGTAATGCCACAAGATTATCTTTCGGATAAATAAAATTCATGTCAATCGAATAATCCATCGTTGTTTTATTGCAACTTAAAGTTCTATACCTCTATAAAAAACACACTTTATATTAGAATAAGTATTCTGCCTATTGCGTATAATACTATGTTCAGATATGCACTTTTATTAAGTCAATATTCGGTTGATTGAGTACAATATTTTAAGTGTTCAGACATAATAATAAACGCAGTTCAGCTGCTTATACAATATTCGTTTGACAGCTGGTAAAAAAAAATCTGGTTGTTTCAATAACATTGTTTTTATTTTGTTTTTTTGTTTGTCTTTGTTCACATTTGAGTTGAATGTATTCGGATAATTGTAATATGCACCCTGAACATTCAACTTGTGACGGTGCTGCATTTTAAGTTTTACTCAATATTATAACAATTTGCGTATTTATTGCGCAATAATTAACTGAAAAAATATTGAGCTCAATAATGACGTTTATTGCGATTTACGCAATGAAGTTGTATATCTGAACACCGTATAGGGTTCTTTCGAGCATATTGCATTTAATTGACCATATTAGTAGGCCTAAAGCCTCTTAAATTCACCATTGTTAGTACGCTAAATCCTGATGAAGACGACAACTCAAATTTTTTTTATCATCATTCGATAGCCCGATGTTGTAATGTAATGTTGTAATAGTTCGGTGTTCCTAAAAAACTGATAAGGTTGTAACTTTTGCAGATCGGTTAAGATAGCAATAGATCTCTCTGAACCTTTTGTACCGTGCCCAGATTCAGACGTGATGACCCCGAATCAAGTAGCATCTTCAACTTTCGCGGATAGTAATTTACGAAAGACAAAACATCTCACAATGGCACTATTTTTTACAAAATTGTCAAGTTGTACCAACCCTAGATGTTACAGCCCCTTTAGCCTTGGAAGTATTCGTGAAAAAAACTTGCAAGCAACTTCTTCAGTTTAGTGCGATTTGTCAATACTTCCCGCTTCCAAACCAACTATCAACTCTTTGAGTACCACAACGATGTGACTACGCTGGTCCAGCCATGTCGCTGGTCTGGCCATGGTTTCACATGGGGAGTATGTTTCGACGAGACGGGTATTAGATGAATGAACGTCAGCGCAGAGGAAACTATATCATCGAGGCGCGCGCAATATAGAAGCTCCTAAAAGGCAGTGTCAAGGTTGGCCAAAATTAGACAATCAGGTGGTTAAGGCCAATTAAGTAGCTATAATATGGCTAATATGGAGCTAATTTTTGTTCATCACATATTCAATGATTTTTACAAAACCTTAAATCTTACAATGTTGCACACGGCTATGATTAGATGTTTTATAAAGAAATCATTATGATAGGGTTTTCGAACGTTCAGACAGATATCTATTGAAATCATATTGTGTTGTATGGTCTGATTTGCTTTTCTTAAGATTTAATTCATAAATTTCAATATCTCACATACACATCACAACTTAAAAAAAAAATATTCCTGTTTACAATCTAGTCTACAACCTGTATATCTAGGTGATCTTAGCCTTTGTGGATAATGTAAGTATCATTCAATACCTACGAATGATATCTCGAGACTTCGTTTGGTGAAGAGAATTCAGAAATTAGCAAACCTTATTGAAGACATAACAACGCTAACTTTCTACATAACTTTTCCAACAAACCCATTGAAAGTAAAATTTGGAAAAACTATTTCACTAATTTCGTATTTAATTGTTTTCCCTTTTATGGAGTTTATTTATCTGCAACAAAGCAGATGGCCTATAACACGAAATTATTACGTGTTTGACTTTTTCCAAAGTGAAAACAAACAGTAAATGTTCGTCGCAATGATCACAACAAAGTTATGATCGACTCCATATGGCAATTTTTTAAATTCGTTTTTAATCTTTATTCAAAACTTAATGAAATCGATAACACATTCACTACATGTGCTGGGAGTGTAGTATACACCATACTTTCGTTGGCCTGGCCGTATTCAAATCAGATGTCATATTTTTTACTATTCTCATACAAATTATTAATTAATTATAATGAAATTAAAAATGCTCAAATATTATCACACACTATTGGCAAAGCTTAACTTAATGTTTAGTTATTATCCCCAGGTATTATCAGTTCAAAAACAATTGAAAACTAAAAGAAAAAACAAAATATATGCTCATGAAATATTAAATCGTTGGAGTAGTTTTCACCTACTAATGGGTGGTATGTGTAGGTGGTATATGGTTTAAAATTAAACTAATGAGTAATAGGAATTAAGCGTTTTTAATTTGAACACTAACAAATTTTCATTCAGTTATTATCACCAGCGTTTGTTCAACAAAACATTGAAGATTTCTTCAACATTTCATGATTAATATTAATCATGACGCTCATATATGTTATAGCCCATTGAACATAACCTTTTTTCTGCTATATATAACCGTTACACTCTTTGTTCAGCAATTGATGTATTGCCAACTGACCCTATCGGAAACGGACTAGCCATTTGACTGTCATTTGTGATGTGTAAATACATCACTCGTTCCCATCATGTTTTTAAGGGCAATATTAAAAACTTGATGTAAACATTCGTGTACGTGTATATATGTATATATATACATTTATCTAACCTATTCACTCTACTGCAATCGCAGTTGATGTAAACTTTACTGAAAGTTGAATAGGAAATTGGTTGATGCATATACCGGTCACGATTGACATGTATTTGGGTCACTGTTGACTACCAAATTGATTCAATTTTACTTAAAAACTTGATTTTTTTATAAGCCATTTATTTTAATTAAATAAAATTTTAATACATAATTAAATACTGTTAATAGTTAACATTTTGATACCTGAATAAAAATTTAACAACTGAATTCATTTGCTGTTTGACGCACTCCTCCTTCACTTTATTCTGCACACTTCTTGAATGTATCATCAGATTTAGTTTTGCAATGAACTAGTAAAAAGATTTAATAAATACTGGTCAAATGATTCACACAGAAAAGATACTTACATTTCCAAACACTTAGTGGTCCTTTTATACTGCACTTCGATTTCTTGTTTCCCCAAGGTTTAAAATTTTTTAACACTTTTAAAGTTCTCATTTTAAAATTTGTCACAAGTGAAATTTTTTCTTTTGAAAGATATTGGATAATAGAGCTAAATGGAAGGTAATCCGCGATATTGGTATTGGACAAAAATGTCATAATACTTCTCCTGATGTCGATGTAAACGGTCTCAATGAAAAATTTGTTAATATTAATGTTCCTACCGCTGACAGTAACATATATGATGACCTTTGTTTTGTTCCGCTAGAAAACCCCTTTAGTTTCCCTTGTGTTAATCAGCTCGAGGATTTGGAATGCTTATCTTCGGTGAAATCGAATGCGGTTGGTTCTGATGACTTAGATCCTCTGTTTTTAAAAGCTTTGTCACATAGACTTTTACCGTATTCAGTTTTAACTATGTACTCCTTCCCTGATGAATGGAAACAGTTGAAAATCATTCCCATTGCTAAATCTAACAATGAATTCAGGCCAATTGCCATTCTTCCGTTCCTGTCCAAAGTTATGGAAAACCTCTTAGCTAGACAAATGAACAATTATCTCATAATTAATAATTTCTTATCTGATAAGCAGTCGGCATTTATGAAAGCTAGGATCTGCGCTACTGCTTTAGTCAATGTAGTTGATGACCTTAGGTTGAAACTGGATGAAAATTACATAGCGTTTTTAGTTCTTTTGGATCACACCAAGGCTTTTGATACGGTTGATCACAAAATATTATTGAGGAAGCTACAGACCCTCTTTCATTTTTCTAATTCAGCTTGTAGTCTTATACGGTCCTATCTCATGAACAGATCACTACGAGTTTACATTAACGACCAACCTGATGTTTTGGATAATTGTTGCGTACATATGTACGCTAATGACGTTCAGCTTTATAGGAGCACTAGCATTGATAATATCGGACTATGTATAGACACGATCAACGATGATTTACGGAAAATTGATAACTGGGCTAGTGCTAATGGACTTTGTATAAATCCACCTAATTCTAAATGTTTATTGCTCTCCAGGACTAAGAGAGCATTTGATGTGCCGGAAATTATTATCAGGGGGAATAAAATTGATTTTGTTGAATCGGCATCTAATCTGGGTGTTGCCTTTAATGGTCGGCTAACCTGGTCTAACCACATTAATGTCATCGTTGGTAAAGTTTACGCTATGCTTAGGAACTTATGGGCTGTTATAGATTCGAGACCTTTTGCCATACGCCTGCAACTGGCAAAAACGTTTTTGATTCCTGTTCTTTTATACGGATCGGAAATTTTCGCAAACTGTGATGCTGATGATAGGCGGAAACTCAAATTGGCTTATAATAACATAGCCAGATATGTATTTATTAAGGGACGTCGAGACCATATATTACAATTTTAATAATCTATTAAATAATCTATTAAATATTAATATAATCTATATAATATTAAATCTATAATCTATTAAATATAATCTATTAAATATTAAATGCCTAATTCTCCTCCATAAGATTATTACTTTGAAACAGCCAATATACTTATTTAGCAGGATTAGATTTGCTAGATCCAATCGCGGTAGAAAATTTATTTAATTAAGGCACAGGACTCTTTTGTCGAAACGACAGTTCTTTATACACAGCATCAGTCTTTGGAAGGCACTACCTAATTATATTCAGGACATAGGCAATGCAACTAAGTTCAAAAAGGAGATATACATTCTGTTCAAGTAATTTTTAACATATTTTGATTGTTTTATACATTTTTACTCTTTATCTTTATTAGTGATTAATAATTTTAATTTTTCTAATTTATTATTTAAGTTTCATTGTATCTCATTATATGTATATATTTTTCTTTGTTTGTATTCTTCTTTATATTTGTATTTTTCCTAATTTATTTTTTTACATTTTCTTATCCTCATTTTTTGTATCGATTGCTATTTCCTTAGGTTAAAACATGTTCTTATTCATTTTTATTTCTACTGTACTTCAAACATTTCACTACTCATATAATCAATGATTTGTTATTACATTTTCCTCTTTGATGTACTCCCATAGCACTTTCATTTATAAGATTATTATCTTGTTGTGCTATGATTAATAATAAATAAATAAAAATGAAAACAAAAATATATAATCTCAAAATCAAAAGACCGGACATTTTACGGTCACTAATGATGTATCAAAAGACAGGTCACTAATGATAAAAGGTGTTTTTTATAGAGGTATAGAACTTTAAGTTGGCATTACTTTTCAAGATGGCGACCGATTTAACAGCTGTCAAGTGATTTATTCTCAGTTTGGTTTGGCAATTCATATAGACTCACGCCTGAACAACGCTTGCAAATAGTGCAATTTTATTTCGAAAATAATGGTTCTGTGCGGAGAACGTATCGCGCACTACGTCCATTTTATCGTCGACAAATCGTCCATCGATTAACCATGGGACGTTTTCGCACCACGTTTACTCTTATTGATAACTCGCATCAACAGAGACGCTGTACGGTGAGTACAGAAGAAGCTATTGCTGCTGTAGAGCGTAGCATTGAGTCCATCCGCCATCGAGCACAGGAATCGGATCTGTGTCCATCCACTTTATGGAAGATTTTGCGGAAGAATCTTATTTTGCGTGCTTACAAAATCCAAATCGTTCAAGATTTGAAGCCAAACGATCATCAAGTAAGGCGTAGCTTCGTCGAATGGGCCCAAAACGAGATTACCGTTGTTCCCGATTTTCATAAGCGAATTTTGTTTAGCGTTGAAGCGCACTTCTGGTTGAATGGCTACGTCAACAAACAAAACTGCCGCATTTGGAGTGAAGGTAATCCTCAAGTGTATGTGGAAACACCGTTACATCCAGAAAAACTGACTGTTTGGTGCGCTTTATGGGCTGGTGGAATCATTGGTCCGTACTTTTTCAAAAACGTTGTGGCCAGAACGTTACAGTCAATGGTGATCGGTATAGAGCCATGATTACTAAGTTTTTCATTCCTGAATTGAATAACCATGATGTCCAGGAGAAGTGATTTCAACAAGACGGCACGCAACATGTCACACAGCTCGTGCCACAATAGATTTATTGAAAGACACGTTTGGTGACCGCCTAATTTCACGTTTTGGACCTGTGAATTGGCCTCCAAGATCTTGTGATTTAACACCGCTAGACTACTTTCTGTGGGGCTATGTAAAGTCATTGGTCTATGCGGTAAAGCCACAAACGCTTGACCATTTGGAAGACAACATTCGCCGTATTGTTGCCGATATACAGCCACAAATATTGGAAAAATTCATCGAAAATTGGACGTCCAGATTGGACTACATCCGCGCCAGCCGTGGCGGTCATGTGCCAGAAATCATATTTAAAATGTAATGCCACAAGACTATCTTTCGGATAAATAAAATGCATGTCAATCGAATAATCCATCGTTGTTTTATTGCAACTTAAAGTTCTATACCTCTATAAAAAAACACCCTTTATATTATTGGAAATGCAACTCTATAGCTGAAAAGAACTATAAAATGTTATGTTATGTGAATATTGTATGTGTTAGTTTCGGTCATTCATTTCTTGTAGGGTGAATTGATTTTCAAAACTTCAGGCATGGAAATATTTATATGGTACGGTGTAAATGTCCTCAATCTTAGATAAATAAGATGTTTAAAAACTCTGCGTTAACTGTACCATTGTAAGCATTTGTACGATTTACTGTTATTTTCATTTGGCAATTTTAATATCGTTGTTTTCATATGAAATAATTAATGGATTCAATTTATATTAAAATAATTATTTTGTGGTAATTGAAGTAAATAATAAATAAATTTAAATTAAAAATTTTCGAATTAATTTATACCTGTACTTAGTTGTATAATAAATCTTGACTTAAAAAATAATACGACAACGACAATACAGAAATTATATGCGAATCAGAATGTGATAAAGGGTGATAAACCAAGCAAGCAAGTTAAAATTAAATTTAAAAGTAACAGCTCATTGCTCTGAGAACTTACCACTTAGAACTCCAATAAGATTGGCCAATCCATTGAGAAGCTTGAAGAAAATCTAAAGTTAACTGGCCAGCACGTTGCTTTACCTCATCGCCAAATAAGATTTAATAGGATGCAGATGTGGAGCAGGAACCCCTCAGACCCAAAGCTCCTGCAGAAGTCATTTGACGTAATTCCAAGTCTTTCGGCATACCTACCAAAGGATAATGGCCCATGAGAATCGCTATTTTGCAATTTAAGGTCAGAAGTAAATCGGTCATCTCATCATCTTCACATATCCAGCAGAGTCTAACAATATTAATTCCGTTTGTAATGACTTTGGAAAAATACTTGGCTTGGTGTTTGTGAGTGATTTTAATGAAGGCACCGTTAAACACTCTGAACCTTTAACTTCATATGAGGACCGTTATCATCTTACGCTGAATTATTATTGATGTATCTGTAGCACACAGTTCGCCAAACAAACAAAGTTTTAATCATAATAAGGGCCAATATTACAATTTCCCGTTAAAGTTGGGTTTAGTTAAAGGAAACTTTAACTAAAGTGAACTTTAAAGTTACCTTTAACTTATTTTCGTTATTACAACTTACAGATAAAATAAAGATAACTTTGTAAAAACTATGGCAGTACTGGAGCAACGTCGTTAGCATTGTTCAATTAAACCAGCTATTTTTAAACGCAACGGGCTTCTTTTTTATTGTATTTACTTATTTTGTTTATATTTGAAGTTGCCATATTGAAAATAATAATATGGCAAGTTCAAACATAAACTTAACTTTACAAGTTACCGACAGGATGATCTTCCCTTTAACTTAACGCTCACTTCTATCTTATTGTCCACTTATAATAAAGAAAAATAACTTATCTGCCCGTTAAAATCCTCCCTTTAGTTAACGGCAAGTTGTAATAATGTCCCTAACGTTTATATCTTCGATTGTATTGACAACGCTGTTTCGGTTAAAGTTTTAACTATTTTGTACTTTGGTATACAGACTTAACTTTCGTGATAACATATCAATGACGGCAAATAAATCTTATGGAATACTTGGATACATTATATATTTCTATTATATGAAATTGTTATGCAACTAATATAAACAGTATTGAACCTGTGCAAATCAATTTTTACTAACTAAGCTATTGGCGGTCCTATGGTATGTAATATGTCCGAAATTGTTATCTCCATAACGGCCTTGGACAGCTCATCAGCAATGCAATATTCAATATTAATTTATTTATCATCTATGAATGAAACGAAATTTCCTAGAAAACTGAACGGTATTTATGGACAATGTCGGACGTTTAAAATTCGTTTGTTAGATTAAGATTTTAAAAAAAACTTACACCACCCAATGCTTGCTCTCAAAATGGGGTATGACCTGGAAAACTACCAGATAAGGAAAAGTATTTAAATTGAAGTCTCCGTAGTCTAGCAGGTAGTGTGTTGGTTTATTAGACGCAAGGCCACGGCTCAAACCCCAGGTCAGACATCAAAACGAAATATGAAAAATTATTTCTTCAGATTTCAGCAGATTTCTGGCATAAATTCTGAGAGTAAATAAAATTGTTATGAAAAGTTTCTCAAAAATCTGTCGTTCGGAGTCGACTTTAAACTGTAGGTCCCGACACTTATGTATAAAATTAACGCACACAACATAAGTGGTGTGAGAAGCTAGGTCGTAGTCATGTCTAAAGGGTTGTAATGACCAATTATTTAGGTAATGAACAAATACACCAAAAGTTCGGAAGAATTAGAAAAACGTAGTAGTTATTACGTCCAACGTGTTAATGAACGTAAGCCTGTCATAGTCCCCACAGGCTTATTATTCTTATAGAGAGTGCCAATATGAGGGGAGTATTTAGGAGATCATTTCGAAGACGGTTACGTAGTTGTTAAACTTGAAACAAAAGTCAGCTGAAAAACTTGCTCAGGAGTGCATGGCGGCAAATATCAACAGAAAACGCTAAACAAAACCGTTACATTCATTGCCAAATGGGTTCGACTTCAAAAGTTTCATCAGACTGATTACGTGGGCATATAAAAAGGCAAGCCAAAGCAGGCAACGAGTATCAAGAATTCAGTCAGTCTTGTGTGAAGACGCGTTGCGTGTGAAGAAAACAATCGTGGTTTGAAGATCGTCGTTTTAAAAAACTACCGAACATTTGTTAATGTGTACGCGAATAGAAGTCTAAAGAAGAATAACGAATAAAGTAAATGATTGTTGGATTCATCAATTTGTAAACGATGGCACCCAAAAGTAGTGCGAACAATTAAGAGTTTAATTGAAACTAAACACATATTTGTTTTTATTTTGTTGGCAATCAAAGAATTCATATTTTAAACGTTTTTAAAAAGGTAAAAACGTAACAACGTTATTGCTTAAAATTCAATAAATTCCTAAAATATACTGGGGTACTACTTAGACTTTTTCTGTTCACTGTAAATATTTCGTACCAGAATTGAATATTTTTGTCATATATATCTTAAGATAGGCCAATTAAGATCCTAGGCCGAAAATATACCCTAAAATGTATACCCCATCATGTTGGAGTAATAATAGATGAATCTACTCTAACATACCTATATTTATTACCATACCTGTTGATGTTATAATTACATCATAAACTAGAAATTGAACTCATTTAGTTTGTTATCAATTTATCAACTTCTCTTTACGCCCACACTTAAAATCAATTCAAAACATTTTTTTCTTTTTGCATAAAAATTAAGTATTCCGTTCCACGTACCACAATGTCGATTTTAATGTTTCTTTGCTATGCTTATAAGACCAACTAAGTAAACATAATCCAAATCCATGCGTTCATTTATCTAGACATCCATTGATTTCAGCTGTTTAAGTAAGTCATTACTAAAATTTGTCGATTGTATTTTGCAGATAAACAAATATTTTGCAAGAAAGTTTGTTTATGCACTACTGTTACACTAACATTAATAATAACTGTACAGAGCAAAATGGGTCGACCTTTACGATATGCTACATACATATATAGAAGGTCATTCAATAGAGACTTCCGAACATTGACGGTTGATAACAGTAACAGTTTTGTTACCTTTTATTCAGGCTGTTTCGCCAAATCACCGCAGATAACCATGTACAACGACATGTGTTCGCCGAATATGTGCAGTTTGCAGCTGATCTTAGCTTTCATTGAAAAGTTATCTTCGATGATGAGGCCCTTTTCTAGATTAATGGAAACGTGAACAAACAAAAAATTTAGTGTATCGTTCCAATCCACATGAGAACCAGAGATCAGCTATAAATCGCTTTTTCACTACTCATAAGTACTCATGAAATTTTAAGTATGAGTGAGTCAACAGTATTCAAATCCAATTACTCTGATTCATTCGTACTCAGTACTACATTGATTTATAAGTACAAGTTGCAATGAGTATGAGTACAACGTTGACATCAAACTCATAACATTCGAACTATGTTTGATCCATACGCCTACTCATTCAGATTCATAAATTTAGAAAAATAATTATAATACTTATAAATGATTCGAGTGATTCGAATCATTCGTCAACATTTACAATCTTAATTGTTGTTGCATTTACAAAGAAAGAAGAAAGACACATAAACAAAAAAGACAAAGACAGCAAGCAGCGCAAACACACAACCTTCTTGTGAGTATTGTAGTGTTCGTACCTGAATCATACTTATTTTGTGATTCGTGTATACGATGGGTCATGGAGAGTCGAATTCAATAACATCATGCATATTGTTAAGTATGAGTACCATCAGTATTTCAAACTTTGAATATGCGTAGTATAAGTATGACATTAAAAGAAGTATGAAAGCGTGTAAGTATCAGAAATTATAAGTACGATTCGAATCTACTCATCGTTTTGAATACTCATTGCTGACCTCTGATGAGAACCAACAGCGTCCAATGCATTCCGAAAAAGCCATTTTTGGCTCTTGGCTTCATTAATGGCAACGTTAGACCTTGTATTGTAGGGTTTTCTTAAGTCATCGATCCATATCTATGATAAGAACGTTGGTCATCACAGTCAACGGCGAGCTCTGCAGAACGATGATTACCAACAGCTTTTTTGGCTCGAATTGGATCTTATGCACACCAACGACATGTGGTTTCAACAGGAAGACGCTACGTGCCACACTAATCGTGGCACATTGGCTTTTCTGCATGGTCTATTTGAGTTCCTAATCATCTTACTCATAGGTGATCTGAACTAACTGCCGATATGAAAAGTTTCTCAAAAAAATCTGTTCATCGGTGTCGCCTTTAAACTGTAGATCCCGCCACTCATGTGTAAAATTAACACACACAACATAAGTGGTGTG
This sequence comes from Sarcophaga subvicina, assembly GCA_936449025.2. Taxonomy (NCBI): domain Eukaryota; kingdom Metazoa; phylum Arthropoda; class Insecta; order Diptera; family Sarcophagidae; genus Sarcophaga; species Sarcophaga subvicina. Next base: position 73,515,914 of record OW388080.2, on the reverse strand, counting down.
AGAAGCTAGGTTGTAATTCTGATTGAAGGGTTGTAATGAGCAATTATTTATGTATGTATGAAGATAGTATGGGACTGCCTATGCAAACTAAATCTAAAAGACTGGGAAAATAGCTCTGCTTTAATTGATTACTTAAACACCTTAAACAGTACACTACAAAGAACGAAGAGGATATTACACAATCCTGTCGGACACCAATGCTTACAGGACTTTTTTTGAAACTAGCTTGCATTGCATCGGTGAAAGAATGCTACTCAACAGTCTGACTTACTGTCAAGCCTTCCATATACTGGGGTTTGCAGGACAACCGCTTTATTGCATTATAGACTCTGCCTTTGTACATTAAACTGAGTGGTGTAATAGCACGTCAGCTAGAACGCACCCTTTTTCTTTATTTTAAATATAATTGTTTCCATCAGGAAGATGTTCATCGAACCCAAAATCAGAAAACCTTAATATGAACAAGGAAATAGAGCGTAAAAGCAATCTCATGCAACATTCATGTTTTGTGTGTAAATTGCGAGTAGTTAAGGAGCGCATCTCGTTTATTTTCGATTGACAGTGAATTATCGTTACACAAACAAATATTTTCAACGTGATATTAATTTCGCGTGAATATTAAAAACGACTACTTAAGTATGAAATTTATGTAGAAGGCCCAACTGATTATTTTAATTTTAATAAAAATTAAAGACAAGTCTAGAATATCGCCCCGCTATTAAAATGATTATATAGGGCCTTCCAACAGGGTATTCCGAACTTTGACAATTAAAAACAATCAACTTATTGAACCTACATCTGACAAATTAGATGTAATTTATTCAGTCTGTTTTGCCAAATTATCATGGACAACCATAGATGATGACATATGTTGGCTGAATGGGCTCTAGAGCAGTAGGCAACCGACCCGAAAATCACGTTCATCGAAAAATCACGTTCAGCTCTGAGGCCCATTTCTGGATGTAAATGGGCACATGAAGAAACAAAATTGTCGAACACAGAATGACACCAATCCAAATGAGATCCAAAAGCGCTCAATACATCCTGAAATAGTCCCAGTTTAGTGTGGGTGTTGGTCTGACGCCGTCATCGATCAATATTTCTATGACCAGGCCACCGCTGTCAATGGCGAGCACTACGAGTTAATGGTTACCAACTTCTTTTGACACAAATTGGATAATCTGGACACCAAAGACATATGGTTTTAACAGAACGGCGGTTACGTGCGACAGAGCTCATCCCAAATTGTATATTTTGCAGGTTAGATCTGGAGGCATTGTCATCTAACGTGGAGGTGACCGTTAGACTTTTTCTTGTGGTTTTTTTCTTAAATCGGATTTATAAGCTAGATTTATGGGAAATTTGACTGAGAAATCGTGGCGGATATTTTATTCCACACATCAATAGGACATCAATTGGTCTTTCAAACAAATAAAACCTTTCGAGAATATCTCACAAACATTTGGTTTTTTTTAGATTGAAAGATAGGAAGCGCCAAAAAATAGACCCGTCTATATTCAATAGGGTACCAAATGTGTATGTATGCTATTCATAAGGAAGCAGAAAGATGTATTTAAGATTCCAGTGGCCTACACCAAAAACTTTGTTTATTTTATTTTAAGCCCAGTATTATAGATGTTTGAGTACAACACATACATTCTCTTACAATCCCATCATCATCATCGTCGTCACACTGCACAACCAAATGGTCAAAATGTACGACAACACTTGTTGTCACCAAACTCGTCTTAAACGGTATTGAATGGAATTGTATTTGCGTTTCTCATTGAAATTCTGTTAGCGTTTCAAAGTACGCGCTCATTTAGTTTTTATGACCGAATCGTTTTGGATTAGCGAACGACAAACGGGCCAAGAAAATAAAGACAAAAACACACAAAAACACAATTTTAATTGTATTACAACAAAAAAAATAATAAAAACGATAAACAATTGTTTAATTTCAAACAAATTTGAGTTCATTTTATTATTGTTTAATAACAAAAAAAAGAACTGAAATTGGAATTGAAATTAAAATACAGTACAGTACAGTATGTACTCTTTATGGGATACCCTACTTGATTTCGGTACAAGTTTTTAGATTTTGCCAGAGTCTAGATGGATAACTTGTTTTAATAAATTCCATTAGTATGGATCTCCCGTACAGTGGTTTTATGTCGAATCGCATATGGAACAGAAAAAGAGTTTTTGGTTGCATTGTGTAACTTTTTGAAACATTTAATGCAAAAATATGTTGAGAGACCCCCTTTCCAATGCTGTGGCATTTGCTTCAATTTGTACTTTTTGTGAAATATTCCTTTTAGCTCAGATGAGCTATGACTCCTCCCTCCTCCACTTAAGTTTTCTTTCGTTGATTTCCGCTTCAAAGATATTCGCCAGTTTTCCTATTTTCTCGGAAAATCTTATTCTGCGGCCAAGCACCCTCGATCCTGTCTTAATATCTGTCGACTCTACCGTATAACACAGAATTGTCGCTTTCTTAAAAGAGTACTACCATGCTGACCAAATCTTGTTGCGGGAAACTTCCTAAAGTCATAGTCTCCTGATTCTGTTCCAAGGGACAGCTAAGGAGGGAGCTGTCAGCCGCTCGATTTATCTAGTCACAACGGGCTTAATTCTAACATAGCCTCTTTTGCCTCAATTATATCAACACTAGCAAATCTCTCTATCTACCTCAACTATATTTCAGTAGGTCGCAATTGGACTGACCATCATTGAATACATGCAGTGTAATATCATTGGGTTACATCCATTAAGATTTTACTGTAATCATTATGTCTAGTAAGTAGGGTTCTGGCTTATAAGACGAGAACCCGTTGTTCAAAACCCAGCTCAGACATCTCAAACAAAACGAAATATCTTTCGGTGACTTGTCAGAAACCATTCCATAGATAAAATTAACACACCAGACATGAGCGGTGTGAGAAGTTTGAATAAGTTTTGAATAATTTTCAGTGTCGCCATCCATCGGAAATTAATGGCACCAACCTCCGTCGACTCATGCGAAACAAATTTGTTAAAGAATGCACAGTTTACGATTTAATTCATTTTGAGTAATTTTCAGTGACATCACCTGTCGGAAATTGGTTATACCAACTTAGAAACCATCGTCGGCTCATGCGCAACAACTTTGCTAAAGATCATATCATGATCAAATGCACAGTTTACGATTTAATTCATTTTGAATAATTTTCAGTGGCGCCATCTGTCGGATATTGGTCATACTAACTTAGAAACCTTCGTCGGCTCATGCGCAACAACTTTGCTAAAGATCATAACATGATCCAATGCACAATTTACGATTCTACAAGGTACATACAAACAAACATTAATTTGTATATGGGTATGTGGGCGTGGCACCTCGCCTACTTGAAATTTTAAAATAAAAAGTAGCCTATAGTTCCTTCCAGACATACAGGAAGTCGGTATGAAATCGGTTCAGCCGTCTATAGACTTTAAATAAACCCACAAACAAATAAACACACATTCATTTTTATATAATTATAAGATTGAATCCTCAAGTTTAAATTAAAATAACAACAAGTAATGGAATCGAATTAGGTTAGGTTTGAGGACGTGTACTTGCCATTGCGATATAATACCCGGAGGTAAAAATGATGCATTGTAAAGGCGCCCTAGAAGAGGGAGAGAGAGGGAGAAAAAAGGTAGAGAAAGGATAATGAAGGAGATATGGACATGGGAATGGAGAAGAGGTAGGAAAGGGAGGATATAGCCATCGGATGAAAAAATATGCACCACAAATATACAAGAGAGCGAGACTATAATCTTGAAGCCTTAGCACTTCAGAACCAGCTTAATCTACTTACAAATCTAAGAAGACACCTAATGTCGGCTCTCGATAAAGAGTCCAATTCTTTAAAGAAGCCCCTGCCCAGGGTCCTCAACCTACTAAGGACGGGACAGTTATAAAGGAGGGGATCGATAGAGGTGGTGTGTGATAGAGTACATCCTCTACATAGTGCTGAGGCCGTAGAAGTGGCAGATTGAACTTACGTTACCAAATATCAAGTTGCTCTCAGAAGGTGAACCTAATCTAGCGAAAGCATTCGCCGTCTCATTAGCGAGTATCTCGCTATAGAATTTATTATTTCCAAAGGGGAAATAAGAGCTGCTGTGTCCGACTCTTTTATACAAATTTGCCCACGGTAGTTCAAAATGTGAAGAGCCATGAGGTTTGGACGGAATGAAAGTGTCTTTAAGTATTTATTTTAATATTTTCCAATATTTGTTTTGACCGATAGCACGTTGAGGTCCTCATGTATGTATATTTTAATTTTTGATGATTATGATGACAATCGTGTTTTGTCGTCTTTGAACATTTTCAATATGTGAAGCAAACACAGACAGTTCCCCATAACTGAACAATCAGCCGATAAATTTTGAAAAATTTCTATTAAATTTGTTCTAATTATAGACGTCTCACAGAAATTTCCCAATGAGACGTTTATCAATTCGGATAACAAGATATTTGGATGAAGGTACCGGAATACTTCTTAATGATTCTAATGCGTGGAAAGCATAGCAGTGTCAGGTAGAAGTATGTGTGTCACTGTTCAACGGCATAACCGAGTATATATTACATATAATACAGGTTACACCGGCAATAATTCGCTTAGAAGCACTAACTAAATCGTCTTCGTTAAAGACAAACTTTCTGTCTCTAAAATATTCTTCCAACAGAGTCGCTATATTATGGGGAAATTTACTTTCAGATTATGAATCAGACATTCATGAGGTATCTCCATTAATGTAAATGGAGGGGAGCAGTGCTACATTTCTTCGAATGCCGTTCTTGTCATTTGCACAATCTGTGGATTTATTTTATGTTGACATGTTTCTTTCTGAATCCAAATTGATGGTTTGTTCGCATTTAATATTGGTGGTGATAATTTATGCATCAGAAGCTTATCGAACAGTGTTGATACTGTTAGCATTGAACTTATAGATCTGTAGGACTCGATTTTCCTATGATCCTTGTCAGGTTTAAGTATCATTTTAACGAAAGCCACTTTCCACTCTTGAGGGTAATATCCAAATCGTAAAATTACATTGGAAATAAAAAGAAGAAGCCTCATGGCTATACAAGATATCTCTAAAATAACTTTGTTGATGATTATTTCAGCAATATTGGAACAAACTTCGAGCCCAAAATTTCTGGAAAAAATTGCATGGCATGAGCCATGTTATGTATATGCCGACATGCTCGGCAACTTCTCTAATTGTGATTCGACAATTCTCCATCAAAATACTGACTTCAACATCTTTTCGGACATTTTCATCGGTTATTGATGAGCTGGACCGTACAGGGTGAGTAACGTCATTCATATCTTCGAACAGACCTCATTGGCAGAGAATAAATCACAAGTCATTAGCAATTGTGATCTTCACTTAACCTAATTATTTCAGTAAGGGTACTCTTTTGTCAATGTCGCCTTAATCTAGTAGGTAGTGTACTGGCTTATTAGACGTAAGGTCACGGTTCAAACCCCAGGTCAGACATCAAAACGAAATATGAAAAAATATTTCTTCGGCGACTTCCTCTCAGTAAATTTCTGGCAAAAAAATTGCCATGAAAAGTTCCACAAAAATCTGTCGTTCGGAGTCGACTTTAAACTGTAGGTCACGGCACTCATGTATAAAAATTAACACACACAACATGATTGGTGTGAGAATCTAGGCCGTAATCCTGACAGAAGGGTTGTAATGACCGTTTATGTATATGGGTACTCTTTAGTCGGTGATAATTCCTTTTAAATTTTTACTTCCCTTATGTTTGTTTCCTATTTCATTTGGTGTGTGTGGTACTTTTAATAGCAACTAAGATTCGTCGGTTACCAGCGGTAACGGTAAAATGAATTGTAAATTTTTAATATGCTTGGCAGTGAAAGTTTTTTGTTGTTTCTTTTAAGTGTATTGAATTAAATTCCGAAATGTTGAAAATTTGTGTCTGTTTTTTATAGTCGTAGACTCGCACTTATTAGAGTGCCTGTCTGTCTGTCAGTGAATGCGCTTTTACCAAATTTGAAAAGAAAATAATTGTTATGTAACGATAGTTTTGAAAATAATGTTTGTGAACGTGATAAAATTGAATTGAATTCATTGAATGTTTAAATAATCCCAAGCAGAGTGACCTTCATTGGGTAGAAAGAAAAGATTTTAGAAAATTCCTCATTCATGAAGATCGTTGACTGATTGATTGCGATTTGTAATGTTACTATAATTATTACCATAAATCCATCATAATTATCTTTCTATAGTCGAATAGCCTCTGATAAGGGATATTCACAAATACCATAAGGATCTAAGAATCTGCAAATATCGCGCTAGATTTCCGCAAATGCATAGCAATTAAATTGAATTTCATTGCAATTTTTTTTTTTAAATTTTTCAGTACAAATCTTAAAAGCTGAAAATAATAAAATTATTAAGACCTAATCAAATACAGAACTAAACTACGTTTTTGTATCTGATTGCATTTGCAGGCGTAGATCCACATCTTTTACCGAAAACGAATGTGATCGAAGTTACATAAAAAGTGGAAAAAGGAGCGTGAAATTCAACAAACCGTGTATGGTCCAAAATACGGTTGTCTAATTTCAAAACTGCTGTTTTCAGCAGTGGATAGCGGGAGAACCAGGGCACTACTAGAGTTCGACAAAAGAACGATTCGCATTCTAACAGAAATTCAAACGGGACACTGCGCTATTGGCAGTATTACTGCAGAAGCTGACATGATGTGGAGGAAATGGAATCGGTACAACACCGGTACAAGTACTAAGGGAATTCGACGGTTTCATCCAGAGCTCGGAGTGGTTCAAATCCACCACTAACGGATCATGTCAAGGGGGCTCAAGTCACACTGGATGACGCAATGGGCAATATGGACCACCGAGTGAACTTGCGTGTGAACGGCGCGCTACCCGCTAATCTAACCCAACCTACACAAAATTTGAGTTGCTAAATGAACTACGAACTTGCTGAAGTATCTTCCAATCCCTCTTTTGGCTTTTCAATATAATCATCAGTCCTTGGCGTCTTTGAATTTTTTTCTATATCTGAACCAGTTCCCAACTACATACATAATTGGTCATTACAACCCTTCAGTCGGGATTACGACCTAGTTTCTCACACCACTTATGTTGTGTGTATTAATTTTATATATGAGTGGTTCCGCCACTACAGTTTAAAGTCGACTCCGAACAACAGATTTTTTGAGAAACTTTTCATGGCAATTTTTATTTACTCTCAGAGTTTTTGCCAGAAATCTGCTGAGAGGAAGTCGCCGAAGAAATATTTTCTGTATTTTGTTTTGATGTCTGGCCTGGGGCTCGAACCCTGTCTTTACGTCTAATAAACCTACTAGAATACGGCGACGTCCAGTTCCCGACTATTGTATATTATAACATCATATTGGTTTTAGAAGTGAATTATACAGTAATAGTTTACAGCGTGAGGTTTTACCAATAAGCCACAATATTACTCCATCCAGTTTCCATATGAAATTTCTAAACCACAGTGCTGCAATAATCAGATGATCATTCTCAAAGTCATCTTCCCTTATACCATAACAAACCTTCGGTAGATTATGTTTATTCTCAATACAATACGGCAGAGTATTTCTATCCTTCGAATGTTTTTCTTAGTGCTTCCACCAACTTGGTGGTGCTATTTTTTTCTGAAAGCCAAATTGATGTTGCAAGTTATACCTGCACTTATTTAGAATTGACATTTCAATTAAAAAATGAAAGAAATTCGAAAGCGTTGAGTTCTCCATAGTGGAATTAATAACTGAAGGCTACGCCTTTATAGTGGCAGAACCTGGTCAAAATATAGTTATAAGATTTTATAGATTTTGCAATTCATTTCACCACAAGTACAAGTTTGTTCGAAAGTACTGCTAACTTTTACCTTTTTAAAACGTTTAAAATATGAGTTCGTTGATTGCAAACAAAATAAAAATAAATTGGTGTTTAGTTTCAATTAAACTCTTTATTGTTCGCCACCGTTTACAACTTGATGAATCCAACAATAATTTGTTTTATTCGTTATTATTCTTTATACTTCTGTTCGCGTACACACTGACAAATATTCGGTAGATCTTTACAACGACGATCTTCAAACCACGGCTCATTTTAATTTTAAACGGTGTAACTAACAACATCAGTATGAAAGAAAAGGGGATAGACAACAACAAGCAACATCAACAAAATACACAAACAACAATGAAATCGCGATAGAGCTCTCGAGAGAGCGAACACACGAACACTCGATTTCAAGAACCTTCACTATAAAGAGGCAAGACAAAGCAGGCAACAGCAAGAATTCAGTCAGTCTTGTGTGAAGACGCATTGCGTGTGAAGAGAATAGTCGTGGTTTGAAGATCGCCATTGCAAAGATCTGCGTTGTAATCAAAGAAAAATAGCCAACAAGCAATTATTGTTATATTCATCAAGTTGTATACAGTGGCACACAAAAATTATCCGAGCTATCAAGAATTTAATTGAACTTAAACACCAATTTATTTTTATTTTGTTGGCAATCAAAGAATTCATATTTTAAACATTTTTAAAACGGTAAAAACGTAACAATATATTTAAGTACAATACTAAGCGTTTTGTGTTATGTGTGATTCCATTAAGCAAAGTCTCATGACGAACCCTACGCAAATCTTATTGCCTCCGAGTGGCGGCTACCGCGCTCTATTGTGATTCCTTAGGAAGTCCAACCAACACCCCACACTGTGTTTTGTCTGGGATATTTGTTTCTTTATTTAGTTCAAAAGGTTAAAGTTAATCGTTAGGTTACTACTTAGCAAAGGCCTGTTAACTGAGAACGCAGGTAAGTGTTGCTCTTTGCTTATCCTGCTTGTAAACACTTCTAATCTAGAATGTAACAATATATGCTACTGGATTAATGACCAAAGATTCAGACGTTTCTTCCACTTTCAATTAACTTACCTTCCTACAGCTCGTTGGACAACTTTGTGAGTGCATATCGGAGGTTCCTACTGGTCCACCATTTGATTATACAGAATTGAACTTTGCCTCTACCTGTTTATCCTTTTCTTAGTATACTAACAAATTTGTTAATAGCGCATCGCTTGATAGACACTGCCTTACATAAGCGATGTAAAGTAGAAAGAAAATTAATAGGTTGTGAAAGAGTGGCCTGTTATAGAAACAGTACGAGGTGACTTTAATATCTACTCATTAAAGTCTGTAGAAAAATTGAAATGCAACACACTGTTAGATTTCGGAATGTGTGGAATATAATATCATTCAAATGTCCGACGTGGCTTCTGTGTGTGCAGTGCATCAGAACATTCTAATTTTCCATGATCCTAACGCATAAATCAGGTTGAATTTAACCGGAGGCATGGATAACGTTGACCTTATAGACCGCTGTATATTGTGGCTTATACGCATACGCCTGTGACTTAAGAAAACCACAAAAATCGCACGATCACACTCATGCTCGCCGCTCGCAACGATGTCCTGGCTAACATCGTTTTCAAAGAAATGTGAACCGATAACGGCGCCAGTCCAGAATCCACACTAAACATTTTCATATTCGGGATGAATTTGACGCTCTAAGAACTCATGTAGGTTGGTAACGTAGCAAATTCATCTAGAAATGTCCTCATCGTTGAAAATTATTTTTCTGTGAAAACTAGGATCAGTTGCCTAGTGCTCCATAGCCTATTAAGCGAACACATATCATAGTCTATTGTCGTCCATAGTGATTTGGCTAAATAGACTGAAAAAATTACAACTAATTTGACAGATGTAGCTTCAACAAAATGACAACTAATCAACTGTCAAAGTTGGAAAGTCAATGTTGGAAGATCCGATATACATAGGATATTGCGGCGGCCATGAAGTTAGCACACTTGCTAGTGCCTATCATTAAAAGCAAATATTTCCTGTATTTCTTTATCTTTTTCTTCATATTTCTTTTATATACGTGTAACGTGTCTTGCTAAGATCACGTCACAATATATTCATTGACATTCCCACATATATCTTTGCTGTCTTTCTGTTCCGAATAGAATAACCGTCAAAAAGCACTGGACAGTATTTTAGTACAAAATAAAAAAAAATTATTCACATTTAAAAAAAAGTAACAAAATAAAAAACTTATTTCACTATAAACTTAGTACTTAGTTGGGTATCCATTATTTTTTATTACAGCTGGCATACTTTCCACAATTCCATACAGCGCTCCACTGAAATAGCATATCAAGCTTTTTCTATTTCTGTCCATAAATGGGCCAAATTTTTAGGTTTTGCTCTCATTACGTGCTGCTCATCATTCTAAAGGTTCTCAATAGGATTGAGATCCGGAGATTGGGCTGGCCATTTTAACACGTTAATATTGTTCTCTTCCAAGGAACTCCTTATTAAGCGTGAGGAGTGTTTTGGGTCATTGTCGTGCAATGTTGTCTAAGTGGCATGTTGTCCTCTGCATAAGGCATCATTGTATTTAGTAGTATATTCTGGTATACATATTGGCCCATACGTGTATCAATCTTGCATATAGGACCAACGCCATGCCCAGAAAACGCTGCCCACACCATCACATTTCCTCCACCGTGTTTTATTGTTTTAGAAGTGTACCTTGGATTGTGTTGCATGTTTGGAGGACGCCATACATACCTCTTACCATCCGATCCGAATCTACAAAACTTGGATTCATCACTCCAGAAGATATTTTTCCAAAAAACTAATGGCTTTTCCAAATGCTCACGAGCAAAGCACAACCGATTCCGTAGGTTCTTATTTGAAACGTGTGGCTTATGCTGAGAAATGCATCCACGTAAATTTTTTTTCATTAAGTTTTCTTCTTATAGTTCTGCAGGATACGTTCATACCATATTTTCTTGAAATTTCCCTCTGGATTAAGGTGGAGCTTTTAAAAGGATCTTCGAAAGAGGTTCTATATATTAAAGAATCCTCTTTACGTGACGTTTTTCTTGGCCTAGAAGCCTGTGTAACATTTTTAAATGTTTCATACTTCCGAATATGGTTTAGTGCATTATATATCATCTTTCTGGAACATTCCAAAGTATTACCAATCTAACTTATGCTTATTCCTCTTGAGTATATCTGTTGAATAATCTTATGTTGTTCCTAAATAATGTTTATTTATTTAATTTTTTATCTTCATATACATAACATATAAAAAATTTAAACATACTTGCTTGTGCTATAATTGTGACCAGCTTATTTTGCCTATTACTGCACTTAACCTTTATGTCAACAGATACATACCCGGGTATGTTTTGTGTTTTTAAATCGCCGTATCTCAGGAAGTAATAATTGTTTTAACCTGAAATTTTCTGATATCCTCACTAGTAGTGTTTTGTACATTATTTCTAGACTTCAGTAAAAATGGCGAATGGGGGTCAAAGATGTGGCCATTTTTTGATTCCTATCCCTTACGTCAACGGTTGCATACCTGAGTATGTATAATGAAATATATGAAAATATTTTGATATTTGATGTTTATTGAATTTAATTTACAAGTTCTTAATAATAAGATTAAAATTCAATCAAATATAGGAAGACATAAAAAATATTAAATGCTAATTTTTCTTAAATGCATTTACTACAATGCGGCATATTACTTGAATGAGCGGCACTCACGGGATTGTTTCATAACGTGCAGTATTTGCTGGTTGGCCGACGTATTGTACATAAGTGGCAATTACCTTTTACTTTCATTCTACCAGTGCTGGCAGGCTCGCCCACGCTTTTATCTTCCAGTAACATGTTCATTATTATGTCTGTTTTCTCTTTCCGGCTTCACCAGTTGTTCGCTGAGGCTGTGTAAGAACATTCAACGGCGGCTTGTGGAAGCTTTCAACATTAGGTTATTCTCAACGTAAATTATGGGCAACGAGATCTAGTATATTGTATAATAAAGCCAAGGACCA